>CM059972.1:30111451-31311451 GCA_030490835.1 Annona cherimola
TCATGATTGAATATGTATATGGACTCCATATGAAAATAGTACAAATTCAATGTAATAAAATAGTTTGATGTAATTAATAACTTTAAAGTTATTTTTTCAACATGTAAATCATTTGCTATAAAATTTATATATGGATAAATGATTATATGAAATATCAATAAGTTTAAGTATTTGCAGGGCCCATTTTAGGTAAAATATACCGTTAATTATGGTACAACTTTACTGTACAGGAAAAGTTCTCTAGATATATATATAAGAGAAATATTCAAGTGCAGCGCAACTGCATCGTAACAGCTATGTAGTTGAGCCAAAATGGGCCCCACATGATCGTAGAATATAATCTACTCTATCCATTATATTTAGAACAATATATTCTATTACCATATTAATTTTTATGCCAATCGGATATGTGTATGAACCTTATCTAACAAATTCGACGTAATAAAATAGTTTGACGTAAATAACAACTTTAAAGTCTTTTTCAACAAGTAAATCATTTGCTAAAAAATTTATATATAGATAAATGATTGTGTAAAGTTTTATTATATTCTAATATGCGTTGGGTCCAAAAAGAGGAAAATGTACCGCTTTTAGGCGCTGCACCGGAACAACTCTTACATATATAGGAAAATGCTATAGTTCATGTGATTGCACCGTGCAATCCATGCACCGTGGGCCTAACATGATCATAAATGGGAAATCCACCTTGCCCATTTTATTTAGAATTGTTCACTTTATTAATACCAATTTTCATCTAAATCCAACATGTGTATGATCTCTATCTTAAAATAGTGCAAAATCAATTTAATAAAATAGTTTAATATTAAATATCAAGTTTAAAGTGGTATTTTCAATATCTAAACCGTCTGAAGTATGATTTTTATACGAATAAATGATTGCATAAAGTTTCATTGCAATCTAATATGTGTGGGGCCCATTTTACTGCGGACTGCATCGTGTTATGGTACAGTCCGTCTCCACATGAATGGTTCTCATATATATATATATATGAGAACCTTTCCAATGCAGTGAAGCTGCACCATAATTAACAGTGCATTTAACCCAAAAATAGGCCCACATGTATTTAAATATATTGATACTTTATACAATCACTTATCCATATATAAATTTTATAGCAAATGGTTTATATGTTAAAAAATAACTTTAAAATTATTATTAACATCAAATATTTTATTAAGTTGAATTTGTACCATTTTCAGAAGGGGTCCATACACATATATAATTGGGATGAAATTTGGTATGGTAATAGAATACATAATTCTAAATACAATAGGTGGAGTAGATTATAATTTATGATCATATGAGGATCATTTTGACGTAACCGCACTATAATTTTGTTGCAGTGAAGCTGCACTTGAATATTTCTCATAGATATAAGAGTATTTAAGCGCGGTGATGATAAAATTATAATCTACTCTACCCATTGTATTTAAAATTACTTATTCTATTACATATTAATTTTCATCCTGATCGGATATGTATATGGACCCCATTTGAAAATAGTACAAATTAAACGTAATAAAATAGTTTGATGTAAATAATAATTTTAAAGTGGTTTTTTCAACATGTAAACCATTTACTATAAAATTCATATATGGATAAATGATTATATAAAGTTTCATTGTATTCTAATATGTGTGGGGCCTAAAAATAGGCAAATGTATCGCTGTTCTGGTGTAACTACACCGAAACAATGATAGAATTACCCATTTACCATCTAAAGTATGATTTTATATGGATAAATGATTGTATAAAATTTCATTACATTCTAATATTGTGGCGCCTATTTTACAGCGGACTGCATCGTAATTACGATGCAATCTGTCTGCACATGAACGGTTCTCATATATATATATATGTTAAATTTTTCATAAATATGTAAAGTTAGATGTATTTGATATATAAATTAAGTTTTATTATTTTTGAATTTTAAGTATTTTTTATTTTAAACACAATTGCATTATCGTAATTTTCTGAGGTTGAAAAATTTAAATATGTTTTCTTAGGCCGACCTAACACAATCACATCTCCACTTTGAAACCAAATTTTAGCTTTCAGTAATGAAATTCTTCGTTGCAAATACGGAAAATTTTAGAAATGAAATTAGCTGCAAATGCTTCATGAAATCTAACTACTAGTTAGAAGTATTTATTTTAAATACTTCCTAACATATGATTCGGAAAATAAATGAAGAACTTCATGTTTAATTGTAGATAGTGCTTATTCAATGAATTTTTTTATTTTTTATATTACGACTCAATCCAACACAAGTACATAAATTTTTTTTTTTTTCAAATTCTTTCTGCTCAATCCAATCCAAGTACATTTTTTTTCTAATTATTGCCCAAGTGACAAATCCAACACAAAACCAATAACGTGTCTAGATATTGTTCCTACTGGATTTCAAACTCAAACCGGTGAGAAGACTTCCGATATCCTATACCCACCAAGCCACACTCAGTTGACTATCCAATGAATATTTAGTTATATAATAAAAATATGTTTGATAATTACAGGTGCTAACAAATTTTCTTGTAGTGATTAAAAAATTATAATTCATTTTCAAAATTTTTATAGAAAGAATTTCTTTCTTTTATGATTACTTGCACATGTTGAAAATTAATTTTGAAGATTTGATTATCAATGCTAAAAATCATAATTTTATTTTTAATCTATATTTGCAACCATTCGTTTGAAAAGAGATCAAGTTTCAATTGAGGAGGGTGTTAATAAAATATTCGTTATCAAACTAAATAATAAAAGTAAAAACAATATTTCATCAAAAAAAATAAAAACAATAAACAATCTAAATTATAATTCTAAATAATCAATAATACCTCTAATGCTAATAAAATAATTGAATTTAAAGCATCAACTTTCGTATATTATAAACTTTCGTTTATTATTAATTTCAATGTTGATTAAGTATGCATAACTTCTAAAAATTTCAATCAAGCAAAATGATACTGTGCGAGTAATCAAATTAGGTCAGTCGCGCGGTCAAATTGCATGGGCCACACATGTATTTTTTAAAAAATTAAATAAAAAATTCAGAATGTTCATTTTTTAAAAATAAAAAATATATGAAGTCTACAAATTCTGAATTTTCTTTTTGGTAAGCATATCTAAGTCAGTCCCACAACTGGCTAAATTTTTTTTTTTAAAAAAATACTTGCGAGGCCTATAAAGTTGACTGAATGGTAGCTGTAAATTGGTTTGGGTTGACTTGGATTAAGATAAATATAATCTTAACCTACCTTTTAAAATCTCAACTTAACCCTACTTTCAACCTTTTTTTACAACTTAACCCAACCCTATTTCAACCCATTTCAAATTAATTTGGTTTGAATTAGAATCGAGAATTACACACATTATTAATGATGATTAACCTTCCCTTCATACAATTTTCTAAAATATCAAAAACAACGATAAATTATAGAAACAATAAGTAATAATAGGAGTTATGCATACCTCAAGAGTGAAGAATAATTTAGTAAATGATTCATTGCTTTTCGTATCCTTTGAGCAATTGATATTTTCTACAAGTAAAAAAGTGAAAGCAACATCAAAAGCATTGCACTAAATTATGCAAAATAAAAAGACAAAAATATAGTCTTACCTTCCAAGTTGGCATCTAATGAAAGCTACAAACATCTCAATTGACGTATTCTAAATCACCAACGCAAATAAATATCTAAAATACCTGTTTACAATACAATATAATCGAATAAATTGTATTAAATCTAAATACAATTTCACAACTAATTAACGAAATATATTTCCAAACTAAATAAATATAAACACAACATAAAAAAAATTAAATCTACACACAATTTCACAACCAATTAATCAAACATATTTCCATACTGAACACAATCTATTTTAAATATCCAAACAACCTATTTAAAATATATGTCCATAAACAATCCAAATACCTATCTCATGAAACATAATAACATCTAAAAAATCTGTTTAAATAGCATGTCCACATATGGTTCATCTAAAAATCTAACACAATTGTTCTCTTTAAATCAAATCTTATGCACTCTTTCCTTCTTTTATGTGTGGTTTCTTACTGAAACAAACAATGATGAAAGTAAGTATGCATATATTACATTTGAGTGGAAATTCATGCATGCCCGCAAGTTACAGATTCTACACCACCTTGAGTAGCTATAAAATAGAATAAATCAGTTATTTTAATTTAGTTGTATCTAGTCAAGTTACAAATACATAATCATAAATTCAAATTACCTTGACTATTTTAACATGTCAATTAGATTGACAAATCGATACAAACAGTGAAACAATCAACAAATAACAAGCATTATATTATAATAACCCAATACATCCAAATAATAAATATACTCTATGTTTTGAAATTTAAAAGTATACTTCACAGAAAATGTCTAAAGGCAACATGGGAATGGCACAGTCATGTGCTCATGGCAAGCAGTGGCGGCAATGGGCCAAGCAAAGGTGACAATTGGGCAGTGGGTATGAACAAGACAAGAGGAATTGAACATGAATGAGCAAATGAGGGAGCGAAACCAGCTATGTTGGCAAACGAGAGGGAGGGAGAGAGAAGAGAGCTATGTGGGAGCCAGCTGGGAGAGAGGGAAGAACAGGACCAGAGAAATCGAAAGGGAATGAGAAAAAAAGTCCCGTTTGTGACGAACTCGAATGAGAAAGAAGGTTGGGTGTGGGGCAGGGAAGTGCCACCGTACCGAAAGACACAACAACAACTAGCAAGGGAAGATGGCAAGGAAAATTCGACACTCGGCAGCAAGGGAATATAGAGAGGAAAGATGAGTAGTAAGCCGTAGCTGGCGGTTGGGGAAGACACAATAATAGCAGTGGGAAGAATGCGCGGGCAGCTTCGAAACCGTAAGGGTTTCTTATATCGTAAGTATGTATGTAATATAATAAAATATTATTAGGGCAAAGTCAGGTCGGGTTGACAGACCACCCCACTCAGCTCAAATCAATTTCCAAATTCAAGTCGGGTCCAACTCGATTTTCAAAACTTGATTTTCCCAAATCCTCAACCCGACCTCATACAAATCGGTTTGGATTGATGCAGGCTCGGGTGGAGATCAACCCTATTTACTCCCCTAGTAACTTCCATGTGATTAATAGTATAATATCTTTCCTCATTAGTAAATATCAATCTATTATTTTGCAACACTTAGCTTTGAGTGAATTGTTAAAATGATAAAGATAGCAAAGTATTAAAAGTAATACTTATTTAAAATAAATTGCATATGATAAAATTTCATTAATAATAAATATCATATTATTATTAATAGGCGTGTTGCCCTCCTGAAAAATGATAATAGACACGGTCTGCGAATGAGAACTGAGCCTTCTTTCTCACTAGAACAGGCTCAAGTCAACATCCTGATGTAATGATAATACTAGCAAAGTTGGAATTGGTGAAACTTTTCGCCCAAGAAAGTAAATAAACTAGGGGTGGGAATTGGGGCAGGTTGGCCTATGACCCAACTTTAACCTGACCCGTTTTTGGCCTAGTAAATTAATAGTTTTTTACTCGGATTGAAAAATAGAATTGGGGTGGGTCGACTATGTCCCGACCTGAAGAGTCTGACCTGCCTAGCATATATTAATTTATTAAAAATTATAAGCTTATGTTTAAATATTATTATTATTTTCTTTCAAAATTTTCACTTTTTTATATTCAATTCCATAAGCAATAGAAGAATCGATTTATTCAGAAAGCAATATATGAATCAATACAAAGAATTTGTACATATATAACCCTTATGTGTAATTTATATTAACCTATTTTAATAAATTTATACTATATTCTCGAATGTCTTATTTTCTTAATTATGTGTTTTTTAATAATTAATGAAACATTGAACATATAATATTTAAATTTAGTAGAGATATATACTTATATTTGATATGTATATAAATTCTTAAAATTATCTTATTTGACCCGTATTTTTGACCCGACCTGCTATCCTGAAACTGGTCCGATACCAACCTGGAGTTTGTCCCGAAACTTATTAAAAAAAAAGTGAGGGTCAAAACAGCCTTGTCCCTACCCGGTATAAAAAGAAGGTCAAATTTAATTTTTAAAAGTAGGATAAGGGTTGGGCAAATCTTTACCCGATATGACCCGCCCTGATTCTCACCCCTAAAATAAACTGCTATAGTCTTTCAACTAAGTGCAACTATTTGACATTATTTATGACACGTACGCTTGCAAAAGACAAAACTAGCTCAACCATCATAAGCTACATGTGGTCGATCTTATTGTGCTCCTAGTGTCTATCAGGGACCAACATGCCACCCTGCAAAGGAACCAACATGTGATACATATCTTCTCTTGAAGATAAGTTTGTGAGGTCTCCCGGCAAGGCTAAGAGTGTGTTTGATAATGAGTAGAAAATGTCAAGTTAAAACTTTTCAATCTAAAACTGTTTACTCTTCACAACTATCATATTTTTAATCATTTTTTAATATTTTCCTATACAACTACTCTACTTTTCAATCATTTCTACACAGCTATCCGATAATTAACCTATTTATTTTAACTTTATTCCTTTTACTCCTTATCGTTACCCTTATCATATCACATTATTTGACAAATGTTACTCTTCAAAATTTTTCATCAAAAATTTTATAAACACAACCTAAATATAAAAATTAAAGAACATGTTCCACAACAATTGAAGATATTTAGTCTCATATCTCTTGCTCCATGTATCTAAAATTCTGAATAGTGAAAATTTGGCCGGAGCGACCTATTTACAAGTACTTTTTTTCATATAAAATATGTGTTTATTTATTTAACCAGTATCTTTGATGATTTAAGTTAATAATTTGGTTCAGTTGAGCTTTAGAACAAATTTAGACTTATCTAATGAGAATCTTTTTATTCTTTTTAATGTGGATGTTTTAAAATAAAATTTTTTAATTCAAATCTATAATTAAAATTATTTTACATAAAAGGAATTTTATTTTGTTTGAAAACCATGAATATCAACTTTTACATAGTATACACGCTTTCCACGCAATATTTATTTTTTATTTTTTGATTTTTCTTTATAAATATATTTTTGTAAGTGTATTCAATCAACATATCGAGTTTACCATTTTATAATATTTTTACATATTTTTAAAATTTTAAAAACTAAGGTTTTTAAGGGGTGAAATTGACTAAAATATCTCTGAAATTGATATTTTTGAAACATAAAAATTATTGCGAAATGGTAAAACTTGGTATATGAGTTAAACACAATTTTTTAAAAAGCATATTCATAAAAAATTGAAACAAATAACAAATAGAAAATTAAAAATAAATATTATATAGAAGCCAATATATGACTAAGTCATATATAAACATGGCTCATAAAATTTTTATTCGAATAATTAATGTTTAATTTTTATTAAATAAAATAATTTAGATTGATTTAATCATAATGTTGAATTATAAATTATAAATTTTATGGAAAATATCTTATACATCACATTTCCGCAAGAGATTTGGCAATTAGAAAAAATTCAAGTTAAAACTTTTTACTCTCGATGACTAGACTATATTTTAATCATTTATTTACATTTTCCTAAATAACTACCCTAATTTTCAATCATTTTTACACAACTGCTCCAACAACTAACATATCTATTTTAATTTTATTCACTTTAATCTTCATCATTATTTATATCATATTACATCTTTTTTTTTTTAATTCAAAAACTTTTATACCAAAAGTTTTTCATTTAAAAATATTATCACTTCCCAAACACAGCCGTCATAGTGTCTTATAAAAATCGTGTGGGATGGATGCCAATGTGTTAAAATAACATCAATTTAAAATAAATTATGTACCATAAAATCTGACGTCGTACTATTAGGAAGGTGTTTGTAACAACCAAATTTCAACCGTTTGCGACGAAATTTTGGTTGGTAATCGATAATAACATTTCCTAGCTTGCAACGCACGCTGACATTTCTTAACATGCTTTTTCAACCCAATCTGATTTAAATTTTAAGGTGTTGGGTTGAATGAGTCAAGGGTATTAAGTAACCCGACTTGTAGCACCGTTAGATTATTGTATCCTACTTGGTTAACTAAAAACATCTATCAGGTGCAACATCTCTTGGCTGGACTCTTCCGAGAAACTAATGGTCATCAATGAGTGCAAATGCATGTGCATCATGGGAATGGGGTGCGATGAGCCATCAGGCAATTCGCGCATTGTACGTGCAGATGCATGTGCATCATGGGAATGGGGGTGCGATAAGCCATCAGGCAATTTGCGCATTGTACGCCACCAGGCCCACCATGCATGATAGATGGGTGCAATTGAGTTATTCTAAGAGAACCCCAAGAGGGATGACGAAATGATTGCCTTGTGCAAGAAGCTCAAACCAATTCACACTCCTGAACAACATAGGCGAATCTATATATGTAAAGCAAAGCTAGGCAATTGCCCCTAATTTGGGGTGCAATTTGAGTAGAACATCAGTTTATCAACCCGTTTGATACCATAAAATGATTATAGTGGGTTCTCATTTTTCTGCCCGTAGATAAGATAGTTTCCAAATAAAAAATACACACTAAATTAGGATAGGATAGGTCAAAGGTCAGTGTACCCGAAATCGACCCAAATTTTATAATATATGTTTAATATATCTTTTATACAACATATTTATATTTAAAGCTATAAAATATATAATGATAAAAAAAGATATAAAATATATCTTTTGAAAATACAAAAACTTGTTTAATTTATTATTTAGGGAATTTAATAATGTATTTTAAAGAAATAATTTGGAACCCAAAACTACAATCAATCTAACTTAAAAAAATAAGATAGGATAGGTCTCGAACCAACCCAACCAAAAATAAAATAGGATTGGAGTTTTTTAAAATAAGGTATGAATGTCGTCCATCCGGAATCAGACCCACCTAATCCAACTTACACTCCTAACTCTAATCTCAATTTTTGACAATTATATTACACCCATTTAAATAAAGGATAAAAATCTCAAAAATTAAATGTTGAGCGTAATAGATGCTTTTAGTTAGTCAATTAGGATGCAATCTATCGGTGCCACGAGTCCATGACGCGTGCTTATAATGTCTAGGCAGGTCATTGGCCATGTCTAAGTATGCCATATAATTTGATGAAAATTGTTGGGTCAAACAAGTCACATGTTCAAAACTCCCAAGTATAGCCTAAATTAGTATCTTGCAAACAGAAATTTTATCTCATGGCATGATTTTTCTTTGAAAAAAATTGAAAACTAACCGTCCATAAATAAAATGAGAGTTTGGGCGCAAATATACTTGAGGCGTGATTTTCTTAGACCAGTACAAAAATATTTTTTTTTGCTTTTCTGAAATTTTTTTATGAACATATTAATCTAATTATATTTAATCTATAAATCAAGTTTTAACATTTTTGGATATGTATGTATATATTTATTTTGGATTTTTAAATACAGGGGTAATTTTAATACTAAATATCAAAGTTAAAGTTGTATTTTGAATATCAAACTATCTAAGATATAATTACTATTTGGATAAATGATTCCATAAAATATTATTACATTCTAATATATATGTAAATAAATCTAAGGATTTTTCATACTTACATGTGAATATATATTTTTAAGTATATGTGTCCTCTGATCAGATTTGATTTGGACGGAACTTATCTTGTTTTTTTGATTGGTAGTTATTCAATATGACATCTACATATTATAATGAGAGATATTCACAATCCTTACACTATGGAGAGAATTTTTCCTATAAACACCCCTGTACTAGTAGGAAACTTCTAAAAAAACTTTGGAAAAATTTTGTAAAAAATTCCCTATTTCAAGGGATTGTATTGTGAAATCTCCTCCCTTTAGGGGAGTAGAGTTTAATCACAGTTGACACAATGCGAGTCACCCGTAATTACTTGACAGTATATGGTTTTTATTTGAAATAATGTTAAACATAATGAATGAGGTGAATTTTCCGTTGATTATTAAAATATTAAAAATAAAAGAAGTTACATAAAATTGCTTCTATATTAACCTACTTATATAAAAGCAAAGCCATTAAATTATATCGATTAAATTTTTATCAAAAGTTTTGTCTCCAAACTCACCATAAACAAGATTATAGTTGGGGGCCTTATCATTTCAAATCGACCTGTAATGAAGCTGGTTTAAAAATATATTTTTTGTTTTTAAAATTTTTAAAATAAGGATGTATTTGTATACCTCTAAAATATTTTGAATAATAAATTTTCAATTTAAACTTTTTATTCCTCGTGACTATCTTATTTTTTAATTATTTCTTCATAACTTCGTATACGACCTTCTTTATTTTCAATTATTTCTCACAATTATCCATAAAACTAACTTTTTTTAATTTTATCCTCTTTATTTCTCATCATTACCCTTATTATATTACATCATTTTTCTCATTTCTAAAACTTTTAAGCAATTTTTTTTTCTAAAAGTTTTTTTTTTTTCACTTTTCTACACACTCCTAAATTGTTAATTTAGTTATATTTAATTTATAAACCAAATTTTTTTTTTTTGAAGATACGTATTTATTTATTTGATATTTTTAAATACACGGGTATTTTAGTCATTTTAAATTATTGACACATGACTAAAATATTCCTATATTTAAAAATCCAAAATAAATGTATACGCAACTTTAGAAATGGAAAAATTTGATTTATAAATTAAATATACTTAGTTAACAGTCTTATAAAATGTAAAAAAATAAAAAAATATTTTTTGAACTAGTCTGAAACGATTATTTCCCAATAAATTGCTAGTATACTAGTTAATCCGATTTTTACTAATGTTTAAATCGGTTCAAATAAAATAAACTTTAGACAGGTTTGATTTTGACAATATACGCTCGAACTACACTAGCTATGAAATTATGTGCACAAGTTATATATTTCTTATCTCCACGCAATGAACTTGAGTGGGACTAAATCACTTTGATCATTTTCTTTCTTTGTTTCTGATGTATAATTAAGAAAATCTGACCACATTTTGAGTCAACCTATTTTTGATATATTAGTCAAACTTAATTAGTTTGGTGTTGCTCTTTTTAAGTTTCTGATAGGTAATTAAGAGAACCAAACTCATTTACTTAGTCAACTCATCTTTACCAAATAAGTTAAAATTTAGTTAGCCCGATCTCACTTTTGCTTAGTTTCTCATAAATAATTGAAAAATTAAATCCAATTTACCATATATGTCAACCTATCTTGCTAGCTAAGTTATCAAATTTAATCAACTTGATTCTATTTTTCTAAGTTTCTCATGAGCAATGGAGGCAATTGAATCTCACTCAGTGGTCAATCCATCTTAGCCATATAAATTAAATCTAGCTTGTTTAGTCTCATTTTTTTAAAACTTCCCACGAGCATTAAGATATTTAAATCTAACTTATTAAGGATGTATTTAAGAATTGATAAAATTTTTGGATAAAAAATTTTTGTTTAAAAGTTTTTAAATTAATAAAATCTAGATATTATAATGAGATATATTCACAATCATTACATTGCAGAGAGAAATTTTCCTATAAACACCTCCATATTAGTAGAAAACTTCTAAAAAAAACTTTCGAAAAAGTTTGTAAAAAATCCCCTATTTCAAGGGATTGTATTGTGAAATCTCCTCCCATTAGGGGAGGAGAGTTTAATCACAGTTGACACAATGCGAGAATTACTTGACAGTATATGGTTTTTATTTGAAATAATGTTAAACATAATGAATGAGGTGAATTTTCCATTGATTATTAAAATATTAAAAATAAAAGAAGTTACATAAAATTGCTTCTATATTAACCTACTTATATAAAAGCAAATCCATTAAATTATATCCATTTGCAAAGTATTTTTCCACTTGCTAGTTATATTTGGACTTATATTTATTTTCCCAGGTAGATTAAGTCAAGAAAATCGTTGAAGAGTTGAGTTTAAAATTAGCATATTGAAGACAAAACCAATTTTTTGAAAAGGCATGTATTATTAAATTAGTGGACTTGTAATATTCTTTATTTATTTTATCTTGCGGATATAATAAGGAATGATGATTAGAAAGTTCAAATATTTTTAATAGTAAACCTATTCTTAGTTGATTATTTAAGTCCTCTTTGATTGACTTTACGGTTTTCAATTCAAATAGGGGCTCAGAATTACTTTTCCTGGTTTTTATGTTAAATATCTCTGATTTCAATTTAAAGGCCCAAGCCATATAATCTACCTCACCATAATTCGGGAACCACTTGTATTTTGATCTTGTTTTGTAAAGCCCTAATTTACTTTATGAATCTTAATTTACTATTAGCATGTTAATTAAAATGCAAATTAAGGTTATGTAATCTTAAAACAAAAGTAAATGAATAAATAGGGTGATATTATTTAAATGATTGAATAATTATTTTATTATTGGATGAAATTAATATGGGTGATTAAACCCTGAACTAAATAGAATTGAACTTGTATTATAATTTAATATGTGAAAAATATCTATCTAGATAAAAAAATAATTTTAATTATTAAATTAATTTTATGGGAATTAAATATATACAAGGTATATATATGTATTATATAAGGCAAATATATATAATAAGAAATACAAGTATAAATTTTTTTTAGTTATATTTAAATGATAATAATATAAACACTTAAAGGAATAAATAGAGTGCAGCTCACATGGACCACCCACTAAAAGAGTTTTAGCGATGGCGTCAAGTTGTGTGCATTTTTATTAATGCTTTGCTAATGTGTTGTGTCATCTTTCCTTATGCAAGAAAGAGATAAGACCGTGTTTAGTATTGACATTTACTTGAATTTAATATGGACTTTATTAGCATATGCATTGAGAAAGGAATAACTCAATAGGAAGCTTTATTAGCATATACGTTGAGAAAGAAATAGCTAAATAGGAAGCTTTTAAAAAGAACATGAAAAGGCATGAGTGATTGCACCATTGAGGAAAGTAGAAGTGAATCAGGAGAGTAGAACAGAATCAATCGTAGAAAGGAAGAAAAGAGATATGGATGTCAATGGAAGTATATGTTGGGTCCCGAATAGATGGCAAAACCCAAGAGGGGAGGGGTGAATTGGGTTCTTAAAAATTTCTTTAGTAACTTAAAAACTTAACCCCTTGTAGAATTAATCCCCTTGAATGAAGAAACTGAATGGAAAGCAAAGTAATAAAGAGAGCAGAAATAAAAGCAAGTAGACAAGGATTTTATAGTGGTTCGGGCAACCTCCCTACTCCACTCTTCCAAGCTCACACTCCTTGTGACTTGGGTTCCACTATTGTATTCCGCGAATACAACTAGAGCCTCTTGCTCTCTTCTAGATTCTAGCTCTAGGGGGCATATACAACCAGAGCCTCTTGCTCTCTTCTAGATTCTAGCTCTAGGGGGCATCAAACACTTAGCACAAGTAGGTGATGAGTCACACTCCAATCACACACTACTTTGCTACCTCTTGATCTTAGCTACGCAAGCTAAATCAAGTTCAACACAAACAAGTAAACAATAAAAGTAAACTACACTTTACAGGTGTGTAGAAACGATTTAGCGCAGAGAAGAACTTGTAGATGATGGCTTTGAAGTTTCTGAATGTAGCTCTTGCAACTTGAAGCACAATTCTTCCTCTCTTGATTGGCTTGATCACTTTAATGCTCTTGTAGATAGGAGTTATGCTCACTTAATGTTTTCCAACTACTTCCCTCGTCCACCATGAATGCTATTTATAATTTTGGAGGGAATCCGAACGTTAGAAGGTAGGTGGCGCGCATTTAATGCGCCAACGTTCGAATTAATTCCGACCGTTGCGACCCAAGTCGCAGGTGGAGTCGACTTCGGATGCGACTTCGCCCAAGTCGCAGATGGAGTCGACTTCGGGTGCGACTTCGCTTCTCCGTCGCAACTTCAAGTTCCAGTCAGGGTCGACTTGGGTTCACGACTTGACCCAAGTCGCAGGTGGAGTCGACTTCGTGTGCGACTTCACCTCGTCAGTTGATTTTCTGAACTTGAATAATTTCGAGATGCTTTGTTACTTCATGCCTTTGCTTCTTTTGTATTTTTCATGTCTTGAATCATTGAGTCTTGCTTTCATTAGCTCCATGATCTCCAAACCTTTGACTTGATAGACTTGATTTGATCTTGAACACCTTGAAACTTTTTGTCTTGGACTTGAGAGGCTTTGAGTTGATTTTTGAAATCATTTAATCTTGAAACTGCAGCTTGAATCAGTATCTTTGAATCTCCAAAACCTCAAGTCGCACTTCGGGGTCGACTTCGTTCGCGACTTCACCCAAGTCGCAACTGGAGTCGACTTCACTTGCGACTTCGATATTCTGCTGCTCCGAAATTCAACTCTGGAAGGATTTGCTCGACTGAAGTCGATGGTGAGGTCGACTTCGTTTGCGACTTGGCTACCCAAGTCGCAGGTGGAGTCGACTTGGCCTGCGACTTCACCTTCCCTTCTTCCATTTTCAACTCTGGACAGTTCTGCATGTTTGAAGTCGATCTTGGAGTCGACTTGGGGAACGACTTGGCCTTCCATACTTGTTTTTCTTCAAATGGTTATTCCTTAAACATTTCACAAACTTGTTAGTAGCCAAGACATACTCAAATTGATTTGTTAATCATCAAAATATGGATTTAGCTATATTTCCAACAGTATAGGTACGTAAATGTTTTTATTTATATATATGTATTTTTTTTATCTCAAGTATGGTATACGGTAAATGGAAGAGAATATATGAGAATAATATTTTATTTGGTTGGATTTTTAATGACGAAGACAAAAAAAAACAAAATTTATTAGATGCCTGATTGGATATTGAACGGGTTGTAATATATATATATATATATATATAAATGGATGCATGATGTCTGGGGTTTCCATGCTATATACTAATTGATGTGATTTTAAATCATATGTATATACGGTATATGAAGTTTTAATTTCAATTTTACATATATAAAAAAAGGGTGGACATGCATGGAACGTCCAGCCAGACTAGTTTGAAATAATAGTATTGTATATATATATATATTCATTATCGATGCATATTTAGTTAATGATATTATTCGTTCATGTTAAAATGATTAATATTCTAACATCCAGGCATGTATTTGTGATTACAGATATATATATATATAGGAGACGGTTGTATGAATTGTATTAAGGAATATTATATGGATATTTTAACTTCGGTTGTTTAAAGTAGTCTAGCGGGTGGATTTCTAGTACTAAAGTTCTATTAAATTTAAGAGATGACCAACAGTTCGTAATAATTGTGAAATTAATGAAATTGAAATTTTGTTATTTTATGTTAGCTTGTACCGTTATTTAGGATTGAATAGATTTAATTGTATTTTCTTTAGAAGAAATTAGAAAGAGGATTTGGTTATGGATTATTTGCATAATTGTGAATTTTGTTAAGAAAATGTGTGTATTAAACGTAGAGTTTAGACAATAAAATACAAGAAAGAAAATTTGTAGATAAGAAAAGGAATGTTTAATTAGGGTGCAAAGGTGAAATTGAGAAAAGAATTGTAATTTATTCATGTTGTTTAACATTAATTACTATTAATTTTGGTAGTAATATTAATTGTTGTTTATACAATTAAATTATATTAGTAAAATATTTTTAAATTATATTACTAAATTATTGCTTTATATTAAGTTGTTATTTGGTTAAACTATAAAATGTTGAGATTTATGTGTTTATATGATAGGATTTTTGTAATATGATGAACAAGACTAAAATATAAATAACTACAAAGGAATATTAGAAAATATTACCACTTTAGAAAATTTCCTAAGAAACTAGAAGTTCTCATTATGAGATTAGGATTCACCACACAGTAATCACTAGAAAAAAAAGTACGGTTGGCAATTAGGCTTCTATATTAACTAACATTATATGTTTTGAACCAGATCTTGCACATAAACGAGCAGAGGAAGGATAATTTGAAAGTAAAAGAGGTAAGTAGGACTTGTTTTGAACTAAATGAATTATTTTATATTTCTCGGGCATGTATGTTTTGAATGTCGATGATTTGTATCTTTCTTGAAATGATTAGATCTGATTGAGATTGATTTATTGTGATGTCGAATTTGAACTTGATTTATAAATGGTATATGTTAGCATTATATTTTGGACATATGCATGTGTGCATGGCGTGTTAGCATTTCCATGAGCCATGGCTGAAGATGCCGAATGAGAAGTGTTGTTTGTGATAATCGATGATGATCAGTGACATACCGCCGACTGGGGACCGAGGTATGATTGGCATTGATGGCTGTAGGCCATGATAAACCATCGGGCCATTGTGATGTGCTATTTGGAACTACAAATGGGTTTAGTCATTTTTTGACATTTATTATGAGACCAGTATGTAGAGATTGGTGCTTAGGCACGAGTGTCTGAGTTGAGCCATGGGCAAAAGTTTGTGGCGGGGCCATGGGTGTGTGGAGATGATGGCAGGATATCACATTCACTTCCTTATCATTTGACTTGGTATGGTGTTTCCCGCATTTGATTTTCTCGTGCTTAGTACTGATGTAAGACGGGGCAAGATATCGAACCTCCCCATTGGATTTAACTTATGTGATCAGAAGATCATGTGTATATATTGGAATGATTGATCATGAGCATGCACATGGTATTGATTCGAACATGATTTATTATTTATTTAAAAATATGTATATTGTTTAAAACTCATTTTGTTTAATTTATGTTTTGGTTCTACTTACTGAGTTTGCTCGGACTCACCCTATTTTATCATAATTTAGATGACAGGTATGCGGGTGGAGACCAATATGGGGTCGGTACACCAGATCAAACTAGGACATGATAAATCCGAATTTTAATTATTTATTTTGAGTTTTAAGAGTGATGTAGGGACAACCTAATTATTTATACATTTTATGAATTTGAGCACTTGGATGCAACTCGATTTATATGTGATGAGATAATTAATTTATATTAGTCTATGAAACATTTAATATTATTCCATAATTTATATTAAATGTGTTCTCCCCATTATCACCAATCCTGCCTTATTGGTAGCGACTGTAGACTTAGACATCGAGGCGCTACAGTAGTGGTATCAGAGCAAATAATGGTTAAGAACTATAGCGTATGATATAACAAAGATTAGTGATTAGAATTTGACTTGGGGTATGTTAGTTAGGAGAATAAACTAAAAAATAATAGGCTACTTAAATGCAGCTAAAGAATGAAAAGTTGCTGAGTTTATGTTTTATCAATAGATGGTAAATATTAGAGGCGGCCGAGGGAGACCTCGTGGTTCAAGGCGCACTACAATTCATAATACTCGAACTCATGTACCACCAGTGGAAGAAGTTCTTGAGCCAGCGACAACTGCAAATGAATCTAATAATGAAGTTGGACCTGATCATGTTTTGCCTACAATGGAAAATATAATGGGCAATCCTATATTGATAGGATTTATGGATACAATATGCGGAGCTATGCACGAAATGCAACAGGAACTTCGCCGAGAGATGCAAGAGGAGTTGTCTCAAGTTAGACAACTTGTGACAAGTCGATTGCCAAATTCTACATCATTTAACCAGGCCCCAGCATTTTAGCCCTCAGTTATGACCGATACACAGACTAGAGGACTTCGTTTTCCCCCAAGAGAACCAACAACCCCAGCAGTTGCATTCCAAGCAGGACCGTCTACTCGCATAGTGGGGGATGATGATGGTATTCGAGTTACAGCTGGGCTAGTACAAGTAGAAAATCCTAAACAGGAGGAGAAGAGAGAAAGGAATAAACTAAGGACATTTCAAGGCATGCAGCCGCCTAAATTCTCAGGAGCGGTAGATTATAAGGCAGCCTCCAATTGGATTAAACAATTGGAGAAGATCTTCAAATGTCTTAAGTGCACTAAGGAGCAGAAGGTGCGCTATGCCATTTACCTATTGGAGGGTGATGCAGAACAATGGTGGGACTCGGAGCGACAAACACTGCCTGAAGTAGGTGAGGAGCTTTTGATATGGGCTGAGTTTCAGCATCGTTTCTTTCAGTACTATATCCCTGATAGTGAGAGGGTACAATGATCTGTAGAATTCCATTCTCTTGTTCAGGGAAATATGTCAATCACAGAGTATGATCTTCAGTTTCGATCTTTGTCTCGGTTTGTGGCATGGACAAAGACTGACCCATTAGAGAAGGCGCGCAAATTTCGTGAAGGACTGGAGCCTTCGATTCGAACTAAAATATCTGTGATCCGAACTGATGATTACAAAGTGATTTTAGACATGGCTCGTAGTGTGGAGCGAGAAGAACTGGAATGGGGAAAATCTCAAATCAAGGAGAGAAATACTGAGCAGAAGAAACAAGGCAGGTTCCAAAGCAATAAGAAGCCTCATATTGAACCCCAACTTGGGAACATTGCCCAGAAACCACCCAAGATGATCAAGTGTTTCGGTTGTGGTGAAGTTGACCACATAAAGTCTCGATGTCCTCATACCAATACTTTTTGTCATCATTGTGGACAACAAGGACATCATCGGCCTATGTGTACACAGCTTCAGAGAGGTGCACCTCAGATGGCTAATGTACCAACACGACAACAATAGTGACAACAAAATGGACCAATACGTGCGATTATTGCTACATGTGGTGTAGGTCTAAGAGGACGACCTAATCAAATACCACAATATCAACCCCAACAGCAGCCACTCCGCATTGAGCAAAGGCCACAAGCCACAGGTCGTATTCAAGCAACTATAGCAGAGGAGGTGCAAGTTGCTCATGAGTTGGTGGCAGGTAATTCTTTAAGTTAAGAAAATCACTAATTATCTATTTATACTCTTAAAAATGCATTACTTATGCCATGTAAAAATTTATATATATCAGGTGAACTTTCGATTTGTGGACAATTAGCATATGTTTTATTTGATCCTGGCGCTACCTATTCATTTGTTTCATATGCATTCGCAATAAGAGCGCAACTATATTTGGAAAATATGGAGTCAACCATGAGAATATCTACACCTTTGCGGGTAGTGTGTACTACAATACAAATATGTTTAGACTGTCCAGTAATCATAGAAGGTAGGCCTTATCCTACTGATTTGATCGTATTAGATACTTGTGAGTTGGATGTGATAATTGGGATGAATTGGCTAAGTAAATGGAGTGCGATAGTCTACTGCAAAGAGAAGCAAGTTGTATCCGACCTAAGAACTGCCTACCCTTTCACTGGGAGGTCACAAGACAGAGTTCCAAAGCTAATATCATCCATGAAAGCAAAAAGATTAATGCGGAAGGGGTGTATAACATATCTAGTTTCTGCAGTTGATGCAGAACCTGAAGGCAAAAGACTAGAAACTATACCCATAGTAAGAGATTTTCCTGATGTATTTCCTGAAGAGTTACCTGGTCTCCCCCCAGAGCGGGAGGTAGAATTCAGCATCGAATTATATGCAGGTGCTAGCCCTATATCAAAGGCACCATATAGAATGACACCAATAGAGCTTGAAGAGTTGAAGAAGCAGCTCCAAGAGTTATTAGCCAAAGGCTTCATTCATCCTAGTGTATCTCCATGGGGTGCACCAGTCCTATTTGTGAAGAAAAAGGATGGTAGCCTTAGACTCTGTATTGATTATAGAGAGTTGAACAAGGTAACAGTAAAAAATAAATATCCGTTACCACGAATTGATGATCTTTTAGATCAATTAAAGGGTGCTAGTGTATTTTCTAAGATTAATCTACAGTCAGGGTATCATCAAATGCGAATTCGAGATACTGATATCTTGAAAACTGCATTCAGAACTAGATATGGTCATTATGAGTTTCTGGTGATGCTGTTTGGTTTGACTAATGCACCTGCTTTCTTTATGGATTTGATGAATCGTATTTTTCGAGAGTATCTTGATCAGTTTGTAGTGGTCTTCATTGATGACATATTGATATACTCTAAAGATAATATAGAACATGAATACGATCTACGGTTAGTCTTGCAACGACTACGGGAGCAAAAATTATATGCTAAGTTAAAAAAATGTGACTTCTGGTTACCCCGTGTTTGCTTCCTTGGGCATGTGGTGTCGAGCGATGGCATAGCAGTTGATCCGCAAAAGATTGAGGCTGTGGTAAACTGGGTAAGACCAAACACTGTGACAGAGGTTCGAAGCTTTCTTGGGTTAGCTGGTTATTATAAGCTATTCGTAAAAGGATTCTCGACAATCGCTTTGCCTCTCACCAACTTGACTAGAAAGAATGTAAAATTTGATTGGAATGACTGATGTGAGGAAGCTTTTCAAGAGTTAAAGTAGCGGTTAGTGTGTGGTGCCCCGAACCGAGGCGTCCACATAGTCCTTACTCCAAGATCTTGTCAATTGGTAAGTGTGAATCAGGATTGTTGCCCTGATCACAAGGCGGGTTCTTAATTGGATCTCGTCCAATTTTTTATTTTTTTCTTTTTCTTTTCTTTCATCACATAAACATATACTCATCATCATTCATGATGAACTTATCCATAACATCATAAATCATCAACTTCTCATATTTTTCATAATTTCATACAATCTATGTCCTTTCTCATCATATCCCATTAGGGAATCTGTTCATACAAAAATCTACTAACCTTTGTAGATTCTTCTTTTCCTTTAGCAACTCGTGCCCTTCATTTCTTGTCTTTCCCTACACCTGTCTGAGGTTGGGAAAATAAAACATGAGTCGAAACTCAATAAGCAAGCATTTTTCATTTTAAATGCATTCCTCTCCATTTGGTAGAAGACACTTACTAAGTGATCAACTACCAATGGAATAGAAACCTTTTCGTAAAATATTTTTGAAAATCTTTCATAAACCATTCATGAAAACCATTCGTAAATGCATTTCTCTCCATTCGATAGGAGACACTTAGCAAGTGATCAACTATCAATGGAATAGAAAGAAACCTTTTCATAAACATTGGATGTGCAAATGCTTCATTTCCACTCCTGACATAAACCTTTGTGTGCGGGTACGCTAGCTCAGGGAATATCTCACATAACATGGGGTCCAATACGCCGGCTGTCTCCGACTTGGCCTCATCAAGGGGAACCTCTCTTCCTCTTGACGCCTACATGGTTCCTACATGCATGACTTTTGATTTTTCCAACATTATATACCTCTTACACCAGGTGGCTTGTCATTCTCATGTAGAGAATCATTTGCATCATCCCTTAAAAATATCTTTTGAAATCCATGTGTGCAAATACTTTCTTTCCATTCTTGACATAAACCTTTGTGCGTGGGTACGCTAGCCAGGGAACATCTCACATAGCATGGTCCAATACGTCGGCTGTCTCCGACTTGGCCTCATCAAGGGGAACCTCTCTTCCTCTTGACGCCTACATGGTTCCTACATGCATGACTTTTGATTTTCCTGGCATTATATACCTCTTACACCAGGTGACTTGTCATTCTTATGTAGCGAATTATTTGCACCGTTCATTTAAAAACATCATTTCAAATCCATGCTTTTCTTTTCAATCCATGTATGAAAATGCAATGCATTTATTTACACATAACATTCCTTTGCCTCCACCTCTGGGGAGGATGCCGTCGGCACACAGCCCATACGACTTGGCAATAGTGAAGGGGGACCCTCTGATCCGCTTTCTACCTCCACCAAAGCCTCTTCCTTATACATCATACATGTGCACATGTCCATGAACATCACATAATATCAATATGCCGGCATGACTTTTCATAAAAACTCATAAACATTCATCATTTCAAAACATTATAGGAATGACCATCCTTAAACACATTTCATAAATACTTGGGAATAAAATCATATTTTCAAAAGGGTTTGCTTGCTTACAAATCATCATTTTCAAAAGGATTGCTTGCTTACAATGAAGTAATAAAATCATATTTTTAAAAAGTTTGCTTGCTTACCTCCTCAGTCTGTGTCCTCCACCATTTCCTTTCCTTTTCCTATACAAGGAAAAATGATATTTTATCTATATCATATCATGTCTTAGTGTACTTCCCATGCATGCTTTATAATTATCCATTACCTCATTTCCATAGAGGTTAATAGTATAAAGATACTTAGTCATTACTTATTTATATGGATTTTTATCCATAAATCCTATGAAAATTTCATCCATATATCCTCATAAAATATAAAAATAAATATCAACTTTTTCCCAAAATCACGCTGTTTACTGTTCATGGTTACTGTAGCAATTACTGTTCATCCGAGGTTACTGTTCACAGAGACGTGATTACTGTTCATGGGTTCCAAAAATTGATATTTTTTCCAAAAATAAAAAATACCATGACATACCTTATGTCTAGTATATCATAGGACATTTCATACATTTTGATTTTATCATTATTTACTCGATGAAAAAAATTATTTTTTTCATCTACTAAAAATCATCATAAATTCACTTAAGCATAATCTTTAATTCTAAAAATCATGAAATTAATATATCATCATTCCAACATCATATTTATCATATTCATATATCCCAAATCATCATTTATCAATTTTGGAGCATTATTTTCACATATCATATGCTATCTTCCCGAATGCTCCATCTTTGCTCCAAATTTTCGATGTTTCGGCATGATTCTAATTAAGCATTATAACTTTACTTATTTTCTCATGATTAGGCATTATCTAAGAATGGTTTTACCTTACTTAACACCCAAAAGAAATTTGGGAAGAATCCCCTTACCTGAAGTAGAAAATCTCTCCTCCAACTTGCCCTTTCTCTCTCTAACTTTCTCTCCTTTTCTCTCTAAGGCCAAAAACGAATTTTGGGGGTTGGAAATGCTCAATGGAGCTGGAATGGGTGTGCCTTGGTCTTTCACCATGCTCCCCTATTTATAGTGTTGCATTTTTCACATATTTGCAATTTACCCCCTTGCTCAAGGTATTTAATTCTAAATATTTTTTCCCAAATCCCATGCAATATTTTGAGCCTTGTACAGCCACCCTAATCAGAAGCTCCTGCCCCCTAGCTAGCCCCTATTTATTTATGATTTTTTATTTATCAAAATTAATTATTTTAAAGCTAATTCATCTCAACCGTTGATTTTTGATAAGATTGATTTTGGGCCATTAGATTTGGTCCCAAAAGTCCAAGCTCCAGAAGCCATAGCAGCTTTTCATTAGTTATTTATCCATTTAATTAATTAAAATTAATCCAAAGTCAAATGCTAATTAATGAAAAAGTAAAGCTACTTTTTGATCTTCAAATGACGTTTAATCTTGACCCTTAATTCATGATTTTTGATCAATCTTGGACCACTCATCATGTTCATCATCATATTTTGGCCATCCATAAAAAATTTCATCTCAATCCGATGTCCGGATTGCAAGATATGAATTTTTCTTTATTTTCTCTAAAAAATCCACTAAAATCCGAAAATACTAAATAAATCAAAAAGTGGCTATTTTGTCCTTTTGTGGGAAGCTTCCTTTTTTTCTTTTTGTGATTAAGTTAATCCAAAGTGATTAACTTAACATATTCTTTAATCCCACATTTACTATTCACGTTTTACTATTCACGTGCACTATTCATCCGAATTTCATAAATAATTATTTTAACCTTTATTCTCACATATTTTCCATACTCATGAATATATATTTTATTAACATATTACCTAGGGTTTACAACCCTAGGGTTTCATATATGTGTCTAAGATTGGGGTTTCACATAGTGGAAGCTCCTACTTTGGCTATTCCTTCAGGAACAGGAGGCTTTGTGATATACAACGATACATCCAAGAAAGGTTTGGGTTGTGTGTTAATGCAAAATGCAAGGTGATTGCTTATGTATCTAGGCAATTAAGGTCGCATGAGCAAAACTATCCAACCCATGACTTAGAGCTTGTAGCAGTTGTCTTTGCTTTGAAACTTTGGAGGCATTATTTATATGGAGAAAGGTGCGACATCTATACAAACCACAAAAGCCTTAAGTATATTTTCACTCAGAAAGAGTTGAATATGCGACAACGACGATGGTTAGAATTGCTAAAAGACTATAACCTGACAATTTTGTATCATCCAGGCAAGGCTAATGTTGTAGCCGATGCACTTAGTAGAAAATCGGGTGATAATAGGGCTAGTATGCTTACTACCCAACCCATTCTTTTTGAGAAGATGAGAAGAATGAACCTTTATGTTGATGTGGAAGGAGTTGTAGCTCGAATCAGTTATTTGAGTCTGCAACCCACTATATTTGATGAGATCAAAGAGGCTCAGCAGAATACATCAGACATCAATTTTATACGTAGAAAGGAGCGCACCATGAGGGGTGAATTGCCAGACTTCACTATTAAGAATGATGGTGTTCTTCGATTTCGAAATCGATTAGCCATCCCATGAGGAACTGCAATAATTGTAGATATATTGCAAGAGGCCCATTATAGTCCTTATTCTATTCATCCTGGTAGTAATAAAATGTATCAAGATTTGAAATCACAGTATTGGTGGGATGGAATGAAGAATGATGTGGCAAAATTTGTGGCTAAGTGTTTGACTTGTCAGCAAGTCAAAGCAGAACATCAATGACCAGGCGGATTGCTATAGCAATTGAGATACCGACATGGAAATGGAAGGAAATTACTATGGATTTTATCATCGGTTTACCTAAAACCCGTGCCAGATATGACAGTATTTGGGTTATTGTTGATAGATTAACCAAGTCAGCACATTTTGTTCCTGTAAGGACTACTTATACAGCTGAAAAGTTAGCTTGGATCTATCATAAAGAGATTATCAAGTTGCATGGAGTGCCAAAGTCTATCATATCTGATAGAGGTTCGGTATTCACTTCTCGATTTTGGAAGGCATTGCATACCGCGATGGGAACTAGATTAAAGTTCAGTTTAGCCTTTCATCCTCAGACAGATGGATAGACCGAGAGAGTTAATCAACAACTTGAGGACATGCTTCGAGCCTGTGTGATGGATTGGGATAATAATTGGAGCGAGTACCTGTCATTGGCAGAGTTTACATATAACAATAGCTACCATTCCAGTTTACAGATGGCACCGTTTGAAGCATTATATGGAAGAAAATGTAGATCCCCACTATGTTGGGATGCAGTTGGTGAGGCTACTATCTTGGGACCTCAGATGATTGCAGAGACTGAAGAAAAAGTTGCTAAAATTCGGGAGAAGATCCTTGAGGCCCAGTCACGACAGAAGAGCTATGCAGACACTCGATGTAGACCACTGGAGTTTATGGTGGGCGACAAGGTATTTCTGAGAGTCTCACCAATGAAGCGTGTGGTTCATTTTGGCATCAAAGGAAAGTTAAGCCCTAAGTATATCGGACCTTATGAAATATTGGAAAGAATAGGGAAGGTGGCTTATTGATTGACACTTCCACCCGCCTTATCAGGGGTACATGATGTTTTTCATGTATCTACCTTGCAAAAGTACGAACCGGACCCTTCTCATATTTTGCAACCCCAGCAAATTAGTATTCAAGAAAATTTACATTATGAGGAGAAGCCTATTCGAATTATTGACAACAAGGTCAAACAGTTAAGGAATAAGTCTATTCGACTCATGAAAGTTCAATGGAGCAACCACACAGAAGATGAGGCACAGTGGGAATTAGAATCTAGTATGAAAGACAAATATCCATATCTTGAGTTCTAGCTAAGTTTCGAGGACGAAACTTTTAATAAGGTGAGTATAAATGTAAACCCCTAATTTACTTTATGAATTTTAATTTACTATTAGCGTGTTAATTAAAATGCAAATTAAGATTATGTAATCTTAAAACAAAAGTAAGTGAATAAATAGGGTGATATTATTTAAATGATTGAATAATTATTTTATTATTGGATGAAATTAATATGGGTGATTAAACCCTGAACTAAATAGAATTGAACTTGTATTATAATTTAATATGTGAAAAATATCTATCTAGATAAAAAAATAATTTTAATTATTAAATTAATTTTATGGGAATTAAATATATACAAGGTATATATATGTATTATATATGGAAAATATATATATAATAAGAAATAAAAGTATAAAAATTTATTAGTTATATTTAAATGATAATAATATAAACACTTAAAGGAATAAATAGAGTGCAACTCACATGAACCACCCACTAAAAGAGTTTTAGCGAGGGCGTCAAGTTGTGTGCATTTTTATTAATGCTTTGCTAACGTGTTGTGTCATCTTTCCTTATGCAATAAGGAGATAAGACCGTGTTTAGTATTGAGATTTACTTGCATTTAATATGGACTTTATTAACATATGCGTTGAGAAAGGAATAACTCAATAGGAAGCTTTATTAGCATATGCGTTGAGAAAGAAATAGCTCAATAGGAAGCTTTTAAAAAGAACATGAAAAGGCATGAGTGATTTCACCATTGAGGAAAGTAGAAGTGAATCAGGAGAGTAGAACAGAATCATGCGTAGAAAGGAAGAAAAGAGATGTGGATGTCAATGGAAGTATAGGTATATAAATGCTTTTATTTATATATATGTATTTTTTTTATCTCAAGTATGGTATACGGTAAATGGAAGAGAATATATGAGAATAATATTTTATTTGGTTGGATTTTTAATGATGAAGACAAAAAAACAAAATTTATTAGATGCCTGATTGGATATTGAACGGGTTGTAATATATATATAAATGGATGCATGATATCCGGGGGTTTCCATGCTATATACTAATTGATGTGATTTTAAATCATATGTATATATGGTATATGAAGTTTTAATTTCAATTTTACATATATAAAAAAAAGATGAGTGGACATGCATGGAACATCCCCCCAGACTAGTTTGAAATAATAGTATTGTATATATATATATATATATATATATATATATATATATATATTCATTATCGATGCATATTTAGTTAATGATATTATTCGTTCATGTTAAAATGATTAATATTCTAACATCTAGGCATGTATTTGTGATTACAGATATATATATATAGGAGACGGTTGTATGAATTGTATTAAGGAATATTATATGGATATTTTAACTTCGGTTGTTTAAAGTAGTCTAGCGGGTGGATTTCTAGTACTAAAGTTCTATTAAATTTAAGAGATGACCAACAGTTCGTAATAATTGTGAAATTAATGAAATTGAAATTTTGTTATTTTATGTTAGCTTGTACCGTTATTTAGGATTGAATAGATTTAATTGTATTTTCTTTAGAAGAAATTAGAAAGAGGATTTGGTTATGGATTATTTGCATAATTGTGAATTTTGTTAAGAAAATGTGTGTATTAAACGTAGAGTTTAGACAATAAAATACAAGAAAGAAAATTTGTAGATAAGAAAAGGAATGTTTAATTAGGGTGCAAAGGTAAAATTGAGAAAAAGAATTGTAATTTATTCATGTTGTTTAACATTAATTACTATTAATTTTGGTAGTAATATTAATTGTTGTTTATACAATTAAATTATATTAGTAAAATATTTTTAAATTATATTACTAAATTATTGCTTTATATTAAGTTGTTATTTGGTTAAACTATAAAATGTTGAGATTTATGTGTTTATATGATAGGATTTTTGTAATATGACGAACAAGACTAAAATATAAATAACTACAAAGGAATATTAGAAAATATTACCACTTTAGAAAATTTCCTAAGAAACTAGAAGTTCTCATTATGAGATTAGGATTCACCACACAGTAATCACTAGAAAAAAAAAGTACGGTTGGCAATTAGGCTTCTATATTAACTAACATTATATGTTTTGAACCAGATCTTGCACATAAACGAGCAGAGGAAGGATAATTTGAAAGTAAAAGAGGTAAGTAGGACTTGTTTTGAACTAAATGAATTATTTTATATTTCTCGTGCATGTATGTTTTGAATGTCGATGATTTGTATCTTTCCTGAAATGATTAGATTTGATTGAGATTGATTTATTGTGATGTCGAATTTGAACTTGATTTATAAATGGTATATGTTAGCATTATATTTTGGACATATGCATGTGTGCATGGCGTGTTAACATTTCCATGAGCCATGGTTGAAGATGCCCAATGAGAAGTGTTATTTGTGATCATCGATGACGATTGGTGACATACCGCCGACTGGGGACCGGGGTATGATTAGCCATTGATGGCTGTAGGCCATGATAAACAATCGAGCCATTGTGATGTGCTATTTGGAACTACAAATGGGTTCAGTCATTTATGTTTTGGTTCTACTTACTGAGTTTGCCCGGACTCACCCTATTTTATCCTAATTTAGATGACAGGTATGCGGGTGGAGACCAATATGGGGTCGGTACACCAGATCAAACTAGGACATGATAAATCCGAATTTTAATTATTTATTTTGAGTTTTAATAGCGATGTAAGGACAACCTAATTATCTATATATTTTATGAATTTGAGCACTTGGATGCAACTCGATTTATATGTGATGAGATAATTAATTTATATTAGTCTGTGAAACATTTGATATTATACCATAATTTATATTAAATGTGTTCTCCCCATTATCACCGATTCTGTCTTATTGGTAGCGACTGTAGACTTAGACATCGGGGCGCTACTTGTTAAGATACAAAATATCTTTTCTCCTTGCTTTTTAGGCAGACATCCTAACTACCAAGTCTCCCTTTGAACCTAAAATTATTTGTGTCTCGACTCTAATGTCTCTTTAGGTCTCAATAACTCATCCATGTATCGGCTTTATGACCCTAGACATTTCTGACTTCATTAGTATAAATTTTTTATATTCCAATTATTTAAAACATAAATTGATATGTATATATTTATGATGTCAAAAATTACTTTGATTGTAAAATTACATGTTATAAATCATTTGAGAGTGAATATTAAATGAGTAAAATTTGAAAATAAATGTATAAGAGTCATACTTCTATATAAATAAGTTACCTAAAGAATGTAACCACATCCATTTTATCTATATAACCACATCCATTTTCTATTTATTCTACTTGATATTATTAGTTTAACGAGGAGATTAAATTTATCCAAATCAATGATACTCATTGTTACATTTCACATAATTTTCTTTCAATTTAACAACTTCTATACTAAAAATTTCTCATTTAAAAGATTTTTAACTTCCCAAACACACCCTTAGATTGATTTATATATGCCATAAAATGTAGTAATTCTTTATACCATCATTTATACATGTAGTAATGATATTCTCTAACTATTAAAATGTTGAAAATGCAATTTTAAAATTTACGTTTTGTATCAAACATTTTATTATGTTGAGATAAGACCCATGCATAATGATTACCAAACAAATAATGAGGTTTCCATAATAAGACAAATGAGATTACCCAAGTGAATTAGAATTTTTCATTTTGGGCGACATTCTAATGATTATATAAAATACAATTCATTCATTAGTTTCAGTATTATGTATGAAGCATGGAATTAAGAAAATTTCTCAATCAAAGATCCATGTTGACTAAAAAATAAAAATAATTTGAGAGGAAATCTTACCCTTGTTGAAATTGTTTATTTGTTTAAAAAAAAAGCCCCCTGCCCAACCAAATTACGAATGAAACATTTAAATATTCTAAAGTGCTTATCCCACTTAAAATATTGCTTGGATATAATGTTATACCGTTCTAATACTTATTTCAGTTGAAGAAAGTGGATTCAAAATTTATACATTTTTTGTGTATTTTTTAAAGATTCATGCCGTATAAAATTCTAATTGAAATAATATTTGATATATTGGTTAAGTAAATTGATTTTTCTATGTTACTAATGTGAGCCAGAAAAATGAAAAATGTGTTGGTCCACTTTGGTACATTTGACGCTTCGAATTATTTATTTTTGTCGTCGTTATGTGCAGCGAAAATGCTTGCTGCATATGTTGCCTTTTATTGTAGTGTAACCATCTAAATTATGTAATTTTTAATGATTTGTTTTTGTAGCCTATTAAAATTTTTATCGATTTGATAACTGCACACATAGTTAGCTAAATATTTTTAGATATATACAAATTAGATCTCATTAATTAATAGACGAAACCATTAAATTAAGCAATCCTCTAGGAATTTCAACCAAATCCAGTAATTTCATATTAAAACTTTAGCTGAACTACTCAGATATTAAATTTATAGATGAAAAACGCCAATTTAACATGCTTGAGATATTCCTATCGAAAAAAAAAAAAAACTTGAGATATATCTATATCCGAAAAAACCCTTCATCAAATGTCACGATTAAGTGATCTTTACATTCCACCTGCTTGCACATTACCGCATTTGTGCTAAAATGGATAAATCGAACCGTGCTATATTAATACAAATTAAATTGAGAAGCTTTAAAAGGAACATTTAGTGAAGAGAAACACGGTATGTTTCTATGATTGGTAGTTTCTTAATTTGCAATTATTCCTAATCGTATGAACGATATTGCTTAAAAAATGCATGTTAAAATAGTTCTAGAAAAAAAAAACTAGTTTTGGAAAATGAATTTTCCAAATAAATCTGTTTTAGAGAAATTAATTAGATGGTCCTACTCAGGTGAAGTGGTCCTTGTAATGTGAAATCTTTCCAGAAATAAGATGCCATTGACATTGCCAAATGTACGAACCTGACAATAATATGATTGAGGAGTTGATCGCAATGACGCGGCGTGATACGTATCCAAGCAGTCAGATACATATGGCATGAAATGCATCCATATTTTTTGTCCGTTCTATACATTGATAGTCATGTGTATTTTTTTAATTTTTAATTTTTTTTTTATTATGGATAGTCATGTAGAAGTTTCGATTCAATCGAATTGGCTCTTAGTAGAGCCCAGGAGAATTGATCCTGTTAGCCTCTTAGTAGGGCTTAAATAGGAGAATTGATTCTGTTAGTCTGGGCGAAGTAAATGTTTTTCTTAGCTTACTTTAAAAAATCTATTTACGATAATTTTTTTACTTTTTTCTTCTTCACTTATTTATCTAAATATATTTAATATATAGACCAAGTTTTACCATTTTTAAATATGTTTATTTATTTTTTTTAGATTTTTAAACATCTATGTGTATATGTGTATTTAAAATATTTTTAAAAATCTAAAAAAAAATATATACATATATCTAAAAATGATAAAACTTGATTTATATATTAAATACATTTAGATAAACAAGTGTATGAAGAAAAAACAAAAAAAGTTATTTTAAATAGGATTTTTGAGGTGGGTTAAGTGAGAAATTTACTGAGTCCGGACTAACAGGATCATTCCTCTGAATATAGTTCGACCAATATAGTTTGGACTTTTTATACAATATAGGAGCTTGCTGTTATGAGTCTGATTTTCATTTTTTTTCTTTTTCATTTTTCTGTGGGCTTAAATGTATGTAATTTATACATTTATTTACCATTTTAAAATTTTTCTACATATTTTTAAAACATTTTTAAAATAAAAAATTTTCGTTTGTGGACGAGTGATATGAATGAAATATTTGGATTATTTACTAAAGTAAAAAAGGTGTGATGATCTCTAAAAATGGTAAAAGTTAATACACATATTAAATACACTTAGATTAATAATTATGTGAAAAAATTTAAAAAAATAAAAAAATTAGTTAAATACACCCGGTGCACTAAAGTTAAGTGCACTCAGATGTATATAATAATATCCATGTAAAAAATTTTGGATCAAAACTTTTCACTATTCGTAACTATGTTATTTTTAAATTATTTTTATATCTTCCTATAAAAATACTATACTTTTTAATTATTTCTATACAACTATTTTTACAATAAACCAATTTATTTTAATTTTATTCTCATTACTATCCACCATTGTTCTTATCATATCACGTTATTTTCTTTTATTTTAAAAATTTTCACACCGAAAACTTTTTATCAAAAGTTTTGTCTCCAAACTCACCATAAACAAGATTATAGTTGGGGGCCTTATCATTTCAAATCGACCTGTAATGAAGCCAGTTTAAAAATATATTTTTTGTTTTAAAATTTTTTAAAATAAGGATGTATTTGTATACATCTAAAATATTTTGAATAATAAATTTTCAATTTAAACTTTTTATTCCCCGTGACTATCTTATTTTTTAATTATTTCTTCACATCTTCGTATACGACCTTCTTAATTTTCAATTATTTCTCACAATTATCCATAAAACTAACCTTTTTTAATGTTATCCTTTTTATTTCTCATCATTACTCTTGTTATATTACATCATTTTTCTCATTTCTAAGACTTTTAAGCAAAAATTTTTTCTAAAAGTTTTTTTCACTTTTGTACACACTCCTAAATTGTTAATTTAGTTATATTTAATTTATAAACCTAATTTTTCTATTTTTGAAGATATGTATTTATTTATTTGATATTTTTAAATACACGGGTATTTTAGTCATTTTAAATTATTGACACATGACTAAAATATTTCTATATTTAAAAATCCAAAATAAATATATACGCAACTTCAGAAATGGCAAAATTTGATTTATAAATTAAATATACTTAGTTAACAGTTTTATAAAATGTAAAAAAATAAAAAAAATTATTTTTTGAACTAGTCTGAAATGATTATTTCCCAATAAATTGCTAGTATACTAGTTAATCCGATTTTTACTAACGGTTAAATTGGTTCAAATAAAATAAACTTTAGACGAGTTTGATTCTGACAATATACGCTTGAACTACACTAGCTATGAAATTATGTGCACAAGTTATATATTTCTTATCTCCACGCAATGCAGTTGAGTCATACTAAATCACTTTGATCATTTTCTTTCTGAGTTTCTGATGTATAATTAAGAAATCTGACCACGTTTTGGGTCAACCTATCTTCGATATATTAGTCAAACTTAATCAGTTTGGTGTTGCTCTTTTTAAGTTTCTGATAGGTAATTAAGAGAACCAAACTCATTTACTTAGTCAACTCGTCTTTACCAAATAAGTTAAAATTTAGTTAGCCCGATCTCACTTTTGCTTAGTTTCTCATAAATAATTGAAAAATTAAATCCAATTTACCATATATGTCAACCTATCTTGCTAGCTAAGTTATCAAATTTAATCAACTTGATTCTATTTTTCTAAGTTTCTCATGAGCAACGGAGACAATTGAATCTCACTTAGTGGGTCAATCCATCTTAGTCATATAAATTAAATCTAGCTTGTTTAGTCTCACTTTTTTTATACTTCCCACGAGCATTGAGATATTTAAGTCTAACTTATTAAGGGTGTATTTAAGAATTGATAAAAATTTTGAATGAAAATTTTTTTGTGTAAAAGTTTTTAAATTAATAAAAAATAATGTAATATGATATGAGTAATGATGTAGAATAAAGAGAATAAAGTTAAAGTAGATAAGTTACTTATATAGGTAGTTGAGTAGAAACGATTGAAAAGTAGAGTAGTTGTATAGGAAAATGTAAAGAAAAATTAAAAAATAAAGTAATTATAAAGAGTAAAAAGTTTTAGTTTAAAAATTTACATACCTAAGTTAACTCGTTTTTGTCAAAGTTCCTAAATTCAGCCAACCTAATCTTATTTAGATACATTATCAAGCATAGCCAATCCGATCTTATTTTTTCTAAGTTTCTCATAAACAATCATAAATGAGTCTCATTTATAACTTAACTCATCTTGGTTAGATAAGTCAAACTTAGCTAGTCTTTATTTTTAAAAAAATAAAATTTCTTATGAGCAATTGAGAGAGTCAAATCTAACTTACTAAGTCAACATTCTTGCTAACTAAGCACCATCGCCGATCGTGACCCCCCGCTAGCGAGTCTTCTCCAGCAAGCACTATTGCCACAGAACTTACCTAGCCACTAGAGGCTAATAAGAAAATCACAAGAACCAACTATCACACCAATTCCTGTAGTAAAAATAAAAAAAAAACACTACCACACCAAGAAAAATCCTACGTAAAATTCTAACAGCACCTAAATCAGTAATTTTCAAAGCCGCCAGTGCCAAGAAAAATCCTGGCCCTTGAATCTTGCGGACAGGGTAATGCTTGCAGATATGACTGCAGAGAATGGATCTGTGTAACATTTTTTAAGATTTTAATTTAAAAGTATTTTAAGCGGTTCCAAATGCTAGGTGACAGGAGGAGCATGTGTGATCAGTGTTGAAAGAGGTACGAAGGACATTAACAATAGTTTCTTACGCCACAGCGGAAAAGAGGAGCGGTGGATATGCTTGCAATTTGTGTCAATTTTTTTTTTGACAGGAGCTATTTGCCTATTTCTGGTGAGTTACAACAAAGATGTGGGTATATTTGTTAATTATTCAATTTAAAATAACTAAAATACCTATATGTTTAAAAATACAAAATAAATATATATACATTTTCAAAAATGATAAAAAATTTAGTTCTATACTAAAAACACATATATTAAATTTTGTATAAAAATAAAAAAATAGATTTTGGGTCAGCCATTTTCGACCAGCGGGAAATGATCGCCCCCACTAGCGAGTTTAAAGTTCGAATCATTTAGAATGATACCTTTTCGTCACAATAAACTAATTATGTTTATGAGTTTTTGTTAGGATCTAAATATATTTTCTTCATTTGTGCTCACATATAAAAATACATGAAAAATTCAAGGCAAATTCCATATATACCTATGAATTTTAACCCTAATTCTATTTATATCTACAAATGTTCAAAAATTCATAATATACTAACATATTTTACCTAAACTTTCACTTATGCCCACACTGTTACAAATTCATTAATTTTTATATTTAAAAATCACATTCGAATTAATTTTTAGTACTTTTATAACTATAAAATCATATATTATTTAAATACAAATTTTTAGTTTTGAACAAATGAACCTAAAATTATATTACGATTCGGGCATTTTCGGTATTTTAAAGGGGTGTTAATGGTCCCTTTAACGGATTTCTCATGGTACGGGTATAAGTAGAATTTTAGACAAAATATGCGAGTATATTATGAATTTTTGAAAATTCGATGGTGTATGTAGAATTAAAGGTAAAATTCGTGAATATATGTGGCATTTGCCTAAAAATTAACTATATAAAATTTAAGGAGTGTTTAGATGCCACTCAAACATTCAACTCTCCACGATTATCTTATTTTTAATAATTTATTTATATCTTCTTGTACAACTATCTTAACTTTCAATCAATTTTACACAACTATCTATACAATTAAATTATTTATTTTAACTTTATTCTTTTTATTCCTCACTATTGTCCATATCATATTATATTTTCTTCCATTTAAAAAAAATTATAGTAAAAATTTTCTTTAAAAAAATTATCACTTCCGAAACATGCTCTTAATATGAAAACGGGACTCATGCGTGTATTGAAAATAAAATTAATAGAGTTCAGCTGTACCCGTGTATCGCGTGGTCGGCTCTCGGCACACGCGATCGGAATGATTTTTTTTTTTTTTTTTTGTCCTCATAGGAACGCTGGTTTTAACAGAAGAACCCCCTTCTCCACTCAACACAGCAGAGGTTCTGAATTCTCTCTCACACTCAACAGGCCAGCACTCATGGAGCTGTCCTTGATTCTCAGCTTCCTCTTCCTCTCCCTTCCTCTTGCCTTGGTCGTGAAATTCCTCTTCTTTCAAAGCTACAAGAGCAAGAGAAGACTCCCACCGGGCCCTCCGCCCCTTCCCTTGCTCGACAACCTCCTCACATTCCGAAAACCAATGTTCGAACTCGTGAACGTACTACGCCAGCTCCGAGCCAAATATGGTTCCATCGTCACCCTCTACATCGCCACACGCCCCGTCATCTTTATCCTCGATCGCCATATCGCCCACGATGCTCTCGTTAAAAACGGCACCGTATTCGCCGATCGCCCACCGGGCACCGAGTTCACTCGCTTCTTCAACTCCAATCAAGACAACATCAGCTCCATCTCCTACGGCTCTCATTGGCGTCTCCTCCGCCGCAATCTCATGTCAGAAATCCTTCATCCTTCGCGAGTGAAGATCTTTGCATGCGGCCGGAAATGGGTCCTGGAGCTTCTCATCAAGCGGCTCCGCTCCATCGAGGAACGGGGCGAGCCTGTCCGTGTGCAGGAGATCTTCCAGCACGTCATCTTCTGTTTGCTCTTGTACATGTGCTTTGGGGAGAAGCTGGAGGAGAGCGCCGTGAACGAGATTGAACGACTGCAGTGTCGGATGCTCGTTACTTTTTCGAGCTTCAACCCCTTCGCCTTCATGCCCACGGTGGGACGGCTCATCTTCCGCAAGGAGTGGAAGAGGGCGCTGGAACTAAGAAATGAACGAGAACAACTAATGATACGCTTGATTAGAGCACGTAGAGAGTGGAAAGAGGTTCATTGTAACGCCCCAGGCCTAACAGTAAGGTATTGTCCGTTTTGGGCCTCGGCCCGCACGGTTTTGCCCCTTTGGGTTCACGTGCATCCCGTCCTTCCCCAAAAGGCGCCTCACTGAGGTACCTGGCGGCTTCCACTTATAACCCAGGCTCCCCCCCCTCATCCTAACCGATGTGGGATTTCACATTCACCCCCCCTTGGGGCTCCAGCGTCCCCGCTGGACACATCGGCCGGAAGTCGGGAGTCGGCTCTGATACCATTTTTAACGCCCCAGGCCTAACAGTAAGGTATTGTCCGCTTTGGGCCTCGGCTCGCACAGTTTTGCTCCTTTGGGTTCACGTGCATTCCGTCCTTCCCCAAAAGGCGCCTCACTGAGGTACCTGGCGGCTTCCACTTATAACCCAGGCTCCCCCCCTCATTCTAACCGATGTGGGATATCACATTCACCCCCCCTTGGGGCTCCAGCGTCCCCGCTGGACACCATCGGCCGGAGGTCGGGAGTCGGCTCTGATACCATTTGTAACGCCCCAGGCCTAACAGTAAGGTATTGTCTGCTTTGGGCCTCGGCCCGCACGGTTTTGCCCATTTGGGTTCACGTGCATCCCGTCCTTCCCCAAAAGGCGCTTCACTGAGGTACCTGGCGGCTTCCACTTATAACCCAGACTCCCACCCTCATCCTAACCGATGTGGGATTTCACATTCACCCCCCTTGGGGCTCCAGCGTCCCCGCTGGACACATCGGCCGGAAGTCGAGAGTCGGCTCTGATACCATTTGTAATGCCCGAGGCCCAAAGCGGACAATACCTTACTGTTAGGCCTGGGGCATTACATTCATCAAGATGAAAAGACGAAGAAGAGCCGCTTTGAGTTCTCCTACGTCGATTCTCTCTTTGCTTTGGAGCTACCCGAGGAAGGTGGGAGGAAGCTGACGGAGGCAGAGATAGTGACCCTCTGCTCTGAGTTTTTGACGGCAGGAACCGACACGACATCGACGGCGATGGACTGGATATTCGCAAGCCTGGTGAAGAACCCAGACAAGCAGGGAAAGCTGGTGGAAGATATCGAACGAGTGGTGGGGAGGAATGGGGAGATAAGAGAGGAGGATCTGCAAAAGATGCCGTACTTGAAAGCGGTGATCTTGGAGGGTCTGCGAAGGCACCCGCCAGGCCACTTACTGCTGTATCATGCAGTATCAGAAGAGGTGACATTGGGAGGGTATATCATACCCAACAATGCGATCATCAACGCTACGATAGCAGAAATTGGGTTGGATAAGGAGGTGTGGAAGGAGCCTCTGGAGTTCAGACCAGAGCGGTTTTTGAAAGAAGAGGGCGAGGAGGGCGTGGACATAACAGGGAGTCGGGAAATCAAGATGATGCCTTTCGGTGTTGGGAGGAGGATTTGCCCTGCGCTTAGCCTCGCAATTCTGCATCTTGAATACTTGGTGGCTAATCTGGTGTGGGAGTTCCAATGGAAGCCGAAGGAGGGAGAAATCATCGACTTGTCGGAGAAGGTGCAATTCACAGTGGTCATGAAGAATCCATTGGAGGCCAAGATCATCTCACGAAGAAGCTAATTAAATGTATAATAATCATGCTAAATAAAAGTAGTAATTTCCATCCGCTACGTTTCAATTAATTTATCATAAGGCGGAGAGGCATTAGTAATAGTGCAGTACAAGGATACATTTCCATCGTGCAAATGTATTTGTTATTAGAAGCATGTCGCTAGCGCATGCAGATAGCCAGCAGACGCTTGTTGCAGTGTAAGTTCGACTTCTTACAATTGTTATTATCACCCGTGTGGATGGGTAGATAAGAGCTTAGTGTTATCACCGAATGATCTTTTACGACCGGTCAAAAAATATATTTTTTTTTTGTTTTTTTTCGAAAAATATTTTTATAAACATGTTAATCTAGTTATATTTAATCTATAAACCAAGTTTTACCATTTTTGGAAATGTATATATATTTATTTTGGATTTTTAAATACAGGGGTATTAACCCCTTCGTAGATCTGTGAAGGAATCTTGGAAAGACCTGCACTAGTCACAAATTGAACCCAAAAACTATATATCTTCCGTAGATCTGTGCGGTCTCCTAATGTGCCACCCTCTTTAATGCATTAGAGGGCAATCCTTGGGATCCATATGCACCTTTTCGGAAACAGTGGTTCCCTTTCAAGGCAAATGCATCTGTAGTAGACGAATAGGTGGTTTGGCTCTTTAATCATCCGATCACATAACACATAACCTTGTTCAACTTGGATTCCTCTTTTATAGAGATTGGTTCTTATAGGCTTAGCATTCACATTAAAACACTAGCCAAAAATCTGTCTTGCTTCGGACATTGGCTTTCTAAAACTTACAAAGCACCACTTTTATCTTGGTCATCAATTGCCTTCCCCTTTCTTACTGAGTACCCTGCAAGAGAAATCTCATTAAAAATAATCAGCTTGTGGGCTGATTTAACCTAGCAATGCCCATCCGGTTCAGCTGCCCAAAGCCAACAGTCCTCCATTGGGTTGATTGATAGTGAAATCATTTGAATAGTACTCCACCCACACTCCCTCACAGCAGCAATGACTATATCCTTCCTTCAAAGTCTCCTATCTTGATCAATGAAGTGGCAAACTCGAACATCATCTGGTATGTCAGCAGGAAGGGGCCTAGCCTTTATAATTTCTGTATCTGTCCACCAGTTCTGAAAGAAACTGGCAGCTTGACTAGCTCAATCCTCCATTTCCCCCCTTTTCTACATGGATAGTTTTAAATATTGAAAATACTACTTAAAACTTGATATTTAGTATTACATAATTTTATTACGTTGATTTTACACATCTAGATGGGCCCATGCATATTAATAGTAAACAAATAAAAGTGTTTACATGATAACATAAATGATATTAAATACAATAAATAGCATGAATTTTTCATCAACTACTAAGATACTAAGAATGAAGGAAGTTACATGAATTAAGAGTTTCATAGAAGCAGAATATACAATAAGTAACAATTATTGCACACCCCTCTGCTGGTCCTTGTCAGGAACAACCCACTAGTAATAGCATCTGTTGGGCTGGCCTACCTAGCCAAATTCTTCTGCCCCAGATTCAATATCCAGTGCAAGCCGAGCTGAAGGCCTGCATTGCTCAAGGCCAGCGCAAAAGAAATAAGAGGGAAAGGGTTTCTGCAATTTTTTCTGGCTATGTTCTATTTACAAAAAGCATTTGATTGAAGAGATTTTCTGTAAAATCTCCTCAAAAGCCCCGAACAACCCAATCACCTGTCGTCTTCCCTACCCCCCAACCCAGAGACAAGTTGTGGCAACCATATAAAAATAACTTTCCGTTTTAATGGTAATAAAATGATTCTAGGCTGGCAAATATCTTATTAAAGATCCTCTATAAACATAACATTGGATTTTTAAGAATCATAAAGAGCACAAATAAAACCTTTCTTTATGTTAGTTGTCCAAAAGATCTGACGACTTTTTGGCAAAAATTTCAACTTTTATCTTATGTCTCTAATTTGATGAGAAATAATTAAAAAAACTCGGCATAATAAAGCATGGTTTTGGAAATAAATCATAACTTCAAAGATCAAAGCCCTAGCTACTTACTGTGATTGCTTGTAATCCTCACTTCAAAAATTCTGTCTCACCAATCCAACTGCTACAAAGAAACTCACTCAAAATCCTTTCCCTATCTTCTCATCACTGACTAATATGCGGTCTTTGTTCATTATGGTCGTTCATCGAACATCTAGATAACATCAACGACATATTACATATCCTTCTTGCCAACTTTATCCTCTCTTCGTTATCCTTATCCAAGCTTTTAGGAGATCACACGCGGAATTTGCTTGATATTATTGATTAATTTCCGTATCTTATACATGATTATATTTACGACCAAAATAAGATTTAGATAAAAATCTTTTTTGCTACTATAATTAAAGAAATAATATTAGGGGTTATTTGCAAATACATTCACTTGATTTGACTATAAACGCGAATATATCTATAAAGCTTCAGAAATTACAAATAAGCCTATATAATTTGAACTTAATTGCAAATATACTTATGCTATTATAACTCTGTTATTGCACCATCATTATGTGAGTATATTTGTAAAGATATGCAAACTATATGAGTATATTTTCACTTTCAAAAGTTGAGAGTATATCTAGTTTTTGTAGATACACTTACATAGTTTACGTATTTTGAAAATATACACACGATGTGACGGTGCAGCAATAACGTAAGTATATTTGCAATTATTGTCAAAATATATAGAGATTATTTGAGATTTCTAAAACTATGTAGATATATTTACAATTATAGTCAAACTAAGTGAACACAATAGTAGCAGTGGGAAGAATGCGCGGGCAGCTTCGAAACACTAAGGGTTTCTTATATCATAAGTATGTACGTAATATAATAAAATATTATTAGGGCAAAGTCAGGTCGGGTTGACGGACCGCCCTACTCGGCTCAAATCGATTTCCAAAATCGAGTCGGGTTCAACTCGATTTTGAAAACCTGATTTTCCAAATCCTCAACCCGACCTCATACAAATCGGTTTGGATTGATGCGAGCTCGGGTGGAGATCAACCCTATTTACTCCCCTAGTAACTCCCATGTGATTAATAGTATAATATCTTTCCTCATCAGTAAAATATCAATCTATTATTTTGCAACACTTAGCTTTGAGTGAATTGTTAAAATGATAAAGATGGCAAAGTATTAAAAGTAATACTTATTTAAAATAAATTAAATATGATAAAATTTCATAAATAATAAATATCATATTATTATTAATAAGGGGCGTGTTGCCCTCCTGAAAAAATGCTAATAGACACGGCCTGCGAATAAGAGCTGAGCCTTCTTTCTCACTAGAACATGCTCAAGCCAACAACTGATGTGATGATAATACTAGCGAAGTTGAAATTGGTGAAAATTTTTGCATAAGAAAGTAAATAAACTAGGGCGGCAATTGGGGCAGGTCGGCCTGTGACCTAGCTTTAACCCGACTTGTTTTTGGCTCGGTAAAATCAATAATTTTTGACCCATAATCAAAAATAGAATCGGGGTGGGTCGACCATGTCCTGACCTGAAGAGTACGACCTGCCTCTATATATTAATTTATAAAAATTATAAGCTTATGTTTAAATATTATTATTATTTTCTTTCAAAATTTTTACTTTTTTATATTCAATTCCATAAGTAATAGAAGAATCGATTTATTCAGAAAGCAATATAAGAATCAATAAAAAGAATTTGTACATATATAACCCTTATGTGTAATTGTATATTAACCTATTTTAATAAATTTATACTATATTTTCAAATATTTTATTTTCTTAATTATATATTTTTTAATAATTAGTGAACATTGAAGCATATAATATTTAAATTTAGTAGAGATATATACTTATATTTGATATGTATATAAATTCTTAAAATTATCTTATCTGACCCGTATTTTTGACCTGACCCGCGATCCCAAAACTTGTCTGATATCAATTTGAAGTTTGTTCCCAAACCTATTACAAAAAGTGAGGGTCAAACCAGCCTTGTCTCGACCCGGTATAAACGCAACCTAAATATAAAAATTAAAGAACATGTTCCACAACAATTGAAGATATTTAGTCTCATATCTTTTGCTCCATGTATCTAAAATTCTGAATAGTGAACATTTTGCCGGAGTGACCTATTTATAGGTACTTTTTTTCATATAAAATATATGTTTTTTTTATTTAACCAGTATCTTTGATTATTTAAGTTAATAATTTGGTTCAGTTGAGCTTTAGAACAAATTTGGACTTATCTAATGAGAATCTTTTTATTCTTTTTAATGTGGATGTTTTAAAATATTTTTTTTTATTCAAATCTACAATTAAAATTATTTTAGATAAAAGGAATTTTATGTTGTTTGAAAACCATGAATATCAACTTTTACATAGTATACACGCTTTCCACGCAATATTTATTTTTTATTTTTTAATTTTTCTTTATAAATATATTTTTGTAAGTGTATTTAATCAACATATCGAGGTTTACCATTTTATAATATTTTTACATATTTTTAAAATTTTTAAAAACTAAGTTTTTAAGGGGTGAAGTTGACTAAAATATCTCTGAAATTGATATTTTTGAAACATAAAAATTATTGTGAAATGGTAAAACTTGGTATATGAGTTAAACACAATTTTTAAAAAAACATATTCATAAAAAATTGAAACAAATAACAAATAGAAAATTAAAAATAAATATTATATAGAAGCCAATTATGGCTAAGTCGTATATAAACATGGTTCATAAAATTTTTACTCGAATAATTAATGTTTTAATTTTTATTAAATAAAATAATTTAGATTGATTTAATCATAATGTTGAATTATAAATTATAAATTTTATGGAAAATATCTTATACATCATATTTCCGCAAGAGATTTGGCAATTAGAAAAAAGTCAAGTTGAAACTTTTTACTCTCCATCACTAACCTATATTTTAATAATTTGTTCGCCATCAGGGAATTCGCACATTGTACGTGCAGATGCTTCGAAATATTTATTTTTGTAGTCGTTATATGCAGCGAAAATGCTACCTGCATATGTTGCCTTTTCTTGTAGTGTAACCATCTAAAATATGTAATTTTTAATGATTTGTTTTTGTAGCCGATTAAAATTTTTATCAATTTGATAACTGCATACATAGTTAGCTAAATATTTTTAGATATATACAAATTATATCTCATTAATTAATAGACTAAACCATTAAATTAAGCAATCCTCTAGGAATTTCAACCAAATCCAGTGATTTCGGGTGTGTTTGGCAATTTACAAAAGTTGTCCAGTTAAAACTTTTCAATCTAAAACTTGTCACTTTCCATAACTACTCTTTTTTAAATTATTTTTTACACATCTTTCTATACAACAACCTTACTTTTCAATCATTTTTGCACAACTACCAATACAACTAACCTATTTATTTTAAATTTATTCTCTTTACTCCTCATCATTACCCTTACAATATCACATCATTTTCTCCTAATTTGACAACTTTTACATAAAAAACTTTTCATCATTAAACCTTTAGCTGAACTACTCAGATATTAAATTATAGATGAAAAACGCCAATTTAACATACTTGAGATATTCCTATACAAAAAAAAAACTTGAGATATATCTATATCCGAAAAAATCCTTCATCGAATGTCACGATTAAGTGATCTTTGCATTCCACCTGCTTGCACATTATCACATTTGTGCTAAAATGGATAAATCGAACCGTGCTATAGTAATACAAATTAAATAGAGAAGCTTGAAAAGGAACATTTAGTGAAGAGAAACACGGTATGTTTCTATGTTTGGTAGTTTCTTAATTTGCAATTATTCCTAATCTTGTGAACGATAATGCTTGAAAAATGCATGTTAAAATAGTTCTAGGAAAAAAAAAACTAGTTTTGGAAAATGAATTTTCCAAATAATTCTGTTTTAGAGAAATTAATTAGATGGTCCTACTCTGGCGTAGAGAAATCATTTGAATAGCATTCACTCTATAAATGAAGAGTAATCAACGAAGGAAAAGAAAAATGACTGAAACAGGGACCCCGATCGTATGCTCCCGGGAGCATGCAGCGCTGCATACTTCCGGGCGCATACACTTTTTTTTATAATATTGTTAATCTCTTTTTATTTAATATGTGTATAAATTTTTACTATTTTTGGAGTATTTTAGATTTTTATTTTTGATTTTTGAAAATCAGTTACATTTTATGTAATTTAAAATTACCTAAAATGCTACTAATTTTCAAAAATTAAAAATAAATATTTAAAATACTTCACAAATGGTAAAAATTTATAAAAATGTTAAATACACTTATATTAACAGTTTTATAAAAAAAAATTCAAAAAAAAAAGATGTGTGCGCCCGGGAGCATACAAGTGGCCTCAGCAAGTCCAGGTGAAGTGGTCCTCGCGATGTGAAATCTTTCCAGAAATAAGATGCCATTGACATTCCATCTTCCAATTGCCAAATGTACGAACCTGATAATAATATGATTGAGGCGTTGATCGCAATGACGCGGCGTGATACGTATCCAAGCAGGTAGCTACATATGGCATGAAATGCATCCATATTCTTTGTCCGTTCTATACATTGATAGTCATGTGGATTTATTTATTTTTATCATGGATAATCATGTAGAAGTTTCGATTCAATCCAATTGGCTCTTCGTAGGGCCTAAATATAGTTCGACCAATATATTTTGGACTTTTTATAAAATACAGAAGCCTGCTGTTATGAGTCTGATTTTCATTTTTTCTTTTTCATTTTTATGTGGGCTTAAATGTATGTAATTTATACATTTATTTACCATTTTTAAATTTTTAAAATTTTTTCCATATATTTTTTAAAAATTTTGAAAAACAAAAAATTTTCATTTGTGGAAGAGTGATATGAATGAAGATTTTTTATTCTTGGATTTTGTAAAAAATATATGAAAAAATTTAAAATGTTAAAATTAAATATAAATATATAACTTGTGCCGCACATAAAAATGAAATTTTTTAAATTTTAAAGTAGAACTTGCAACAACGGATTGTGTTATATCAAAAATCTTATTTTAACCGGTGTCCGAAATGTATCTTAACCAATATTATTAACACCGAACTGTCACAATCCGGTCTAAATCATTGGTTAAAAATGGTTAAAACCACTAAAATACCTCTATATTTAAATATTAAAAAAATATATTATTCTCTAAAAATGGTAAAACTTATTATATAATTAAATATATTAGATTAACAGTTTTATAAAAAAAAATTTAAAACATATATTTTGCCTGTCTTAGCCCGGGTTAGCGGTATCATTATTTTTATAAAAAGAAAATTCATGGCAAGTCGAAGATGTCCCATTTCCTACGGGTACTAGTTGATTATTTCGCATCTTGTGAAACATGCAATTTCACCATGGATGCAAAACCCCGACCGGTTAGTTAATTGTCTAACCCGCAGGGCCGCAGGGTGTGGAACATGAGCAATTATGTTTCAAATTCCACGGGAAGAGCCAGCGCAACGTGCCAGATTATCTGTAAATGTGCATGGTACTTTCCATTTTTACATGTTACTAAACTTCAGTCCAAACTGTACATCAAAAAGAAAAAAAAAAAAAAATTTAGTCCAAACTTTTTAAAATTTAGGGCTTGTTTAGTAATTGGTTAAAATATTGAGAAAATTACAAAGAAGTAAAAAAGTAAAAGAGAAAGTAATATGGTAGAAATAATGATTAGGAATAGAGATACAACTTGGAAACTTGGGTTCATGAGACTCATATTTGCATTAATCTTTTTGATGAAAATATTTGCTTTAGTCTTAACCATAATTCTATTTATAAAACTTAAATCTTAACCTTTAATTTTAACAATTATAAAACTTAAACTTTAATCTTAGTTTTGAAAATTAGGTTTAAGTTGACTTCGAGATTGACAAATTTCCATTTAATTTAAAGTTGACAAGTCTACATGTTTATATAAATATATCAGAGGTTTGAACTTCTACAATCCATCGGAAATACCCCCAATTTCAACCCATCGTAAAACCCTTTTCAAAATTTTAATTTTAATTTTTAATAAAATTGTTACACTAGATGTATAATCTATAAATCAAATTTTATGATTTTTTACTCTTCCAATCGAAATCTTTACTTACAATATTATATTTTTCATGTCACTAGGAAGAACCATAACTCCCACACACCAAGAAAAGACGGTATAAATATATTTTATAAATTTAAACGTAAAAAATAACCACAATTTCCTTATGTTTAAAATTCAAAAAATATATTTATACATCTTCAAAAATGATTAATTTTGACTTTAATTGGTCATAGAAAATCATTCCACAATATATAATAACAACAACTTACATAAAAACAAAATAATACGTAGGCTAGCTAAATTTTTTAAAATATAGCAATACATAATATATTTCTAAAAAAATTAAAACTAAAAACATAAACATAAAGACAGATGGAAACAAAAATAATTATAATACAATTTCAAAGTGAAAAATATGTATTCAGTCGTAAATATAAATACTATATAAATATGAAGAAATATTATCAAGGTAATTATATAGTATATTTTATGTTAAATATAAAAACAAAAAGGGCTTAAGTTATTTTCTTGAACTCTAATCTTATTTATAATTAAATTTCTCAAATTCTAGATTCGGACTCGATCCAACTCCTGTTGCAGCAAATTAGGAGTAAAGATAAAAATGAAATAGATAAAATAGTTGTATTAAAATAAGAAAAAATTAAAATATAGATATCATAGGAAAAAAAGTAGTGCAGTATAGTTAAAACTTAAACTATAATAAAAGATTGGTAGGAGAGAGTGCGAAAGACAAAATCATGCAACTTCTAGAAAAAAAGGCAAAAGAGATAAAATATTTGGATTATTTACTAAAGTAAAAAAGCCGCGATGATCTCAAAAAATGGTAAAAGTTAATACACATATTAAATATACTTAAATTAATAATTATGTCAAAAATTTCAAAAAATAAAAAATTAGTTAAAAACACCTAAGTCACTAAAGCTAAGTGCACCCAGGTGTATGTAATAATATCCAACTTAGAGATATGTAAAAATCTTTGAATCAAAACTTTTCACTATCCGTAACTATGTTATTTTTAAATTATTTTTTACATCTTCATATAAAAATACTATAATTTTTAATTATATCTATACAATTATTTTTACAATAAACCGATTTATTTTAATTTTATTTTCTTTACTATCCATCATTGTTCTTATCATATCATGTTATTTTCTTCTATTTTAAAATTTTTTACACCAAAAACTTTTTATCAAAAGTTCTATACCCAAACTCACCTTAAAATAGAATATAGTTGGGGGCCTTATCATTTCAAAACGATTTATAATGAAGCCGGTTTAAAATTATATTTTTTGTTTTTAAAAATTTTAAAATAAGGATGTATTTGTATACATCTAAAATATTTTGAACAATAAATTTTCAATTTAAACTTTTTATTCCCCCTGACTATACTATTTTTTAATTATTTCTTCACATCTTCCTATACAACCATCTTAATTTTTAATTATTTCTCACAATTATTCATAAAACTAACTTTTTTTTAACTTTATCCTCTTTATTTTTCTCATAATTACCCTTATTATATTACATCATTTTCTCTCATTTGTAAAACTTTTATGCCAAAAAAAAATTTCTAAAAGTTTTTTTCACTTTTCATACACACCCGTAAATTGTTAATTTAGTTATATTTAATTTATAAGCCAATTTTTTCTATTTTTGAAGATATGTATATATTTATTTTATATTTTAAATATGTGGGTATTTTAGTCATTTTAAATTATTGACACATGACTAAAATATTCATATATTTAAAAATCCAAAATAAATGTATACACAACTTCAGAAATGACAAAATTTGATATATAGATTAAATACACTTAGTTAACAGTTTTATAAAATGTAAGAAATAAATTTTTTTTGAACTAGTCCGAAAGGATTATTTCCCAATAAATTGCTAGTATACTAGTTAATCCGATTTTTACTAACGGTTAAATCGGTTCAAATAAAATAAACTTTAGACGGGTTTGATTTTGACAATATAGGCTCGAACTACACTAGCTATGAAGTTATGTGCACAAGTTATATATTTCTTATCTTCACGCATTGCAGTTGAGTCAAACTAAATCACTTTGATCATTTTCTTTATGAGTTTCTGATGTATAATTAAGAAAATTTGACCACATTTTGAGTTAACCTATCTTTGATATAGGAGTGGGAATTAGAGCAGGTCGACCTATGACTCGACTTTGACCCAACCCGTTTTTAGTCAGGTAAAACCAATACTTTTTGACCCAGTATAGGGATGAGTCAGAAATTTTGACCCAAATTCAAAAATAGGGTCGGGGTGGGTCGACTATGTCCCGACCCGAAGAGTTTGACCCGCTCCTCATATATTAATTTATTAAAAATTATAAGCCTATGTTTAAATATTATTATTATTTTCTTTCAAAATTCTCACTTTTTTATAATCAACTCTATCAATTATAGAAGAATCAATTTATTCAGAAAGCAATATAAGAATCAATAAAAAAATTTATACATATATAACCCTTCTGTTTAATTGTATATTAACCTATTTTAATAAATTTATACTATATTTTCAAATGTTTTGTTTTCTTAATTATGTATTTTTAATAATTAGTGAAATATTGAAGCATATAATATTTAAATTTAGTATAGATGTATACTTATATTTGATAGGTATATAAATTCTTTAATTGACTTGTATCTTTTACCCGACCCGCTATCCCGAAATCGGTCCATACCAACCCAAAATTTGTCCTGAAACTTATTTTAAAAAAATGAGGGTCAAACCGACCTGATATAAAAAGAAAGTTAAATTCAATTTTTAAAAAGTAGGGTCAGGATTGGGCAAATGTAACAGCCATCGTCCATCCGTTTCTTAGAAACGGATGGGATTGATGGGCCATGCACCTTCATTTTAAATTGATGGCAATTAATCTCAGCTGTTTAGCAAATGGATTAGTATAAATGGGGCAAACGTGAGATGGGTTTCCGCCATTTGAAGAAGAAGAGAAATTATGCAGGAGATAGACGAAGGAAGAAGAAAGAATTTTTGAAGGTAAGTTGCGTCGAACCATTTTATCTGTTAATCTCATTCATTCTATATTATACGCAAGTTATTTCATAGATCTAAACCATTCACGACATTCTATCATGACTAATTAGTCACAGGAGTATTATTGAAATGTTTGATATCGAAATTTTACTTATTTAAATGAGAAGTACCAAATTAAGGGTATGAAATGATATATGATGAAATAAACGTACTTCTGAGCATAATCAGATAATTGTGACCGTACAATAACAAGACAATTATATGATTAGCTAGCCTGCAAAATTTTAGATTGATCAGACTTCTAGATTTTTAGATATAGCGATTTTTACACATAATATAGAGTGGTAAATATGTATTTTAAGAGAAAAACACAAAAAAATAATTATAAGAAAATATAGATGCAAAAAGAATAATCTGAACCATTACAAAGATTATTTGAGATATTTTACAGTATATGTGATGAATTAATTCTGTTAAAAATTAGTTTATATGACTATTTGAAGTGATATTTAATATTAACCCTTTATTAAACCCTTTATATTAAATCTGATGATAGAGATGTTATTTTGAAAAATGGACCGTCCAGATTATAAAACATAATTTTATAAGCTTGCCCATAAAATTTCAGATCAAACAGATATGTATATTGAGATATATAAGCTATTTTAATTGGAAAATATGAACCGTTGAAAATAAATGAATAAATAAATAAACTTTTAGACTAGTGGGCTAAGCCCATCCGAGCAGGCCTAGTGAGTCAGAAGCCCAGAAACCAAGCTTAAGCCCACAGAAATAAAAGCCCAAGAGCTTAGCCCACGTAAACAGAGCCAGCCCAATATCCAGTCTGGCCCAACTTCCAACAAAGGATCAAGCCCACTAGCTTGGCCCACTGTTCCGGCCCGCCAGCAGCAGCCCACTGGTGGCTAACTCGTCGGCGGCAAAAAAAAAATCAAATAAATACTGAAAAATCTGAAAAAAATATAAAAAATTATAAAAAATACCAAGAAAATTAAATTCAATATTTAGAAGCTTAAATGAGTTTAAAATTATAAATTTATGAGGAATGAAAGTTTTTAAAGGTGTGATAAATGGAAAAAAAAAATATAAAAATATGAGAAAAATTAAAGGAAAATATTTAAAGAAGTATAAGTCCAAATTTATTTTTATATATAAAAATAAAGTTGTTTAAAGTGAATTAATAGAAGAATAAATAGAAGAAAAAAGGATTTTGACCAATTAAAATTATGAGAAAATTTGGGAAAGTTGTAAATGGAATTTTAAATAATATTTGTGAAAACCAAAGTGAAATAATGAACATATTGTGATGAAAATTAGGAAAAGAGACTTGAGGCTACTCCAAAAAAATTGAAAAAGAGGAGCTTTAAAGTCTACTCAGAGGTAAGTAAACTTTTACCAAAGCATGCCTTTGAAAATATTATGAGAATATTATGATTTGCTTGAAATATGATTATTTATTTTCTTTCAAATTTGTTTATTCAAATATGAGCATTTTTATTTCAAAATCATGTTTAGTAGTGAATTTAAGTGGTGCATTAATTAAAGTTCATGAGCATGATGCATAATTGCATATTGGGTTTGCCGCCAAGGAGTAAAGTAGTATGATAGTATTTGGGCAGCGACCTCAGGACTACCAAAGGAGATGATTTAGCTCACAAATGTGTAGCACGGCTGCACGCGAGCACAAGTAGATGACAATACCCACAGTATGAATGCATGATTTAAAATTGACATATGTGTGCACATGTAAAATATATATATATTTTTATTTCCATTAAGTAGAGTTTATTGTGCATAAAAGACAATATAGATGTTGTGTTTGTTTTTGAAAAATAAAATCAAAATGATTGAAAATGAATTTAATTTTTTTTTTTTACTTACTGAGCTCTTAGCTCACATAGATTTGTTTTCAGTGGAAACACAGGGATACAATGCTAGAGTAGAGCCTCTATCAACACGGGAAAAAGGCGAATCTTGCAGAACAATTGATCAAGAAGTTTAGATTATTATTGAGATTATCTTATAATGTTTACTTGTTTGATTTAGAAACACTGAATATGTATAATGACTCTATAATGAGAAATTTGAGATGTAATAGTTAAATTTTTATGGTTTTGCACCTTGGTATCTATTTCCATCTTGGGAGATTTTATTCTCTGCTTTGACATAGTAGACCTCATTCACAACACCTCAAGGGTGGGGTGTTACAGCAAACCTTGACCCGGTATGACCCACCCTAATTCCCACCCCTACTTTGATATATTAGTCATACTTGGTCAGTTTGGTGTTGCTCTTTTTAAGTTTCTGATGGGTAATTAAGAGAACCAAACTCATTTACTTAGTCAACTCATCTTTACAAAATAAGTTAAAATGTAGTTAGCCCGATCTCGCTTTTGCTTAGTTTCTCATAAATAATTGAAACAATTAAATCCAATTTACCATATGTGTCAACCTATCTTGCTAGCTAAGTTATCAAATTTAATCAACCTGATTCTATTTTTCTAAGTTTCTCATGAGCAATGGAGACAATTGATTCTCACTCAATGGGTCAATCCATCTTAGCCATATAAATTCAATCTAACTTGTTTAGTCTCACTTTTTTTAAACTTCCCAAGAGCATTGAGATATTTAAATCTAACTTATTAAGGGCATACTTAAGAATTGATAAAATTTTTGGATGAAAAATTTTTTGTGTAAAAGTTTTTAAATTATTAAAAAATAATGTAATATGATATGAGTAATGTTGCAGTGTAAATTCTGTTAGAATTATACTCCTGTAAGGTGTCCTAATTAAATAATAAGTCTTGGATTTAAAGAAAGCCCAGCGTATCTGAGATACGTACGCAATCCGAGTCTAGGTAGAACTACACTTCTACTAAGAGTCATGATGGGAAGGGCTCTATATAAAGAGGAGTCTAGGTCCCTCTCACACACGTGTACATCACAAGTGGTTCCCATCTATCACGAGTATCATAGGGAGAAGTGTTGAGGGAGAAGACCTCGTACTCTACTCGGTCTACAGGTGGAATCTACGCACACATGGATTCAGGTACGCTTGCGCATCACATGATTTCTAACATGTGGTATCAGAGCATACGTTTCAATTTTGGGTATTATAGATTCCACCCATAATATTTAATGGTGCTTGAAATATTCATTATTGTACTAGAATATTCATTATTGATGCATTAATCTAAGATATATATGAATGCATTGTCAATGGATCATTTTAGAAAGATTTATGAAAATTTCAGATTTATGAATTCATGTATGTTGTTGGATTCATGTTATGGATTTATTAATTAATATAACACCGAAAAATTGGAAAACCTGATTGAGGCTGCTCGTGTTTATCTAGGATTTAAAACTGTTGCTAAAATTGGGTTTTACGGCATTAAATTAAATTTAAAATAATAATAATAATAAAATAATAATAATAATAAAAAAACTGCTACCTGGAAATTTGTCGCCGCCGGATCTGGGGGTTTTGCTGCCGGTTTCCTCGTCACTGGATTTTTGCCGGATTTGGATTTTTCCGCCATCCTGGATGCCTGAGTTTCTGCCGGTTTCCTCGCACCTGTATTTTCGGCCGGATGGGAGGCAGCAGCATCGCCGGAGACGCTGGCACAGGCTGCTAGACCCATGCCGAACGCGGGTGGTGCCGGGCTACTGCAGTTGGATTGCTGCCAGAAACGGCAGGGTTGCGTTGCGGCTGAGGACGACCGGAGGAGCTGCAGGGGCTGCTGGTCCAGTCGCTGGATCTGTTGCCGGAAGGGTGCTGTTGCGGGCGATGGTGGAGCAGCAGCATGGCAGCTGGTTGCCGGCGACAGCAGCCGTGACGTGCGGCGACGCCAGCCACTCGAAGTCATTGTCGGAGATGATGGCCGCTGCACATCTGACGGCGGGCAGCTGCCGGAGAAGATGGTGCGTGCGGCGGCGAGGAGGCGGGCTGCGTGACGAACGGCCGACAGCGGCAGGTGGCGGCGGCAAATCTGGATGGGTTATGGGCATGTACGGCTAGGGTTATTTGGGGAAGGAGATAGAAATTTTACGTAAAGCTCCCCTTAGACAGAAATTCTACAAATAAGCCCTTGGCTAGATATTACAAGAAAATCCAAAGAAATTTTCTTTACTAATCAATCCCATCTGTTTTTCTATGCTCATGGGCTTGGGCATTTTCCAAGTCTGCCCATAAAGCCCATGCGGTTGGCCCATTTCAGGAAGCCCATTGCACTTGGGCGGGCCAACTTCTTAAGCCTAGCTTCACAGGCCCATATGGGCGGCCCGTTTTAGCCCATAACAGGGTAGACCCAAACCCAATAGCCCATATATGACACGTGGCATGTTTATAAACTGTCCAATTATAAATTAACATATTTTTATTAACTTATCCAAATTGGACGATCCAATAGTGGTTTTCTATATTTTTAAACATTCTGGATCTAATGGAAGGGTCTGATTAAGCTAAATAGTTCAATAAATATGATCCTTTGAATATTTATGCAAATACATGCAAATTTTGAATTATATGTGCAATTAGTTCATATGATTAGTTTATAAATGCCTGATTAGCAATTTATTTATGATTTATTGCTTTCTAGTTAATTTTAAGCATGCAATGTATATATATATATGAATAATTATATAAGTTATGATTATTAAATTTTATAGTGAGATTACATTCCATGGCATGACTGGAGGTTGGTGTCTAGGCAAGAGGTATTGAAGAGGATCATGTGGTTATTTAATTAGGTCCCTGCTATGCAGGGGGAGCCTCCCACGCTCCATCTCACTTACCTGGCTGACCAAAAGAAATAGTATGGAATTTAATCACACATAATGAATTTAATAATCATTATTATTGAATTATTCATATATATATTATACTCTGTAATTTATATTAATAATTTTGATTGTGTATTTCTAGTTGCCCCAAAGGGCCTAAAATATATTTTCAAAATTATTAAATATTGGTAAGAAAATATTATTGTTATTATGCAATTTATGTTTAATAAATATTGTTCATCTTTATGTCTTTGTTACCTCGAAGGGTCTAAGATGTTTAGTTAATCAAATTTATTAAACAAAGAGAGAATAACATATTTTTTTCTCTTCTCATCATAGAAATTGCATTATTAAAGAATATTATATTATATTTTTACCCGAAGGTAGCTATAATTTAATATTTTATCAATAATTAACTAGAATTGCATAAACGCGAGAAATTTTCTACCCAAAGGTGGAGATTCTTGACTTTGTGTATTCATAATTAATTATTGAGTATTATTGTTTATCATAGCATTATTGAATATAATCATGCATTTTGCTTGTGTGATTAATTTTTTAAAATTTAGCTATGATTAATTATTGATAATGGAATTGTTACATAATAATTCATCTGAATCATAATGGTGACGTGAGCTTAATCATCTTTTGTTACAGCTATTGCTCCTGTTCCTCAATCTCATCTGTCTAATATCCCGACACTGAATGGATCAAATTATTCTGATTGGCATGAGCAATTACTTATTACCTTAGGATGTTTGGACCTAGATTTAGCATTTCGTGTTGCAAAACCTAATGACTTAATGCCTGAAAGTACTGATAGTCAAAAGATTCAATTTGATAAATGGGAGCATTCCAATAGGTTGTCTCTTATTATTATAAAGAGTACAATAAAAAGGAATATTAGGGGCTCTATTTCTGACCCTGAAGATGAAAGTGCCAAAACTTATCTTGACTCAATTAAAGAAAAATTTAGTGGGTCAGATAAAGCATTGGCTGGAATGCTCACTAACAAATTGACTTCAATGAAATATGATGACATTTGTAGAGTGTGAAAGCACATAATGGAAATGTCAAATATAGTTGGGAAACTTAATGAACTGGGGATGAAAATTTCTGACTCTTTCCTAGTCATATTTGTCTTAAACTCTCTTCCATCTCAGTTTTCACAATTCAAAATCTCCTATAACACACAAAAGGAGAAATGGACTTTAAATGAATTAATATCCATGTGTGTACAAGAGGAAGAGAGATTAAAGCAGGATGGATCAATGGCTGTTTATTTCACATCGACTTCTAAGCAGTACAAGTCAAAGAAAGGAAAAGGGAAGAATAAATTCTCATTAAAGAAAGGCTTAGAGGATGGATTGAAAAAAGTCCGCTGAGAAGTGTCATTTTTGTAAAAAGAAAGGACATTTTAAGAAAGATTGTCTCAAGCGGAAGAGTTGGTTTGAAAAGAAAGGTAACAATTATGTACATGTTTGCCTTGAAACCAATTTCATAAATGTATCCTCTAATTTATGGTATATTGACTTTGGTGCTGCTATCCATGTTTTAAACTCTTTATGAAATTTCCTTGAAACCAATTTCATAAATGTATCCTCTAATTTATGGTGTATTGACTCAGGTGCTGCTATCCATGTTTTAAACTCTTTACAGGAATTTCATTCAACCCACAACCCAAAACCGCATGAGTCATCAATCTTAATGGGCAATCTGACCAAGTCCAAAGTCAAAGCAGTAGGAAATTGTAGGCTTCGCCTTGACACGGGACATTTTTTAGAACTGAATGATGTTTTCTATGTTCCGTCCATTTCTAGACATCTAATTTCTTTGCCAAAAACTTGATGTAATGGGATATTCTTTTAGTTTTACAAACTCAAAGTTTTCTTTATTGAAGGATTTGAAATGGAAGGAAAGGACACATTAGTATGCAAATTAAAGAAATATATATATGGACTTAAACAAGCTTCACGACAGTGGTATTTAAAGTTCAACAAAGTTATCACTTCCGTTGGATTTACAAAAAACATTGGTGACCAATGTATATATCTGAAGTTGAGTGGGAGCAAGTTTATATTTTTGATTCTATATGTAGATGATATTTTGCTTGCTACTAATGATTTAGGTCTTTTACATAACACTAAAAGTTTCCTTTCTAAACATTTTGATATGAAAGATACGGGTGAGTCATCATGTGTCATAGGAATTGAGGTTCATCGAAATAGGCCTAAAAGACTTTTAGGGTTATCACAAAGGGCGTATATCAATAAAATTTTAGAAAGATTCCAAATATCCAATTGCTCATCATGTGAAGTGCCAATTTTTGAAGGTAAAAAAAAATATAGTCTGCATCACTGTCCACAGAATGAGATTGAGAAACAGGAAATAAGGTCCATCCCATATGCTTCTGCTCTTTGGAGCATGATGTATGCGCAAGTTTTCACACGTCCTAACATCAGTTATGCAATGGGATTACTTGGAAGATATCAAAGCAATCCAGGAATGGAACATTGGAAAGCAGTAAAGAAAGTAATGCGATATCTCCAAGGAACTAAAGATTATGAGCTCACATATGCAAAAACTGATCAATTAGAAGTGATCGGTTACACAGATTCAGATTATGCTGGATGTACAGACAGCAGAAGATCCACATCAGGCTATGTTTTCTTATTAGCCGGTGGAGCAGTTTCATGGAAGAGTGGGAGACAAAATCGTGTAGTTGACTCTACCATGGAAGCTGAATTTGTCGGCTGTCATGAAGCATCCTCACATGCACTTTGGTCGAAGAAATTTATCTCAGAGCTTAAAATTATGGATTCTATCTCTAGGCCTCTGAGAATTAGTTGTGATAATTCATCAGCAATTAGTTTCTCCAATTATAGAAGAATTACTGGCGCTAACAAGCATATTGATGCTAAGTTTATGTCAGTACAAGAAAGGATTAATGATCATCTGATATCGATTAGTTTTGTTGGTACTGCTGACATGATTGCTGATCCCATGACTAAGGCCTTGGCGCCTAAGGTCTTCTCTGGACATGTAAGAAATATGGGTCTTGTTATGTAGGACAATTATTGATGTAATCGATACATTTTGAGATCTCATGTTGGATGATTATTTTCTTTTGTTTCATTATGGTATTTTGTTGACAATTTTATGTTATTTGGAAACAAAAGATTTTATCTATTTGATATTAATGTGGGACATTAAAATCACATAATTGTAAATCTGTCATTAGGAACTTAGTTAAGTAAGTTCGTTAATATCGTGATGTATGGAAGGAAGTATGTTTATATTGCATATAATCGTCATGATCCATGTTGACAAATTTTCTTAACTTAAGTATTAAAGTTGGATTACGTATGTAATGACTGGGCATATTTTTCAAATGAGTGCACTCGTCTGGTAATTTTCAAATGTTAAATCAAAGGATTGTATTTTAAGTATAATTTTCTTTTCTTTCTTAATTTTATTTTAATTAGGCCAAGTGGGAGAATGTTAGAATTATACTCCTATAAGGTGTCCTAATTAAATAATAAGTCTTGGATTTAAAGAAAGCCCAGCGTATCTGAGATACGTACGCAATCCGAGTCCAGGTAGAACTACACTTCTACTAAGAGTCATGATGGGAAGGGCTCTATATAAAGAGGAGTCTAGGTCTCTCTCTCACACGTGTACATCACAAGTGGTTCCCATCTATCACGAGTATCATAGGGAGAAGTATTGAGGGAGAAGACCTCGTACTCTACTCGGTCTACAGGTGGAATCTACGCACACATGGATTCAGGTACGCTTCCGCATCACATGATTTCCAACAAATTCAACTTCTTACAATTGTTATTATCACCCGTGTGCATGGGTGAATAAGAGCTTATTGTTATCTTTGTGTAAAATGTTAAGTTTGATTGTAATACAAGGCGGGAGGTAATACTGTACCATCAATTAAAAAAAGTATAAGTAAAATATGCAAATAGCATTTAAATACATAAAAATGGAAAAACATAAAATAGTAATGGAAAATACATGTCAAATAATTTTTAGAAGAGGTAGGTATATATGGACATGTTGGGATGATTTGGAAAAAAATAGTTAGAAATTTATATTTTCAAGACATTAACCATGTAGTTCGTAGATATATATATATATATACACACACATACATACACGTGAAATATTTTCGTAAAATTTACAGTTTTTCATGATTCTTTTGAAAGAAAATATTTTCACTGTTATAAGGCTGGAAGAGGCGAATTCGCTGCAAAAAGTCTGTTGTTGCAAAATCTTAAAGTACTTTGCTAAAAAAATTATTACACTGAATGGATAGTCCATATTTAGCAACGACCTTGAAAATGGTTTTAAAAAACCCGAGTTTCTAACAATCATTTTATTCTGGATGATTTGCAAATACTCCCACTTAGTTTGACTATAATTGCAAATACGCTCACACCGTTATAACACCATTATTGCAACGTTACAGTGTGGATATATTTGCAAAGGTTCGAAAACTACATGGGTATATTTACAATTTCAAAAATTAAATGAGTTTATTTAGTTTTTACAAATATACTCAGGAAGTTGTCAAACCTTTGTAAATATACCCACGTCGTAATGATGTAGTAACAACGTTATAACAACATAAGTATATTTACAATTAAGGTCAAACTATATGGGGTAATTTGCAATTTCTAAAACTATGTGAGTATATTTGCAATTATGGACAAACTATATGAGTATATTTGCAAATTATACGTGTTCCAAAAGGTTGTTGCTACTAGTGAGCTTTTCTGTAATATGATAAAAGCACTGTGAAAATGTTGTTGAATGTTACAGGTTTTTTCCCAGAAGTAACATAAATTTAGCTGCATATAAGTGCATTTGGCTATAATTATTTTTTGGTTACTAATAATTTTTTCGAGGAGTTTGGTTGCTAATACTTAATTACTTATGATTAGTGTCATTTGTCCAAATGCAACTTTTTGACATCAAATGAAGCTAATTAAATAATACTGCAAGTGCTTAAACTTTTTTTTTTAGGATTGAGTAACTGTCTTGCCAAGGGTGTTAATAAGTCTCAATCATATCTGGGTGACGTTGTTCATATAGATAAAAAAAATTATCTACTCATATGGGAGCCTACTTGATCGTGAATAGAAAATCCACTATATCAATTGCATTTAGAATTATTCACTTTATTAGCATATTGATTTTCATTCAAATCTAACATGTCTATGGGCCCGATGTTAAAATAGTATAAAATTAATGTAATAAAATAATTTAACATAAATATCAAGTGTAAAATGACATTTTAACATCTAAATCATCAAAAGTATGTTTTTATATGGATAAATGGTTGTGTAATATATTTTTATATTTCACTATGCATGAGACCTATTCTACAGCAAACTACACCATAATTATGGAGCACTCCATTTGCACCAGTCTTATCTCTCTATGTATACATACGAATGTACGTAGAAGCAATTCCATGTAATCCCTTCTATTTTTTAGATATTGATACCATAATTATGGAGCACTCCATTTGCACCAGTCTTATCTCTCTATGTATACATACGAATGTACGTAGAAGCAATTCCATGTAATCCCTTCTATTTTTTAGATATTGATGATTAATGCAAAATTTAATTCATTTATTATATTTAATATAATTTATTTAGTTAGGAGACTAAATTTCATTAAAATCAAATATGTACATTGGCCACAACTGCTCAAAAATAGTTATACCCTTGTGTAAATTAGGAAAAATACTTTGATCCATTCATGCATTTAATAGAATAATACTTTATAAAATAATTTATCCATGTAATAGTGATATTTTAAATGTTTCATATACTGAAATATTGCTTAAAAATTACTGTCTAGTATTAAATTATTTTATTTCATCGATTTTACACATTAAAAGATAAGGTTTATATAATTATCAAAAAAAGATATGGCTCACATACAGTAATATTAAACAAATTAATTTTTATAATAATATAAATAATGCTAAATATAATAGATGGAATGAATTTTTCATCAACTATAAAGATATTAAAACTAAAGAAGATCGCCTAGAAGAGGCTTTTCATAGAAAGCACATATATATAGAAAAATATTTAAGTGCAAATTGAGCCCACTACAAATGGGGCCACTTGATCATGTGATTAATATTCATCTCATCAATTGTATTTAGAATTTTTTACTTTAATAGTATACTAATTTCCATCTAAATAAAAAATGTGTATGGGCATCAACTTAAAATGACACAAAATCAACATAATAAAATAGTTTAATGTAAATATCAATTTCAAAGTTGTATTTTCAATATCTAAACTATCTAAAATATAATTTATATATGATTATATAATATATTATTATATTTTAATATTCATAAGACCCATTTTGCAGCGGATGGCACAATCCGTCTACACATAAAGAGTTCTATATAAATATATACAGGACTTCACTTCTATATAACTAAGAGTGTTAATGGTCATAATCAACCTGTCAACCTGCTCGTCCAACCTATTTATAAATGGGTTTAGGTTGAGATTTTTGAATAAATGAGCTATGATTTACAAATCCATTTAACCATTTAATTAAATAAATGTATTATAGTTGAGAATTTATAGCTCGTCAACCCGTTTAGTAACCCTTTTAACCTGTTTAACCCATTCGATTTATTAAAGTTTTATATTTATAAATGTAAGCCCCTTGGTTATTTCTCTCGTTAAGTTTTTCTCCGACCACTTAATTTTTATTTTTCACTGCTTTCCTAATTCTATTTTTCTGTTATTTCCTTACTTTCACTTCCCCTACGTTGAAAATACGAACTTGTTTTTTCCTACAAGATCATTATTTGCTAGAGTCTAGGCCCATCCTTTGCTATATAACCTGTTAACAATCCACCAACCCATTTATTAAATGAATTGTAAATGGGTTAAGGTTGAAATTTTTTTAAGTTGGTTAATAAATAGATTATGCTTGGGATATTTTAAATCGGTTAGGATTAAAATTATGATCCAACCCATTCAACCCAATCCGCTAACACCCCTATATATAACTGGGTTACATAGAAATAATCCCTTAAATTTTAAGATATTGTTTATTGATGCAAAATTCAATCTACTTATTGTATTTAACATTACTTGTTTAGCTAGGAGACTAAGTTTTATTTAAATCAAACATGTGTATATGTCACATTTGTTTAAAATAGATAGATTTATGTGTATATTAGGGAAAATGATTATATCTATTACACGTGTTGGAATATAATAATACTTTATAGAATCATTTATCCATATAGTAGTTATATTATAGATAATTTTTTATAAACTAGGATGATTTCATTACAACGAATAACAATCCATGTACAAAAAGTTTACAATTTGCCTAGTCAGACATCTCCACCAGGTTTTGCAAGATTCATTCAATGATGAAACCATACCAGCTAAGCAATGGGATACTTTGTTGCCCTCTTTTAAAATATGCAAATATTTGACCGATTTAAATGTTACCGCCATGGATCTAATGTCATCGAGAATAGATCTAACCCCCCGATAATACCCGGTGCTCCTCGTTCAAAAAACTCATCAAATTCATAGAGTCACTTTCCATCTCTAGATCCTGGATTTCCATCTCCAAACTCCATTTAAGGCCAAAAAGTAATGCTAATGCTTCCATAGTCATAACATTATTAATCCCCTGCACTTGTCATCCTCTGCCTGCAAGGATTGCAAGGAATAGACCATCAACGTTTCTCAGCACAGCCCCTAGCCTCATGCATTTAGCTTTGGAATTTTTGTTGCCATCTACATTAATCTTAAGGATTCCCTCAGCAGGTTTCACCCACCTGACCTTCAGCTCTCTTACCATTAACCCCTTCGAGCTCAAGTGGTTTGCAAGTGTGAAGGAATCTTGGAAAGACCAGCACTAGTCCATAATTGAACCCAAAGACCGTGTATCTTTCCTAGATCTGTGCAGGCTCCTAATGTGCCACCCTATCCAATGCATCTTCAGACAACTGGCAAGAGCAAGAGATGAAGATTCATTGGAGGCAATCCTTGGGATCCATATGCACCTTTTCGAAAACAGTGATTCCCTCTCTCAGGGCAAATGCATCTGTAGTAGACAAATAGGTGGTTTGGCTCTTCTATCATTCGATCACATAACACATAACCTTGTTCAACTTGGATTCCTCTTTTATAAAGATTGGTTCTTGTAGGCTTAGCATCCACAATAAGACGCTAGCCAAAAGCTAATCACCTTGTGGGCTGATTTTATAGAGATTGGTCCTTTCTTACCCGGTACCCTGCAAGAGAAATCTCATTAGAAATAATCACCTTGTGGGCTGATTTTACCTAGAAATGCCCATCCGGCTCAGCTGCCCAAAGCTAACAGTCCTCCATTGGGTTAATTGATAGTGAAATCATTTGAATAGTACTCCACCCACACTCCCCCCACAGCAGCAATGACTATATCCTTCCTCCAAAGTCTCCTATCTTGATCAATGAAGTGGTAAACTCGCACATCATCTGGTATGTCAGCAGGAAGGGGCCAAGCCTTTATAATTTTTGTATCTGAGCTCTGAAAGAAACTGGCCGCTTGACCAGCTCCGATCCTCTCTCCCTTTTTCTACATGGATAGTTTTAAATATTGAAAATACTATTTAAAACTTGATATTTAGTATTACACAATTTTATTACGTTGATTTTACACATCTAGATGGGGCCCATGCATATTGATAGTAAACAAATAAAAGTGTTTACATGATAACATAAATGATATTAAATACAATAAATAGCATGAATTTTTCATCAACTACTAAGATACTAAGAATGAAGGAAGTTACATGAATTAAGAGTTTCATAGAAGCAAAGTATACAATAAGTAACAATTATTGCATGTGCACCCCTCTGTTGGTCCTTATCAGGAACAACCCACTAGTAATAGCAACTGCTGGGCTGGCCTACCTAGCCAACTTCTTCTGCCCCAGACTCATTGTCCAGTGCCAGCCGAGCTGAAGGCTGCATTGCTCGGGGCTAGCGCAAAAGAGATAACAGGGAGAGGGTTTCCGCAATTTTTTCTGGCTATGTTCTTTTTACAAAAAGCATTTGATTGAAGAGATTTTTTGCAAAATCTCCTCAAAAGCCCCGAACAACCCAATCACTTGTCATCTTCCCTACACCCCCAGCCCAGAGACAAGTTGTGGCAGCCATATAAAAATAACTTTCCCCTTTTAATAGTAATAAAATGATTCTAGGCTTGCAAATATCTTATTAAAGATCCTCTATAAACATAACATTGGATTTTTAAGAATCATAAAGAGCACAAATAAAACCTTTCTTTATGTTAGTTGTCCAAAAGATCTGACGACTTTTTGGCAAAAATTCCAACTTTCATCTTATGTCTTTAATTTGATGAGAAATAATTAAAAAAAAAACTCGCCATAATAAGGCATGGTTTTGGAAATAAATCATAACTTCAAAAATCAAAGCCCTAGCTACTTACTGTGATTGCTTGTAATCCTCACTTCAAAAATTGTCTCACCAATCCAACTGCTACAAAACAACTCGCTCAAAATCCTTTCCCCTTTCTTTCGAGGGAAAAAAATCCTTTCCCTATCTTCTCATCGCTGACTAATATATGTTCTTTGTTCATTATGGTCATTCATCGAACATCTAGATAACATCAATGACATATTACATATCCTTCTGGAGGCCGATCGTATGCGTTGCATGCTCCCAAGCGCATACACCCATTTTTTAATTTTTTTTGAATTTTTTTTATAAAACTGTTATTATAAGTGTATTTAACATCTTTTTAAATTTTTACAATTTTTGGAGTATTTTAGATATTTATTTTTTATTTTTAAAAATCAGTGGCAAAATTACCTAAAATGCCACTGATTTTCAAAAATAAAAAATAAATATCTAAAATAATCTAAAAATTGAAAAAATTTATACACATATTAAATACACATAGATTAACAATACTGTAAAAAAAATTTCAAAAAAAAGGGTGTATGAGCCCGGGAGCATGCAGTGCTGCATGCTTCCAGGAGCATATGATCGGCGTCCTATCCTTCTTGCCGACTTTATCCTCTCTTCATTATCCTGGTCCAAGCTTTCAGGAGATCATAAGCGGAATTTGCTTTATATTATTGATTAATTTCCATATCTTATACCTGATTATATTTACGGCCCAAATAAGATTTAGATTAAAATATTTTTTGCTATCATAATTAAAGAAATAATATTAAGGGTTATTTGAAAATATATTCACTTGATTTGACTAAATGCAAATATATCTATAAAGCTTCAGAAATTGCAAATAAACCTATATAATTTGACCTTAATTGTAAATATACTTATGCTATTATGATTCTATTATTGCACCATCATGGTGTGAGTATATTTGCAAAAATATGCAAACTATATGGGTATATTTGCACTTTCAAAAGTCGAGAGTATATTGAGTTTTTGTAAATACACTTACGTAGTTTACGTATTTTGAAAATATACCCACGATGTGACGGTGCAGCAATAACACAAGTATATTTGCAATTATGGTCAAAATATGTGAAGGTTATTTGAAATTTCTAAAACTATGCGAATATATTTACAATTATAGTTAAACTAAGTGAACACATTTGCAAATTATCCTTTTTAATTTACTAAACTTAAGCCAGCCATACTACTTCAGTATGAAATTCAAGAGTAGAAAGTAAAAATCTTCAAAAACTAACTCGCATATATACGATTATTTGTCTTCCCAAATGCTACTGCAGACTGCAGTTGGCAACATGAAATTAGTTATTTACGTCCGGCAATGTTTTCCTCTCATAAGGTGCGCGTGTTCTGAATCGGTCAGAGAGAAGCTTCATTAATTAAGAGCTAGCCAGCTGCAGCAAATGAGAAATTACTTACTCCCCACAAGCGACACCCAGCTTGCCAGCCTTGCCCGATGGAGCTGTGGATCCTCGTCCTCCTCTCCCTCTCTCTTTCCTTAGCCCTCAAATTCCTCTTCTTCCCACCCCAACAAACCAACAGAAAACTCCCACCGGGCTCTCTCGCACTTCCCTTTCTCGGCAACCTCCTATGGTTTACCAAATCCCTCTCCGACATAGAGCTCGTCCTCCGCCACCTCAGAGCCAAATACGGCCCTATCTTCACCCTCTACATCGGCACACGCCCCGCCATCTTCATCGCTGACCGCTCTCTCGCCCACTTCGCCCTCGTACAAAACGGTTCCAATTTCTCCGACCGCCCACCTGCCATCGAGGTCGGCCGAATCATCATCACCAATCAGCACAGCATCAGCTCCGCCGCCTACGGCCCTCTCTAGCGCATCCTCCGCCGCAACCTCACGTCCGAAATTCTTCATCCTTCGCGGGTGAAGTCCTTCGCCGAGGGCCGAAAGTGGGTCCTCGACCTGCTGATCGAGCGCCTCCGTTCCCATGAGGAAAGGGGCGAACCTGCTCGCGTGCTAGAGAGCTTCCAGCACGCCATCTTCTCTCTGCTCTTGCTCATGTGCTTTGGGGAGAAGCTGGATGAGAGTCGTACGAATGAAATTGAACGGGTGCAGCGGTGAATGCTCACCAATGGGTCGAGGTTCAACGTCTTCGCTGTCCTGCAGAGGTTGGGAAAGTTGATTTTCCGCAAACGATGGAAGATGGTGTTGGAAATGAGGGGTGAACTGGAAAGAGTGCTGGCACCCTTGATTAGAGCACGCAGAGGTTGGAAAGAAGGGTGTGAAGAAGGTGAGAACAAGAGCAGCTTCGAGTTCTCCTACGTCGATTCTCTGTTTACTCTGGATCTACCCGAGGAGGGTGGGAGGAAGCTAACGGAGGAAGAGATGGTGACCCTCTGTTCTGAGTTTTTGAATGGAGGGACCGACACGACATCGATGGCGATGCAATGGATATTGGCAAACCTGGTTAAAAACCAAGACAAACAGGCAAAGCTTTTGGAGGAGATACAAGGAGTGGTGGGTGAGGATGACGAGATTGTAAGAGAGGAGGATCTACAAAAGATGTCGTACTTGAAAGCGGTGATCTTGGAGGGTCTACGAAGGCATCCACCAGGCCATTTCGTGCTTCCTCATGCAGTGTCGGAGGAGGTGACATTTGCTGGGTATGTCATACCCAAGAACGCGTCCATCAATTTCACCGTGGTAGAAATTGGGGTGGATAAGGAGGTATGGGAGGATCCTCTGGAATTCAGACCGGAGCGATTTTTGAAAGAAGAAGGTGAAGAGGGCGTGGACATAACAGGGAGTCGGGAAATCAAGATGATGCCTTTCGGGGTTGGGAGGAGGATCTGCCCTGGGCTTAACCTCGCAATGCTGCATCTTGAATACTTCATGGCTAATCTGGTGAGGGAATTCCATTGGAAGCCGATGAAGGACAGAGAAATCATTGACCTGTCGGAGAAGCAGGAATTCACAGTAGTTATGAAGAATCCTTTGGTAGCAAAAGTCATCTCTCGTTGAAGCTAATTAATTCTATGTGATTTCTCTCATTAAAAAAAAATCTATGTGATTTCTCATATGTTCTCAAGGGAACGATTTCTCTGGGTGGTTGAGTTTACTTCTATGAGGCCCAACCCATGGGAAGCGCTTCCCGTGCTTTTCCCAGAAGAAGTGTCATATCTGCCGTTCATTTTACGTTGATGGCTGAGATTGAATGGGGTATTTTCGGTAAGTGAAAATTTGAGACACAGGCATCAGTCACTCGCGGCTCGCAGACTCGCGGCTCCTCACCTTTCTCTGTGCACGAAACGACGGAAGGCAGATGGGTTGGAATCGGCCGGATAAATTGCTGGAAAATAGGTTATCAAATTAGAGATGGTAGGCTGATTTTGGGCGATAATTTCTGCTCGGGAATGGTATGGGTTTTGTGCTGGAAAAAGGGGCTGCTTCGATGGGTTTTAATGGCTATCGGTGCTTTAAGATGGCGAAGAAGATGGGTGGCTGCCGGAATCAGTGGGTTCGGCCGTTTTGGGTTACCGGAGTAGAGAAAGGGCTCGCCGAAAATGTTTGAGTGGCGAGGATTTGAAATAGGGGCGGTGCAGAGGGGAACGAAGGTAGGTTTCATGGCTGAAGAAATTGGGTTTAATGGCTGTTGGTGCTTTGAGACGGGCGAAGAAGATGAGTGGCTGCAATCTTGCTGCCATGGCTACTTGGTCGGGCTTGGTTGTTGCACTGTTGGGGAGATGATCATGTTCAAAGTATTGGTGCTAATTAATGGCATAGTTGCTGTTCGTGGCTTGAGAACGGTGTTGATTTCTTTGGGCCGGAGATGGAGGAGACACAGTTGAGCTTGCTGTTGAAGGGAGGCTTGCCCGGTGATCCGTTTTGCTGCCGTCTGTTGGTCGACAATGGCTGGATCGACAGATTGATTTGGGGGTGATGGAGTACCAAAAAAGGTGCTCCGGTGGTGCACGTTCGATCATACTCATGCAGCAAACGAAACGTGGATTTAAATGCATAATTTCTGTTATAATAATTTTTAATAAACTCTTAGAGATTTTTAGTTTACTTTTTAGCCCCTTTTGAATTTATTTTATGAAATTTTATCTTAAAATGTTATAACAGTTTGCTTTATAACCATATTTTAAATTATATTTATAATCGTATATATGATTTTCCCAATTAGATGGTTTTATAATTTTGCCGAAATTATATTAATACACTAATGCATATTTTAACATTAAAATTTTCTAAGGGATTGAGCCATAATTTTGTATTTTCAAGAATATTGCAAAATGACCCGTTTTATAGCAAAATTAAATATTTTATGAAAAAATATAATTTTCAAGAAATTTGTCTTAAAATCTGCCTTTAATTAACAGTTTACACTCAAAAAGTGTGAATTTAATATAAAATTTTATGAAGACTTTTAGACTTATCAATATATAAATATATATGAAGGTCCGGGGTCTCGAGATCTCAATAGGCGTGCCATATATATATATAAGCTAAGCACTTTTTCTTTATGATTAATATATATATATATACATAAACATATATATACATATATATACATATATATACATATATACACATACATATATATACATATACATATATATACATATATATATATAAAGGCCCGAGATCCCATGATAAATAAACCCTCAAATTTTAAGCTAATTGCAAAAACAAAAAAAGAGAAAACGAGGAACATAAAGAAAATAAAAATGGAGAGACCCGGGGATCCTGAGATAATAAAAAAAGGGAAGCCTACGAAAAAATATATATGTCCCGCGAGACTCCAAAAATGAAAATTTTATTTTCTAAAATATATATATGTGTCCCGCGGACCTCCAAAAATGAATATTTTATTTTCTAAAATTACATACATGTCCCGCGGGCCTCCGAAAATGAATAATTTATTTTCTAAAAATATATATGTGTTCCGCGGGCCTCCAAAAATGAATATTTTGTTTTCTAAAAGATATATGTGTCCCACGGGCCTACAAAAATGAATATTTTGTTTTCTAAAATATATATATGCGTCCCGCGGGCCTCCAAAAATGAATGTTTTGTTTTTCTAAAATATATATGTGTCCCGCGGGCATCCAAAAAATGAATATTTTGTTTTTCTAAAATGTATATGTGTCCCGTGGGTATCAAAAAAATGAATATTTTTTTTCTAAATATATATGTGTCTCGTGGGCCTCCAAAAATGAATATTTTGTTTTCTAAAAATATATATATGTCCCGCAGGCCTCCAAAAATGAATGTTGTGTTTTTCTAAAATATATATATGCGTCCCGCGGGCCTCCAAAAATGAATGTTTTGTTTTTATAAAAATATATATGTGTCCCGCAGGCATCCAAAAAATGAATATTTTGTTTTTCTAAAATATATATGTGTCCCGTGGGTATCAAAAAAATGAATATTTTTTTCCTAAATATATATGTGTCTCGCGGGCCTCCAAAAATGAATATTTTGTTTTCTAAAAATATATATATGTCCCGCAGGCCTCCAAAAATGAATGTTGTGTTTTTCTAAAATATATACATATCCCGCGGGCCTCCAAAAATGAATATTTTATTTTTTAAAATATATATGTGTCCTGCGGGAGTCCAAAAAATGAATATTTTATTTTTTAAAAATATATATGTGTCCCTCGGGCCTCCAAAAATGAATATTTTGTTTTCTGAAAATATATATATGTGTCCCGCGGGCCTCCAAAAATGAATGTTCGACACTAAGCAGTTCCGTTTTGTTTTCCATTCCAATGTTGGACCTGACTATTTCATGTACAAAATTTGGTTGCTTCTTCATTTTGACTATTTTCGGTTGATTGTTCATATTTGACCATTCAACTGGAGCATTTTACGGATGCAGCATTTTACAAAAAACTCTCATGAATGCAAGCTTTCGCAAAAAGGTATATATTACTAAGCAATTATAGAAAATTATAAATATATAGAAAATGTACAGGAGATATAACACGAGGGTACATATTTAGAGGTGTTATATATGATGAAATTTTCTATATATTTTTTGTTCATTATAAATATAGAAGAAATTGTATGTTTATGTTGATTTCGCTTGAAGTCAGCAAATTTGTAATTTTAGTTTAAACTAATTAAGTGGGTTACATGTCCTTTTAAAAAAAAACTATTCTCGTGTAAAATATAAAAAATTATTAGATTCAGATGCATTAGAATTTAATAATATTATAGGATTATTTGTCCACATAAAAATGATGTTTGAAATAATCTTGAATATCACTTTAAAATTGATATAATCGCTGAAAAAATATTATTTTACCCGTTTTTAATAAATTTTGTTATTAAATTTCAATTTAATATAGTTATATGCAAAATTGATCATTTAACTAATCCCAAAAGGTAACATATATTTACATATTAAAACTAAGCCACAGTTATATATAATTTATCAAATATTTAGTATAATATTATATATTTATCAGAGGCATTAACAAAATTAAATGTTTTAATATAAAATTAAAATTAAAATTAAGATTTTAAATTTGTCATAAGGTTTTAAATTTTGATTTGCTTTATGGAGTATTGAAAATAATTAAATAAAAATATTTACATTGACGTAAAATATCAAAATAATTATTACTATTTATATGAAATATATAGTGTCCCGCGGGCCTGGAAAAATAAATGTTTTTTTCTAAAATATATAAATGGCCCGCGGGCGTCCAAAAAATGTATATTTTGTATTTCTAAAATACATATGTGTCACGCGGGCCTCAAAAAATGAATGTTTTGTTTTATGAAAATACATGTGTCCCGCGGGCCTCCAAAAATGAATGTTTTGTTTTTTTTAGAATATATAAATGTCCCACGAGCCTCAAAAAATCATAGATTTACTTAATAAAAATGTATATGTGTCCCACGGGCCTCAAAAAATGAATATTTTGTTTTTATAAAAATATATAATTGTGCCGCGGGCGTCAAAAAATGAATATTTTGTTTTCTATAAATATATATGTGTCCCGCGAGCCTCCAAAAATGAATGTTTTGTTAATTTAAAATATACATGTGTCCCACGGGCCTCAAAAAATGAATATTTTGTTTTTATAAAAATATATACGTGTCCCGCGGGCGTCCAAAAATGAATATTTTGTTTTTATAAAAATTTAAATGTATCCTGCGGGCGTCAAAAAATGAATGTATTATTTTTTATAAAATATATAAACGTCCCACGACTCTCGAAAATTGAATATTTTATTTTTATAAAAATATATACGTATCCCGTGGGCGTCCAAAAATGAATATAATGTTTTATAAAAATTTAAATGTGTCCCGCGGGCCTCAAAAAATGAATGTATTATTTTTTATAAAATATATAAACGTCCCACGGCTCTCGAAAAATGAATATTTTGTTTTTATAAAAATATATACGTATCTCGTGGGCGTCCAAAAATGAATATAATGTTTTATAAAAATTTAAATGTGTCCCGCGGGCTTCAAAAAATGAATGTATTGTTTTTATAAAATATATAAATGTCCCACGAATCTCAAAAAATGAATATCTTATTTTTATAAAAATGTATACGTGTCCCGTGGGCGTCCAAAAATGAATATAATGTTTTATAAAAATTTAAATGTGTCCCGCGGGTCTCCAAACATGAATGTATTATTTTTTTAAAATATATAAACGTCCCACGGCTCTCGAAAAATGAATATTTTGTTTTTATAAAAAAATATACGTGTCCCGTGGGCGTCCAAAAATGAATATAATGTTTTATAAAAATTTAAATGTGTCCCGCGGGCTTCAAAAAATGAATTTATTGTTTTTATAAAATATATAAATGTCACACGGATCTCAAAAAATGAATATCTTATTTTTATAAAAATGTATACGTGTCTCGTGGGCGTCCAAAAATGAATATAATGTTTTACAAAAATTTAAATGTATCCCGCGGGTCTCCAAAAATGAATGTATTATTTTTTTAAAATATATAAACGTCCCACGGCTCTCGAAAAATGAATATTTTGTTTTTATAAAAAAATATATGTGTCCCGTGGGCGTCCAAAAATGAATATAATGTTTTATAAAAATTTAAATGTGTCCCGCGGGCTTCAAAAAATGAATGTATTGTTTTTATAAAATATATAAATGTCCCACGGATCTCAAAAAATGAATATCTTATTTTTATAAAAATGTATACGTGTCCCGTGGGCGTCCAAAAATGAATATAATGTTTTATAAAAATTTAAATGTGTCCCGCGGGTCTCCAAAAATGAATGTATTGTTTTTTATAAAATATATAAACGTCCCACGGCTCTCGAAAAATGAATATTTTGTTTTTATAAAAATATATACGTATCCCGTGGGCGTCCAAAAATGAATATAATGTTTTATAAAAATTTAAATGTGTCCCGCGGGCTTCGAAAAATGAATGTATTGTTTTTATAAAATATATAAATGTCCCACGGATCTCAAAAAATGAATATCTTATTTTTATAAAAATGTATACGTGTCCCGTGGGCGTCCAAAAATGAATATAATGTTTTATAAAAATTTAAATGTGTCCCGTGGGTCTCCAAAAATGAATGTATTGTTTTTTTAAAATATATAAATGTCCCACGAGCCTCAAAAAATGAATATTTTGCTTTTATAAAAATATATACGTGTCCTGTGGGCGTCCAAAAATGAATATAATATTTTATAAAAATATATACGTATCCCGGGGGCATCCAAAAATGAATATATTATTTTTTTAAAATATATAAATGTCCCACGGGCCTAAATAAATGAATATTTTGTTTTTATAAAAAAATATACGTATCCCGCGGGCGTCCAAAAATGAATATATTATTTTTTAAAAATATATAAATGTCCCACGGGCCTCAAAAAATGAGTATTTTGTTTTTATAAAAATATACACGTGTCCCGCAGGCGTCCAAAATTGAATATAATGTTTTATAAAAATTTAAATGTGTCCCACGGGCCTCCAAAAATAAATGTATTGTTTTTTAAAAATATATAAATGTCCCACAGGCCTCAAAAAATGAGTATTTTGTTTTTATAAAAATATATACGTGTCCCGCGGGCGTCCAAAATTGAATATAATGTTTTATAAAAATTTAAATGTGTCCCACGGGCCTCCAAAAATAAATGTATTGTTTTTTAAAAATATATAAATGTCCCACGGCCCTCAAAAAATGAGTATTTTATTTTTATAAAAATATATGCGTGTCCCGCGGGCGTCCAAAATTGAATATAATGTTTTATAAAAATTTAAATGTGTCCCACGGGCCTCCAAAAATAAATGTATTATTTTTTAAAAATATATAAATGTCCTACGAGCCTTAACAAATGAATATTTTTTTTTACAAAAATAATCATGTGTCCCGCGGGCATCCAAAATATATATAATATTTTTTACTATTTTATTTCTTTATATAAATTTTTATTTCATTAAATCAAGTGGAGTTAATATTTTTAATTATAATTTAATATATTTATTTGGGTTCCAAATTTGGTTTTGAAGACATATATGATCTTATAAGGGCCTTAAGATTATATTAAAGGTGTTAAATTACGATTAACTTATTAATTTCAAAAATTAGATGCTGTTAGATGCTGTTAGATGATGTTAGATGCTGTTAGATGTCGTTAGATGCCGTTAGACGCTGTTAGATTAAGTTGGATTTCTTTAAATCATATTAACTGGGTTTCAAATTCAGAAATTAAGGTTTAAATGACCTTATAAGGGGCCTAGGATCATATTACAGGTGTTAAATTAGGATTAACTTATTAATTTCAAAAATTAGATGTTGTTAGATGCTGTTAGATGCCGTTAGATGCTGTTAGATGCCATTAGATGCCGTTAGATGCTGTTAGATGCTGTTAGATGCCATTAGATGCCGTTAGATGCTGTTAGATTAAGTTGGATTTCTTTAAATCATATTAACTGGGTTTCAAATTCAGAAATTAAGGTCTAAATGACCTTATAAGGGGCCTAGGATCATATTACAGGTGTTAAATTAGGATTAACTTATTAATTTCAAAAATTAGATGCTGTTAGATGCTGTTAGATGCCGTTAGATGCTGTTAGATGCTGTTAGATGCTATTAGATGCCGTTAGATGCTGTTAGATGCTGTTAGATGCCATTAGATGCCGTTAGACGCTGTTAGATTAAGTTGGATTTCTTTAAATCATATTATATGAGTTTAAAATTCCGTAATTAAGGTCTAAATGACCTTATAAGGGGCCTAGAATCATATTACAGGTGTTAAATTAGGATTAACTTATTAATTTCAAAAATTAGATGCTGTTAGATGCTGTTAGATGCTGTTAAATTCCGTTAGATGCTGTTAGATGCTGTTAGATGCCGTTAGATGCCGTTAGACGCTGTTAGATTAAGTTGGATTTCTTTAAATCATATTAACTGGGTTTCAAATTCCGTAATTAAGATCTAAATGACCTTATAAGGGGCATAGGATCATATTACAGGTGTTAAATTAGGATTAACTTATTAATTTCAAAAATTAGATGCTGTTAGATGCTGTTAGATGCTGTTAGATTCCGTTAGATTCCGTTAGATGCTGTTAGATGTTGTTAGATTCCGTTAGATGCTGTTAGATGCTGTTAGATGCCGTTAGATGCCGTTAGACGCTGTTAGATTAAGTTGGATTTCTTTAAATCATATTAACTAGGTTTCAAATTTAGAAATTAAGGTCTAAATGACCTTATAAGGGGCCTAGGATCATATTACAGGTGTTAAATTATGATTAACTTATTAATTTCAAAAATTAGATGCTGTTAGATGCTGTTAGATGCTGTTAGATGCTGTTAGATGCTGTTAGACGCTGTTAGATGCTGTTAGACGCTGTTAGATGCTGTTAGACGCTGTTAGATTATGATGATTTTATTAAATCATATAATATGAGTTTCAAATTCTGAATTTATGGTCTAAATGACATTATAAGGGACCTAGGATTATATTACAGGTGTTAAATTATGATTAACTTATTAATTTTAAAAATTAGATGCTGTTAGATGCTGTTAGATGCTGTTAGATACTATTAGATGCTGTTAGATGCTGTTAGATGCTGTTAGATACTATTAGATGCTGTTAGATGCAGTTAGATGCCGTTAGATCCGATTTTATTCAGAAAATAATAAAATATTAATAAATTTTCAAAAATTCGAGAAAAATAAAAGAACTTGTTATTTTTGAGAGTACTATGATTACATTAACTTTAAATAATATGAAATAACTTCTAATAAAATTTATATTTTCTAACTTTACTAATTATAATGAAATCTTTTTAAAAAATAATTTTTTGTACAAAAAAATTTTTAGAAATTTTCAAATGATGAGAAATTATGTCCACATACATTTTAATATTTCATCTAGCAAATAAATGGAATAGATTGAAATTTTGTATATATATAATACAAATTTTATCAAAAAACCAAACATACTCACGTTTTTAAGTTATTATACTCTCGCTGTAAAATTACCAAAATGCCCAGCTTCCTTTTTTTTACCCAAGGGAAGTGCTTCCTATGGGTTGGGACTCTACTTCTATTTGTATAAGCTGGAAGTATTGGAATAAATATTCTTGCATATGCGTGTCAACTTGTCTGATAATAATAAAAAATCGACGATGCTAATCTTTCCTTTGTGCGCTCCATTATTTGAGGGAATTGTACTGAAATCATTCAAAAAAAAAAACAAAAACAGAGTATAAAACTGTTGTCTGACTTTTTTAAAAATTATTAATTCATTAGTTTTATGTTTTTAATACATTGACTTCCACGCGGAGACTTGAGAAAAATTCTACTTTCGCTACCATTTTATCGTCGTTGCTTGGAACAGAGTTCGACTTGGAATTTTGATTTTATCAATCAGAGAGAGAGAGAGAGAGAGAGAGAGAGAGAGAGAGAGAGAGAGAGAGTCACCGTTGCTTGGAATAGAGCGTTCGACTTGGAATTTTATTTTTATCAGTCGGGCGGCGGGCGGGGGTGGGGTGTAGAGAGAGAGAGAGAGAGAGAGAGAGAGAGAGAGAGAGAGAGTTTTATGATGACGTGAGGGAGATGATGACGTGAGGGAGATCAGGCGCGTAGCATTGGGTTAAAAAAAATGATCGGAAAGGTGACTTACAAGGAAACGATCCAAAGTTTCATCCGAAATCAAAGCATTGGGTCATTTGCAAAGCCGCCCTGAAGTTTCTTATAATCATACCTGGCACCACTAGGTAAACTTACTTTTGACAAAATCTGTTAGTACTGTTAGATTTTATAAGTAGAGCCTAATATTGTAGTCTTTGGATTCAGCTTAAAAGTGGAAGTACAGTATATGACGGAACCTAGCAGTTTTCATTAGGTGGTTAATTCTTTTACTTTTTAAATCATGATTGGAAAAAACTCTACTTAAGCATAGGATAGTCTTGTCCCTCCCTCGTTCACTAGAACACGTTGTGGCTACTCATCCATCCTTAGTATTAAGAGGAGAAGTGTCTAAGGAGAAAATCTTGCATTCAACGACATTATATTCATTCATCAGATGATGAAATCTATGTTAACAAATTTAGGTATGCTTCTGCATCATATAATTTCTAATAAATACATGCATACATTGTTGGAAACGTGTATCCGTTGCCACTGATATAACGTGTGAAGCATGTGTTGTATCATGATTTTTGACAAAATTGTTCAGTATATCTATGTGGTTTTTGACATTGATTATTTGCTAGCTATCAATAGAGAATGGGTTGGTTGCTCATTTCACTTGTATATTTAATATGATCATGACCGGTGGCATTTGAAGGCCACGGTTGGCTGTGCGCGTTATTTAAGGAGCGGTCATTTCTAGTTTAAAAATTATGCTTTTATTAGGACTTGTTAGCGTAAATTGTTCGAGCTTAATAGATAAGCTTTGCCAAAGGTTACCAACAAGCACAGTAATTTTACACTTTTTAATCAAAATACGTACGGGTTGGTGACCATGGTATTAAGTGTCCAGGATACCGCAGAAACAGGTCCTTGCTCCTTATCAAATTCGTCGGGCGGATCAATAGAAGTGAATGAAAGCAGCTCTTCATCATGTTGCAGTCGTGCCATTTTTTCCTTGCCCATGCAAATCCAAGCTTCCATCCCATCCCCAGATTGCGTTTCTAGAATAATAACGGAACACTGAAAAAGGCTAATCCTTGGCTTATCCAAATTGGCTTTCCTCACCCAAAATCAGCTTCGTGGAAAGGAAATCTGCACCAACTACTGACGGCGAAGATATCCATCCCACCTTCACCATACTTCCTAAGCACAGTTTTCAAGCTCCCAAGATACTCCTCAGCTCCGTCAGAACCTTGCAGCCTTTTGATCAAATCGTAGTCCAACTTACTTATTGCATCCCTCATTTTAGCTTCCAGAAATCGCTGCAGGTCACCATCATCATCTCCATTCCACTCTTCAGGCTCAAGCCTCACAATTGCAATTTTTACGAGATTCCCAAATGTGAGGTTTGGCAATTGCGGCACCATCCTTGGACGTAGATTCACTGCCTGCGACATCACGCAAGACCTTTCCAAACCCGCGTCGCCTCGCGCCCTCATCATGCACCGCCACATGAGCACCGACACCGGTCCCACGCGAGTTGGGAGGAGGCCCCCGCGGTGGCTCTGTTTCGCAGAGCTATGACCTTAGAAACGCTAAACACGAACCTCTTCATCGCTAGATCACCACAGAATTGGAATTCTATCTTGGAATCCCATTGTAGAAAGCTTGGTTGCGGCGGAAATTTAGCTACTACATCTAAGCTAGGAGAGAGATTGTTGGGAATATTTCACATAATAACACTACTTGGAAATAATCTCACAATATTACTTGAAAATATTCTCACAGTAATACTTGAAAATAACCCCCAAAGTAATGCTATTTGAAATATATCAAACCAAGACTCATATCCCCCGATAAATATGCTAATGATGAAAAATAGTTTCTCCAAATGAAAAACTGAATATTACAATGCAATAAAAACAACATACCTCAAAAGTGAAACCCAAAAACATTTTTATAGCCTAGCCAAAATATGGCCTAGCTTGACCCCAAAGTTAGCTACAACTATTAGCTTATGGGAATGCAAAACCCTACGTTATATACAGCCGACGGAAAGTTGGCTGAAAAGGGCGGTTGCTTCCGTGAACATCTGACGACTTTCGAGAACTTTTTCAAGTGGACGGATAAGTAAAAGTAGCTTGATTTCGTTTTAAAATTTTTCAATGATTAGTAAGATGGAAAAAAGAAATTGAAAAGTTGCTGTTGTGGGAAAGTTTCAAAAATATGATAAAAGCCACCGGAGCTTTGACTGGATGGTGCAAGCGGCAGGCTGCTGGCATGGGCTTGACATCCCGCAAGTGCGGGTGTTTTTAGTCCAATTTCCCCCATAGTTTGTGGGAGTTACAGATTCTTCTGGTTTGGATTATTTATAAAGAAAATTTCACTGGGCACATATCTAGGTTATTTATTTAATATAGATTTGTCAAATACTTTTCTTTTCGTAAATCTAGCGAATTTATAGAGTTCGAAAAAAAGTAGATAATTGTAAAAACTTAAAATTTTTATCCATTCCTCAACAATTACGCATAAATTCCTACTTAACTAATTAGCGTACCCATGAAGGGATTTTCAAGGATGGATTTAAAAATCTAAGAAGTTTTTTTTCAAAATTCAACTCGATAGCTTCCGTTCACTCTTCCCTATCTATTTTTTTCTGCATTGGCATTATTTTTAAAGAGTGCGTCACTGGTCACTAACACCTGCCTGCCAACACTCTCCATTAATGTTCATAAATTTATTTTTATTAATTTATTATTATTATACATTAAAATTTCTTCTTAATTTATTGCAAGAGCATCTCTAACCGGGAATTCAATTCCTGTATGCTTTGCAAAACCCTACGTTATATATAGCCGACGGAAAGTTGGCTGAAAAGGGCGGTTGCTTCCGTGAACATCTGACGACTTTCGAGAACTTTTTCAAGTGGACGGATAAGTAAAAGCAGCTTGATTTCGTTTTAAAATTTTTCATTGATTAGTAAGATGGAAAAAAGAAATTGAAAAGTTGCTGTTGTGGGAAAGTTTCAAAAATATGATAAAAGCCACCGGAGCTTTGCCTGCGTGGTGCAAGCGGCAGGCTGCTGGCATGGGCTTAACATCCCGCAAGTGCGGGTGTTTTCATTCCAATTTTCCCCTTAGTTTGTGGGAGTTACAGATTCTCCTGGTTTGGATTATTTATAAAGAAAAAATTCTATACTGTGTAAGAGTTATAGAAGTACTTAATTTGATGTCAAATGTCATTGTGTATAAAATATCAATTAAAAAAATAAAATGATGTGATAAAATAGGATAACATTAGTAATAAAGGGTAATTATATGAAAAATGTATAAATGATTTTAAATTAAAGTAATTATATGAAAATACTCGTTGAAATTATTGAAAACTAGGGCGTTGGAAAAATTCGGTGGAAAAGTTTTTTTTAATGGTCATGTAGAGTAGATCTTAGATGAGTAGCTCATTGATTCCAAGAAATCTTATTTGCGCGGTCATCTCATACGGTAATAGGCCAACCACCGAAGTAATTATATTTAATAGATATATAAGTTTCATTTAGATTTTAAAAAAATGACAACGGATACTTGTAACTGCTTGTTGATTTTAAAAATAAAATATCAAATAAATTTTATAATTTTAGATGACGCAAAATTAAGGGTTGATCGTCTAGAGTACACATCTAATATAGGTGACATAATTTTTTTAAAAAAATAAGGAGTGATTTAGTCTAGTTTAGAAAATCATCTCGTGGAGGAGAGAAGAAGGTGAGTAACATTTATGTAATTTCCACAAGTCAAAAGATAGACATCGTGTTTCAAAATAATCCTCTTTCAGGTGAAAAAGACATTTTGTGCCATTTAGTTTTGTGATCGAACCCCACCATACAGTTGAACAGGTATATGTATTATGTCGGGCATAATTTGCTACACCAAAAGCTTTTTACACTAAAGGGTGTCAGGGAAGTGATAAACTTTTGGATGAAAAGTTTTTGAATGGAGAGAAAACGATATGAAATAATGGAGTTAACGATGAAGAGTAAAGAAAATAAAGTTAAAATACATAAGTTATTTATGTGGATAGTTGTATACAAATGATTGAAAGTTAGAGTAGCTATATAGAAATATGTGAAAAATGATTAAAATATAGAATAGTTGTGAAGAGTGAAAAGTTTTAAATTGAAAAATTTTTGTTTGAAAAGTTTTGTTATTAAACAAATATGCCCATCTTTTTTATCCCGCAACTATCATATTTTTAAATTATTTCTTTACATTTCCCTTTAAAATTTTCAATTATTTCTACACAAATGCTTATATACCTAATTTATCTATTTTAATTTTATTTTTTACTTCTTATCATTATCTTTATTATATCATATCATTTTCTTCCATTTCATAAACTTTAATATCAAGGGCATATTTGTTAAATCCGAAAACTTTTCAAATTAAAACTTTTAGGATATGTTTGTTTTTAACAAAAACTATTCAACTAAAATTTTTTACCCTCCATAACTACTTTATTTTAAAATTATTTCTTAATATCTTTTTATACAACTACTTTATTTTTAATCATTTCTGCACAACTACCCATACAATTAACTTATTTATTTTAATATTATTCTTTTTGTGCCTAATCATTACCCTTATCATAACACATCATTTTTTACCAATTTAACAACTATTATATTAAAAAAATTTCATCAAATTTTTTTATCACTTTCCAAACACAGCCTCAATCTACTACTTTTCACTCTTCACGTTTACCCTATTGTTAATCATTTTTACACATCTTCTTAGCAACTATCTTATCTTTCAATCATTTCTATATGATTACATATATAACTAACTTATCTATTTTATCTATATTTTTTTACTCCTCATTATTACCTATATTATATCATATCATTTTCTCCAAATTCAAAAACTTTTCGTCAAAAAGTTTTATTACTTCCCAAATACATCCAAAGAAAAATTATCATTTCTCAAACACACTAGATATGCATAAGGGAAATGCCCCATTTCAAATTGTCAGCCATTTTGCAAGTATTTAATTCACCTTATTCATAGGAATACATTAGGAAATTAAACATATTAAGTGTGTGGTTGAGAAGTGATAGAACTTTTAGATAAAAAGTTTTTGGTTTAAAAGTTGTTAAATTAATAGAAAATAATGTGATATGATAGGGGGTAATAATAAAGTATAAAGAGAATAAAGTTAAAATAGATAGATTAATTGTATAAGTAGTCGTGTAGATACGATTAAAAAATAAGATAGTCGTATAACAATAAGTGAAGAAATAATTTTAAAATACGGTAATCACGAAGAGTAAAAAGTTTTAGATTGATGGTGTGTTTGGCAAGACAAAACATGTCATTCAAGCTTTTCACTCTTCATAACTATTATATTTTTAATTATTTTTTTACATTTTTTATGTAAGTACCCAATTTTCAGTCATTTCTATACAACTGAGTATACAACTAACCTATTTATTTTAACTTTATTCTCTTTACTTCTCATCATTACCTCTATTATACTACATTATTTTCATTCATTTTGACAACTTTTACACGAAAAAAATTTCATACGAAAGTTTTATCACTTCCTAAATATACCCTGAAAAGTTTTAATTTGAAAAGTTTTTGTTAAAATCAAACACACCCTAAAGACGCAGCAAAACATGATTATCCATAGTGGAACTGTTAAAAATGGACCGGTTGTATCCTAAAATGACTAGCTAAGTTAGGAATTCTAGTTCCATATATATAAATTAGGAACTCTTTAAGGCTTTTAACAATGTGAGATTTTCTTATAACTTAATACTCTCCCTCACGTTTAAGGCTAGAGATGTAGTGCATATCAAAAATTGTACAATGTGACAAACACATACGGACTTAGATTTGATCTAATTCCATGTTGAGAAAGTATCATTCAAGTAAATAAGATGTAGATTTTACATGGTTCGATTTTAACCTACTCCATGGTGGTAAATTCTATTCAATCATCATCTTAGGGTCATATGGTATCATTATTTATAACTTGTTACAAAACTTTACATAAATTTTATAAAACACCAACTTGCTCATTTTTACAAGATATGACTATTTTGTCAACGGGAACCCTTATTACTATACCTTTATGGTAATCAAAGTGAAACCCTTTTTATCTAATAACTAAAAAATTAAAAATCTCTATCCTACTTAAAAGTGAGATGAATTCCTAATCACCTACCTAAGATGCATTTTTTACTTTTTTTTAGAGCAATTTTAATTTTCATTTGATGTAAACTTAGACATTGGTTGGTAACAATAGTTGATAGAAAGCTATCTCTACTGTATTTTTTTTAAAAACAACTTATACATCTTAACTATTTAATTACTATATTTTTTATTTTTACCTCTATATTTCAATCATTTCATCGCATAACTATCTAATTTGTTTCACTTTACACTTATCCTATTAGAAAAACAAAAAAACAAATTGATCTAAATAGCACTGCAGGTTGCTGCAAGAGAATTGGACTGAGTTAACCTAAATCTGCTTAAATTCGATTCAAAAAAAATTTAGTTTCGACTCAAACCGGGGGTAAAATAAGGTTGAGTTAGTAGGGAAACAATTTAGGTTGAGTAGGTCTGTTTCGGAGTTGATCCTATCATTACTCTATTTTTAGAAACTTGCACCCTACCTTGTTTTAGGTCAGATCAATTCTAGATGTATCTTATCATATTTTTTAATGTTGGTTCCGTTCTAATTCCAGTTTTAAATTGGTTCTTTATAGTAGTCTTCGTATTATATTTGAAAATTATAATGCTAATATAAATTTTAGTTAAAAACTTATAATCAATATGATAATAATATAGTTTTAAAATGCATTTATTGGATATATTAAATAATAGAAAAATATATTATATTTTCAAAGATATAATATATTTTATAAAAAAGATATTGAATATATATACATAAAGGCTTGCTTCTATGAAACCTTTTTTTCTATCTAACTCTTTCCATTTTTAAAATCTTAATGGCGATGAAAAATTTATTCCGTCAATTGTATTTAATATCATTTGCTTACCATGAAAATCCTCTTATTTGTTTATTATTATTGTATATGGGCCCCATCTATAAATGTATAAAATTAATTTAATAAAATAATTTAATACTTAAAAATCATTTTTAAGTAGTATTTCAACATATAAATCATCTAAAACATCATTACTATGTGGATAAATAATTATATAAGATATTATTATATTCTAATATATATATATATAAATGAATCTAAATATTTTTCTAGTAGATGTGGCCCATGGACATATTTGCTTTGAGTGAAACTTAATCTCTTATATAAACAAATGATGTTAAATATAATAACTGAATTGAATTTTAAATTAATTAGTAAAATCCTAAAAATTGAGGCAGTTACATGACTCGGCTTTTATGTAACCTTGTTCCATTGAAGCGGAGCTTACATAAAAGCGGAGCCCACATGCATACATTTATACTAGTAATTCGGGTCAGTTTGAGGTGCTTGTATCTTGGAACTTACTAAACCCTAATTATGTCATGTATTTTTTATTTAGGGTATTTGATAGATTGACCTACGGGTATCCTACCCAATTTTTACCCCCTATAAATTAGGTTTCATGTAAACTCACGTTGAAAAACTCAAACCCGTTACTAAATCTAATTTGAGATTTTTTCATATATTTTTAAATATATTCTTTCATATAATCATATATATGCATTCTTATAAATTTTTTATTAAAATTTTTTATTTGAAATGTATATTAAAACTCAATGCTGTAAAACAAAATTATATTTTTTATTTTTAACAAATAATTATTATTATTATTGTTGTTTTATAAAGAAAATTTATAATATACTTAAACATATACTATCTTAATTTATTAATTTTGATATTATGTTATATTATTTTAAAATATGAACTAGTTACTTTTACATATTTATTTTTTATTTTTAAAAAATTAAGGGCATACAAGTCATTTTTCACCCCTTAAAAAACATAATTTTTAAAAATAAAAAATAAAAATGTAAAAGTATTACAAAATGGAAAAACTTAGTATATAAATTAAATACACTTAAGAAAACATGTTTATGAAGAAAAATTAAAAAAATTAAAAAATTGAATATTGTACGGTAAGCTAATATATAATATATTGTATACTATCATGACTCTAGAATAATTATAGAACCATTTATCTATATAGAAATAATATTTTAGACAGTTTCGGTGTTAAAAATACAACGTTAAAATTAATATTTAATATTTAATTATTTTATTACGTTGATTTTACATATTTGTAGACGGGGCCCATTAGTAATACTAGATAAGTGAATGAGTTTTCAAGGTACTATAAATAATAATAAATACAATTAATGAATTTTTTTATACTATCAAAATATTCAAAATGAAAGAAGTTACATAAAAAAGAAGTTTTATAGAAGCATTCCTAATAGATAATTATTAGTAAGTGATGAAAAATATTTAGATCAATTGATAGGTGCACTCCAATCTTATAATAGTTATAATTTATTTATCTAATAAGAATAATGTTTGGATAATTTGCAAATATACCTACATAGTTTGACTATAATTGCAAATATATTCATATAATTTTAGAAATTGTAAATAACTCCCACATTATATGACCATAATTGTAAATACACTTATACTATTATAACGTTGTTATTGCATCGTCATGGCGTATGTATATTTACCAAAGTAACTAAACTACATGGGTACATTTGCAAAAACTAAATACTCACTTAATTTTTGAAATTGCAAATATACCTGCATAGTTTGCATGTTCTTTCAAATATACCAATGTTGAAATGGTGCAACAACAGTGTCATAATGGCATAAGTATATTTGCAATTATGGTAAAACTACGTGGGTTATTTGCGATTTTGAAATTTTATAGGTATATTTACAATTATTGTCGAACCAAGTGGGCGTATCTGCCAATCATCTTAATATTTTCGATGATTTAGATATTGAATTAATAATTTTAAAATTGGTGTAAATTAATCTATTTATTTTATTACTTTAATTTCATAATTTTATTAGATGGTCACATACGAATCTTTGATTGGGTCTAGCTTCGATCCTTGATTAAATAGTGAAGGACTCGGGAGTCATGTAACCCGTTTAAATTTTAAGATTTTGATCATTGATGAAAAATCTAATTTATTATTGTGTTTAATATTATTTATTTAGTTAAGAGACCAAATTTCATTCAAATCAAATATGTACATGAGCCATATTTTCTCGAAAAAATATATATACTCATGTGTAAGTTATGAAAAACGCTTTGATCTGTTTGGAATATATATACTCATGGGCCATATTTCCAAGTTCATGCGAAAGCCGCAGTTTTTTTTTTTTTTTTCCCTGCAATATCATAAAACAAACAAAGATATCTGTTTGGAATATATATTTTTTTGATAGGAAAAAGGGGGTCAAAACACACCCACCCCCCATGGTCAGCCCAAGCGACCAGTGGGGAGGGGGGAGAAGTCACCAAATTCATTAAATAGATTAATGTCCATACATAAGATATCAGAGATACAAAGGGGTGGAAGTTCGAGCAAGTTTCTTCGGCTTCCATACAGCAGCATGCCCTTTCAGCAATGGGTGTGCCATCATATTTCCGCTACGAAGCACATGCGTGAAAGAACAAGAATTGAAGTCTCTAGCCAACCTTTTGATTATATCCACCCAAGAGCCCAGACATGAGAGGACCTCAACATCACTGTTTAGCAGTGTGATGACGACGAGAGAGTCGGACTCCACCACGATCTTACGATGGTTCAACCCCAGTGCCCATAGCATGCCTAGAAAGATACCATGCGCCTCCATGAGAGTCGGGTCCTAGATTCCCGTTTGCGACCATGATTTTGCTCCACGAAAGACTCCTTTGCAATCCTGAGTTATGGTTCCACAGCCCATGATTCGACCATCCAATTTGAAGCCTGCACCAGTGTTTAATTTGAGGTCCCCACTTATTGAGGGAAACCATCTGGCTGGTTTGATTGGAGTAAGAAGGCCTCCTTGTTTTAGCATTGCAGCAGCCTTGACCTGTTGGATGAACTCCATCGCCCACCTTGGAGTGTCCCGAAATCCTGGTTTTTTCCATCCCCACAGAATTGATTCTGGAGGAACCAAATGTGCCAGCTTGTGCATAGAAACATCATAAAAGGGTAATTGTCTTTTAAGTCGATGAAGAGTCTGAATATGTCGCCAATCCCCGCAGACTGTTTTCCTGCAATTTTGTTCCATAGATTCCTTACCTTGCAACCCCAAAATAGGTGTACGACATTCTTATTCTTGTCGCCACAGAGAGCGCAGGACAGCTTGACAGGGGATACCATGTGAATCAGATTTTCTTGGGTTGGCAGGGAATCAACGAGCAGGCGGCAACTGAAAATTACCACCTTTTTCAGAAGTTTCGTTTTCCACAAATCTCTATGGGTGGCTCAATCGATTCTGAAAGACCTGCTTGCTTGCTCATATGGGTGGCTCTAGCAAGGGTTAGTGTCGACCATATCCCCACTGGGAATTGCGATATGTCTGATTTCAGCCCACCCTTCATCACCAATTGCTACTCGGACCCCCCCTTCTTCCTTCCAGCATTGTGCCTGATGGTTAATAAAGGTTGCTACCGACGCATCTTCAGATAATATGACTTGGTAGTGGGCCAGCCTTGACGATCGGGGAGGGAGCCCATTTGTCTTTAAAAAACAGTATTTGCTTACCGTTTCCAGCACGCCATCTGCTATCCTACTTCAGAAGATCTCTGGCTGCCAAAACGTTTTACCAAGTGAAAGAACAGTTGGGTGGCGCTAAGCATTTCCAGAAATCACACTTGGGAAAGTAACGTGCTTGAAAGACTTTTACAGCAGAGGGAGTTTGCAAGGGACGTAATTCGCAATGCCTACTTGGCTATGAGGGCTAGGCTAAATGCTTTGGCCTGCACATACGGGACCAATCAATCCAGCTCATTCTTCTTTTCCCTTCCTTTTCACCCCACAAGAATCTACTAGTCATGGCCTCTACATCATCGAAGAATTTCGGGGGCAACATGAATAGACACATTGCATAGGTGGGAATTGATTGTGCCACAACCTTAATCAAAGTTTCTTTTCCACCCCACGATAGCCATCCCTGAATGCGGCTCCAAATCCTCTCCTTAAGCTCTGAAAGACAGCCACTTTTGATTTGCCGATCCAAGCAGGAAGCCCCAAATATACCTGAATCTCTTGGCCAGTTGTTCCAATGCAATCTTCAATTTCGCATCGAGTTTCCGCCTTTGTATTGCTGCTGAAGTATAAGGCTGTTTTGTCGATGCTAACTCTTTGGCCAGAACAATCCCCACAGATCTGCATAATTCTTTTCAGTTGTCCCACTTTCCCCAGGGGTTATCTCCCGTAGAAAATGGCGCTACATTGCTAATATATATATATGAATCATACGCGTAGCAATTTCCATCCGCTACCTTCAGTTATATAGTATATATCAATAGGCTTCTTATATGGGGGCTTCGATGTAATTTAATTCTCTGCGCAGACGCATGCGTGTACTTGATCTCCTAGGAAGTATGGGAATGAATAAAGCTTGCAGAGTATGCGGACCTTTGCTTAACCAAAAAACTTTTTAAAACAAAATTTCGGGTGTCCGCGGTAATCCATGAAACTTTTCAAATTAAAATTTTTCCCATTCCTAACTACTTTATTTTTTAATTATTTCTTCACTGTTCCCTATACAACTACCACATTTTTCAATCATTTCTACATAACTACCAATACATCTAATTTTTCTAAAACTTTTTACTATTAACAATTACCCTATATAACTGCACATACAACTAATCTATCACATATAACTATCACATTTTTAATTATTTTTCACATTTTCCTATACAATTACCTTACCTTTCAATCATCCTATATAACTGCACATACAACTAATCTATCTATGTTAACTTTATTCTCTTTATTCTTCATTATTATTTTTATCATATCACATTATTTTCTTCCTATTCAAAAATTTTACACAAAAAATTTTTCATTTTGAAGTTCAACACTTCCCAAACACACCCTGCATGTTGAGATTTTAATCTGCGTTCCAAATTTCTATTAGACGTCTCGGCCTCTTATTTGGGGGGATATTTTTTGTTTTGGTTGCATTGGTACAAACTCCTTAATTATTAACCATATCTATATAGTTCATGTGGCCCTCAGATATATGAGTCTTGATCTTTTAAGATCGGATCCGTGCATCCGGCCAAAAAAATTATTATTTATTATTATTATTTTTTCATGAGTAAATAAATCTAGGTGTATTAAATCTATAAACCAAGTTTTACTATTTTTGGATTTTTTTAAATATTTTTTTAAATTTTTAAACACAGCGGCATTTCCGTAATTTTTGGATCTTATGGCCTGCTGATCTTTTAAGGCCGAATGCACGAAGGTCTTAAAAGATCAGCAGGCCATATATATTGGATGCTAGTTAATTAATCCTCCTGTATAAAACATTCTAAACGTATTTGTATAATTCCTACCAGAGCTATCGAAAGTATCCGTATAATACGATCCCAACATTAGGTCTTCATTTCGCCCCACGCAATTGAAAATACAATCAAAACCGAATACTTCTAAGAAACTAGGTTTTAAAGAAATAATTTCATGAAACCTCTTCTACTTTTTAAGATATTGATAATTAATGTAAATTTTAATTCATTCATTATATTTAGCATCATTTGTTAAACTATGAGACTAAGTTTAATCTAAATATAATATGTGCATAAATCACATTTGCTAAAAAATAAGTGCATTTATGTGTAAATCAGAAAAAATATTTAGATTCATTTACATATATATTAAAATATAATAATACTTTTTAAAATTATTATCCACATAGCAGTGATATTTTAAATGGTTTATATGTTGAACATACTACTTAAAATAATATTTAGCATTAAATTATTTTATTATATTGATTTTACAAGTTTGCAGGTGGAGCTCATATAAGGTAATAGTAGACAAATGAAAAAAATTTCATGATAATATAAATGATATAAAATATAATAGATTGAGTGAATTTTTGATCAACCATCTAAATATTAAAATGAAGAGAGTACTTTTGAAAGGGGGTTTCATAGAAGTATCCTCGCTATTCGAAAGTATTTCTAAATGGGTTCCGCTTACATAGAAGCAGTCTCATCCATCTAACTATCTTAATTTTTAAGATGTTAATGATTGATGCAAAATTCAATCAATTTATTGCATTTAACAACACTTATTTAGTCAAAAGACTAAGTTTTATCTAAATCAAGTATGTGCATGGGCTACATTTGCTCAAAAATAATTAATTATGTGTAAATTATGAAAAGCGCTTAGATCCATTCATGCATGCATTAGAACGTAATAATACTTTATAAAATCATTTATTTATATAATAGTGATATTTTAGATATTAAAAAATTAATTTAAAATTGATTACGTTGATTTTTACATATTTATAGATGAAATCCATATATAGTGATACTAGACAAGTGAGAGACTTTTCATAATAATATAAATATGCTAAGTATAATAAATGGAGTGGATTTTTCATTAACCATCAAAATTTTAAATATGGAAAGGGTAACATAAAAAAAAGGTTTCATAGAAGCGAAACAGTTTTTAAATTATAGATGGGATAAACAAGTACTACGTGCGGAATTTTATGTAAAGAAAAGATTTAAAAATTACTATCAGAGAAAAAGTCTTCTGAAGCTGTTTGCCCATAAAAGTATTGCACTGGTGGCTTCATAGTAAATTATATGACAAACTTAGGCGTCGTCAATGACCCGCCTAGGCGTAACAAGCCTGGGGCACACCCAACGCAACATAATTTGAAACCCACTTTTATTTCGACCCAACCTAACGAAACTCAACCTTTTTTGTAAGGCTTCAAACCCAACCCAACACCAACAAGACCCAACTAACCCTAGCTAGCCCATTTTCAATACCAACGACTCCCGCCGGAACTAGGGGTGGGAATTGGGGCGGGTCGACCCAATTCCCGACATTGACCCGACCCGTTTTTGGCCGGGTAAAACTAATATATTTTTGACCCGGTATAGGGATGGGTCAGAAATTTTGACCCCAATTCAAAAATAGGGTCAGGGTGGGTCGACCATGTCCCGACCCGAAGAGTCCGACCCGCCCCGCATATATAAATTTATTAAAAATTATAAGACTATATTGAAATATTATTATTATTTTCTTTCAAATTTCTCACTTTTTTATAATCAACTCTATCAACAATAGAAGAATCGATTTATTCAAAAAGCAGTATAAGAATCAATAAAAAAATTTGTACGTATATAACCCTTATGTGTAATTGTATATTAACCTATTTTAATAAATGTATACTATATTTTCAAATGTTTTGTTTTTTTAATTATGTGTTTTTAATAATTAGTGAAATATTGAAATATATAATATTTAAATTTAGTATAGATGTATACTTATGTTTGATATATATATAAATTTTGAAAATTATCTTAGTTGACCCGTATTTTTTACCCGACCTGATTTTGTCTCTAGACTCGGTAGAAAAAAGTAAGGGTCAAACTGATCTTGTCCCGACCCGGTATAAAAATAAGGGTCAAACAAGATTTTTGAAAAGTAGTAGCCGGAACAAAGGCCTGAGCAACTAGCTTGTTTAAGCGACACTTTGGAGAGCTTTGATTTTCTTTAGCCGGCCTAGGGTAAGATAGACATAGGGTAATAAATATTCAAGTGCAACTTCACTACACCATAATTATGGTGCAATTATCTCAAAATAGGCTCCACATAATCATAAAATTATAATATCCCGCTTATTATATTTGGAATGATGTATTCTATTATCATACAAATTTTTATCATAATTGGATATGTGTATGGACCCCGTCTGAAAATGTTATAAATTCAACGTAATAAAATAGTTTGATGTAAATAATAACTTTAAAGTTGTTTTTCAACATGTAAATCATTTATTATAAAATTCATATAAGAATAAATTATTGTATAAAATATCAATACATTTAAATACATATGGGGCCCATTTTAGGCCAAATAAACCATTAATCATGGTGCAACTTCATTGTGCAGGAAAGATTCTTATATATATATATATATGAGAAATATTCAAGTGCAGCTTCACCGCACTACAATTACATTGCAGTTACCTCAAAATGGGCCCCACATTATCATAAAATTATAATCTACTCTACTTATTATATTTGAAATTATGTATTCTATTATCATACTAATTTTCATCACGATTAGATATGTGTGTGGACCTCATCTGAAAATAGTACAAATTCAACGTAATAAAATAGTTTGATATAAAAAATAACTTTAAAATTATTTTTTCAACCTGTAAATCATTTGCTATAAGATTTAATATGGGTAAATTATTGTATAAAATATCAATAAGTTTAAGTATATGTGAGGCCCATTTTAGGTAAAATGCATCGTTAATTATGGTGCAGCTTCATTGCACAGGAAAGGTTCTCTAGATATATATATATATAGAGAGAGAGAAGTATTCAAGTGCAGCGCAACTGCATCGTAACAGCTATGCAGTTGCACCAAAATGGGCCTCACATGATCATAAAATATAATCTACTCTACCTATTGTATTTAGAACAATATATTCTATTACCATATCAATTTTCATGCCAATCGGACATGTGTATAGACCTCATCTAACAAATTCAACGTAATAAAATAATTAGCTGTAAATAACAACTTTAAAGTAACAAGTAAATCATTTGCTACAAAATTTATATATGGATAAATGATTATATAAAGTTTCATCGTATTCTAATATGTATGGGATCCAAAAAGGGAGAAATGTATCGCTGTTCCGGTACAGCGGCGCTGCACCGGAACAACTCTTATATATATAGGAAAATACTATAGTGCATGCGACAGCATGATGCAATCCATCCACCGTGGGCCCCACATGATCATAAATAGAAAATCTATCTTGCCCATTGTATTTAGAATTGGTCACTTTATTAATACCAATTTTCATCTAAATCCAACATGTGTGTAGTCCCTATCTTAAAATGGTGCAAAATCAACTTAATAAAATAGTTTAATATTAAATATGAAGTTTAAAGTAGTATTTTCAACATTTAAGCCGTCTAAAGTATTATTTTTATATGGATAAATGATTGTATAAAATTTCATTGCAATCTAATATGTATAAGGCCCATTTTATAGTTGACTGCATTGTATTATGGTGCAGTCCGTCTCCACATGAATGGTTATCATATATATATATATATATATATATGAAAACCTTTCCTGTGCAATGAAGCTGCACCATAATTAACGATGCATTTAGACCAAAATAGGCTCGCATGTACTTAAATATATTGATACTTTATACAGTCACTTATCCACATATAAATTTGATAACAAATGGCTTATATGTTGAAAAAATAACTTTAAAGTTGTTATTAACATCAAATATTTTTTACGTTGACTTTGTACAATTTTCAGATGGGGTCCACACACATATACAATTGGGATGAAATTTGATATGGTAATAGAATACATAATTCTAAAAACAATAGGTAGAGTAGATTATAATTTTATGATCATATGAGGCTCATTTTGAGGTAACTGTACTATAATTTTGGTGCAGTGAAGCCGCACCTGAATATTTCTCATAGATATAGGAGTATTTAAGCGCAGCGATGATAAAATTATAATCTACTCTACCCATTGTATTTAAAATAATGTATTCTATTATCATATCAATTTTCATCCCGATCGGATATGTGCATGGACCCCATTTGAAAATAATACAAATTAAACTTAATAAAATAGTTTGATGTAAATAATAATTTTAAAGTGGTTTTTTCAACATGTAAACCATTTACTATAAAATTCGTATATGGATAAATGAGAATATAAAGTTTCATTGTATTCTAATATGTGTGTGGCCCAAAAATAGGCAAATGTAACGATGTTCCGGTGTAGCTACACCGGAACAACGATACATTTACCCATTTACCGTCTAAACTATCTAAAGTATGATTTTATATGGATAAATGATTGTATAAATTTTCATTGCATTCTAATGTTGTGGCGCCCATTTTATAGCGGACTGCATCGTAATTACGATATAATTCGTCTGCACATGAACGGTTCTCATATATATTTATGTTAAATTTTTTCATGAATATGTAAGTTGGATGTATTTGATATATAGATCAAGTTTTATTATTTCTGAATTTTTAAGTATTTTTTATTTTAAACAAAGTTGCATTATAGTAATCTTCTGAGGTCAAAAAAATTTAAAAATATGTTTTCTTGGGCCGGCCTAAGACACTCATATCTCCACTCTGAAACTAAATTTTAGTTTTCAGTAATGAAATTCTTCGTTGCAAATACCGAAAATTTTAGAAATGAAATTAGCTGCAAATGCTTCATTAAATCTAACTACTCGTTAAAAATATTTTATTTTAAATACTTCCTAACATATGATTCGGCAAATAAATGAAGAACTTCATGTTTAATTGTAGATAGTGCTTATTCAATGAATTTTTTTATTTTTTATATTACGACTCAATCCAACACAAGAACATAATTTTTTTTTTTTCAAATTATTTCTGCTCAATCCAATCCAAGTACGTTTTTTTTTCTAATTGTTGCTCAAGTGACAAATTCAACCACATAACCAATAATGTGTCTAGATGTTGTTCCTACTGGATTTCAAACTCAGACCGGTGAGAAGACTTCCAATATCCTATACCCACCAAGCCACACTCAGTTGACTATCCAATGAATATTTAGTTATATAATAAAAATATTTATGATAATTATAGGTGCTAACAAATTTTCTTGTAGTGATTAAAAAATTATAATTCATTTTCAAAAATTTTATAGAAAGAATTTCTTTCTTTTATGATTACTTGCACATGTTGAAAATTAATTTTGAAGATTTGATTATCGATGGTAAAAATCATAATTTTATTTTTAATCTATATTTGCAACCATTCGTTTGAAAAGAGATCAAGAATTGAGGCGGGTGTTAATAAAATAGTTTGTTATCAAACTAAATAATAAAAGTAAAAACGATAAACAATATAAATTATAATTCTAAATAATCAATAAGACATCTAATGCTAATAAAATAATTGAATTTAAAACATCAACTTTCGTATATTATCAACTTTCGTTTATTATTAATTTCAATGTTGATTAAGTATGCATAACTTCTAAAAATTTCAATAAAGCAAAATGATACTGTGTGAGTAATCAAATTAGGTCAGCCGCGCGGTCAAATTGCATGGGCCACACATGTATTTTTTAAAAAATTAAATGAAAAATTCGGAATGTTCATTTTTAAAAATAAAAAAATATATGAAGTCTACAAATTCTGAATTTTTTTTTTGGTAAGCATATCTAAGTCAGTCCGACAACTGACTAAATTTTTGTTTTTTTTAAAAAAAAATACTTATGAGGCCTATAAAGTTGACTGAATGGTAACTCTAGGGGTGTAAATCGGGTTGGGTTGACCCAAGTTAAGATAAATATAATCTTAACCTATCTTTTAAAATCTTAACTCAACCCTACTTTCAACCTTTTTTTTTACAACTTAACCCAACCCTATTTCAACCCATTTCAAATTAACTTGGTTCGAATTAGAAATTGAGAATTACACACATTATTAATGATGGTTAATCTTCCCTTCATCAATTTTCTAAATATCAAAAACAGTGATAAATTATAGAAACAATAAGTAATAATAGGAGTTATGCATACTTCAAGAGTGAAGAATAATTTAGTAACCGATTCATTGCTTTTTTATCCTTCGAGCAATTGATATTCTCAATAAGTAAAAAAGTGAAAGCAACATCAAAAGCATTGCATTAAATTATGCAAAATAAAAGACAAATATATAGTCTTACCTTCCAAGTTGGCATCCAATGAAAGCTACAAACATCTCAATTGAGGTATTCTAAATCACCAACACAAATAAATATCTAAATTACCTGTTTACAATACAATATAATCGAATAAATTGTATTAAATCTAAATACAATTTAACAACTAATTAACCAAACGTATTTCCAAACTAAATAAATAGAAACACAACATCAGAAAAATTAAATCTAAACACAATTTCACAACCAATTAATTAAATATATTTCCATACTCAACACAATCTATTTTAAATATCCAAACAACCTATTTAAAATATATGTCCATAAACATATCCAAATACCTATCTCATGAAAGATAATAACATCTAAAAAATCTGTTTAAATAGCATGTCCACATATGGTTCATCTAAAAAATTCATCTAAAAATCTAACACAATTGTTCTCTTTAAATCAAATTTTATGCACTCTTTCCTGCTTTTATGTGTGGTTTCTTACTGAAACAAACAATGATGAAAGTAAGTATGCATATATTACATTTGAGTGGAAATTCATGCATGCCCGCAAGTTACAGATTCTACACCACCTTAAGTAGCTATAAAATAGAATGAATCAGTTATAGTAAGTTAGTTGTATCTAGTCAAGTTACAAATACATAATCATAAATTCAAATTACCTTGACTATTTTAACCCATCAATTAGATTGACAAATCAATACAAACAGTGAAACAATCAACAAATAACAAACATTATATTACAATAACCCAATATATCCAAATATATAAATATATTCTATGTTTTGAAATTTAAAAATATACTTGACAGCAAATGTCTGAAGGCAGCATGGGAATGGCACAGTCATGCGCTCATGGCAAGCAGTGGCAGCAACGGGCCAAGCAAAGGCGACAATTGGGCAATGGGTATGAACAAGACAAGAGAAATCGAACAGGGATGAGCAAATGAGGGAGGGAAACCAGCTATGTTGGCAAACGGGAGGGAGGAAGAGAGAAGAGAATTGTGTGGGAGCCAGTTGGGAGAGAGGGAAGAACAGGACCAGAGAAATCGAAAGGGAATGAGAAAAAAAGTCCTGCTTGTGACGAACTCGAATGAGAAAGAAGGTTGGCTGTGGGGTAGGGAAGTGCCATGATACTGGAAGACACGATAACAAATAGCAAGGGAAGATGGCAAGGAAAAATTCGACACTTGGCAACAAGGGAAGACAGAGAGGGAAGATGAGTAGTAGACCGTAGCTGGCGGTTGGGGAAGACACAATAGTAGCAGTGGGAAGAATGCGCGGGCAGCTTCATAACCCTAAGGGTTTCATATATCCTAAGTATGTATGTAATATAATAAAATATTGTTAGGGCAAAGTCAGGTCGGGTTGACGGACCGCCCCATTCGGCTCAAATCGATTTCCAAAATCGAGTCGGGTTCAACTTAATTTTCAAAACCTGATTTTCCAAATCCTCAACCCAACCTCATACAAATCGGTTTGGGTTGATGCGGGCTCGGGTGGAGATCAACCCTATTTACTCCCCTAGTAGCTCTCATGTGATTAATAGTATAATATCTTTTCTCATCAGTAAAATATCAATCTATTATTTTGCAACACTTAGCTTTGAGTGTATTGTTAAAATGATAAAGATGGCAAAGTATTAAAAGTAATACTTATTTAAAATAAATTACATCTGATAAAATTTCATAAATAATAAATATTATATTATTATTGATAAGGGGCGAGTTGCCCTCCTGAAAAAATCCAATAGACACGGCCTGCGAATGAGAGCGGAGCCTTCTTTCTCACTAGAACATGCTCAAGTCAACATCTTGATGTGATGATAATACTAGCGAAGTTGAAATTGGTGAAACTTTTCACCCAAGAAAGTAAATAAACTAGGGGTGGGAATTGGGGCGAGTCGACCCGTGACTCGACCCGTTTTTGGTCAGGTAAAATCAATATATTTTTTATCCAGTATAGAGATAAGTCAGAAATTTTGACCCGAATTCAAAAATAGGATCGGGGTGGGTCGACCATGTCCTGACCCGAAGAGTCCGACCTGCCCAGCATATATTAATTTATTAAAAATTATAAGCCTATATTTAAATATTATTTTTTTTTCAAAATTCTCACTTTTTTATATTCAACTCCATAAGCAATAGAAAAATTGATTTATTTAGAAAGCAATATAAGAATCAATAAAAAGAATTTGTGCATATATAACCCTTATGTGTAATTATATATTAACCTATTTTAATAAATTTACTATATTTTTAAATATTTTATTTTCTTAATTATGTATTTTTTAATGATTAGTGAAATATTGAAGCATAAATTTAGTAGAGATGTATACTTATGTTTTATAGGTATATAAATTCTTAAAATTATCTTATTTGACCCGTCTTTTTTACCCCACCCGCAATCTCGAAACTGGTTCGATACCAACCTGAAGTTTGTCCCGGAACCTATTAAAAAAAAGTGAGGGTGAAACCAACTTTGTCTCGACCTAGTATAAAAAGATTGTCAAATTCAATTTTTAAAAGGTAGGGTCAGGGTTGGGCATACCTTGACCCGATATGGCCCGTCTCGATTCTCACCTCTAAAATAAACTACTATAGTCTTTCAACTAAGTGAAACTATCTGACATTATCTATGACACGTATGGTTTCAGAAGACAAAGCCAGCTCGACCATCATAAGCTACATGTGGTCGATCTCTTTGTGCTCCTAGTGTCTATCAGGGACCAACATGCTACCCTGCAAAGGAACCAACATGTGATACATATCTTCTCTTAAAGATAAGTTTGTGAGGTCCCCTTGACAAGGTTAAGGGTGTGTTTGGTAATGGGTAGAAAATGCTAAGACTTTTCAATCTAAAACTGTTCACTCTTCACAACTATCATATTTTTAATCATTTTTTCATATTTTCCTATACAACTACTCTACTTTTCAATCATTTCTACACAACTATCCGCATAATTAACTCATTTATTTTAACTTTATCCTTTTTACTTATTGTCGTTACTCTTATCATATCATATTATATCATTTGACAAATGTTACTCTTCAAAATTTTTCATCAAAAATTTTATAAACACAACCTAAATATAAAAATTAAAGAACATGTTCCACAACAACGGAAGATACTTAGTCTATATCTCTTGCTCCATGTATCTAAAATTCTGAATAGTGAAAATTTTGCCCGAGTGACCTTGTGATCTTAGTAATCTTGTATTTATAGGTACTCTTTTTCATATAAAATATGCGTGTCTTTATTTAACCACTATCTTTGACGATTTAAGTTAATAATTTGGTTCAATTGAGCTTTAGAACAAATTTGGACTTATCTAATGTGAATCCTTTCATTCTTTTTAATGTGGATATTTTAAAATAAAAAATTTTAATTCAAATCTACAATTAAAATTATTTTAGATAAAAGGAATTTTATTTCGTTTGAAAACCATGAATATGAACTTTTACATATTGAATAAAATTTGAGCCATGATTATATACAGTGGGTCGTATATAGGCTTTCCACGCGGTATTTATTTTTTATTTTTTGATTTTTCTTTATAAATATATTTTTGTAAGTGTATTCAATCAACATATCAAGGTTTACCATTTTATAATATTTTTACATATTTTTTAATTTTTAAAAACTAAGTTTTTTAAGAGGTGAAATTGACTAAAATATCCTTGAAATTGATTTTTTGAAACATAAAAATTATTGTGAAATGGTAAAACTTTGTATATGAGTTAAACACAATTTCTTAAAAAACATATTCATAAAAAATTGAAACAAATAAAAAATAGAAAATTAAAAATAAATATTGTATAGAAGCCAATATATGACTAAGTTGTATATAAACATGGCTCATAAAATTTTTACTCGAATAATTAATGTTTTAATTTTTATTAAATAAAATAATTTAGATTGATTTAATCATAATGTTGAATTATAAATTATAAATTATAAATTTTATGGAAAATATCTTATACATCATATTTCCGCAAGAGATTTGGCAATTAGAAAAAAGTTAAGTTAAAACTTTTTTTTCTTCATGACTAACCTACATTTTAATCATTTGTTCATATTTTCTTAAACAACTACCCTAATTTTCAATCATTTTTACACAACTGCTCCCATAGCTAACATATCTATTTTAATTTTATTCACTTTACTCTTTATCATTATTCCTATCATATTACATTTTTTTAATTCAAACATTTAAAAGTTTTATCACTTCTCAAATACACCTGTTTTATAAAAATGGTGTGGGGACAATGGATGCCAATGTGTTAAAATAACATCAATTGGTTAACTAAAAACATCTATCATGTGCAACATCTCTTGGCTGGACTCTTCCGAGAAATTAATGGTCGTCAATGAGTGCAAATGCATGTGCATCATGGGAATGGGGTGCGATAAGCCGTCACGGAATTTGCACATTGTACGTGCAGATGCATGTGCATCATGGGAATGGGGTGCGCATTGTACGTGCAGACGCATGTGCATCATGGGAATGGGGGTGCGATAAGCCATCAGGAAATTCGCACATTGTACGTGCAGATGCATGTGCATCATGGGAATGGGGTGCGATGAGCCATCAGGCAATTCGCGCATTGTACGTGCAGATGCATGTGCATCATGGGAATGGGGGTGCGATGAGCCATCAGGCAATTTGCTCATTGTACGCCACCAGGCCCACCATGCATGATAGATGGGTGCAATTGAGTTGTTATAAGAGAACCCCAAGAGGGATGACGAAATGATTGACTTGTGCAAGAAGCTCAAACCAATTCACACTCCTGAACAACATAGGCGATTCTATATATGTAAGGCAAAGCTATGCAATTGCCCCTAATTTGGGGTGCAATTTGAGTAAAACATCAGTTTGTCAACCCGTTTGATACCATAGAATGATTATAGTGGGTTCTTATTTTTCTACGCGTAGATAAGATAGTTTCCAAATAAAAAATACACACTAAATTAGGATAGGATAGGTCTAAGGTCAGTGTATCCGAAATCGACCCAAATTATATAATATATGTTTAATATATCTTTTATACAATATATTATATATTTAAAGATATAAAATATATCTTTTGAAAATACAAAAACTTGTTTAATTTATTATTTAGGGTATTTAATAATGTATTTTAAAGAAATAATTTGGAACCCAAAACTACAATCAATCTAACTTAAAATTAACTTAAAAAAAATAAGATAGGATAGGTCTTGAACCAACCCAACCAAAAATAAAATAGGATTGGAGTTTTTTAAATAAGGTATGAATGTCGTCCATCTGGAATCGGACCCACCTAATCCAACTTACGCTCCTACCCCTAATCTCAATTTTTGATAATTATATTACACCCATTTAAATAAAGGATAAAAATCTCAAAAATTAAAAGTTGAGCTTAATAGATGCTTTTAGTTGGTCAATTAGGATGCAATCTAACGGTGCCACGAGTCCATGACGTGTGCTTATAATATCTAGGCAGGTCATTGGCCATGTCTAAGTATGCCATATAATTTGATGAAAATTGTTGGGTCAAACAAGTCACATGTTCAAAACTCCCAAGTATAGCCTAAGTTAGTATCTTGCAAACAGAAATTTTATCTCATGGCATGATTTTTCTTTGAAAAAAATTGAAAACTAACCGTCCATAAATAAAATCAGAGTTTGGGCGCAAATACACATGAGGCGTGATTTTCTTAGACCGGTATGAATTCAGGTGTTTTCAGACCAGTCCAAAAAAAATTTTTTTTTTGCTTTTCTGAAATTTTTTTATGAACATATTAATCTAATTATGTTTAATCTATAAATCAAGTTTTAACATTTTTGGATATGTATGTATATATTTAATTCGGATTTTTAAATACAGGAGTAATTTTAATACTAAATATCAAAGTTAAAGTTGTATTTTCAATATCTAAACTATCTAAGATATAATTACTCTTTGGATAAATGATTCTATAAAATATTATTACATTCTAATATATATATAAATAAATCTAAGGATTTTTCATAATTGCACGTTAATATATATTTTTAAGTATATGTGGTTTATGAATAGATTTGATTTGGACGAAACTTGATCTTATTTTTTTGATTGGTAGTTATTCAATATGACATCTCGATATTATAATGAGAGATATTCACAATCCTTATACTGCAGAGAGAATTTTTCCTATAAACACCCCTGTACTAGTAGGAAACTTCTAAAAAAGCTTTGGAAAAAATTTGTAAAAAATTCCCTATTTCAAGGGATTGTATTTTGAAATCTCCTCCCATTAGGGGAGTGGAGTTTAATCACAGTTGACACAATGCGAGTCACCCGTAATTCCTTGACAGTATATGGTTTTTATTTGAAATAATGTTAAACATAAAGAGAGGTGAATTTTCCGTAAAATATTAAAAATAAAAGAAGTTACATAAAATTGCTTCTATATTAACCTAATTATATAAAAACAAAGCCATTAAATTATATCCATTTGCAAAGTATTTTTCCACTTGCTAGTTATATTTGGACTTATACTTATTTTCCCAGTTAGATTAAGTCAAGCAAATCGTTGAAGAGTTGAGTTTAAAATTAGCTTCTTGAAGACAGAACCTATTTTTTGAAAAGGCATGTATTATTAAATTAGTGGACTTGTAATATTCTTTATTTGTTTTATCTTACGGATATAATAAGGAATGATGATTAGAAAGTTCAAATATTTTTAATAGTAAACCTATACTTAGTTGATTATTTAAGTCATCTGTGATTGACTTTACCGTTTTTCAATTCAAATAGGGGCTCAGAATTACTTTTCTTGGTTTTTATGTTAAACATCTCTGGTTTCAATTTAAAGGCCCAAGCCATATAATCTACCTCACCATAATTAGGGAACCACTTGTATTTTGATCTTGTTCAGATACAAAATATCTTTTCTCCTTGCTTTTTAGGCACACATCCTAACTACCAAGTCTCCTTTTGAACCTAAAATTCTTTGTGCCTCGGCTCTAATGTCTCTTTAGGCCTCGATAACTCATCCATGTCTCGGCTCTATGACCCTAGACATTTCTGACTTCATTAGTATAAATTTTTTATAATCAAACTACTTAAAACATAAGTTGATATGTATATATTTATGATGTCAAAAATTACTTTGATTGTAAAATTACATGTTATAAATCATTTGAGAGTGAATATTAAATGAGTAAAATTTGAAAATAAATGTATAAGAGTCATACTTCTATATAAATAAGTTACATAAAGAACGTAACCACATCCATTTTATCTATATAACCACATCCATTTTCTATTTATTGTACTTGGTATTATTAGTTTAACTAGGAGATTAAATTTTATCCAAATCAATGATGCTCATTGTTACATTTCACATAATTTTCTTTCAATTTAACAACTTCTATACCAAAAATTTCTCGTTCAAAATTTTTTTAACTTCCCAAACACACCCTTAGATTGATTTATATATGCGATAAAATGTAGTAATTCTTTATACAATCATTTATACATGTAGTAGTGATATTCTCTAACTATTAAAATGTTGAAAATGCAATTTTAAAATTCACATTTAGTATCAAACATTTTATTATGTTGAGATGAGACAATGCATAATGATTACCAAACAAATAATGAGGTTTCCATAACAAGACAAATGATATTACTACATACAATAGATGAAAAAATTTTCATCAATGGTCAAGATACGACAAATGGACAACGTTAAATAAATTTGAAGTTTCATAAAAACGTAACTTATATTAGAAAAATTTATATAGAGTACAAAAAGAAAAACATTTATACCATCTCAGATGATCCTAAGGTCGGTTTGTAACCGTTTTGAGTGTTTTAGGTCACAAGTTCTCGCCTGTTTAACTTCGTAGTTTATCAACGTACCTCTAAGCCGTCCGTTTTTAGACTCATCAACCAAAGCCTATCAATGTGTTGTAAATTCGTATCACGCCTCACAAATTTTTTATATGTCCACCACCTTGGATGACCAGGCACTTGAGAGAGATGTACTCTAGAAGCTAGGTAAAGAGGCCTCTGCTCAATATTTGAATGTTGGATCTCCTTCTACTCACACTACTTAACACACACCCATATCAACCACTTAGACATCCAACCAGTGACCAAATTTTAAAATTTTTAATGTAATTATTAAAATTTATATAGATTCTAGAAGGAGAAGTACTTCAACAGTGGAATATGTACCCAAGTAAATTAGAGCATTTTTCGTTTTGGGCCATTATATAAAATACAATTCATTCATTAGTTTCAGTATTATGTATGAAGCATGGAATTAAGAAAATTTCTCAGTCAAAGATCCATGTTGACTAAAAAATAAAAATAATTTGAGAGGAAATCTTACACTTGTTAAAATTGTTTATTTGTTAAAAAAAAAAGCCCCCTCCCCAACCAAATTACGAATGAAGCATTTAAATATTCTAAAGTGCTTATCCCACTTAAAATAGTGCTGGATATAATGTTACACCGTTCTAATTCTTATTTCAGTTGATTTAAGTGGATTCAAAATTTATACATTTTTTGTGTATTTTTTAAAGATTCATGCCGTATAAAATTCTAATTGAAATAATGTTTGATATATTGGTTAAGTAAATTGATTTTTCTATGTTACTAATGTGAGCCAGAAAAATAAAAAATGTGTTGGTCCACTTTGGTACATTTGACGCTTCGAAATATTTATTTTTGTAGTCGTTATATGCAGCGAAAATGCTTGCTGCATATGTTGCCTTTTTTTGTAGTGTAACCATCTAAAATATGTAATTTTTAATGATTTGTTTTTGTAGCCTATTAAAAATTCTATCAATTTGATAACTGCACACATAGTTAGCTAAATATTTTTAGATATATACAAATTAGATCTCATTAATTAATAGACTAAACCATTAAATTAAGCAATCCTCTAGGAATTTCAACCAAATCCAGTGATTTCATATTAAACCTTTAGCTGAACTACTAAGATATTAAATTTATAGATGAAAAACGTCAATTTAACATACTTGAGATATTCCTATAAAAAAAAAACTTGAGATATATCTATATCCGAAAAAATCCTTCATCGAATGTCACGATTAAGTGATCTTTACATTCCACCTGCTTGCACATTATCACATTTGTGCTAAAATGGATAAATCGAACCGTGCTATAGTAATACAAATTAAATAGAGAAGCTTGAAAAGGAACATTTAGTGAAGAGAAACACGGTATGTTTCTATGTTTGGTAGTTTCTTAATTTGCAATTATTCCTAATCTTATGAACGATATTGCTTGAAAAATGCATGTTAAAATAGTTCTAGGAAAAAAAAACTAGTTTTGGAAAATGAATTTTCCAAATAATTCTGTTTTAGTGAAATTAATTAGATGGCCCTACTCAGGCGTAGAGAAATCATTCGAATAGCATTCACTCTATAAATGAAGAGTAATCAACGAAGGAAAAGAAAAATGACTAAAATAGGGACCCCGATCGTATGCTCCCGGGAGCATGCAGAGCTACATACTCCCGGGCGCATACACTTTTTATTTTTTTTGAAATTTTTTTATAATATTGTTAATCTTTCTATATTTAATATGTGTATAAATTTTTACCATTTTTTTGAGTATTTTTTATTTTTAAAAATCAGTGACATTTTATGTAATTTAAAATTACCTAAAATGATACTAATTTTCAAAAATTAAAAATAAATATTTAAAATACTCCAAAAATGGTAAAAATTTATAAAGATGTTAAATACACTTATATTAACAGTTTTATAAAAAACGTTTCAAAAAAAAAAAAATGTATGTGCCCGGGAGCATACAAGCAGCCTCAGCAAGTCCAGGTGAAGTGGTCCTCGCGATGTGAAATCTTTCCAGAAATAAGATGCCATTGACATTCCATCTTCCAATTGCCAAATGTACGAACCTGATAATAATATGATTGAGGCGTTGATCGCAATGACGCGGCGTGATACGTATCCAAGCAGGTGCATACATATGGCATGAAATGCATCCATATTTTTTGTCCGTTCTATATATTGATAGTCATGTGGATTTTCTTTATTTTTTATTTTTTATTTATCATGGATAGTCATGTAGAAGTTTCGATTCAATCGAATTGGCTCTTCGTAGGGCCTAAATATAGTTCGACCAATATATTTTGGACTTTTTATAAAATACAGAAGCCTGCTGTTATGAGTCTGATTTTCATTTTTTCTTTTTCATTTTTATGTGGGCTTAAATGTATGTAATTTATACATTTATTTACCATTTTATAATTAAAAATTTTTTTCCATATATTTTTAAAAAATTTTAAAAAGCAAAAAAATTTCATTTGTGGAAGAGTGATATGAATGAAGATTTTTTATTCTTGGATTTTGTAAAAAATACATGAAAAAATTTAAAATGTTAAAATTAAATGTAAATATATAACTTGTGCCGCACATAAAAATGAAATTTTTTAAAATTTAAAGTAGAACTTGCAACGACGGATTGTGTTATATCAAAAATCTTATTTTAACCAGTGTCCGAAATGTATCTTAACCAATATTATTAACACCGAATTGTCACAATCCGGTCTAAATCATTGGTTAAAAATTGTTAAAACCACTAAAATACCTCTTTATTTAAATATTCAAAATATATATTATTCTCTAAAAATGGTAAAACTTATTATATAATTAAATATATTAGATTAACAGTTTTATAAAAAAAATTAAAACATATATTTTGCCTGTCTTAGCCCGGGTTAGCGGTATCATTATTTTTATAAAAAGAAAATTCATGGCAAGTCGAAGATGTCCCATTTCCTACGGGTACTAGTTGATTATTTCGCATCTTGTGAAACATGCAATTTCACCATGGATGCAAAACCCGACCGGTTAGTTAATTGTCTAACCCGCAGGGCCGAAGGGTGTGGAACACGAGCAATTATGTTTCAAAATCCAGGGAAGAGCCCGCGCAACGTGCCAGATTATCTGTAAATGTGCATGGTACTTTCCATTTTTACATGTTACTAAACTTCAGTCCAAATTGTACATCAAAAAGAAGAAAAAAAAAATTTAGTCCAAACTTTTTAAAATTTAGGGCTTGTTTAGTAATTGGTTAAAATATTGAGAAAATTACAAAGAAGTAAAAAAGTAAAAGAGAAAGTAATATGGTAGAAATAATGATTAGAATAGAGATACAACTTGGAAACTTGGGTTCATGAGACTCATATTTGCCTTAATCTTTTTGATGAAAATATTTGCTTTAGTCTTAACCATAATTCTATTTATAAAACTTAAATCTTAACCTTTAATTTTAACAATTATAAAACTTAAACTTTAATCTTAGTTTTGAAAATTAGGTTTAAGTTGACTTTGAGATTGACAAATTTCCATTTAATTTAAAGTTGACAAGTCTACATGTTTATATAAATATATCAGAGGTTTGAACTTCTACAATCCATCGGAAATACCCCCAATTTCAACCCATAGTAAAACCCTTTTTAAAATTTTAATTTTAATTTTTAATAAAATTGCTACACTAGATGTATAATCTATAAATCAAATTTTATGATTTTTTACTCTTCCAATCGAAATCTTTACTTACAATATTATATTTTTCATGTCACTAGGAAGAACCATAACTCCCACACACCAAGAAAAGACGGTATAAATATATTTTATAAATTTAAACGTAGACAATAACCACAATTTCCTTATGTTTAAAATTCAAAAAATATATTTATACATCTTCAAAAATGATTAATTTTGACTTTAACTGGTCATAGAAATCATTCCACAATATATAATAACAACAACTTACATAAAAAAATAATAATACATAGCCTAGCTAAATTTTTTAAAATATAGCAATACGTAATATATTTCTAAAAAAATTAAAAATAAAAACATAAACACAAAGACAGATGGAAACAAAAATAATTATAATACAATTTCAAAGTGAAAAATATGTATTCAGTCGTAAATATAAATACTATATAAATATGAAGAAATATTATCAAGGTAATTATATAGTATATTTTATGTTAAATATAAAAACAAAAGAGGGCTTAAGTTATTTTCTTGAACTCTAATCTTATTTATAATTAAATTTCTCAAATTCTAGATTCGGACTCGATCCAACTCCTATTGCACCTAATTAGGAGTAAAGATAAAAATGAACTAGATAAAATAGTTGTATTAAACTAAGAAAAAATTAAAATATATATATCATAGGAAAAAAAGTAGTGCAGTATAGTTAAAACTTAAACTATAATAAAAGATTGGAAGGAGAGAGTGTGAAAAACAAAATCATGCAACTTCAAGAAAAAAAGGCAAAAAAGATAAAATATTTGGATTATTTACTAAAGTAAAAAAGCCGTGATGATCTCCAAAAATGGTAAAAGTTAATACACATATTAAATATACTTAAATTAATAATTATGTGAAAAATTTCAAAAAATAAAAAATTAGTTAAAAACACCCAAGGCACTAAAGCTAAGTGCACCCAGGTGTATGTAATAATATCCAACATAGAGATATGTAAAAATCTTTGAATCAAAACTTTTCACTATTTGTAACTATGTTATTTTTAAATTATTTTTTACATCTTCATATAAAAATATTATACTTTTTAATTATATCTCAATTATTTGTACAATAAACCGATTTATTTTAATTTTATTTTCTTTACTGTCCATCATTGTTCTTATCATATCATGTTATTTTCTTCTATTTTAAAATTTTTTACACCAAAAACTTTTTATCAAAAGTTCTATACCCAAACTCACCTTAAAATAAGATTATAATTGGCGGCCTTATCATTTCAAAACGATCTTTAATGAAGCCGGTTTAAAATTATATTTTTTTTTTTTTAAAATTTTTAAAATAAGGATGTATTTGTATTCATCTAAAATATTTTGAACAATAAATTTTCAATTTAAACTTTTTATTCCCCCTGACTATACTATTTTTAAATTATTTCTTCACATCTTCCTATACAACCATCTTAATTTTCAATTATTTCTCACAATTATTCATAAAGCTAACCTTTTTTTAATTTTATCCTCTTTATTTCTCATCATTAGCCTTATTATATTACATCATTTTCTCTCATTTGTTAAACTTTTATGCCAAAAATTTTTTTCTAAAAGTTTTTTTCACTTTTCATACACACCTGTAAATTATTAATTTAGTTATATTTAATTTATAAGCCAAATTTTTCTATTTTTGAAGATATGTATATATTTATTTTATATTTTAAATACGTGGGTATTTTAGTCATTTTAAATTATTGACACATGACTAAAATATTCCTATATTTAAAAATCCAAAATAAATGTATACACAACTTCAGAAATGACAAAATTTGATGTATAGATTAAATACACTTAGTTAATAGTTTTATAAAATGTAAAAAATAATTTTTTTTGAACTAGTCCGAAATGATTATTTCCCAATAAATTGCTGGTTACTAGTTAATCCGATTTTTACTAACGGTTAAATCGGTTCAAATAAAATAAACTTTAGACGGGTTTGATTTTGACAATATAGGCTCGAACTACACTAGCTATGAAGTTATGTGCACAAGTTATATATTTCTTATCTCCACGCATTGCAGTTGAGTCTGACTAAATCACTTTGATCATTTTCTTTCTGAGTTTCTGATGTATAATTAAGAAAATTTGACCACATTTTGAGTCAACCTATCTTCGATATAGGGGTGGGAATTAGAGCGGGTCGACCTGTGACCCGGCTTTAACCCAATCCGTTTTTGGCCGGGTAAAACCAATACTTTTTTACCCGATATAGGGACGGGTCAGAAATTTTGACCCAAATTCAAAAATAGGGTCGGGTGGGTCGACCATGTCCTAACCCGAAGAGTTCGACCCGCTCCTCATATATTAATTTATTAAAAATTATAAGCCTATGTTTAAATATTATTATTATTTTCTTTCAAAATTCTCACTTTTTTATAATCAACTCTATCAATTATAGAAGAATCAATTTATTTAGAAAACAATATAAGAATCAATAAAAAAATTTGTACATATATAACCCTTCTGTTTAATTGTATATTAACCTATTTTAATAAATTTATACTATATTTTCAAATGTTTTATTTTCTTAATTATGTGTTTTTAATAATTAGTGAAATATTGAAGCATATAATATTTAAATTTAGTATAGATGTATACTTATATTTGATAGGTACATAAATTCTTTAATTGACCTGTATTTTTTACCCGACCCGCTATCCCGAAATCGGTCCGATACCAACCCGAAATTTATCCTGAAATCTATTTAAAAAAAGTGATGGTCAAACCGACCTTATCCCGACCTGGTATAAAAAGAGAGTCAAACTCAATTTTTAAAAAGTAGGGTCAAGGTTGGGCAAACCTTGACCCGGTATGACCCACCCTGATTCCAACCCCTACTTCGATATATTAGTCAAACTTAGTCAGTTTGGTGTTGCTCTTTTTAAGTTTCTGATAGGTAATTAAGAGAACCAAACTCATTTTCTTAGTCAACTCATCTTTACAAAATAAGTTAAAATGTAGTTAGCCCGATCTCGCTTTTGCTTAGTTTCTCATAAATAATTGAAACAATTAAATCCAATTTACCATATTTGTTAACCTATCTTGCTAGCTAAGTTATCAAATTTAATCAACCTGATTCTATTTTTCTAAGTTTCTCATGAGCAATGGAGACAATTGATTCTCACTCAATGGGTCAATCCATCTTAGCCATATAAATTCAATCTAACTTGTTTAGTCTCACTTTTTTTAAACTTCCCAAGAGCATTGAGATATTTAAATCTAACTTATTGAGGGCATATTTAAGAATTGATAAAAATTTTGGATGAAAAATTTTTTGTGTAAAAGTTTTTAAATTAATAAAAAATAATGTAATATGATATGAGTAATGATGTAGAGTAAAGAGAATAAAGTTAAAATAGATAAGTTACTTATATAGGTAGTTGAATAGAAACGATTGAAAAGTAGAGTAGTTGTATAGGAAAATGTAAAGAAAAAATTTAAAAATAAAATAATTATAGAGAGTAAAAAGTTTTAGTTTGAAATTTTTTATTGAAAATAGACATACCATAAGTTAACTCGTTTTTGTCGAAGTTCCTAAATTCAGCCAACCTAATCTAATTTCGATACATTATCAAACATAGTCAATCCGATCTTATTTTTTCTAAGTTTCTCATAAACAATCATAAATGAGTCTCGTTTATAAATTAATTCATCTTTGTTAGATAAGTCAAACTTAGCTAGTCTTTTTTTTTTAAAGAAAAAAAAAATTCTTATGAGCAATTGAGAGAATCAAATTTAACTTACTAAGTCAACATTCTTGCTAACTAAGAACCGCCGCTCGTGACCACCCGCTGGCGAGTCTTCTCCAGCAACCACTATTGCCACGGAACTTACCTAGCTACTAGAGGCTAAGAAGAAAATCACAAGAACCAACTATCACACCAATTCCTATGAAAAAACAAAAACTACCACACCAAGAAAAATCCTATGTAAAAATTCTAACAGCACCTAAATCTGTAATTTTCAAAGCCGCCAGTGCCAAGAAAAATCCTGGCCCTTGAATCTTGCGGACAGGGTAATGCTTGCAGATATGATTGCAGAGAATGGATCTGTGTAACATTTTTTAAGATTTTAATTTTAAAGTATTTTAAGCGGTTCCAAATGCTAGGTGACAGAGGGAGCATGTGTGATCAATTTTGAAAGAGGTAAAGAGGAGCGGTGGATGTGCTTGCAATTTGTGTCCAAATTTTTTTTGATAGGAGATATTTGCCATTTCTGGTGAGTTACAACAAAGCTATGTGGGTATATTTGTTAATTATTCAATTTAAAATAACTAAAATATTTATATGTTTAAAAATATAAAATAAATATATATTTTTCAAAAACGATACAAAACTTAGTTCTATACTAAAAACACATATATTAAATTTTGTATAAAAAAATTTTAAAAATAAAAAATAGACTTTGGCTCAGCCATTTTCGACCAGCTGCAAATGATCGCCCCCACTAGCGAGTTTAAAGTTCGAATCATTTAGAATGATACCTTTTCATTACAATAAATTAATTATGTTTATGAGTTTTTGTTAGGATCTAAATATATTTTCTTCATTTGTGCTCATATATAAAAATACATGAAAAATTCAAGGCAAATTCCATATATACCCATGAATTTTAACCCTAATTCTATTTATATCCACAAATTTTCAAAAATTCACAATATACCAACATATTTTACTTAAACTTTCACTTATGCCCACACTATTACAAATTCATTAATTTTATATTTAAAAATCACATTCAAATTAATTTTTAGTACTTTTACAACTATAAAATCATATATTATTTAAATACAAATTTTTAGTTTTTGAACAAATTAACCTCAAATTATATTAAGACTCGGGCATATTCGTTATTTTAAAGGGGTGTTAATGGTCCCTTTAACAGATTTCTCATGGTACGGGTATAAGTGGAATTTTAGACAAAATATGTGAACATATTATGAATTTTTGAAAATTCGATGGTGTATGTAGAATTAAAGGTAAAATTCGTGAATATATGTGACATATGCCTAAAAATTAACTATATAAAAATTTGGGGGTGTTTAGATGCCACTCAAACTTTCAACTCTCCACAATTACCTTATTTTTAATCATTTCTTTATACCTTATTGTACAACTATCTTAACTTTTAATCAATTTTATACAACTACTTATACAATTAAATTATTTATTTTAACTTTGTTCTTTTTACTCATCATTATTATTCCTATCATTTTACGTCTTCTTACATTTAAAAAAAAATTATAGTAAAAATTTTTCTTTAAAAATCTTATCACTTCCTAAACATCCTCTTAATATAAAAACGGGACTCATGTATATAATGAAAATAAAATTAAGAGAGATCAGCTGTACCCGTGTATCGCGTGGTCGGCACTCGGCACACGCGATCGGAATGATTTTTTTGTTTGTGTCCTCATAGGAACGCTTGTTTTGACAGTGGTGACAGCTTATAATAATTAAGAAACCCCGTCGCCACTCAACAGAGCAGAGGTTCTGAATTCTCTCTCACACCCAACAGGCCAGCACTCATGGAGCTGTCCTTGATTCTCAGCTTCCTCTTCCTCTCCCTTCCTCTTGCCTTGGCCGTGAAATTCCTCTTCTTTCAAAGCTACAAGAGCAAGAGAAGACTCCCACCGGGCCCTCCGCCCCTTCCCTTGCTCGGCAACCTCCTCACACTCCGAAAACCAATGTTCGAACTCGAGAGCGTACTACGCCAGCTCCGAGCCAAATATGGTTCCATCGTCACCCTCTACATCGGCACACGCCCCGTCATCTTCATCCTCGATCGCCATATCGCCCACGATGCTCTCGTTAAAAACGGCATCGTATTCGCCGCCCGCCCACAGGCCACCGAGCTCACCCGCTTCTTCAACTCCAATCAAGACAACATCAGCTCCATCTCCTACGGCTCTCAGTGGCGTCTCCTCCGCCGCAATCTCATGTCAGAAATCCTTCATCCTTCGCGAGTGAAGATCTTTGCCGGCGGCCGGAAATGGATCCTGGAGCTTCTCATCAAGCGGCTCCGCTCCACGGAGGAACGGGGCGAGCCTGTCCGTGTGCAGGAGATCTTCCAGCACGTCATCTTCTGTTTGCTCTTGTACATGTGCTTTGGGGAGAAGCTGGAGGAGAGCGCCGTGAACGAGATTGAACGAGTGCAGCGCCGGATGCTCGTTACTTATTCGAGCTTCAACCTCTTCGCCTTCATGCCCACGGTGGGACGGCTCATCTTCCGCAAGAAGTGGAAGAGGGCGCTGGAACTAAGAGATGAACGAGAACAACTGATGATACGCTTGATTAGAGCACGTAAAGAGTGGAAAGAGGGTCATCAAGATGAAAAGACGAAGAAGGGCGGCTTTGAGTTCTCCTACGTCGATTCTCTCCTTGCTTTGGAGCTACCCGAGGAAGGTGGGAGGAAGCTGACGGAGGCAGAGATAGTGACTCTCTGCTCTGAGTTTTTGACGGGAGGAACCGACACGACATCGACGGCGATGGAGTGGATATTCGCAAGCCTGGTGAAGAACCCAGACAAGCAGGGAAAGCTGGTGGAAGATATCGAACGAGTGGTGGGGAGGAATGGGGAGATAAGAGAGGAGGATCTGCAAAAGATGCCGTACTTGAAAGCGGTGATCTTGGAGGGTCTGCGAAGGCACCCGCCAGGCCACTTACTGCTGTCTCATGCAGTATCAGAAGAGGTGACATTGGGAGGGTATATCATACCCAACAATGCGATCATCAACGCTACGATAGCAGAAATTGGGTTGGATAAGGAGGTGTGGAAGGAGCCTCTGGAGTTCAGACCAGAGCGGTTTTTGAAAGAAGAGGGCGAGGAGGGCGTGGACATAACAGGGAGTCGGGAAATCAAGATGATGCCTTTCGGTGTTGGGAGGAGGATTTGCCCTGCGCTTAGCCAGCAGACGCTTGTTGCAGTGTAAATTCGACTTCTTACAATTGTTATTATCACCCGTGTGGATGGGTAGATAAGAGCTTATTGTTATCTTTGTGTAAAATGTTAAGTTTGATTGTAATACAAGGCGGGAGGTAATACTGTACCATCAATAAAAAAAAAAGTATAAGTAAAATATCCAAATAGCATTTAAATACATAAAAATGGAAAAACATAAAATAGTAATGGAAAATACATGTCAAATAATTTTTAGAAGAGGTAGGTATATATGGACATGTTGGGATTATTTGGAAAAAAATAGTTAGAAATTTATATTTTCAAGACATTAACCATGTAGTTCGTAGATATATATATACACACACACATAGATATATATATATATATATATACACACACACATGCATACACGTGAAATATTTTCGTAAAATTTACAGTTTTTCATGATTCTTTTGAAAGCAAATGTTTTCATTATTATAAGGCTGGAAGAGGCGAATTCACTGCAAAAAGTCTGTTGTTGCAAAATCTTAAAGTACGTTGCTAAAAAAATTATTGCATTGAATGGAATAGTCCATATTTAGCAACGACCTTGAAAATGGTTTTAAAAAACCCAAGTTTCTAACAATCAGTTTATTCTGGATGATTTGCAAATACTCCCACTTAGTTTGACTATAATTGCAAATACGATCACACCGTTATAACACCATTATTGCAACGTTACAGTGTGGATATATTTGCAAAGGTTCGAAAACTACATGGGTATATTTACAATTTCAAAAATTAAATGAGTTTATTTAGTTTGTACAAATATACACAGGAAGTTGTCAAACCTTTGTAAATATACCAACGTCGCAATGATGTAGTAACAATGTTATAACAACATAAGTATATTTACAATTAAGGTCAAACTATATGGGGTAATTCGCAATTTCTAAAAATATGTGAGTATATTTGCAATTATGGACAAATTATATGAGTATATTTGCAAATTATACGTGTTCCAAAAGGTTGTTGCTACTAGTGAGCTTTTCTGTAATATGATAAAGGCACTGTGAAAATGTTGTTGAATGTTATAGGTTTTTTCCCAGAAGTAACATAAATTTAGCTACATATAAGTGCATTTGGCTATAATTATTTTTTGGTTGCTAATAATTTTTTTGAGGAGTTTGGTTGCTAATACTTAATTACTTATGATTAGTGTCATTTGTCCAAATGCAACTTTTTGACATCAAATGTAGCTAATTAAATAATACTGCAAGTGCTTAAACTTTTTTTTTTAGGATTGAGTAACTGTTTAAACTTGCCAAGGGTGTTAATAAATCTCAATCATATTTGGGTGACGTTGTTCATATATATAAAAAAAATTATCTACTCATATGGGAGCCTACTTGATCGTGAGTAGAAAATCCATTATATTAATTGCATTTATAATTATTCACTTTATTAGCATATTGATTTTCATTCAAATCTAACATGTCTATGGGCCCGATGTTAAAATAGTATAAAATTAATGTAATAAAATAATTTAACATAAATATCAAGTGTAAAATGACATTTTAACATCTAAACCATCAAAACTATGTTTTTATATGGATAAATGGTTATGTAATATATTTTTATATTTCACTATGCATGAGACCTATTCTACAGCAAACTACACCATAATTATGGAGTAGTCCATTTGCACCAGTCTTATCTCTCTATGTATACATACCAACGTACGTAGAAGCAATTCCATGTAATCCCTTCTATTTTTTAGATATTGATGATTAATGCAAAATTTAATTCATTTATTATATTTAATATAATTTATTTAGCTAGGAGACTAAATTTCATTTAAATCAAATATGTACATTGGCCACAACTGCTCAAAAATAGTTATACCCTTGTGTAAATTAGGAAAAATACTTTGATCCATTCATGCATTTAATAGAATAATACTTTATAAAATAATTTATCCATGTAATAGTGATATTTTAAATGTTTCATATATTGAAATACTACTTAAAAATTACTGTCTAGTATTAAATTATTTTATTTCATCGATTTTACACATTAAAAGATAGGGTTTATATAATTATCAAAAAAAGATATGGCTCACATACAGTAATATTAAACAAATTAATTTTTTATAATAATATAAATAATGCTGAATATAATAGATGAAATGAATTTTTCATCAACTATAAAGATATTAAAAATGAAAAAGATCACGTAGAAGAGGCTTTTCATAGAAAGCACATATATATAGAAAAATATTTAAGTGCAAATTGAGCCCACTACAAATGGGGCCACTTGATATGTAATTAATATTCATCTCATCAATTGTATTTAGAATTTTTTACTTTAATAGTATATTAATTTCCATCTAAATAAAAAATGTGTATGGGCATTAGCTTAAAATGACACAAAATCAACATAATAAAATAGTTTAATGTAAATATCAATTTCAAAGTTGTATTTTCAATATCTAAATTATCTAAAATATAATTTATATATGATTATATAATATATTATTATATTTTAATATTCATAAGACCCATTTTGCAGCGGATGGCACAATCTGTCTACACATAAAGAGTTCTATATAAATATATACAGGACTTCACTTCTATATAACTAAGAGTGTTAATGGTCATGATCAACTTGTCAACCTGCTCGTCCAACCTGTTTATAAATGAGTTTAGGTTGAGATTTTTGAATAAATGAGCTATAATTTACAAATCCATTTAACCATCTAATTAAATAAATGTATTATAGTTGAGAATTTATAACCCGTCAACCAGTTTAGTAACCCTTTTAACCTGTTTAACCCATTCGATTTATTAAAATTTTATATTTATAAATGTTAGCCCCTTGGTTATTTCTCTCGTTAATTTTTATTTTTCACTGCTTTTTTAATTCTATTTTTCTGTTATTTCCTTACTTTCACTTCCCCTACGTTGAAAATATCATCTTGTTTTTCCCTAGAAGATCATTATTTGCTAGAGTTTAGGCCGATCCTTTGCTATATAACCTGTTAACAATCCACCAACCCATTTATTAAATGAATTGTAAATGGGTTAAGGTTGAAATTTTTTTAAGTGGGTTAATAAATAGATTATGCTTGGGATATTTTAAATCGGTTAGGATTAAAATTATGATCCAACCCATCCAACCCGATCCGCTAACACCCTTATATATAACTAGGTTACATACAAATAATCCCTTAAATTTTAAGATATTGTTTATTGATGCAAAATTCAATCTACTTATTGTATTTAACATTACTTGTTTAGCTAGGAGACTAAGTTTTATTTAAATCAAACATGTGTATATGTCACATTTGTTTAAAATAGATATATTGGTATATTAGGGAAAATGATTATATCTATTTACATGTGTTGGAATATAATAATACTTTATAGAATCATTTATCCATATAGTAATTATATTATAGATAATTTTTTATAAACTAGGATGATTTCATTACACGAATAACAATCCATGTACAAAAAGTTTACAATTTGCCTAGTCGGACATCTCCACCAGGTTTTGCAAGATTCATTCAATGATGAAACCATACCAGCTAAGCAATGGGATACTTTGTTGCCCTCTTTTAAAACATGCAAATATTTGACTGATTTAAATGTTACCGCCATGGATCTAATGTTATCAAGGATAGATCTAACCCCCCGATAATACCCGGTGCTCCTCGTTCAAAAAACTCATCAAATTCAAAGAGTCACTTTCCATCTCTAGATCATGGATTTCCATCTCCAAACTCCATTTAAGGCCAAAAAGTAATGCTAATGCTTCCATAGTCATAACATTATTAATCCCCTGCACTTGTCATCCTCTGCTTGCAAGGATTGCAAGGAATAGACCATCAACGTTTCTCAGCACAGCCCCTAGCCTCATTCATTTAGCTTTGGAATTTTTGTTGCCATCTACATTAATCTTAAGGATTCCCTCAGCAGGTTTCACCCACCTGACCTTCAGCTCTCTTACCATTAACCCCTTCGAGCTCAAGTGGTTTGCAAGTGTGAAGGAATCTTAGAAAGACCAGCACTAGTCCATAATTGAACCCAAAGACCGTGTATCTTCCCTAGATCTATGCAGGCTCCTAATGTGCCACCCTATCTAATGCATCTTCAGACAACTGGCGAGAGCAAGAGATGAAGAGTCATTGGAGGCAATCCTTGGGATCCATATGCACCTTTTCGGAAACAGTGATTCCCTCTAAGGGCAAATGCATCTGCCGTAGACAAATAAGTGGTTTGGCTCTTCTATCATTCGATCACATAACACATAACCTTGTTCAACTTGGATTCCTCTTTTATAGAGATTGGTTCTTGTAGGCTTAGCATCCACAATAAGATGCTAGCCAAAAATCTGTCTTGCTTGGGACATTGGCTTTCCAAAGCTTACAAAGCACCACTTTTATCTTGGTCATAATTGCCTTCCCCTTTCTTACCGGGTACCCTGCAAGAGAAATCTCATTAGAAATAATCATCTTGTGGGCTGATTTTACCTAGAAATGCCCATCCGGCTCAGCTGCCCAAAGCTAACAGTCCTCCATTGGGTTGATTGATAGCGGAATCATTTGAATAGTACTCCACCCACACTCCCCCCACAGCAACAATGATATATCCTTCCTCCAAAGTCTCCTATCTTGATCAATGAAGTGGCAAACTCGCACATCATCTGGTATGTCAGCAGGAAGGGGCCAAGCCTTTATAATTTTGGTATTTGAGCTCTGAAAGAAACTGGCAGCTTGACCAACTCCGATCCTCCATTTTCTCCCTTTTTCTACATGGATAGTTTTAAATATTGAAAATACTATTTAAAACTTGATATTTAGTATTACATAATTTTATTACGTTGATTTTACATATCTAGATGGGGCCCATGCATATTGATAGTAAACAAATAAAAGTGTTTACATGATAACATAAATGATATTAAATACAATAAATAGCATGAATTTTTCATCAACTAGTAAGATACTAAGAATGAAGGAAGTTACATGAATTAAGAGTTTCATAGAAGCAAAGTATACAATAAGTAAAAATTATTGCATGTGCACCCCTCTGTTGGTCCTTATCAGGAACAACCCACTAGTAATAGTAACTGCTTGGCTAGCCTACCTAGCCAACTTCTTCTACCCCAGACTCATTGTCCAGTGCCAGCCGAGCTGAAGGCCTGCATTGCTCGGGGCTAGCGCAAAAGAGATAAGAGGGAGAGGGTTTTCGCAATTTTTTCTGGCTATGTTCTTTTTACAAAAAGCATTTGATTGAAGAGATTTTTTGCAAAATCTCCTCAAAAGCCCCGAACAACCCAATCACTTGTCGTCTTCCCTACCCCCCCCCCCCCACCAGCTTAGAGACAAGTCGTGGTAGCCATATAAAATAACTTTCCCCTTTTAATAGTAATAAAATGATTCTAGGCTTGCAAATATCTTTTTAAAGATCCTCTATAAACATAACATTGGATTTTTAAGAATCATAAAGAGCACAAATAAAACCTTTCTTTATGTTAGTTGTCCAAAAGATCTGACGACTTTTTGGCAAAAATTCCAACTTTCATCTTATGTCTCTAATTTGATGAGAAATAATTAAAAAAAATACTCGGCATAATAAGGCATGGTTTTGGAAATAAATCATAACTTCAAAAATCAAAGCCCTAGCTACTTACTGTGTTTGCTTGTAATCCTCACTTCAAAAATTGTCTCACCAATCCAACTGCTACAAAACAACTCGCTCAAAATCCTTTCCCTTTTCTTTCGAGGGAAAAAAATCCTTTCCCTATCTTCTCATCGCTGACTAATATACGGTCTTTGTTCATTATGGTCATTCATCGAACATCTAGATAACATCAACGACATATTGCATATCCTTCTGGAGGCCGATCATATGCGCTGCATGCTCCCGGGCGCATGCACCTATTTTTTTTTATTGTTTTTGAATTTTTTTATAAAACCGTTATTATAAATGTATTTAACATCTTTTTAAATTTTTACAATTTTTGGAGTATTTTAGATATTTATTTTTTATTTTTGAAAATCAGTGGCAAAATTACATAAAATGCCACTGATTTTCAAAAATCAAAAATAAATATCTAAAATACTTCAAAAATTGTAAAAATTTATACACATATTAAATACACATAGATTAACAATATTGTAATAAACATTTAAAAAAAAAAGGTGTATGAGCCCGGGAGCATGCAGCGCTGCATGCTCCCAGGAGCATACGATCGGCGTCCTATCCTTCTTGCCGACTTTATCCTCTCTTCATTATCCTGGTCCAAGCTTTCAGGAGATCATAAGTGGAATTTGCTTTATATTATTGATTAATTTCCATATCTTATACCTGATTATATTTACGGCCCAAATAAGATTTAGATTAAAATATTTTTTGCTACCGTAATTAAAGAAATAATATTAAGGGTTATTTGAAAATATATTCACTTGATTTGACTCTAAATGCAAATATATCTATAAAGCTTCAGAAATTACAAATAAACCTATATAATTTGACCTTAATTGTAAATATACTTATGCTATTATGATTCTATTATTGCATCATCATGGTGTGAGTATATTTGCAAAAATATGCAAACTATATGGGTATATTTGCACTTTCAAAAGTTGAGAGTATATTGAGTTTTTTTAAATACACTTACGTAATTTACGTATTTTGAAAATATACCCACGATGTGACGGTGTAGCAATAACATAAGTATATTTGCAATTATGGTCAAAATATGTGAAGGTTATTTGAAATTTCTAAAACTATGCGAATATATTTACAATTATAGTTAAACTAAGTGAACACATTTGCAAATTATCCTTTTTAATTTACTAAACTTAAGCCAGCCATACTACTTCAGTATGAAATTCAAGAGTAGAAAGTAAAAATCTTCAAAAACTAACTCGCATATATACAATTATTTGTCTTCCCAAATGCTATTGCAGACTGCAATTGGCAACATGAAATTAGTTATTTACGTCCGGCAATGTTTTCCTCTCATAAGGTGCGCGTGTTCTGAACCGGTCAGAGAGAAGCTTCATTAATTAAGAGCTAGCCAGCTGCAGCAAATGAGAAATTACTTACTCCCCACAAGCGACACCCAGCTTGCCAGCCTTGCCCGATGGAGCTGTGGATCCTCGTCCTCCTCTCCCTCTCTCTTTCCTTAGCCCTCAAATTCCTCTTCTTCCCACCCCAACAAACCAACAGAAAACTCCCGTCGGGCCCTCTCGCACTTCCCTTTCTCGGCAGCCTCCTATGGTTTACCAAATCCCTTTCCGATATAGAGCTCGTCCTCCGCCACCTCTGAGCCAAATACGACCCTATCTTCACCCTCTACATCGGCACATGCCCCGCCATCTTCATCATCGACCGCTCTCTTGCCCACCACGCCCTCGTACAAAATGGTTCCACTTTCTCCGACCGCCCACCTGCCACCGAGGTCGGCCGGATCATCATCACCAATCAACACAGCATCAGCTCCGCCGCCTACGACCCTCTCTAGCACATCCTCCACCGCAACCTCACGTCCGAAATTCTTCATCCTTCGCTGGTGAAGTCCTTCGCCGAGGGTCGGAGTGGGTCATCGTGTTGAAAATCATGTGATGCAGAAGCGTACCTGAATCCATGTGTGTGTAGATTCCACCTGTAGACCGAGTAGAGTACGAGGTCTTCTCCCTCAACACTTCTCCCTATGATACTCGTGATAGATGGGAACCACTTGTGATGTACACATGTGAGAGAGGGACCCAGACTCCTCTATATATAGAGCCCTTCCCATCATGACTTTTAGTAGAAGTATAATTCTACCTGGACTCAGATTGCATACGTATCTCAGATATGCTGGGCTGTCTTTAAATCCAAAGACTTCTTATTTAATTAGGACACCTTATAGGAGTTTAATTCTAACATTCTCTCACTTGGCCTAATTAAAATAAAATTAAGAAAGAAAAGAAAAAATTATAATTAAAATACAATCGTTGGATTTAATATTTAAAAAATTACTGGACGAGTGCACTCATTTAAAAAATATGCTCAGTCATTACATATGCAATCCAACTTTAATACTTAAGTTAAGAAAAAAATTTCAATATGGATCATGGCGGTTATATGCAATATGTAACATACTTCCTTCCATGCACCACAATATTGATAAATTTTTCTTAACTGAGTTCTTAATGGTAGATTTACAATTATGTGATTTTAATGTCCCATATTAATATCAAATAGATAAAATCTTTTGTTTCCAAATCACATAAAATTGTCAACAAAATACCATAATGAAACAAAAGAAAATAATCATCCAACATGAGATCTCAAAAAGTATCGATTACATCAATAATTGTCCCACATAACAAGACTCATATTTCTTAGATGTCTAAAGAAAACTTTGGGCGCCAGAGCCTTAGTCATAGGATCAGCAATCATGTCAGCAGTACCAACAAAACTAATCGATATTAAATGATCATTAATCCTTTCTTGTACTAACATAAACTTAGCATCAATATACTTATTAGCGTCAGTAATTCTTCTATAATTGAAGAAGCTAATCACTGATGAATTGTCACAACTGATTCTCAGAGGCCTAGAGATAGAATCCATAATTTTAAGCTCTGAGATAAATTTTCTCAACCAAAGTGCATGTGAGGATGCTTCATGACAGCCTACAAATTCAGCTTCCATGGTAGAGTCAACTACACGATTTTGTCTCTCACTCTTCCATGAAACTGCTCCACCGGCTAATAAGATAACATAGCCTGATGTGGATCTTCTGCTGTCTGTACAACCAACATAATCTGAATCTGTGTAACCGATCACTTCTAATTGATCAGTTTTTGCATACGTGAGCTCATAATCTTTAGTTCCTTGGAGATATCGCATTACTTTCTTTACTGCTTTCTAATGTTCCATTCCTGGATTGCTTTGATATCTTCCAAGTAATCTCATTACATAACTGATGTCAGGACGTGTGCAAACTTGCGCATACATCATGCTCCCAAGAGCAGAAGCATATGAGATAGACCTCATTTTCTGTTTTTCAATCTCATTCTGTGGACACTGATGCATACCATATTTTTGACCCTTAAAGATTGACACTTCACATGATGAGCAGTTAGACATTTGGAATCTTTCTAAAATTTTATTGATATACGCCCTTTGTGATAACCCTAAAAGTCTTTTAGGCCTATTTCGATGGACCTCAATTCCTGTAACACATGATGCCTCACCCATATCTTTCATATCAAAATGTTCAGAAAGAAAACTTTTAGTGTTATGCAAAAGACCTAAATCATTAATAGCAAATAAAATATCATCTACATATAGAATCAAAAATATAAACTTGCTCCCACTCAACTTCAGATATATACATTGGTCACCAATGTTTTCTGTAAATCCAAAGGAAATGATAACTTTGTTGAACTTTAAATACCATTGTCGGGAAGCTTGTTTAAGTCCATATATAGATTTCTTTAATTTGCATACTAATGTGTCTTTTCCTTCCATTTCAAATCCTTCAGGCTGCACCATATACACCTCCTCTTCTAAAATCCCCATTCAGGAATGCCGTCTTTACATCCATTTGGTGTAACTCTACGTCAAAGTAAGTCACTAATGTCATAATGATTCTGAATGAGTCTTTTCTGGGGACTGGTGAAAATGTCTCCTTATAATCAATGTCTTCTATTTGTGTGAATCCTTTGGCAACAAGTTTGGCCTTATACCTTTCTACATTACCTTTAGGGTCCCGTTTGGTTTTGAATATCCATTTACAACCAACAGGTTTACTCACTTTAGGCAATGTAATAATATCCCAAACTTTGTTTTGAAACATGGATTCTAATTCATCTTTCATAGCATTGATCCATAATTCAGACTTTTCACTATTAATGGCTTCTTTGAATGTCAATGAATCATTTTCAATACAAGGATCGTTAATACATTCTTCCAAATATATAATGTAGTCATCTGAAATAGCAGGTCTCTTTATTCAATTAGACCTTCTTGGCTCATTAATATATTCTACATTATCATATTGATGAATGTCATTTGGAATTGAGATCGATTCATTATTAGTCTCTTCTGTGGGCTGCACAGCAATTTCTGGTTGTTGATCTATCATGTTATGATCAATAATCTCAGTTCTTGCATCTATTAGTGATGAACCAGAGGAAAAGTCTCTGATTTCCTCAAATTCCACATTTCATGGACTTGTGCTCCTACTATTTTTGTCATTCTCAATGAATCGAGCTGTTCTGGTCTCAATGATCCTAGTATTATGAGACGGACTGTAAAATCTATACCCTTTAGACCATTCTGGATACCCAATAAAGAAACAACTAATAGTCCTTGGGTCCAATTTCTTTTCTTGTAGGTTAAGTATGTTAGAAACAATGTTTAAAACAAAACAAAATTGACCAAAGCTTAAGTTTTGATGATTAACAAAGGCTAATTTGAGTATATTAAAGAGTACTAATGAGTTCGCTCAATGATTAAGGAACTGAAATAGCCAAGTCGATCCCCAAGTCGACTTGGACTTCGACTTAGGGTGAAGTCGATCCCAAAGTCGACTCCACTATCGACTTGACTTTGAACCTCAAAGGGAAAATCAGAAATGGAAGAGTAGCAGGTGAAGTCGTAGGCTAAGTCGACTCCACTTGCGACTTGGGAAGCCAAGTCGCACACGAAGTCGACCTCACTATCGACTTCAGTCGAGAAAAACTGTCCAGACCTAATTTTGGGGCACAAAGCTGCCCAAGTTGCAGGCCAAGTCGACTTCAGGTGCGACTTGGGTGAAGTCGCAGACAAGGTCGACTCCATCCTCGACTTAAGAAGTTCAGACTTCAAAATGCAGTTCCAAGCCCATTCCAAGAACCTACTTGAACTTTATCAAGATCTAAATCAAGGAGCAAAGACTATTCTCAAAGATAACTTGAGTTTCACTCAAGTTCAAAGTAAGAATACATGTACAAGATCAAATCAAGTCTATCAAGTCCTAAAGATCAAATGACTCCAAAGAAAAGCAAGGTACATGAATCTGTTCCACAAGAATCAAACTCTCCAAAGATTCATGAGGTTTAAGCCTATCCAAGATAAACCAAAAATAAGGACTTCAAGATTAACAAGATCTACAAGTATGAGGAATCATCCAGAATGAAAATGATTCAAAGGAAGAAAGCCAAGCATGATAGAAGCAGATCAAATGAAAATCAAAGCATTTTTAGCAAAGGCCGAGCCAAGTCGCAACCCAAGTCGACTCCAGGATCGACTTGAGTTGAAGTCTGAGGCCAAGTCGACCCAAGACCCAGACTTGGGAATCTGAAGAACTGGAGTCGCACACGAGGTCGACTCCAGGTGCGACTTGGAAGCCAAGTCGCAGGCCAAGTCGACTTCATCTTCGACTTGGAAAATAACGTTCGAATTTTTGAACGTTGGAGTTCATTTATTGCGCGCCAACCACCTATACAACATTCAAATCCTCCTCACTCTATAAAAGGACACTCAAATGAACGTGAAAAGATATACAAGACACTCATATACACATCGCAAAGTCCAAAGAGAGAAAAGAAGTGCAAGAAAGTGTTTCCATTTCCTTTTCTCCATTTTTGAGTGGTCCATATACATTCAAAGGAAGAAAGAGCTTCAAGTTGCAAGCTGCTTCATCGATACTCATCCAAGTTGCTTCTAATTTCTTCCTCGAGCTCAACCTGCCTACACATCTCTATAAAGTGTAGTTTTTCTTATTTCAAAGTCTTGTTGTATTAACCTTGATTTAGCTTGGGTAACTAAGATCAAGTGTATGCAAAGTAGTGTGATTGGAGTGTGACTCATCACCTACTTGTGCTCTGAGTTGTTTATGCCCCCTAGAGCTGGAATCTAGAAGAGAGCATAGGCTCTGAGTTGTTTATGCCCCTTAGAACTTGAATCTAGAAGAGAGCGGAGATTCTAAGTGTATTCGAGGAATACATAGTGGAACCCAAGTCACAACGGAGTGTGAGCTTGGAAGAGTGGAGTAGGGAAGGATTGCCCGAACCACTATAAATCTTGTCTGTTGCTTTCTTTTACTGCTTTATCTTATTACTCTCTATTTGCTTTCAAAAGGGGGATTAATCTTACAAGGGGTTAGGATTTTAATTTACCAAAGAATTTTTTAAAGAACCCAATTCACCCCTCCCCTCTTGGGTTTAGCCATCAACTCGGGACCAACAAGTGGTATCAGAGCAGGTCTTTGAGTTTACCAAAGAGATCTTATTGATATGGCATCCCAATCTACTTCCGTTCCCGCATTTGCTGAAGGTCAATCCTTTACAAGGCCACCATTGTTTGATGGGAATAATTTTGGATATTGGAAGCTTCGTATGAAGCAACTCATCATGGCTACCGACATGGATTCTTGGATTGCAATCCAAGATGGAGTAACCTTGCCTACCGACGAAAGAGCTTCCAAATGGACCGATGAGGAAGTAAGAATTGTAAAGAGCAATGCCAAAGCTATGAACTTACTATTCTGTGCTCTTACTGCTTCTGAATATGATAGAGTATCCTCTTGTTTAACCGCCAAAGAGATATGGGATACGTTAACCTCCATTTATGAAGGAACTTCTCAAGTCCAAGGGACGAGAAGAAATATTTTGATTGGAGAACTAGAAAACTTTAGAATGCTAGAAACAGAAAATATTTCTGAAATGTTTGCTAGATTCTCAAAAATTACTAATGCTTTAAAAGGTCTTGGAAAGGCTATATCTGAATCTGAGCAGGTTATGAAGATTTTGAGAGCTCTACCGGAATCTTGGACTCCAAAGATTACTGCGATAGAAGAAGCCAAGGACCTCAACACATTGAAGCTAGAAAACCTAATTAGCTCATTAATGTCACATGAGCTAATTAAGAAAAGAAATGAAGATCATCACAAAGGCAAAAGAGCAATTGCCTTGAAAGCCGCACAAGATACAGACGACACCTCATCCTCTCAAAATGACGATGAGATTGCCCTACTCACAAAACGATTCAGAAAATTTGTGAGGAAAGGCAGAAATTTTAGAAGTTTCAAAGATAGAAATTCTAGAGAGAAAAAGAAAGAACCAACCAAATGTTACCGATGCGGCGGTTCGGGTCACATGCAAGCTCAATGTCCAACTCCCGAAGAAAGCAAGGCAAAAGAACAAAGAAAAGATCGAGGGGACAACAAAAGATTTCAAAGAAATAAAGGAAGAGGTATGTACGTGAATGACGAGGAATCTACAACGAGTAGCTCTTCAACCGACGAAATTGAGGCAGAAGATTGTGCAAGAATATGTTGCATGGCGCAAATCGAACAAGAAGAACAAATCATCTCAACAAAGTGCACAAGCAATGAAGAGATATGTTTTAAAGCAAAGACAAATAATGTATGGTTCATGGATTGCGGTTGTTCAAGGCATATGATCGGAGAAAGAAGTCTATTTCATAAACTTACACCTTGCAACGATGGAACAGTTGCCTTTGGTAATAATGAAAAAGGTAAAATTAAAGGAAAAGGAAAAATACATAGTAGTTCAAATGCATGCATGGAAGATGTTTTGTTTGTTGAAGGACTCAAGCATAATCTAATGAGCATTAGTCAATTATGTAACAAAGGATATAAAGTTGTGTTTGAATCATCTATATGTAATGTATTTGATGGAGAACATATCATGTTTAGTGGAAAAAGATATGAAAATGTATATTTGGTTTCACTAGATGAACTAAATGGTCAATGTCTAATGGCCATTGATAATGATCCATGGGTTTGGCATAAAAGGCTTAAACATATAAACATGGGAAATATAAAGACCCTATGGAAAAAGAGTTTGGTAGAAGGATTACCAAGATTGAAATATGACAAGGATAAAATTTGCAAGGCATGTCAATTATCAAAACAACCCAAGATGCCTTTCTCTACAAAAAAGGAAATTTCCACTACTAGGCCACTTGAATTGCTACACATGGATATATACGGGCCATCCGACATTCTAACCATTGGTGGAAAGAGATACGTGTTTGTGATTGTTGATGATTTTTCAAGATTTACATGGATAATTCTCTTGGCTAGCAAAGATGAAGCCTTCTCTATGTTTGCAACCTTTGTAAATTTGGTACAAAATGAAAAACAAAGTACATTTGTAACCATAAGAAGCGATCATGGTGGTGAATTCGAAAACAAACGATTCATAGAATTTTGCAATGAAAAAGGAATTCATCACACATTTTCTGCACCAAGAACTCCACAACAAAATGGAGTAGTTGAAAGGAAAAACAGAACTATACAAGAGATGGCTAGAACAATGCTAAATGAGAGCAAACTATCCAAGAAATTTTGGGGTGAAGCTGTAAGTACAGCTTGTCATGTTTTGAATCGATTTACCATTAGAGAAATCTTGAAAAAGACCCCATATAAGCTATGGAAAGGAAGAAAACCAAATATCTCTTATTTTCATGCTTTTGGATGCACATGCTATGTTTTGAACAATGGAAAAACCAACTTGGAAAAACTAGATGCTAAAAGTGATGAGGCAATATTCCTTGGTTACTCATCAAATAGCAAAGCATATAAAGTATTCAATAAACGAAACCAAGTTGTAGAAGAATCCATACATGTTGTATTTGATGAATTTAACCAAACTCCGAGAAAGGAGGATTAATTAAGTGATGCAGATGAAACAAAAGGAAAAGAACAACAAAAAAAAATCAAGCTCAAGCCAGAAAATCTCATGGAGGAAGAGGTAAGTGAAGGTAATGACTCTTACAAACCTCCAACTGATTTAAAGTTCAAAAATGTCCATCCAATTGAGCAAGTCATTGGAAATGTATATGAAGGAGTAAAAACTAGAAGATCAAAGCAAAACATTTGTGGACAATATGCTTTTGTGTCCAAGATCGAACCAATTACCATTGAACAAGCTCTTAATGATGAAAGCTGGGTTATTGCAATGCAAGAAGAGCTAAATCAATTTGAAAGAAATGATGTATGACATTTAGTTTCTAGACCAAATGGTCATACCATTATTGGTACAAAATGGATATTTAGAAACAAATTAGACGAAAGCGGACTTGTAATTAGAAACAAGGCTAGATTAGTAGCCAAAGGGTATTCCCAGGAAGAAGGAATTGATTTTGAAGAATCATATGCACCCGTGGCTAGATTAGAAGTCATACGTATTTTACTAGCATTTGCTTCTCATATGAATTTCAAATTGTTCCAAATGGATGTAAAAAGTGCATTTCTGAACGGATATTTGAATGAAGAAGTGTATGTTGAACAACCCCCAGGATTTGAAGAAAAGGATCAATCGAAATATGTTTATAAATTGACCAAAGCGTTATATGGATTAAAACAAGCTCCAAGAGCTTGGTATGAAATGTTGAATAAATTTTTGATTGATCATGAGTTTCAAAGAGGAAAAGTTGATACTACTTTGTTCATTAAATATAAAAATAAAAATATTTTAATTGTACAAATTTATGTAGATAATATAATATTTGGTGCTACTGACGAAAATCTATGCCAAGAATTTTCTAAGATCATGCAGAGCGAATTCGAAATGAGCATGATGGGAGAATTAAATTTCTTCCTTGGACTGCAAATCAAGCAATAAAATGAAGGGATATTTCTAAACCAGTCCAAGTATGTCAAAGAGATGATCAAGAAATTTGGAATGCAAAATAGCAAAGGGGCAAATACTCCAATGAGCTCTACAATCAAGATCGACACAGATGAAAACGGTAAATGTATCGATCAAAAGCTTTATAGAAGCATGATAGGATCTTTGCTATATTTAACTGCTTCTAGACCTGATATTTTATTCAGTGTTTGTATGTGTTTTAGATTTCAAGCATGTCCTAAAGAATCACATCTACTTGCTGTAAAAAGGATTTTTAAATATCTAACAAAAACTACCAATCTTGGACTATGGTATCCAAAGGGGTTAACCTTTGATTTAATCGACTATTCGGATGCGGATTTTGCTGGCTATAAGGTAGATAGAAAAAGTACTAGTGGAACTTGTCAGTTTCTAGGACATATGTTAGTTTCATGGCACTCAAGAAAACAAACAAGCGTTGCTCTATCCACTGCGGAAGCCGAATACATAGCCTCCGGTAGTTGTTGTGCCCAATTACTTTGGATGAAACAGCAATTGAAAGATTATGGTATTGATTATTTTGATATTCCTATTAGATGTGATAATACAAGTGCAATTTGTCTGACTAAGAATCCTGTACTGCATTCAAGAACCAAGCATATTGATGTAAGACACCATTTCATTAGAGAACATGTTGAAAACCATGATATTTGTTTAGAATATGTGAAAACAGAAGACCAAATTGCTGATATCTTTACAAAACCACTAGCCAAGGAATCATTTTGTAAAATCAGGAATGATATGGGGATGATAGAGCTAAATTAGGAAAACTTAAACAAGAAACTAAAATCCGAAAAGGTCAAGTCCATGGGTCAAGTCGACTCCGCCAAGTCGACTTGGGAAAGTGAAGTCGACTCCGCTTCTATAGCGAAGTCGACTCCACAGGGTCGAAGTCGACTTCGCCTAGGGCAAGTCGACTCCGCGCGCGCGACCGTCCGACTTCCTCGTCTCTTCCCCTTTTCTTCTCTTTTTCTCTTTCCTTCTTTCCCATTTCCCGCCGAATCCTCTGTCTTTCCTTCCCATTTCTGGCGATTTCCCTTCCTTCCACTGCTTCTCCTTTTCCCCTCCGGCAACTTCGTTTTCTTCGGCCAGCACCCTTTTTCCCTCCTCCGGCAGTGCTTCCTTTCTGTCCGACAGCCTCACAGATCTTCAGCCTCTGTTTTTCTCTTCTCCGGCGCTTCTCCTCTTCCGGCGATTCTTCTCCCATTTCCGGCAGCTCTTCTCCTCTCTCTCTCTGTGCTCTCACAAGCCCTCTCTCTATCTCAGTTCTCTCTCTAAACTCTCTCAGCTTTCTCTCTCAGCTTTCTTTCTCTCTTTCTCACAGCTCTCGCTACCAGCTCTCTCTCTCATTTTCCATTCCTTTCTCCCTCAGTTTCCAACTCCCAAATCAAAACGGCACCAAAAGCTAGACTCCCAAAGCTAGCAGTCAAAAAGCCAATGCAAAGACCAGTGCCCAGACCTTCCCAATCCAACACAGAAGAGGAAGTTCCTAGAAAACAAAGGACACCCGCTAAGAGAGCAAGGGAGGAACCATCGACATCAACGGGTAGACGGGTTCGATTTCAAACCACTACTCAATCGTCTGATCGAGCTCCGAGGTCGGAAAGTCAACCTCAAAGCTCAACCTCCTCAAGAATCCCGATCAAAAAGGGGCAAGTCTTGAAAATGCCCACGACCTACTTCAAGTTTGAGCAGCAACACAGTCGCTTCTACAAATATTTTTATGAGAGAAAGGTATTCATTCCCAAATCATCGATTTCAAATTTCTCAGAAACTACGAGTTTGATATAGAAGAGTTGCTTGACTTCCAAGGTTGGACACAACTGTTAAAGTCTGACGAAAGGATCTATCCCGATCTCACTAGACTCTTCTACTATTTATGGGATGATACCAATTTCTCAGCCTATGTCAAAGGAAACGAGATGTATCTGGGTTCTCTAAATAACCCAAATCAAAATGAAGCCTTAAGGAGAATCGGGAGCATTCTTCAAGTACCCTATGAAGAAGAACGACTTCCTAAAGACCTGACAATGGAAAAAATCTACAACGAGCTGACAAAGAGCAACAAGTACCATGCAGGCACAAAGTTTTTGCACTACATGGATCTTTCTCCTAGGCTTAGAGTCATCCGTCTGCTAATCGCCCACTGTATCTATCCAAAAGGGGGCAGGAGAAATCAATTGAATCCACAAGAAGCAATGATCCTGTGGAAGTTAATCAATAAAGTCAAGATCAGCCTTCCCAGGCTATTTCTAGAAGACTTGGCGTGCCGGAAAGACAATCCGAGAGGCGTACTACCTTACGGATCCTGGATCACTAGGATTCTAGAACGGTTCGAGGTAGACATCGACGGGGAACCATTTGAAGTTCCCAAAACGACGAATGCAATCAACAAGGCACTGCTCCAACGAATGAAGATCAATCTGGAGTAATTCAGAGAAGATAGAATCCGGAAAGAGCTAGGCGAGCCAGCCCGAGAGCAAGAGGACCACGCACAGGCTGAGGGGGAGCAACCTCCTGAAGCACCGCCTGCTCAAGCGGAGCCCGCATCTCTCGCGACGCACGGATCCTACTCACCTCAAGGATCTACTGCACCCGAACGAGCGCCTCCTACATCATCTCAAGAGGCCACGCTTCAGAGCATTAAAGAAGAGATTTCGGCTCTTCGAGAAGAAATGGGTCATCAAGAGGATAGGATGACTAGTCTTGTGACTGAGGTCTTGAATGCTATCAATGATATGCATTCCCGACAAGATCGAATCGATCGGAAAATACGTACCATTCGATACCACCTTGCCTCAGGCCGTCATAAGAAGCGACCCATGCCTGAACTTGATCCCTTCGAATCGGGTTCAGTTCATCGCGAGCCGTCTCCCGCACCCGTTTCCTCCTTCTATTCATCAGCCCATAACCGTCCCATCAAACCTCTCTCATACCCCATCTCTCAATTTCAATTCACAAAGTCTTTGCGAATTGACAAATTTTTGATAGATTGACAAAAAGGGAGAGATAGAATAGGAATTGAGTAGAATTTTTGAGTTTTGGGTCAGGTAGTTTGTATTTAGGAGTTTCATTTTCATTTTTGCTTTACATTGTAAACTGAAAACATGAATGATATATGAAACTTTTTTTATGCTCAAATATGTGTTTATGATTGATATGTGTGATATGAATGATTGAAAAGATAGGTTCTAAATGTTTGAAAGTCATATTTTGTTGAAAGCTATGACAGTTATGTTCTGTTTTTGAAATGCAATTATCTTAAAAGGAACAATCTCAATTTAGTTTTGTCAATCATCAAAAAGGGGGAGATTGTTAGAAATAATGTTTAAAACAAAAAAAAAATTGACCAAAGCTTAAGTTTTGATGATTAACAAAGGCTAATTTGAGTATATTAAAGAGTACTAATGAGTTCGCTCAATGATTAAGGAACTGAAATAGCCAAGTCGATCCCCAAGTCGACTTGGACTTCGACTTAGGGTGAAGTCGATCCCAAAGTCGACTCCACTATCGACTTGACTTTGAACCTCAAAGGGAAAATCAGAAATGGAAGAGTAGCAGGTGAAGTCGCAGGCTAAGTCGACTCCACTTGCGACTTGGGAAGCCAAGTCGCACACGAAGTAGACCTCACTATCGACTTGAGTCGAGAAAAACTGTCCAGACCTAATTTTGGGGCACAAAGCTGCCCAAGTCGCAGGCCAAGTCGACTCCAGGTGCGACTTGGGTGAAGTCGCAGACAAGGTCGACTCCATCCTCGACTTAAGAAGTTCAGACTTCAAAATGCAGTTCCAAGCCCATTCCAAGAACCTACTTGAACTTTATCAAGATCTAAATCAAGGAGCAAAGACTATTCTCAAAGATAACTTGAGTTTCACTCAAGTTCAAAGTAAGAATACATGTACAAGATCAAATCAAGTCTATCAAGTCCTAAAGATCAAATGACTCCAAAGAAAAGTAAGGTACATGAATCTGTTCCACAAGAATCAAACTCTCCAAAGATTCATGAGGTTTAAGCCTATCCAAGATAAACCAAAAACAAGGACTTCAAGATTAACAAGATCTACAAGTATGAGGAATCATCCAGAATGAAAATGATTCAAAGGAAGAAAGCCAAGCATGATAGAAGCAGATCAAATGAAAATCAAAGCATTTTTAGCAAAGGCCGAGCCAAGTCGCAACCCAAGTCGACTCCAGGATCGACTTGAGTTGAAGTCTGAGGCCAAGTCGACCCAAGACCCAGACTTGGGAATCTGAAGAACTGGAGTCGCACACGAGGTCGACTCCAGGTGCGACTTGGAAGCCAAGTCGCAGGCCAAGTCGACTTCATCTTCGACTTGGAAAATAACGTTCGAATTTTTGAACGTTGGAGTTCATTTATTGCGCGCCAACCACCTATACAACGTTCAAATCCTCCTCACTCTATAAAAGGACACTCAAATGAACGTGAAAAGATATACAAGACACTCATATACACATCACAAAGTCCAAAGAGAGAAAAGAAGTGCAAGAAAGTGTTTCCATTTCCTTTTCTCCATTTTTGAGTGGTCCATATACATTTAAAGGAAGAAAGAGCTTCAAGTTGCAAGCTGCTTCATCGATACTCATCCAAGTTGCTTCTAATTTCTTCCTCGAGCTCAACCTGCCTACACATCTCTATAAAGTGTAGTTTTTCTTATTTCAAAGTCTTGTTGTATTAACCTTGATTTAGCTTGGGTAACTAAGATCAAGTGTATGCAAAGTAGTGTGATTGGAGTGTGACTCATCACCTACTTGTGCTCTGAGTTGTTTATGCCCCCTAGAACTTGAATCTAGAAGAGAGCGGAGACTCTAAGTGTATTCGAGGAATACATAGTGGAACCCAAGTCACAACGGAGTATGAGCTTGGAAGAGTGGAGTAGGGAAGGATTGCCTGAACCACTATAAATCTTGTCTGTTGCTTTCTTTTACTGCTTTATCTTATTACTCTCTATTTGCTTTCAAAAGGGGGATTAATCTTTCAAGGGGTTAGGATTTTAATTTACCAAAGAATTTTTTAAAGAACCCAATTCACCCCTCCCCTCTTGGGTTTAGCCATCAACTCGGGACCAACAAAGTATTCTTGCTTCTGCTTGACAACTCCAAATATGCATATGCCTCAGACTGGGTTTCCTGCCTGACCATAACTCAAATGGAGTTTTAAGAACAGCTTTACTGGGAACTCTGTTGAGGATATACATAGCAGTTTTCAAGGCTTCACTCCACAAGAATAAGGGCAAGTATGAGTTGCTAATCATACTTCTCACCATATCCATGAGTGTACGATTTCTCCTTTCAGCAACACCATTTTATTAGGGAGTTCCAGGCATCGTATATTGAGGTTCAATACCATTTTCTTCTAAAAATTTAGCAAACGGGCCAGGGATTTGACCTAATTGACTGTGTTTACCATAATATTCACCACCCCTATCAGATCTCATCACTTTAATTTTCATATCCAATTTATTTTCTACTAATTCTTTGAATATTTTAAAAGTGTTCAAAGAATCAGACTTTTCATGTAATAGGAAAATAAAACCATAACGTGAGAAATCATCAATAAACATGATAAAGTACTTTTCACCTCCAATACATGATGAGAATGGACCACAAATATTGGTGTGGATTAATTCTAAAAGCCCATTGCTTCTTGTGGCACTCTTTTTCTGAGTTTTGGTTTGTTTTCCTTTAATACAATCGATACGTATGCTAAAATTAGTAAAATCTAGAGTAGGTAATACCCCATCTTTTACTAATCTTTGCATCATTTCTTTCGATATGTGACCCAATCTTTTATGCCACAACATGGAGGAATTTTCATCAATCATACCACGTTTATTACCAGCACATACATTTAAGGTAGATGAACAATTAATAAATGAGCAATCTGCACTTATTTGATATAGACCATTAAACGATGTTCCAGTTCCAACTAAAATAGAATCTTTAAATAAAGAAAACTTTGAGTTTGCAAAACTGAAAGAATAACCCATTACATCAAGTTTTGGCAAAGAAATTAGATTTCTAGAAATGGACGGAACATAGAAAATATCATGCAGTTCTAAAAAATGTCCTATGTCAAGGCGAAGCCTGCAATTTCCTACTGCTTTGACTTTGGACTTGGTTAGATTGCCCATTAAGATTGATGACTCATGCAGTTTTGGGTTGCGGGTTGAATGAATGTCTGCAAAGAGTTTAAAACATGGATAGCAGCACCAGAGTCAATACACCATAAATTAGAGGATATATTTATGAAATTGGTTTCAAGACAAACATGTACATAATTGTTACCTTTCTTTTCGAATCAACTCTTCCGTTTGAGACAATCTTTCTTAAAATGTCCTTTCTTTTTACAGAAATGACACTTCTCAGCGGACTTTTTCGATCCATCCTCTAAGCCTTTCTTTAATGAGAATTTATTCTTCCCTTTTCCTTTCTTTGACTTGTAATAGGAGATTTTGAATTGCGAAAACTGAGATGGAAGAGAGTTTAAGACAAATATGACTAGGAAAGAATCAGAGATTTTCATCCCTAGTTCATTAAGTTTTCCAGCTATATTTGACATTTCCATTATGTGCTTTCGCACTCCACAAATGTCATCATATTTCATTGAAGTCAATTTGTTAGTGAGCATTCCAGCCAATGCTTTATCTGACCCACTAAATTTTTCCTTAATTGAGTCAAGATAAATTTTGGCACTTTCATTTTTAGGGTCAGAAATAGAGCCCCTGATGTTCCTTTCTATTGTACTCTTTATAATCATAAGAGACAATCTGTTGGAACGCTCCCATTTATCAAATTGAATCTTTTGACTATCAGTACTTTCAGGTGTTAAGCCACTAGGTTTTACAACACGAAGGGCTAAATCCAGATCCAAACATCCTAAGGTAATAAGTAATTGCTCATGCCAATCAGAATAATTTGATCCATTCAGTGTCGGGATATCAGACAGATGAGATCGAGGAACAAGAGCCATAGCTGTAACAAAAATGTTTAAGCTCACGTCACCATTATGATTCAAATAAACTATTATGTAACAATTCCATTAACAATAATTAATCATAGCTAAAAATTTTTAGAATTAATCATAGAAGCAATAATGCATGATTATATTCAATAATGCTATGATAAACAATAATATTCAATAATTAATTATGAATACACAAAGTCAAGAAATTCCCACCTTCGAGTAGACAAATTTCCCGTGTTTATGCAGTTCTAGTTAATTATTGATAAAATATTAAATTATAGCTACCTTCGAGTAGAACTATAATATAATATTCTTTAATAATGCAATTTCTATGATGAGAGAAAAAATCATGTTATTCTCTCTTTGTTTAATAAATTTGATTAACTAAACATCTTAGACCCTTCAAGGCAACAAAAAACATAAAGATGAACAATATTTATTAAACATAAATTGCATAATAACAATTAATTGCAATTTCCATTAGGAGAAAAATAAACAATAATATTCTCTCCATTTATTTAATAATTTTGAAAATATATTTTAGACCCTTCGGGGCAACTAGAAATACATAATCAAAATTATTAATATAAATTACAGAGTATAATATATACATGAATAATTCAATAATAATGATTATTAAATTCGTTATGTGCGATTAAATTTCATATTATTTCTTTTGGTTAGCCAGGTAAGTGAGGTGGGGTGTGGGAGGCTCCCCCTGCATAGCAGGGACCAAATTACATAATCACATGACCTCTTCAATACCTCTTGCCTAGACACTAACCTCTAGTCATACTGTAGAATATAATCTCACTATAAAATTTAATAATCATAACTTATAATTATTCATATATATTGCATGATGAATATTAAATAGAAAGTAATAAATCATAAATAAATTGCTAATTAGACATTTATAAACTAATCACATGAATTAATTGCACATATAATTCAAAAAATTTGCATGTATTTGCATAAATATCCAAAAATTCAGATTTATTGACCTATTTAACTTAATCAGACCCTTCCATTAGATCCAGAATGTCCAAAAACATAGAAAATGACTATTGGATCGTCCAATTTGGATAATAGGACCAAGAATTATGTTAATTTATGTATGAACAGTTCATAATGGGCCACGTGTCCTTTTCTGCAATAATGGGCTATTGGGTTTGGGCCTGGACAGTTAACAGGCTGCCCGTATGGGCCTATAAGTTGAGTCTGAGAAGTTGGCCCGCCCAAGTGCAATGGGCTTCCTGAAATGGGCCAACCGCATGGGCTTTATGGGCAGACTTGGAAAATGCCCAAGCCCATGAGCAGAGGAAAACATATGGGATTGATTTGCAAAGAAAACTTCTTTGGGTCTTCCTGTAATTTTTTTTAGCCAAGGGTTTTAATGTAAAATTTCTGTCCAAGGGTTTTATGCAAATTTCATTCCATCTTCTTCCCCAAGCAAACCTTAGCACCTAGCAGCCGCCGCCACCCAAACCCATTGCCCATGCTGCCCGGCATGCCGCACCGCCGCCGCTGCCTAGAAACATCGCCCCTGCCGTCGCAAGGAGCTACCAGACGCCTTGTCCACCCGCTGCTGCCGTCCACCCGCTGGTGCTGCCTGCTGCTCGTCACCTGGCGTCTTCTCCAAACACGACTTCTCCAACAGCAGCATCTTCCGGCCACTTGCCATCCACCTGTCGCAGTCCGCCGTCTGCATCTTCTCCGGCTCCGGCAGCGCCCAGCAGCAACGGCCGTTCCGGATCGTCGCCCGGCGCTTCTGGATATACCGCCATCTCCGGCAGCTGCGTCTAGCCAGCAGTCGGTAGTCCCGCTGTCGCCTGGCGTCGCCCGCTGCGGTCCGACATCTTCTCTGTCGACGCCGTCGCACGGTGTAGCTCGCATGGCGCTGTCGTTTGTCGGTCTCCGGTCGCCTCCAGTGCCTCTAGCGTCGGTGCCTAGCCACGCAGCAACAATCCGGCAGATCGCAGCAAACCGCAGCAGATGGCCCCGTCCAGCGCTGGCAGGTCATCCCAGCAGGGTTTTCTTTTATTTATTTATTTATTTATTTAATGGCAGCAATGGGTCCGATGAACAATAAAATTATTTTCTGGTTTAGAAAACCCATCCGAAATCCCTTTCACAATAAAGGGGTCTAAATCTATATATTATTATTATATTAGATTAGCACAGATTAATAGAATCAATATCAATAATGAATATTCTAATCCAATAATGAATATTTCAAGGACAAAAATCCACCACTATATATAAATATATATATATATACAGGTGTCATATGACATGATCCAAAATATACAGCGGTAGTGATATGACATGATCTTAATAATAAAAAATAATCCGTAACAACATAAATAATTTCACGGATAAATTTTTGTCATACGAAGTATGGGTGAAATTTATTATACCCAAAATCGAAATGCAGGCTCTGATACCACATGTTGAAAATCATGTGATGCGGAAGCGTACCTGAATCCATGTGTTTGTAGATTCCACCTGTAAATCGAGTAGAGTACGAGGTCTTCTCCCTCAACACTTCTCCCTATGATACTCGTGGTAGATAGGAACCACTTGTGATGTACACATGTGAGAGAGAGACCCAGACTCCTCTATATATAGAGTCCTTCCCATCATGACTCTTAGTAGAAGTATAGTTCTACCTGGACTCAGATTGTATATGTATCTCAGATACGCTGGGCTATCTTTAAATCCAAAGACTTCTTATTTAATTAGGACACCTTATAGGAGTTTAATTCTAACACCTCGACCTGCTAATTGAGCGCCTCCGTTCCCATGAGGAAAGGGGCGAGCCTGCTCCGTGCTGGAGAGCTTCCAGCATGCCATCTTCTCTCTGCTCTTGCTCATGTGCTTTGGGGACAAGCTGGAAGAGAGTCGTGCGAATGAAATTGAACGGGTGTAGCGGCGAATGCTCACCAATGGGTCAAGGTTCAACATCTTCGCTGTCCTGCAAGGTTGGGGAAGTTGATTTTCCACAAACGATGGAAGATGGTGTTGGAAATGAGGGGTGAACTGGAAAGAGTGCTGGCACCCTTGATTAGAGCACGCAGAGGTTGGAAAGAAGGGTGTGAAGAAGGTGAGAACAAGAGCAGCTTCGAGTTCTCCTACGTCGATTCTTTGTTTACTCTGGATCTACCCGAGGAGGGTGGGAGGAAGCTGACGGAGGCAGAGATGGTGACCCTCTGTTATGAGTTTTTGAATGGAGGGACCGACACGACATCGACGACGATGCAGTGGATATTGGCAAACCTGGTTAAAAACCAAGACAAACAGGCAAAGCTTTTGGAGGAGACCCAAGGAGTGGTGGGTGAGGATGACGAGATTGTAAGAGAGGAGGATCTGCAAAAGATGTCATACTTGAAAGTGTTGATCTTGGAGGGTCTACAAAGGCATCCACCAGGCCATTTCGTGCTTCCTCATGTAGTGTCAGAGGAGGTGACATTTGCTGGGCATGTCATGTTGGTAAAACCACATTGATTAAATCCATAATCAAACAGGATCCTTCATGCTAAAATTACTAACAAATTAAAACCATAAGCGGAAGCGTACCTGAATCCATGATTCTGTTAATCTTTAATTCTGTGGTTCTTGGGTCTTCCAAGTTAATGCACCTAGGGTTTGCTCCTCTTCTCTACTGATGGGATGACAGAAAAGAACCCTGATAGAATGCATAACCCGGGGACCACAACCTATTTTATAGGAAGCCTAACTTTCCTATTTCCAATTTAGCCCATCATAAAATTAGAAATTAGAAAATAGGCTATAGGGTTTCTACGCATAGGAGATCCATACTTTATTAAATGATTTAGGCCCATAAAACCTTATAAGATCACTTTTATAATTTGGGCCATTAATTTATGATAACACATATATATAAATAATATATGTGTGTTCAAAAATTCCAACAATCTTCCACTTGGACTACATATATTTTATAATTATATATGATCTTATGAGCTCAAAAACCTTATGCTATCATACCAAAATCATCTCCGAACAATCTCGTCCATTAATTATGCCAATATAGAACCAAGGCGGCCTTTGTTACATTTATCGTAACTAGACCCATCCAAGATCACATATATCAAACATAACTAAACGACATAGATCAAGTATGGATGCGTAGCATGGAAATTACATGTAATGTGATCTAACATGCCTATTTCTAACTGGTCCACCTTATTTGGTGAGATCAAACCAAAACCGAAAGTACTGAAAAACCAAAATTCTGAATACTTTATTTCTACAGAAAAATATCCATAACTGTAATATACAAAAGTATGTCTACCAAATAAAAGCACAAAATACAAACTCCTACTATACCAGGGTACCATCAAGTGATACAACACCCATGTGAGCAGTATGCTCATGAAAGACCTTGGGTGGTAGTCCCTTAGTCAGCGGATCCGCAATCATAGAGTTTGTTCCTATGTGTTCTATAGACACTTGACCTTCTTGAATTCTTTCCTTAACAACTAGGAACTTGAGATCAATAAATTTTGACTTCGTTGAGCTCCTGTTGTTGTTGGAATATAAGACTGCTGAGTTATTGTCACAATATAACTTGAGTGGTCTTTCTATTCCATTCAAAATTCGCAGCCCCGTGACAAAATTTCGCAGCCATATAGCCTGATTGGATGCCTCAAAACATGCTATAAATTCATCTGCCATTGTGGAAGGAGCAACAAGTGTCTGCTTAGTACTTCTCCAAGAGATTGCTCCTCCAGCAAGCAGGTAAATATAGCCTGAAGTGGATCTAAAACTGTCCTGGCATCCTGCATGGTCAGAGTCTGAATATCCAATGATCTATATATTATCTGACCTCCTGTATGTGAGCATGTAGTGTTTTGTTCTATATAGGTATCTAAAAACCCTTTTGGCTGCTTTCCAGTTATCCATTCCCAGATTACTTAAGTATCTGCCCAACATGCCAACAATGAATGCTATGTCTGGACGTGTGCAAACTTGGGCATACATCAAACTTCCCACTGCTGAAGCATAAGGTATTTTCTGCATTTTCTTGGATTCAAAATCATTCTTAGGGCACTGCTCGAGACTGAATTTGTCTCCTTTGGCAACAGGGGTATCTCCTGATTTATAATCTTGCATGCAAAATCTTTCTAGTACTCTTTCAATATATGTCTTTTGTGATAATCCAAGAATACCTCAAGAACGATCCCGATGTATCTGAATTCCTAATACAAAAGTTGCTTCACCAAGATCTTTCATCTCAAATCTTGTTGATAGAAATCTCTTAGTTTCGTGCAATAAACCTATATCATTGTTGGCAAGCAATATGTCATCGACATATAATACTAGAAAAATATGCTTACTCCCACAGAACTTATGGTATACACAATCATCAACCATATTCATCTTGAAACCGAATGAGATGACAACTTGATGAAATTTGTAATACCATTGACGGGAAGCCTGCTTGAGCCCATAGATGGATTTCTTTAATTTACAAACCATTTGTTTTGCATCTCCAGACACAAAATTTTCTGGTTGTACCATATAGATGGTTTCATCAATGTCACCATTGAGAAACGCAGTCTTTACATCCATCTGATGTAGCTCAAGATCAAAATGTGCCACTAAAGCCATTATTACCCTGAAAGAGTCTTTCGACGAAACCGGAGAGAAAGTCTCTTTATAATCAATGCCTTCCTTTTGAATAAATCCCTTTGCGACAAGACGAGCCTTATACCTTTCCACATTGCCCTTTGAATCCCTTTTGGTTTTAAATATCCATTTACAACCAATGGGTTTTGCACCTTCAGGCAATGAGACAAGTTCCCAAACGTCATTGTCCTTCATGGACTTAATCACTTCATTCATGGCATTAATCCACTCTTGAGAATTTTTACTTTGCATTACTTGACGGAAGTTGATAGGATCATTTTCCATCATCGTAATGTCATCTTGATGTTCTTGGAGAAAGATAATATAATCATTAGAGATTGCACTTCTCCTTTTTCTAGTGAATTTCCTTAATGGCATTAGTTCTTCAGGTTGTTGAGCTTGCTCAGCAGGAATATCCTGTTGATCTTGATCAGGGAGGTTGTCAATAATGTCTTGTGGTTACGGTATTGTTGTTTGAACTATGTCAGGAACAACAATCGTAGGAAAAGTTACCAATTCCTCTTCAAAGACATAGTCTCTAACCTTATCCTCCCCTCCAAGCTTAATATCCTCGAAGAACTGGACATTCCCCGTTTCAAAAAAGGATCTGGATGTGGGATCATAAAATTTATACCCCCGGGACCGTTCAGAATATCCAACAAAATAGCTGCTAATGGTTCTTGAGTCCAGTTTCTTTTCATTTGGCCTATAAGACCTTGCCTCAGCTGGACAACCCCAAATACGTAAATGCTTTATGACAGACTTTTTGTCCGTTCATAATTCATAAGGGGTTTTAGCAGCTACTTTAGTTGGTACTTTATTAAGGATATGAGCTGCAGTCTTTAATGCCTCTCCCCAGAGTGAGTCTGGTAAAGTAGTACGACTAATCATACTCCTTACCATGTCCTTTAAAGTCCTGTTTCGTCTTTCAGCTACACCATTCATCGTAGGACTACCTGGCATGGTGTACTGTGGGACGATACCGCACTCTTCTAGGAATTTGGCAAAAGGCCCTAGACGTTGTTCCCCTGATCTGTCATATCTACCGTAGTATTCACCACCACGATCAGATCTAATGGCCTTAATTCTTTTGCCAAGTTGATTTTCAACTTCAGCCTTAAAGATTTTGAACACGTCCAGTGACTGAGACTTCTCATGGATGAGATATAGGTAGCCATAACGTGAAAAATCGTCTATGAACGTAATAAAATACTGTTGACCATTCCAAGAAGCCGTAGGGAATGACCCACAAATATCCGTATATATTAGTTCTAAGACGTCCGAAGACCTGTTGGCACTGAATCTCCTTATGTTTGTCTGTTTCCCCTTAACACAATTAACACAGACTTGAAAATCTGATAAATCAAGAGGACTGAGAATTCCATCTGACACAAGTCTTTCAATTCTTTGTTTAGAAATATGTCCTAAACGTTTATGCCATAGCGAAGCAGAATTCTCATCAGTTAATTTTCGTTTTGTACCACGTGAATTCACATGCAAGGATTCCATAAACGAGACAACTGTATCAAGTAAATAAAGGTTATCACAACTGGATAAAGAACCAGTACCCACAATATTTGAATTTAAAGAAAGATGAAACCGACTATTTCCAAATGAACAAGAATAACCAAATTTGTCCAAAACAGAAATAGAAACCAAATTCCGTCTGAAAGACGGTACAATATATGTTTCTTTTAAATCCAAATAATAACCAGTCTTTAATAATAACCAAAATGTGCCTATTGCCTCGACCTCAACTGATTTGTCATCGCCCACATAGATGAATCTTTCAGCATCACTTGGCTTTCGGCAGCTCAGGCAACCCTGCATAGACATACTTATGTGAGTAGTAGCACCAGAATCTATCCACCAAGTATGTCCAGGTACAGAAGCTAAATTAACCTCAGAACAAACCAAAGTGAGAAGTGTTACTCCCGAGTTAATAGCAAAACCCAAGAGGGGAATGGTGAATTGGGTTCTTATAAAAATTTTTGGTAAATTAAAAACTTAACCCCTTGAAAGTTTAATCCCCTTGATTGAAGAAATGAAATGGAAAGCAATATAATGTAGAGAGCAGAAACATAAATCAAGCACTCAAGATTTTTATAGTGGTTTGGGCAACCTCCCTACTCCACTCTTCCAAGCTCACACTCCTTGTGACTTGGGTTCCACTATCGTATTCCTCAAATACAATTAGAGCCACTGCTCTCTTCTAGATTTCAACTCTCGGGGGCTTCAACAAATCTCAGCACAAGTAGGTGATGAGTTCCACTCCAATCACATACTACTTTGCTTACACTTGATCTTAGTTCTTCAAACTAAATCAAGTTTAATACAATCAAATGAAATAACAAAGGAATCTACACGTTACAGTTGTGTACAAGCAGTTTGGCGCAGAGAAGAACTCGTAGAATTGGCTTTGAAGATTCAGAAGTTGAGTTCTAGCAGTTTGAAGCAAAGTTCTTCTTCTTTGGATTGACTTGATCTCTTTAATGCTCTTGAAGATGGGAGTTATGCACACTTAATGATTTTCAGCTGCCTCCCTCGTCCACAATGAATGCCTTTTATAATTGTGGAGGGAATCCGAACGTTTGAAGGTAGGTGGCGCGCATTTAATGCGCCAACGTTCGAATATTTTCCGACCGTTGCGACCCAAGTCGCAAGTGGAGTCGACTTTGGGTGCGACTTCGCCCAAGTCACAGATGGAGTCGACTTCGGGTGCGACTTCGCCTCCCGTAGCAACTTCAAGTTCCAGATTGGGTCGACTTGGGCATCGACTTGACCCAAGTCGCAGGTGGAGTCGACTTCGGTGTGCGACTTCACCTCGTCAGTTAGCTTGACGAACTTGAAAACTTGGAATGCTTTAGTTTGCTTGGGTTCCTTCATGCCTTTTGTTGTTCTCTTGCATTTTTCATTTCCTTTTGAATCATTTTCTTCATTTTAGCTTGCTTTCATTAGCTCCATATTTTGCAAGCCTTTGAACTCATATAGTCTTGAATCATATAATCTTGAATAACTTCTTGGTCGAGTTTATGCATCTTGCTTGGACTTGGATTAGTCTTCAAATGTTTCAGTTTAAGCATCTAGGTTGCCTTGATCTTCATCTTTTGTCTTGAAAACAGTTAATCTCAGCTTGTCTTCTGAAATATCCCCTCTGTTCGATCGAAGTCGATGCCGGAGTCGACTTCGTCTGCGACTTCACCTCAAGTCGCAAGTGGAGTCGACTTGGGGTGCGACTTCGGCACTTCGGGGTCTGGACTTCAACTCTGGAAGGTTTTGTCATGTTGAAGTCGATACTAGAGTCGACTTGGTCTGCGACTTCGACCCAAGTCTCATGCGAAGTCGACTTCGTTTGCGACTTCGGCAGTTCAGCTCTCCATTTTCAACTCTGGAAGGATTTGGCGCAATGAAGTCGATGTTGGAGTCGACTTGGGGATCGACTTGGCCTTAAGTCGATGCCTAAGTCGACTTGGAAATCAACTTATCCTTGCATGATCTATTTTCTTCAAATGTATGTCCCTTAAACACTTCCACAAACATGTTAGTAGCCAAGACTTACTTAAATTGATTTGTTAATCATCAAAACATAGATTTATCTTATTTTCCACATATTTCCAACAATCTCCCCCTTTTTGATGATTGACAAAACTGATTTAAGTGTATACCTTTCAATTGTTTAAAAAACATGCTAAGTTTGCATTTTTGAAATGTTATCATACTTATGCTTATGCAAACGTTCAACAAACATTCAACTTAACTTGTACTCTTAGCCTATTTAGACTTAAATCATTTGAACTCAAATTCTACTTGAAAACATTCAACAAACATTCAACTTAATTTGTACTCTTAGCCTATTTAGACTTAAATCATTTGAACTCAAATCCTACTCTTCTCCCCTTTTTGTCAATATATCAAAAAGTTAGAGGGTAAAGAAAGAGACAGGTGGGGTTGCTCCCCCTAAACAGGTGCTCCCCCTCAGTTTGTGCTAGTTTAATTCAATCATTCCCATGTCATTTCTAATCTTGTAAAATGGTTCTTTTGCTAGAGGTTTTGTGAATATATCTGTAATTTGATCTTCAGTTCTTACATGTTCCAAACATATGTCATGATTTTCTACATGTTCTCTAATAAAATGGTGTCTAAGGTCTATATGTTTGGTCCTAGAATGCAATACTGGATTTTTGGTTAGACATATGGCACTAGTATTATCACATCTAATGGGTATATCTTTAAAATTCATGTCATAGTCCCTAAGTTGTTGTTTCATCCAAAGCAATTGGGCACAACAGCTCCCGGCGGCAATATATTCGGCTTCCGCCGTAGATAAAGCAACACTAGTTTATTTTCTTGAAAACCGTGAAACCAACATGTTTCCAAGAAATTGACATGTTCCACTAGTGATTTTTCTATCTACTTTGTAACCGGCAAAATCCGCATCCGAGTAGCCAATTATATCAAAATTAGAGCCTTTTGGATACCAAAGTCCTAAATTGGTAGTGTCAACTAAGTATCTGAAAATTCTTTTCACAGCTACCAAGTGTGATTCTTTTGGACATGATTGAAATCTAGAGCACATGCACATACTAAACAATATATCAGGCCTAGAAGCTGTTAAATACATTAGAGAACCTATCATGCTTCTATACAATTTCAGATCAACTATTTTTCCTTTCTCATCTTTGTCGATTTTGATTGTTGAGCTCATAGGCGTGTTTGCTCCTTTGCTATTCTCCATGCCAAACTTCTTCAGCATTTCTTTGATATACTTGGACTGATTAATGAAGATTCCTTCATTTAGTTGCTTGATTTGCAGTCCAAAGAAGAAATTCAGCTCTCCCATCATGCTCATCTCAAATTCTTTCTGCATAAGCTCAGAAAATTTTTGACAAAGAGTCTCATTAGTAGCACCGAAAATGATATCATCAACATAAATTTGAATGATCAATATATCATTTTCTTTATACTTGATAAACAAAGTGGTGTCTACCTTTCCTTTTTGAAAATCATGATCAATCAGAAATTTGCTTAATCTATCATACCAAGCCCTTGGAGCTTGTTTTAATCCATATAATGCTTTGGTTAGCTTGTACACGAATTTAGATTGATCTTTTTCTTCAAATTCAGGTGGTTGTTCCATATACACCTCTTCATTTATATATCCATTCAAAAATGCACCCTTAACATCCATTTGAAACAATTTAAAGTTCATGTGAGATGCAAAAGCTAGTAAGATGCGAATTGCTTCCAATCTAGCAACCGGGGCATAGGATTCTTCAAAATCTATTCCTTCTTCTTGTGAGTATCCATTTGCCACAAGTCTAGCTTTGTTTCTCACTACAAGTCCACTTTCATCTAATTTGTTCCTAAAGACCCACTTGGTGCCAATAACAGTACAATCGTTTGGTCTAGGAACAAGGTGCCAAACTTGATTTTTTTCAAATTGATTTAGCTTTTCTTGCATTACTATAATTCAGTTTTCATCGTCAAGAGCTTGATCAATATTAGAAGGTTCAATTTTGGATACAAAAGCATATTGTCCACAAACATTTTGTTTTGACCTTCTAGTTTTTACACCTTCATATACATTTTCTATAACTTGTTCAATTGGATGGGCATGTTTGAATTTCAAATCAGTTGGAGGTTTGTAGGAATTATTACCTTCACTTACCCTTTCCTCCATGGAATCTTCTTGCTTTTCCACATGCAGTTTTTCAAAACTACTTGCTATATCATCTACATCACTTAAATCATCTTTTCTTTTGAAGCATGGGTTAGTTTCATAAAAAACAACATGTATGGACTCTTCTACAACTTGGTTTCGTTTATTGAATACTCTATATGCTTTGCTATTTGATGAGTAACCAAGGAATATTGCCTCATCACTTTTAGCATCTAATTTTTCCAAGTTGGTTTTTCCATTGTTCAAAACATAGCATGTGCATCCGAAGGCATTTCATATATTTTTAAATATATTCTTTCATATAATCATATATATGCATTCTTATAAATTTTTTATTAAAATTTTTTATTTGATATGTATATTAAAACTCAATGCTGTAAAACAAAATTATATTTTTTTTTTAACAAATTATTATTATTATTATTATTGTTTTGTAAAGAAAATTTATAATATACTATCTTAATTTTGATAATATGTTATATTATTTTAAAATAGGAACTAGTTACTTTTACATATTTATTTTTTATTTTTTAAAAATTATGGGTATACAAGTCATTTTTCACCCCTTAAAAAATATAATTTTTAAAAATAAAAAATAAAAATGTAAAAGTATTACAAAATGGAAAAACTTAGTATATAAATTAAATACACTTACGAAAACATGTTTATGAAGAAAAATTTAAAAATTTAAAAATTGAATATTGTACGGTAAGCTAATATATAATATATTGTATACTATCATGACTCTAGAATAATTATAGAACCATTTATCTATATAGAAATAATATTTTAGACAGTTTAGGTGTTAAAAATACAACGTTAAAATTAATATTTAATTATTTTATTACGTTGATTTTACATATTTGTAGACGGGGCCCATTAGTAATACTAGATAAGTGAATGAGTTTTCAAAGTACTATAAATAATACTAAATACAATTAATGAAAAAGATTTTTTTTATACTATCAAAATATTCAAAATGAAAGAAGCTACATAAAAAAGAAGTTTTATAGAAGCGTTCCTAATAGATAATTATTAGTAAGTGATGAAAAATATTTAGATAAATTGATAGGTGCACTCCAATCTTATAATAGTTTATAATTTATTTATCTAATAAGAATAATGTTTGGGTAATTTGCAAATATACCTACATAGTTTGACTGTAATTGCAAATATATTCATATAATTTTAGAAATTGTAAATAACTCCCACATTATATGACCATAATTGTAAATACACTTATACTATTATAACATTGTTATTGCATCGTCATGGCATAGGTATTTTTACCAAAGTAACTAAACTACATGGGTACATTTGCAAAAACTAAATACTCACTTAATTTTTGAAATTGCAAATATACCTACATGGTTTGCATGTTCTTTCAAATATACCAATGTTGAAATGGTGCAACAACAGTGTCATAACGGCATAAGTATATTTGCAATTATGGTAAAACTACGTGGGTTATTTGCGATTTTGAAATTTTATGGGTATATTTACAATTATTGTCTAACCAAGTGGGCGTATCTGCCAATCATCTTAATATTTTCGATGATTTAGATATTGAATTAATAATTTTAAAATTGGTGTAAATTAATCTATTAATTTTATTACTTTAATTTCATAATTTTATTAGATGGTCACATACGAATCTTTGATTGGGTCTAGCTTCGATCCTTGATTAAATAATGAAGCACTCTGGAGTTATGTAACCCATTTAAATTTTAAGATTTTGATCATTGATGAAAAATCTAATTTATTATCGTGTTTAATATTATTTATTTAGTTAAGAGACCAAATTTCATTCAAATCAAATATGTACATGGGCCATATTTACTCGAAAAAATATATATACTCGTGTGTAAGTTACGAAGAACGCTTTGATATGTTTGGAATATATATACTCATGGGCCATATTTCCAAGTTCATGCGAAAGCCGCAGTTTTTTTTTTTTTTTTTTTCCTGCAATATCATAAAACAAACAAAGATATCTGTTTGGAATATATATTTTTTTGATAGGAAAAAGGGGGTCAAAACACACCCATCCCCCATGGTCAGCCCAAGCGACCAGTGGGGAGGGGGGAGAAGTCACCAAATTCATTAAATAGATTAATGTCCATACATAAGATATCAGAGATACAAAGGGGTGGACGTTCGAGCAAGTTTCTTCGGCTTCCATACAGCAGCATGCCCTTTCAGCATTGGGTGTGCCATCATATTTCCGCTACGAAGCACATGCGTGAAAGAACAAGAATCGAAGTCTCTAGCCAACCTTTTGATTATATCCACCCAAGAGCCCAGACATGAGAGGACCTCACCGTCACTGTTTAGCAGTGTGATGACGACGAGAGAGTCGGACTCCACCACGATCTTACGATGGTTCAACCCCAGTGCCCATAGCATGCCTAGAAAGATACCATGCGCCTCCATGAGAGTCGGGTCCTAGATTCCCGTTTGCGACCATGATTTTGCTCCACAAAAGACTCCTTTGCAATCCTGAGTTATGGTTCTACAGCCCATGATTCGACCATCCAATTTGAAGCCTGCACCACTGTTTAATTTGAGGTCCCCACTTATTGAGGGAAACCATCTGGCTGGATTGATTGGAGTAAGAAGGCCTCCTTGTTTTAGCATTGCAGCAGCCTTGACCTGTTGGATGAACTCCATCGCCCACCTTGGAGTGTCCCGAAATCCTGGTTTTTTCCATCCCCACAGAATTGATTCTGGAGGAACCAAATGTGCCAGCTTGTGCATAGAAACATCATAAAAGGGTAATTGTCTTTTAAGTCGATGAAGAGTCTGAATATGTCGCCAATCCCCGCAGACTGTCTTCCTGCAATTTTGTTCCATAGATTCCTTTCCCAAGCTTCCGATGTTACCTTGCAACCCCAAAATAGGTGTACGACATTCTTATTCTTGTCGCCACAGAGAGCGCAGGACAGCTTGACAGGGGATACCATGCGAATCAGATTTTCCTGGGTTGGCAGGGAATCAACGAGCAGGCGCCAACTGAAAATTACCACCTTTTTCAGAAGTTTCGTTTTCCACAAATCTCTATGGGTGGCTCAATCGATTCTGAAAGACCTGCTTGCTTGCTCACATCTGGCACCTGAGCTCTAGCAAGGGTTAGTGTCGACCATATCCCCACTGGGAATTGGGATATGTCTGATTTCAGCCCACCCTTCATCACCAATTGCTACTCGGATCCCTTCTTCCTTCCAGCATTGTGCCTGATGGTTAATAAAGGTTGCTACCGACGCATCTTCAGATAATATGACTTGGTAGTGGGCCAGCCTTGACGATCGGGGAGGGAGCCCATTTGTCTTTGAAAAACAGTATTTGCTTACCGTTTCCAGCACGCCATCTGCTATCCTACTTCAGAAGATCTCTGGCTGCCAAAACGTTTTACCAAGTGAAAGAACAGTTGGGTGGCGCTAAGCATTTCCAGAAATCACACTTGGGAAAGTAACGTGCTTGAAAGACTTTACAGCAGAGGGAGTTTGCAAGGGACGTAATTCGCAATGCCTACTTGGCTATGAGGGCTAGGCTAAATGCTTTGGCCTGCACATACGGGACCAATCAATCCAGCTCATTCTTCTTTTCCCTTCCTTTTCACCCCACAAGAATCTACTAGTCATGGCCTCTACATCATCGAAGAATTTCTGGGGCAACATGAATAGACACATTGCATAGGTGGGAATTGATTGTGCCACAACCTTAATCAAAGTTTCTTTTCCACCCCACGATAGCATTCTACCCTGCCATCCTCTCCTTAAGCTCCGAAAGACAGCCGCTTTTGATTTGCCGATCCAAGCAGGAAGCCCCAAATATACCTGAATCTCTTGGCCAGTTGTTCCAATGCAATCTTCAATTTCGCATCGAGTTTCCGCCTTTGTATTGCTGCTGAAGTATAAGGCTGTTTTGTCGATGCTAACTCTTTGGCCAGAACAATCCCCACAGATCTGCATAATTCTTTTCAGTTGTCCCACTTTCCCCAGGGGTTATCTCCCATAGAAAATGGCGCTACATTGCTAATATATATATGAATCATACGCGTAGCAATTTCCATCCGCTACCTTCACTGTTCCCTATACAACTACCACATTTTTCAATCATGTCTACATAACTACCAATACATCTAATTTTTCTAAAACTTTTCACTATTAACAATTACCCTATATAACTACCACATTTTTAATTACTTTTTCATATTTTCCTATACAATTATTTTACCTTTTAATCATCCTATATAACTGCACATACAACTAATCTATCTATGTTAACTTTATTCTCTTTATTCTTCATTATTATTTTTATTATATCACATTACTTTCTTCCTATTCAAAAATTTTACACAAAAATTTTTTCATTTTGAAGTTCAACACTTCCCAAACACACCCTGCATGTTGAGATTTTAATCTGCGCTCCAAATTTCTATTAGACGTCTCGGCCTCTTATTTGGGGGGATATTTTTTGTTTTGGTTGCATTGGTACAAACTCCTTAATTATTAACCATATCTATATAGTTCATGTGGCCCTCATATATATGAGTCTTGATCTTTTAAGACCGGATCCGTGCATCCGGCTCAAAAAATTATTATTATTTTTTTCATGAGTAAATAAATCTAGGTGTATTAAATCTATAAACCAAGTTTTACCATTTTTGGATGTTTTTAAATATTTTTTTATATTTTTAAACACAGTGGCATTTCCGTAATTTTTGGATCTTATGGCCTGCTGATCTTTTAAGGCCGGATGCACGAAGGTCTTAAAAGATCAGCAGGCCATATATATTGGATTCTAGTTAATAAATCCTCTTGTATAAAACATTCTAAACGTATTTGTATAATTCCTACCAGAGCTATCAAAAGTATCCGTATAATACGATCCCAACATTAGGTCTTCATTTCGCCCCACGCAATTGAAAATACAATCAAAACCGAATACTTCTAAAAAACTAGGTTTTAAAGAAATAATTTCATGAAACCTCTTCTACTTTTTAAGATATTGATAATTAATGTAAATTTTAATTCATTCATTATATTTAGCATCATTTGTTCAACTATGAGACTAAGTTTAATCTAAATATAATATGTGCATAAATCACATTTGCTAAAAAAATAAGTACGTTTATGTGTAAATCAAAAAAAAATATTTAGATTCATTTACATATATATTAAAATATAATAATACTTTTTAAAATTATTATACACATAGAAGTGATATTTTAAATGGTTTATATGTTGAACATACTACTTAAAATAATATTTAGCATTAAATTATTTTATTATATTGATTTTACAAGTTTGCAGGTGGAGCTCATATAAGGTAATAGTAGACAAATGAAAAAATTTTCATGATAATATAAATGATATAAAATATAATAGATTGAGTGAATTTTTGATCAACCATCTAAATATTAAAATGAAGAGAGTACTTTTGAAAGGGGGTTTCATAGAAGTATCCTCGCTATTCGAAAGTATTTCTAAATGGGTTCCGCTTACATAGAATCGGTCTCATCCATCTAACTATCTTAATTTTTAAGATGTTAATGATTGATGCAAAATTCAATCAATTTATTGCATTTAACAACACTTATTTAGTCAAGAGTCTAAGTTTTATCTAAATCAAGTATGTGCAAGGGCTACATTTGCTCAAAAATTAATAATTATGTGTAAATTATGAAAACCGCTTAGATCCATTCATGCATGCATTAGAACATAATAATACTTTATAAAATCATTTATTTATATAGTAGTGATATTTTAGATATTAAAAAATTAATTTAAAATTGATTACGTTGATTTTTATATATTTATAGATGAAATCCATATATAGTGATACTAGACAAGTGAGAGACTTTTCATAATAATATAAATATGCTAAGTATAATAAATGAAGTGGATTTTTCATTAACCATCAAAATTTTAAATATGGAAAGGGTAACATAAAAAAGGTTTCATAAAAGCGAAACCGTTTTTAAATTATAGATGGGATAAACAAGTACTACATGCGGAATTTTATGTAAAAAAAAAAAAAGATTTGAAAATTACTATTAGAGAAAAAGTCATCTGAAGCTATTTGTCCATAAAAGTATTGCACTGGTGGCTTCATAGTAAATTATATGACAAACTTAGGCGTCGTCAATGACCCGCCCAGGCGTAACAAGCCTGGGGCACCAGTGGGTCATACCCAACGCAACATAATTTGAAATCCACTTTTATTTCGACCCAACCCAACGAAACTCAACCTTTTTTGTAAGGCTTCAAACCCAACCCAACACCAACAAGACCCAACTAACCCTAGCTAGCCCATTTTCAATACCAACGACTCCCGCCGGAAGCCCGAAACAAAGGCCTGAGCAACTAGCTTGTTTAAGCGACACTTTGGAGAGCTGTGATTTTCTTTAGCTGACCTGGGGTAAGATAGACATAGGGTTATAAATATTCAAGTGCAACTTCACTACACTATAATTATGGTGCAATTATCTCAAAATAGGCTCCACATAATCATAAAATTATAATATCCCACTTATTATATTTGGAATTATGTATTCTATTATCATACCAATTTTTATCATAATTGGATATGTGTATGGACCCCGTCTGAAAATGTTATAAATTCAACGTAATAAAATAGTTTGATGTAAATAATAACTTTAAAGTTGTTTTTTCAACATGTAAATCATTTACTATAAAATTCATATATGAATAAATGATTGTATAAAATATCAATGCATTTAAATACATGTGAGGCCCATTTTAGGCCAAATAAACCATTAATCATGGTGCAACTTCATTGTGCAGGAAAGATTCTTATATATATATATATGAGAAATATTCAAGTGCAGCTTCACCGCAGTACAATTACATTGCAGTTACCTCAAAATGGGCCCCACATGATCATAAAATTATAATCTACTCTACTTATTATATTTGAAATTATGTATTCTATTATCATACCAATTTTCATCACAATTGGATATGTGTATGGACCTCATCTGAAAATAGTACAAATTCAACGTAATAAAATAGTTTGATGTAAAAAAAACTTTAAAGTTGTTTTTTCAACCTGTAAATCATTTGCTATAAAATTTAATATGGATAAATTATTGTATAAAGTATCAATAAGTTTAAGTATATGTGAGGCCCATTTTAGGTAAAATGTATCGTTAATTATGGTGCAGCTTCATTGCACGGGAAAAGTTCTCTAGATATATATAGAGAAGTATTCAAGTGCAGCGCAATTGCATCGTAACAGCTATGCATTTGCGCCAAAATGGGCCCCACGTGATCATAAAATATAATCTACTATACATATTGTATTTAGAACAATATATTCTATTACCAAATCAATTTTCATGCCAATCGGACATGTGTATAGACCTCATCTAACAAATTCAATGTAATAAAATAATTAGATGTAAATAACAACTTTAAAGTAACAAGTAAATCATTTGCTACAAAATTTATATATGGATAAATGATTATATAAAGTTTCATCGTATTCTAATATGTATGGGATCCAAAAAGGGAGAAATGTATCGCTGTTCCCCGGAACAACTCTTATATATATAGGAAAATGCTATAGTGCATGCGACAGCACCATGCAATCCATCCACCGTGGGCCCCACATGATCATAAATAGAAAATCTATCTTGCCCATTGTATTTAGAATTGGTCACTTTATTAATACCAATTTTCATCTAAATCCAACATATGTGTAGTCCCTATTTTAAAATGGTACAAAATCAACTTAATAAAATAGTTTAATATTAAATATGAAGTTTAAAGTAGTATTTTCAACATTTAAGCCGTCTAAAGTATTATTTTTATATAGATAAATGATTGTATAAAGTTTTATTGCAATCTAATATGTGTAAGGCCCATTTACAGTTGACTGCATTGTATTATGGTGCAGTCCGTCTCCACATGAATGGTTATCATATATATATATATATATATATATATGAAAACCTTTCCTGTGCAATGAAGCTGCACTATAATTAACGGTGCATTTAGACCAAAATAGGCTCGCATGTACTTAAATATATTGATATTTTATACAATCACTTATCCACATATAAATTTGATAACAAATGGCTTATATGTTGAAAAAATAACTTTAAAGTTGTTATTAACATCAAATATTTTTTATGTTGACTTTGTACAATTTTCAGATGGGGTCCACACACATATACAATTGGGTTGAAATTTGATATGGTAATAGAATAAATAATTCTAAATACAATAGGTAGAGTAGATTATAATTTTATAATCATATGGGGCTCATTTTGAGGTAACTGTACTATAATTTTGGTTTAGTGAAGCTGCACCTGAATATTTCTCATAGATATAGGAGTATTTAAGCACAGTGATGATAAAATTATAATCTACTCCACCCATTGTATTTAAAATAATGTATTCTATTATCATATCAATTTTCATCCCGATCGGATATGTGCATGACCCCATTTGAAAATAATACAAATTAAACTTAATAAAATAGTTTGATGTAAATAATAATTTTAAAGTGATTTTTTCAACATGTAAACCATTTATTATAGAATTCGTATATGGATAAATGATTATATAAAGTTTCATTGTATTCCAATATCTATGCGGCCCAAAAATAAGCAAGTGTAACGCTGTTCCAGTGTAGCTACACCGGAACAACGATACATTTACCCATTTACCGTCTAAACTATCTAAACTATGATTTTATATGGATAAATGATTGTATAAAGTTTCATTGCATTCTAATGTTGTGGCGCCCATTTTATAGCGGACTGCATCGTAATTACGATATAATTCGTCTGTACATGAACGGTTCTCATATATATTTATGTTAAATTTTTTCATGAATATGTAAGTTGGATGTATTTGATATATAGATCAAGTTTTATTATTTTTGAATTTTTAAGTATTTTTTATTTTAAACATAGTTGCATTATTGTAATCTTCTGAGGTCGAAAAAATTTAAAAATATGTTTTCTTGGGCCGGCCTAAGACAATCACATCTCCACTCTGAAACCAAATTTTAGTTTTCAGTTATGAAATTCTTCGTTGCAAATACCGAAAATTTTAGAAATGAAATTAGCTGCAAATGCTTCATGAAATCTAACTACTCGTTAAAAATATTTTATTTTAAATACTTCCTAACATATGATTCGGCAAATAAATGAAGAACTTCATGTTTAATTGTAGATAGTGCTTATGCAATGAATTTTTTTATTTTTATATTACGACTCAATCCAACACAAGAACATAATTTATTTATTTTTTCAAATTCTTTCTGCTCAATCCAATCCAAGTACATTTTTTTTTTCTAATTGTTGCTCAAGTGACAAATCCAACCACATAACCAATAATGTGTCTAGATATTGTTCCTACTGGATTTCAAACTCAAACCGGTGAGAAGACTTCCGATATCCTATATTTGCAACCATGATCAAGTTTCAATTGAGGCGGGTGTTAATAAAATAGTTTGTTATCAAACTAAATAATAAAAGTAAAAATGATAAACAATCTAAATTATAATTCTAAATAATCAATAAGGCATCTAATGCTAATAAAATAATTGAATTTAAAACATCAACTTTCGTATATTATCAACTTTCGTTTATTATTAATTTCAATGTTGATTAAGTATGCATAACTTCTAAAAATTTCAATAAACCAAAATGATACTGTGCGAGTAATCAAATTAGGTCAGTCGCGCGGTCAAATTGCATGGGCCACACATGTATTTTTAAAAAAAATTAAATGAAAAATTCAGAATGTTCATTTTTTAAAAATAAAAAATATATGAACTCTACAAATTCTGAATTTTTTTTTGGTAAGCATATCTAAGTCAGTTCGACAACTGACTAAATTTTTGTTTTTTTTTTTTTAAATACTTATGAGGCCTGTAAAGTTGACTGAATGGTAACTCTAGGGGTGTAAATCGGGTTGGGTTGACTCGAGTTAAGATAAATATAATCTTAACTTACCTTTTAAAATCTTAACTCAACCCTACTTTCAACCTTTTTTTTACAACTTAACCCAACCCTATTTCAACCCATTTCAAATTAATTTGGTTCGAATTAGAAATTGAGAATTACACACATTATTAACGATGGTTAACCTTTCCTTCATCAATTTTCTAAAATATCAAAAACAGTGATAAATTATAGAAACAATAAGTAATAATAGGAGTTATGCATACTTCAAGAGTGAAGAATAATTTAGTAACGGATTCATTGCTTTTTTATCCTTCGAGCAATTGATATTCTCAATAAGTAAAAAAGTGAAAGCAACATCAAAAGCATTGCATTAAATTATGCAAAATAAAAGACAAATATATAGTCTTACCTTCCAAGTTGGCATCAATGAAAGCTACAAACATCTCAATTGACGTATTCTAAATCACCAACACAAATAAATATCTAAATTACCTGTTTACAATACAATATAATCGAATAAATTGTATTAAATCTAAATACAATTTCACAACTAATTAACCAAACATATTTCCAAACTAAATAAATAGAAACACAACATCAAAAAAATTAAATCTAAACACAATTTCACAACCAATTAATTAAATATATTTCCATACTCAACACAATCTATTTTAAATATCCAAACAACCTATTTAAAATATATGTCCATAAACATATCCAAATACCTATCTCATGAAAGATAATAACATCTAAAAAATCTGTTTAAATAGCATGTCCACATATGGTTCATCTAAAAAATTCATCTAAAAATCTAGCACAATTGTTCTCTTTAAATCAAATCTTATGCACTCTTTCCTGCTTTTATGTGTGGTTTCTTACTGAAACAAACAATGATGAAAGTAAGTATGCATATATTACATTTGAGTGGAAATTCATGCATGCCCGCAAGTTACAGATTCTACACCACCTTGAGTAGCTATAAAATAGAATGAATCAGTTATAGTAAGTTAGTTGTATCTAGTCAAGTTACAAATACATAATCATAAATTCAAATTACCTTGACTATTTTAACCCATCAATTAGATTGACAAATCAATACAAACAGTGAAACAATCAACAAATAACAAACATTATATTACAATAACCCAATATATCCAAATATATAAATATACTCTATGTTTTGAAATTTAAAAATATACTTGACAGCAAATGTCTGAAGGCATCATGGGAATGGCACAGTCATGCACTCATAGCAAGCAGTGGCAGCAACGGGCCAAGCAAAGGCCACAATTGGGCAGTGGGTATGAACAAGACAAGAGAAATCGAACAGGAATGAGCAAATGAGAGAGGGAAACTAGCTATGTTGGCAAACGAGAGGGAGGAAGAGAGAAGAGAGCTGTGTGGGAGCCAGCTAGGAGAGAGGGAAGAACAGGACCAGAGAAATCGAAAGGGAATGAGAAAAAAAGTCTTGCTTGTGACGAACTCGAATGAGAAAGAAGGTTGGCTGTGGGGTAGGGAAGTGCCACGGTACCGGAAGACACGATAACAAATAGCAAGGGAAGATGGCAAGGAAAAATTCGACACTCAGCAGCAAGGGAAGATAGAGAGGGAAGATGAGTAGTAGACTGTAGCTGGCGGTTTGGGAAGACACAATAGTAGCAGTGGGAAGAATGCGCGGGCAGCTTCGTAACCCTAAGGGTTTCATCTTTCCAAAAGCGACAAACTACACTGAAGCCTAAGTGTAGTTAGAAATTAGTAAGAGTTGCTACGATTAATGTTAGAGCCAAAACACTGGAAGGGGAGAGAGAGGACCTTATGTGTCTCTCCCATTAGTTGGGGCATCTTCTCATAGATGACACTTTGCCACAACTTACAGTTTGGATGAAAAGTAAGTAAATTTTCACGTATTCGTAGACAAAAAACTTAAGACAAAGGTGAAATATGAAGTTCATAAAAGCTCACTAAAAAACTCAAACACTTGACAATTGAAAGTACAAATAATAGCCACTAGCGCAATGCCTTGGTGGTACAAAATAAGAACATACAATATGCAACCTCGGTTTAGTCTTGCCTAATGTAAGTTCTTTATTGCATTTTCCCCTCGTTGCTGGAGCTTTGCAAATTTCCTTCCAGGGTAGAGGGTGTTACAAATATTCTCTTCATGTTGTGAAAGTTGTGAATATATTTTACTGTAATACTAGTTGTTATAGTATACAAATACTAATAATACTGATAAAAATTACAAATAATAATAATAACAGAAAATTTAAATTACCATAAAAAGATCGCAATCGGGTACTGAAAATAATGATGATTCCGTACAGCTTTTGATGCTTGAGACAAATGTCGAACTATTTGGGGTGCAATTTGAGTAAAACATCAGTTTGTCAACCCGTTTGATACCATAAAATGATTATAGTGGGTTCTTATTTTTCTACCCGTAGATAAGATAGTTTCCAAATAAAAAATACACACTAAATTAGGATAGGATAGGTCTAAGGTCAGTGTATCCGAAATCGACCCAAATTATATAATATATGTTTAATATATCTTTTATACAATATATTATATATTTAAAAATATAAAATATATCTTTTGAAAATACAAAAACTTGTTTAATTTATTATTTAGGGTATTTAATAATGTATTTTAAAGAAATAATTTGGAACCCAAAACTACAATCAATCTAACATAAAACTAACTTAAAAAAATAAGATAGGATAGGTCTTGAACCAACCCAACCAAAAATAAAATAGGATTAGAGTTTTTTAAATAAGGTATGAATGTCGTCCATCTGGAATCGGACCCACCTAATCCAACTTACGCTCCTACCCCTAATCTCAATTTTTGATAATTATATTACACCCATTTAAATAAAGGATAAAAATCTCAAAAATTAAAAGTTGAGCTTAATAGATGCTTTTAGTTGGTCAATTAGGATGCAATCTAACGGTGCCACGAGTCCATGACGTGTGCTTATAATATCTAGGCAGGTCATTGGCCATGTCTAAGTATGCCATATAATTTGATGAAAATTGTTGGGTCAAACAAGTCACATGTTCAAAACTCCCAAGTATAGCCTAAGTTAGTATCTTGCAAACGGAAATTTTATCTCATGGCATGATTTTTCTTTGAACAAAAATTGAAAACTAACCGTCCATAAATAAAATCAGATTTTGGGCGCAAATACACTTGAGGCGTGATTTTCTTAGACCGGTATGAATTCAGGTGTTTTCAGACCAGTCCAAAATTATATATATATTTTTTTTGCTTTTCTGAAATTTTTTTATGAACATATTAATCTAATTATATTTAATCTATAAATCAAGTTTTAACATTTTTGGATATGTATGTATATATTTAATTCGGATTTTTAAATACAGAAGTAATTTTAATACTAAATATCAAAGTTAAAGTTGTATTTTCAATATCTAAACTATCTAAGATATCATTACTCTTTGGATAAATGATTCCATAAAATATTATTACATTCTAATATATATGGAAATAAATCTAAGGATTTTTCATAATTACACGTTAATATATATTTTTAAGTATATGTGGTCTATGAACTGATTTGATTTGGACGAAACTTGATCTTATTTTTTTGATCGGTAGTTATTCAATATGACATCTAGATATTATAATGAGAGATATTCATTAGTATAAATTTTTTATAATCAAACTATTTAAAACATAAGTTGATATGTATATATTTATGATGTCAAAAATTACTTTGATTGTAAAATTACATGTTATAAATCATTTGAGAGTGAATATTAAATGAGTAAAATTTGAAAATAAATGTATAAGAGTCATACTTCTATATAAATAAGTTACATAAAGAACGTAACCACATCCATTTTCTATTTATTGTACTTGGTATTATTGGTTTAACTAGGAGATTAAATTTTATCCAAATCAATGATGCTCATTGTTACATTTCACATAATTTTCTTTCAATTTAACAACTTATATACCAAAAATTTCTCGTTCAAAATTTTTTTAACTTCCCAAACACACCCTTAGATTGATTTATATATGCGATAAAATGTAGTAATTCTTTATACAATCATTTATACATGTAGTAGTGATATTCTCTAACTATTAAAATGTTGAAAATGCAATTTTAAAATTCACATTTAGTATCAAACATTTTATTACGTTGAGATGAGACAATGCATAATGATTACCAAACAAATAATGAGGTTTCCATAACAAGACAAATGATATTACTACATACAATAGATGAAAAAATTTTCGTCAATGGTCAAGATACGACAAATGGACAGCGTTAAATAAATTTGAAGTTTCATAAAAACGTAACTTATATTAGAAAAATTTATATAGAGTACAAAAAGAAAAACATTTATACCATCCCAGATGATCCTAAGGTCGGTTTGTATCCGTTTTGAGTGTTTTAGGTCACAAGTTCTCGCCTGTTTAACTTCGTAGTTTATCAACGTACCTCTAAGCCGTCCGTTTTTAGACTCATCAACCAAAGCCTATCAATGTGTTGTAAATTCGTATCACGCCTTACAAATTTTTTATATGTCCACCACCTTGGATGACCAGGCACTTGACAGAGATGTACTCTAGAAGCTAGGTAAAGAGGCCTCTGCTCAATATTTGAATGTTGGATCTCCTTCTACTCACACTACTAAACACACACCCATATCAACCACTTAGACATCCAACCAGTGACCAAATTTTAAAATTTTTAATGTAATTATTAAAATTTATATAGATTCTAGAAGGGGAAGTACTTGAACAGTGGAATATGTACCCAAGTAAATTAGAGCATTTTTCATTTTGGGCCATTATATAAAATACAATTCATTCATTAGTTTTAGTATTATGTATGAAGCATGGAATTAAGAAAATTTCTCAGTCAAAGATCTATGTTGACTAAAAAATAAAAATAATTTGAGAGGAAATCTTACCCTTGTTAAAATTGTTTATTTGTTAAAAAAAAAAAGCCCCCTCCCCAACCAAATTACGAATGAAGCATTTAAATATTCTAAAGTGCTTATCCCACTTAAAATAGTGCTGGATATAATGTTATACCGTTCTAATACTTATTTCAGTTGATTTAAGTGGATTCAAAATTTATACATTTTTTGTGTATTTTTTAAAGATTCATGCCGTATAAAATTCTAATTGAAATAATGTTTGATATATTGGTTAAGTAAATTGATTTTTCTATGTTACTAATGTGAGCCAGAAAAATAAAAAATGTGTTGGTCCACTTTGGTACATTTGACGCTTCGAAATATTTATTTTTGTAGTCGTTATATGCAGCGAAAATGCTTGCTGCATATGTTGCCTTTTCTTGTAGTGTAACCATCTAAAATATGTAATTTTTAATGATTTGTTTTTGTAGCCTATTAAAATTTTTTATCAATTCGATAACTGCATACATAGTTAGCTAAATATTTTTAGATATATACAAATTAGATCTCATTAATTAATAGACTAAACCATTAAATTAAGCAATCCTCTAGGAATTTCAACCAAATCCAGTGATTTCATATTAAACCGCTAGCTGAACTACTCAGATATTAAATTTATAGATGAAAAACGCCAATTTAACATACTTGAAAAATTCCTATAAAAAAAGAAACTCGAGATATATCTATATCCGAAAAAACCCTTCATCGAATGTCACGATTAAGTGATCTTTACATTCCGCCTGCTTGCACATTATCACATTTGTGCTCAAATGGATAAATCGAACCGTGCTATAGTAATACAAATTAAATAGAGAAGCTTGAAAAGGAACATTTAGTGAAGAGAAACACGGTATGTTTCTATGTTTGGTAGTTTCTTAATTTGCAATTATTCCTAATCTTATGAACGATATTGCTTGAAAAATGCATGTTAAAATAGTTCTAGGAAAAAAAACTAGTTTTGGAAAATGAATTTTCCAAATAATTCTGTTTTAGTGAAATTAATTAGATGGTCCTGCTCCGGAGTAGAGAAATCATTCGAATAGCATTCACTTTATAAATGAAGAGTAATCAACGAAGGAAAAGAAAAATAACTGAAATAGGGATCCCAATCGTATGCTCCCGGGAGCATGCAGCGCTGCATACTCTCGGGCGCATACACTTTTTTTATTTATTTTTTATTTTTTTACAATATTGTTAATCTATCTGTATTTAATATGTGTATAAATTTTTACCATTTTTGGAATATTTTAGATTTTTATTTTTTATTTTTGAAAATCAGTGACATTTTATATAATTTAAAATTACCTAAAATGCTACTAATTTTCAAAAATCAAAAATAAATATTTAAAATACTCCAAAAATGATAAAAATTTATACATATATTAAATACAGATAGATTAACAATATTGTAAAAAAATTTCAAAAAAAAAAATATGCGCCCGGCAGCATACGAGCGGCCTCAGCAAGTCCAGGTGAAGTGGTCCTCGCGATGTGAAATCTTTCCAGAAATAAGATGCCATTGACATTCCATCTTCCAATTGCCAAATGTACGAACCTGATAATAATATGGTTGAGGCGTTGATCGCAATGACGCGGCGTGATACGCATCCAAGCTGGTAGCTACATATGGCATGAAATGCATCCATATTTTTTGTCCGTTCTATACATTGATAGTCATGTGGATTTTTTATTTTTTTTTATCATGGATAGTCATGTAGAAGTTTCGATTCAATCGAATTGGCTCTTCGTAGGGCCTAAATATAGTTAGACCAATATATTTTGGACTTTTTATAAAATACAGAAGCCTGCTGTTATGAGTCTGATTTTCATTTTTTCTTTTTCATTTTTATGTGGGCTTAAATGTATGTAATTTATACATTTATTTACCATTTTAAAATTTAAAATTTTTTTTCCATATATTTTTAAAAAATTTTAAAAAGAAAAAATTTTCATTTGTGGAAGAGTGATATGAATGAAGATTTTTTATTCTTGGATTTTGTAAAAAATATATGAAAAAATTTAAAATGTTAAAATTAAATATAAATATATAACTAGTGCCGCACATAAAAATGAAATTTTTTAAAATTTAAAGTAGAACTTGCAACAACGGATTGTGTTATATCAAAAATCTTATTTTAACCGGTGTCCGAAATGTATCTTAACCAATATTATTAACACCCAACTGTCACAATCCGGTCTAAATCATTGGTTAAAAATGGTTAAAACCACTAAAATACCTCTATATTTAAATATTCAAAAAATATATTATTCTCTAAAAATGGTAAAACTTATTATATAATTAAATATATTAGATTAACAGTTTTATAAAAAAAAATTAAAACATATATTTTGCCTGTCTTAGCCCGGGTTAGCGGTATCATTATTTTTATAAAAAGAAAATTCATGGCAAGTCGAAGATGTCCCATTTCCTACGGGTACTAGTCGATTATTTCGCATCTTGTGAAACATGCAATTTCACCATGGATGCAAAACCCCGACCGCTTAGTTAATTGTCTAACCCGCAGGGCCGCAGGGTGTGGAACATGAGCAATTATGTTTCAAATTCGAGGGGAAGAGCCCGCGCAACGTGCCAGATTATCTGTAAATGTGCATGGTACTTTCCATTTTTACATGTTACTAAACTTCAGTCCAAACTGTACATCAAAAAGAAAAAAAAAAAAAATTTAGTCCAAACTTTTTAAAATTTAGGGCTTGTTTAGTAATTGGTTAAAATATTGAGAAAATTACAAAGAAGTAAAAAAGTAAAAGAGAAAGTAATATGGTAGAAATAATGATTAGGAATAGAGATACAACTTGGAAACTTGGGTTCATGAGACTCACATTTGCCTTAATCTTTTTGATGAAAATATTTGCTTTAGTCTTAACCATAATTCTATTTATAAAACTTAAATTTTAACCTTTAATTTTAACAATTATAAAACTTAAACTTTAATCTTAGTTTCGAAAATTAGGTTTAAGTTGACTTTGAGATTGACAAATTTCCATTTAATTTAAAGTTGACAAGTCTACATGTTTATATAAATATATCAGAGGTTTGAACTTCTACAATCCATCGGAAATACCCCCAATTTCAACCCACCGTAAAACCCTTTTTAAAATTTTAATTTTAATTTTTAATAAAATTGTTACACTAGATGTATAATCTATAAATCAAAATTTATGATTTTTTACTCTTCCAATCGAAATCTTTACTTACAATATTATATTTTCCATGTCACTGGGAAGAGTCATAACTCCCACACACCAAGAAAAGACGGTATAAATATATTTTATAAATTTAAACGTAGACAATAACCACAATTTTCTTATGTTTAAAATTCAAAAAATATATTTATACATCTTTAAAAATGATTAATTTTGACTTTAACTAGTCATAGAAAATCATTCCACAATATATAATAACAACAACTTACATAAAAAATAATAATAATACATAACCTAGCTAAATTTTTTAAAATATAGCAGTACATAATATATTTCTAAAAAAATTAAAAGTAAAAACATAAACATAAAGACAGATGGAAAAAAAATTATTATAATACAATTTCAAAGTGAAAAATATGTATTTAGTCGTAAATATAAATACTATATAAATATGAAGAAATATTATCAAGGTAATTATATAGTATATTTTATGTTAAATATAAAAACTAAAGAGGGCTTAAGTTATTTTCCTGAACTCTAATCTTATTTATAATTAAATTTTTCAAATTCTAGATTCGGACTCGATCCAACTCCTGTTGCACCTAATTAGGAGTAAAGATAAAAATGAAATAGATAAAATAGTTGTATTAAAATAAGAAAAAATTAAAATATAGATATCATAGGAAAAAAAGTAGTGCAGCATAGTTAAAACTTAAACTATAATAAAAGATTGGTAGGAGAGAGTGCGAAAGACAAAATCATGCAACTTCAAGAAAAAAAAAGGCAAAAAAGATAAAATATTTGGATTATTTACTAAAGTAAAAAAGTCGTGATGATCTCCAAAAATGGTAAAAATTAATACACATATTAAATATATTTAAATTAATAATTATGTGAAAATTTTCAAAAAATAAAAAATTAGTTAAATACACCCAAGGCACTAAAGCTAAGTGCACCAAGGTTTATGTAATAATATCCAACTTAGAGATATGTAAAAATCTTTGAATCAAAACTTTTCACTATCCGTAACTATGTTATTTTTAAATTATTTTTTACATCTTCATATAAAAATACTATACTTTTTAATTATTTCTATACAATTATTTTTACAATAAACCGATTTATTTAATTTTATTTTCTTTAGTATCTATCGTTGTTCTTATCATATCACGTTATTTTCTTCTATTTTAAAAATTTTTACACCAAAAACTTTTTCTCAAAAGTTCTATACCCAAACTTTCCTTAAATAAGATTATAGTTGGGGGCCTTATCATTTCAAAACGATCAATAATGAAGCCGGTTTAAAATTATATATATATTTTTTAAAATTTTTAAAATAAGGATGGATTTGTATACATCTAAAATATTTTGAACAATAAATTTTCAATTTAAACTTTTTATTCCCCCTTACTGTACTATTTTTTAATTATTTCTTCACATCTTCCTATGCAACCATCTTAATTTTCAATTATTTCTCACAATTATTCATAAAACTAACTTTTTTTAATTTTATCATCTTTATTTCTCATCATTACCCTTATTATATTACATCATTTTCTCTCATTTATAAAACTTTTATGCCAAAAAAATTTTTCTAAAAGTTTTTTTCACTTTTCATACACACCCGTAAATTGTTAATTTAGTTATATTTAATTTATAAGCCAAATTTTTCTATTTTTGAAGATATGTATATATTTATTTTATATTTTAAATACGTGGGTATTTTAGTCATTTTAAATTATCGACACATGACTAAAATATTCCTATATTTAAAAATCAAAAATAAATGTATACACAACTTCAGAAATGACAAAATTTGATGTATAGATTAAATACACTTAGTTAACAGTTTTATAAAATGTAAAAAATAATTTTTTTTTGAACTAGTCCGAAATGATTATTTCCCAATAAATTGCTAGTATACTAGTTAATCCGATTTTTACTAACAGTTAAATCGGTTCAAATAAAATAAACTTTAGACGGATTTGATTTTGACAATATAGGCTCGAACTACACTAGCTATGAAGTTATGTGCACAAGTTATATATTTCTTATCTCCACGCATTGCAGTTGAGTCAGACTAAATCACTTTGATCATTTTCTTTCTGAGTTTATGATGTATAATTAAGAAAATTTGACCACATTTTGAGTCAACCTATCTTCGATATAGGGGTGAGAATTAGAGCAGGTCGACTCATGACTTGGCTTTGACCCAATCCGTTTTTAGTCGGGTAAAACCAATACTTTTTGACCCAGTATAGGGATGGGTCAGAAATTTTGACCCAAATTCAAAAATAGGGTCGAGGTGGGTCGACCATGTCCCGACCCAAAGAGTTCGACCCGCTCCTCATATATTAATTTATTAAAAATTATAAGCCTATGTTTAAATATTATTTTTATTTTCTTTCAAAATTCTCACTTTTTTATAATCAACTCTATCAATTATAGAAGAATCAATTTATTCAAAAAGCAATATAAGAATCAATGAAAAATTTTGTACATATATAACCCTTCTGTTTAATTGTATATTAACCTATTTTAATAAATTTATACTATATTTTCAAATATTTTGTTTTCTTAATTATGTGTTTTTAATAATTAGTGAAATATTGAAGCATATAATATTTAAATTTAGTATAGATGTATACTTATATTTGATAGGTATATAAATTATTTAATTGACCTGTATCTTTTTCCCGACCAGCTATCCCGAAATCGGTTCGATAGCAACCCGAAATTTGTCCTGAAACCTATTTAAAAAAAGTGAGGGTCAAACCGACCTTGTCCCGACCTGGTATAAAAAGAGAGTTAAACTCAATTTTTAAAAAGTAGGGTCAGGGTTGAGCAAACCTTGACCCGGTATGACCCACCCTGATTCCCACCCCTACTTCGATATATTAGTCAAACTTAGTCAGTTTGGTGTTGCTCTTTTTATGTTTCTGATGGGTAATTAAGAGAACCAAACTCATTTACTTAGTGAACTCATCTTTACAAAATAAGTTAAAATGTAGTTAGCCCGATCTCGCTTTTGCTTAGTTTCTCATAAATAATTGAAACAATTAAATACAATTTACCATATGTGTCAACCTATCTTGCTAGCTAAGTTATCAAATTTAATCAACCTGATTCTATTTTTCTAAGTTTCTCGTGAGCAATGGAGACAATTGATTCTCACTCAATGGGTCAATCCATCTTAGCCATATAAATTCAAACTAACTTGTTTAGTCTCACTTTTTTTAAACTTCCCAAGAGCATTGAGATATTTAAATCTAACTTATTGAGCGCATATTTAAGAATTGATAAAAATTTTGGATGAAATTTTTTTTGTGTAAAAGTTTTTAAATTAATAAAAAATAATGTAATATGATATGAGTAATGATGTAGAGTAAAGAGAATAAAGTTAAAATAGATAAGTTACTTATATAGGTAGTTGAATAGAAACGATTGAAAAGTAGAGTAGTTGTATAGGAAAATGTAAAGAAAAAATTTAAAAATAAAATAATTATAGAGAGTAAAAAGTTTTAGTTTGAAATTTTTTATTGAAAATAGACATACCCTAAGTTAACTCGTTTTTGTCGAAGTTCCTAAATTCAGCCAACCTAATCTAATTTCGATACATTATCAAACATAGTCAATCCGATCTTATTTTTTCTAAGTTTCTCATAAACAATCATAAATGAGTCTCATTTATAAATTAATTCATCTTGGTTAGATAAGTCAAACTTAGCTAGTCTTTTTTTTAAAAGAAAAAAAATTTCTTATGAGCAATTGAGAGAATCAAATTTAATTTACTAAGTCAACATTCTTGCTAACTAAGCACCACTATTGCCACGGAACTTACCTAGCCACTAGAGGCTAAGAAGAACCAACTATCACACCAATTCCTATGAAAACACAAAAACTACCACACCAAGAAAAATCCAATGTAAAAATTCTAACAACACCTAAATTTGTAATTTTCAAAGCCGCCAGTGCCAAGAAAAATCCTGGCCCTTGAATCTTGTGGACAGGGTAATGCTTGCAGATATGATTGCAGAGAATGGATCTGTGTAACATTTTTTAAGATTTTAATTTAAAAGTATTTTAAGCGGTTCCAAATGCTAGGTGACAGAGGGAGCATGTGTGATCAATTTTGAAAGAGGTAAAGAGGAGCGGTGGATGTGCTTGCAATTTGTGTCAAAAAAAATTTTGATAGGAGATATTTGCCATTTCTGGTGAGTTACAACAAAGCTATGTGGGTATATTTGTTAATTATTCAATTTAAAATAACTAAAAGATTTATATGTTTAAAAATATAAAATAAATATATATTTTTTCAAAAACGATACAAAACTTAGTTCTATACTAAAAACACATATTAAATTTTGTATAAAAAAATTTTATAAATAAAAAATAGACTTTGGCTCAGCCATTTTCGACCAGCTGTAAATGATCGCTTCCACTAGCGAGTTTAAAGTTCGAATCATTTAGAATGATACGTTTTCATTACAATAAATTAATTATGTTTATGAGTTTTTGTTAGGATCTAAATATATTTTCTTCATTTGTGCTCATATATAAAAATACATGAAAAATTCAAGGCGAATTCCATATATACCCATGAATTTTAACCCTAATTCTATTTATATCCACAAATTTTCAAAAATTCACAATATACCAACATATTTTACCTAAACTTTGACTTATGCCCACACTGTTACAAATTCATTAATTTTATATTTAAAAATCACATTCAAATTAATTTTTAGTACTTTTACAACTATGAAATCATATATTATTTAAATACAAATTTTTAGTTTTTGAACAAATTAACCTTAAATTATATTAAGACTCGGGCATATTCGTTATTTTAAAGGGGTGTTAATGGTCCCTTTAACAGATTTCTTATGGTACGGGTATAAGTGGAATTTTAGACAAAATACGTGAACATATTATGAATTTTTGAAAATTCGATGGTGTATGTAGAATTAAAGGTAAAATTCGTGAATATATGTGACATATGCCTAAAAATTAACTATATAAAAATTTGGGGGTGTTTAGATGCTACTCAAACTTTCAACTCTCCACAATTACCTTATTTTTAATCATTTCTTTATATCTTATTGTACAACTATCTTAACTTTCAATCAATGTTATACAACTACTTATACAATTAAATTATTTATTTTAACTTTGTTCTTTTTACACATCATTATTATTCCTATCATTTTACGTCTTCTTCCATTTAAAAAAAAATTATAGTAAAAATTTTTCTTTAAAAATCTTATCACTTCCTAAACATCCGCTTAATATAAAAACGGGACTCATGTATGTAATGAAAATAAAATTAATAGAGATCAGCTGTACCCGTGTATCGCGTGGTCGGCACTCGGCACACGCGATCGGAATGATTTTTTTGTTTGTGTCCTCATAGGAACGCTTGTTTTGACAGTGGTGACAGCTTATAATAATTAAGAAACCCCGTCGCCACTCAACAGAGCAGAGGTTCTGAATTCTCTCTCACACCCAACAGGCCCGCACTCATGGAGCTGTCCTTGATTCTCAGCTTCCTCTTCCTCTCCCTTCCTCTTGCCTTGGCCGTGAAATTCCTCTTCTTTCAAAGCTACAAGAGCAAGAGAAGACTCCCACCGGGCCCTCCGCCCCTTCCCTTGCTCGGCAACCTCCTCACACTCCGAAAACCAATGTTCGAACTCGAGAGCGTACTACGCCAGCTCCGAGCCAAATATGGTCCCATCGTCACCCTCTACATCGGCACACGCCCCGTCATCTTCATCCTCGATCGCCATATCGCCCACGATGCTCTCGTTAAAAACGGCACCGTATTCGCCGCCCGCCCACAGGCCACCGAGCTCACCCGCTTCTTCAACTCCAATCAAGACAACATCAGCTCCATCTCCTACGGCTCTCAGTGGCGTCTCCTCCGCCGCAATCTCATGTCAGAAATCCTTCATCCTTCGCGGGTGAAGATCTTTGCCGGCGGCCGGAAATGGATCCTGGAGCTTCTCATCAAGCGGCTCCGCTCCACGGAGGAACGGGGTGAGCCTGTCCGTGTGCAGGAGATCTTCCAGCACGTCATCTTCTGTTTGCTCTTGTACATGTGCTTTGGGGAGAAGCTGGAGGAGAGCGCCGTGAACGAGATTGAACGAGTGCAGCGCCGGATGCTCGTTACTTATTCGAGCTTCAACCTCTTCGCCTTCATGCCCACATTGGGACGGCTCATCTTCCGCAAGAAGTGGAAGAGGGCGCTGGAACTAAGAGATGAACGAGAACAACTGTTGATACGCTTGATTAGAGCACGTAAAGAGTGGAAAGAGGGTCATCAAGATGAAAAGACGAAGAAGAGCGGCTTTGAGTTCTCCTACGTCGATTCTCTCCTTGCTTTGGAGCTACCCGAGGAAGGTGGGAGGAAGCTGACGGAGGCAGAGATAGTGACTCTCTGCTCTGAGTTTTTGACGGGAGGAACCGACACGACATCGACGGCGATGGAGTGGATATTCGCAAGCCTGGTGAAGAACCCAGACAAGCAGGGAAAGCTGGTGGAAGATATCGAACGAGTGGTGGGGAGGAATGGGGAGATAAGAGAGGAGGATCTGCAAAAGATGCCGTACTTGAAAGCGGTGATCTTGGAGGGTCTGCGAAGGCACCCGCCAGGCCACTTACTGCTGTCTCATGCAGTATCAGAAGAGGTGACATTGGGAGGGTATATCATACCCAACAATGCGATCATCAACGCTACGATAGCAGAAATTGGGTTGGATAAGGAGGTGTGGAAGGAGCCTCTGGAGTTCAGACCAGAGCGGTTTTTGAAAGAAGAGGGCGAGGAGGGCGTGGACATAACAGGGAGTCGGGAAATCAAGATGATGCCTTTCGGTGTTGGGAGGAGGATTTGCCCTGCGCTTAGCCTCGCAATTCTGCATCTTGAATACTTGGTGGCTAATCTGGTGAGGGAGTTCCAATGGAAGCCGAAGAAGGAGGGAGAAATCATCGACTTGTCGGAGAAGCTGCAATTCACAGTGGTCATGAAGAATCCATTGGACGCCAAGATCATCTCACGAAGAAGCTAATTAAATGTATAGTAATCATGCTAAATAAAAGTAGTAATTTCCATCCGCTACGTTTCAATTAATTTATCATAAGGCGGAGAGGCTTTATTAATAGTGCAGTACAAGGATACATTTCCATTGCGCAAATGTATTTGTTATTAGAAGCATGTCGCTAGCGCATGCAGATAGCCAGCTTGTTGCAGTGTAAATTCGACTTCTTACAATTGTTATTATCACCCGTGAGCATGGGTGAATAAGAGCTTATTGTTATCTTTGTGTAAAATGTTAAGTTTGATTGTAATACAAGGCGGGAGGTTATACTGTACCATCAATAAAAAAAAAGTATAAGTAAAATATGCAAATAGCATTTAAATACATAAAAATGGAAAAACATAAAATAGTAATGGAAAATACATGTCAAATAATTTTTAGAAGAGGTAGGTATATATGGACATGTTGGGATGATTTGGAAAAAAATAGTTAGAAATTTATATTTTCAAGACATTAACCAGGTAGTTCGTACATATATATATATACACACACACATACATACACGTGAAATATTTTCGTAAAATTTACAGTTTTTCATAATTCCTTTGAAAGCAAATATTTTCACTGTTATAAGGCTGGAAGAGGCGAATTCGCTGCAAAAGTCTGTTGTTGCAAAATCTTAAAGCACGTTGCTAAAAAAATTATTGCACTGAATGGAATAGTCCATATTTAGCAACGACCTTGAAAATGGTTTTAAAAAACCTGAGCTTCTAACAATCATTTTATTCTGGATGATTTGCAAATACTCCCACTTAGTTTGACTATAATTGCAAATACGCTCACACCGTTATAACACCATTATTGCAACGTTACAGTGTGGATATATTTGCAAAGGTTCGAAAACCACATGGGTATATTTACAATTTCAAAAATTAAATGAGTTTATTTAGTTTTTACAAATATACCCAGGAAGTTGTCAAACCTTTGTAAATATACCCACGTCGTAATTATGTAGTAACAATGTTATAACAACATAAATATATTTACAATTAAGGTCAAACTATATGGGGTAATTTGCAATTTCTAAAACTATGTGAGTATATTTGCAGTTATGGACAAACTATATGAGTATATTTGCAAATTATACGTGTTCCAAAAGGTTGTTGCTACTAGTGAGCTTTTCTGTAATATGATAAAGGCACTGTGAAAATGTTGTTGAATGTTACAGGTTTTTTCCCAGAAGTAACATAAATTTAGCTGCATATAAGTGCATTTGGCTATAATTATTTTTTGGTTGCTAATAATTTTTTTTGAGGAGTTTGGTTGCTAATACTTAATTACTTATGATTAGTGTCATTTGAACAAATGCAACATTTTGACATCAAATGCAGCTAATTAAATAATACTGCAAGTGCTTAAACTTTTTTTTTAGGATACTGTTTAAACTTGCCAAGGGTGTTAATAAGTCTCAATCATATCTGGGTGATGTTGTTCATATATATAAAAAAAATTATCTACTCATATGGGAGCCTACTTGATTGTGAATAGAAAATCCACTATATCAATTGCATTTAGAATTATTCACTTTATTAGCATATTGATTTTCATTCAAATCTAACATGTCTATGGGCCCGATGTTAAAATAGTATAAAATTAATGTAATAAAATAATTTAACATAAATATCAAGTGTAAAATGACATTTTAACATCTAAACCATCAAAAGTATGTTTTTATATGGATAAATGGTTGTGTAATATATTTTTATATTTCACTATGCATGAGACCTATTCTACAGCAAACTACACCATAATTATGGAGTAGTCCATTTGCACCAGTCTTATCACTCTATGTATACATACCAACGTACGTAGAAGCAATTCCATGTAATCCATTCTATTTTTTAGATATTGATGATTAATGCAAAATTTAATTCATTTATTATATTTAATATAATTTATTTAGCTAGGAGACTAAATTTCATTTAAATCAAATATGTACATTAGCAACAACTGCTCAAAAATAGTTATACCCTTGTGTAAATTAGGAAAAATACTTTAATCAATTCATGCATTTAATAGAATAATACTTTATAAAATAATTTATCCATGTAATAGTGATAATTTAAATGTTTCGTATATTGAAATACTGCTTAAAAATTACTGTCTAGTATTAAATTATTTTATTTCATCGATTTTACACATTAAAAGATAGGGTTTATATAATTATCAAAAAAAGATATGGCTCACATACAGTAATATTAAACAAATTAATTTTTTATAATAATATAACTAATGCTAAATATAATAGATGGAATGAATTTTTCATCAACTATAAAGATATTAAAAATGAAGAAGATCACGTAGAAGAGGCTTTTCATAGAAAGCACATATATATAGAAAAATATTTAAGTGCAAATTGAGCCCACTGCAAATGGGGTCACTTGATCATGTAATTAATATTCATCTCATCAATTGTATTTAGAATTTTTTACTTTAATAGTATACTAATTTCCATCTAAATAAAAAATGTGTATGGGCATTAGCTTAAAATGACACAAAATCAACATAATAAAATAGTTTAATGTAAATATCAATTTCAAAGTTGTATTTTCAATATCTAAACTATCTAAAATATAATTTATATATGATTATATAATATATTATTATATTTTAATATTCATAAGACCCATTTTTGTAGCGGATGACACAATCCGTCTACACATAAAGAGTTCTATATGAATATATACAGGACTTCACTTCTATATAACTAAGAGTGTTAATGGTCATGATCAACCTGTCAACCTGCTCGTCCAACCTGTTTATAAATGGGTTTAGGTTGAGATTTTAGAATAAATGAGCTATGATTTATAAATCCATTTAACCATTTAATTAAATAAATGTATTATAGTTGAGAATTTATAACCCGTCAACCCGTTTAGTAACCCTTTTAACCTGTTTAACCCATTCGATTTATTAAAATTTTATATTTATAAATGTTAGCCCCTTGGTTATTTCTCTCGTTAAGTTTTTCTCCTACCACTTAATTTTTATTTTTCACTGCTTTTCTAATTCTATTTTTATGTTATTTCCTTACTTTCACTTCCCCTACGTTGAAAATACCATCTTGTTTTTCCCTACAAGATCATTATTTGCTAGAGTTTAGGCCGATCCTTTGCTATATAACCTGTTAACAATCCACCAACTCATTTATTAAATGAATTGTAAATGGGTTAAGGTTGAAATTTTTTTAAGTGGGTTAATAAATAGATTATGCTTGGGATATTTTAAATCGGTTAGGATTAAAATTATGATCCAACCCATTCAACCCGATCCGCTAACACCCCTATATATAACTGGGTTACATAGAAATAATCCCTTAAATTTTAAGATATTGTTTATTGATGCAAAATTCAATCTACTTATTGTATTTAACATTACTTGTTTAGCTAGGAGACTAAGTTTTATTTAAATCAAACATGTGTATATGTCATATTTGTTTAAAATAGATATATTTATGTGTATATTAGGGAAAATGATTATATCTATTTACATGTGTTGGAATATAATAATACTTTATAGAATCATTTATCCATATAGTAATTATATTATAGATAATTTTTTATAAACTAGGATGATTTCATTACAACGAATAACAATCCATGTACAAAAAGTTTACAATTTGCCTAGTCGAACATCTCCACCAGGTTTTGCAAGATTCATTCAATGATGAAACCATACCAGCTAAGCAATGGGATACTTTGTTGCCCTCTTTTAAAACATGCAAATATTTGACCGATTTAAATGTTACCGCCATGGATCTAATGTCATCGAGGATAGATCTAACCCCCCGATAATACCCGGTGCTCCTCGTTCAAAAAATTCATCAAATTCAAAGAGTCACTTTCCATCTCTAGATCATGGATTTCCATCTCCAAACTCCATTTAAGGCCAAAAAGTAATGCTAATGCTTCCATAGTCATAACATTATTAATCCCCTGCACTTGTCATCTTCTGCTTGCAAGGATTGCAAGGAATAGACCATCAACGTTTCTCAGCACAGCCCCTTGCCTCATGCATTTAGCTTTGGAATTTTTGTTGCCATCTACATTAATCTTAAGGATTCCCTCAGCAGGTTTCACCCACCTGACCTTCAGCTCTCTTACCATTAACCCCTTCGAGCTCAAGTGGTTTGCAAGTGTGAAGGAATCTTAGAAAGACCAGCACTAGTCCATAATTGAACCCAAAGACCGTGTATCTTCCCTAGATCTATGCAGGCTCCTAATGTGCCACCCTATCTAATGCATCTTCAGACAACTGGCGAGAGCAAGAGATGAAGAGTCATTGGAGGCAATCCTTGGGATCCATATGCACCTTTTCGGAAACAGTGATTCCCTCTCAGGGCAAATGCATCTGTCGTAGACAAATAAGTGGTTTGGCTCTTCTATCATTCGATCACATAACACATAACCTTGTTCAACTTGGATTCCTCTTTTATAGAGATTGGTTCTTGTAGGCTTAGCATCCACAATAAGATGCTAGCCAAAAATCTGTCTTGCTTGGGACATTGTCTTTCCAAAGCTTACAAAGCACCACTTTTATCTTGGTCATAATTGCCTTCCCCTTTCTTACCGGGTACCCTGCAAGAGAAATCTCATTAGAAATAATCACCTTGTGGGCTGATTTTACCTAGAAATGCCCATCCGGCTCAGCTACCAAAGCTAACAGTCCTCCATTGGGTTGATTGATAGGGAATCATTTGAATAGTACTCCACCCACACTCCTCCCACAGCAGCAATGACTATATCCTTCCTCCAAAGTCTCCTATCTTGATCAATGAAGTGGCAAACTCGCACATCATCTGGTATGTCAGCAGGAAGGGGCCAAGCCTTTATAATTTCTGTATCTGAGCTCTGAAAGAAACTGGCAGCTTGACCAGCTCCGATCCTCCATTTTCTCCCTTTTTCTACATGGATAATTTTAAATATTGAAAATACTATTTAAAACTTGATATTTAGTATTACATAATTTTATTACGTTGATTTTACACATCTAGATGGGGCCCATGCATATTGATAGTAAACAAATAAAAGTGTTTACATGATAACATAAATGATATTAAATACAATAAATAGCATGAATTTTTCATCAATTACTAAGATACTAAGAATGAAGGAAGTTACATGAATTAAGAGTTTCATAGAAGCAAAGTATACAATAAGTAACAATTATTGCATGTGCACCCCTCTGTTGGTCCTTATCAGGAACAACCCACTAGTAATAGCAACTGCTGGGCTAGCCTACCTAGCCAACTTCTTCTTCCCTAGACTCATTGTCTAGTGCCAGCCGAGCTGAAGGCCTGCATTGCTCGAGGCTAGCGCAAAAGAGATAAGAGGGAGAGGGTTTCCGCAATTTTTTTTTGGCTATGTTCTTTTTACAAAAAAGCATTTGATTGAAGAGATTTTCTGCAAAATCTCCTCAAAAGCCCCGAACAACCCAATCACTTGTCGTCTTCCCTACCCCCCCCCCCCCACCCGGAGACAAGTTGTGGTAGGCATATAAAAATAACTTTCCCCTTTTAATAGTAATAAAATGATTCTAGGCTTGCAAATATCTTATTAAAGATCCTCTATAAACATAACATTGGATTTTTAAGAATCATAAAGAGCACAAATAAAACCTTTCTTTATGTTAGTTGTCCAAAAGATCTGACGACTTTTTGGCAAAAATTCCAACTTTCATCTTATGTCTCTAATTTGATGAGAAATAATTTTAAAAAAAACTCGGCATAATAAGGCACGGTTTTGGAAATAAATCATAACTTCAAAAATCAAAGCCCTAGCTACTTACTGTGATTGCTTGTAATCCTCACTTCAAAAATTGTCTCACCAATCCAACTACTACAAAACAACTCGCTCAAAATCCTTTCCCCTTTCTTTCGGGGGAAAAAAAATCCTTTCCCTATCTTCTCATTGCTGACTAATATACGATCTTTGTTCATTATGGTCATTCATCGAACATCTAGATAACATCAACGACATATTACATATCCTTCTGGAGGCCGATCGTATGCGCTGCATGCTCCCGGGCGCATGCACCCATTTTTTTATTTTTTTTGAATTTTTTTTATAAAACTGTTATTATAAGTGTATTTAACATCTTTTGTAAATTTTTACAATTTTTGGAGTATTTTAGATATTTATTTTTTATTTTTGAAAATCAGTGGCAAAATTGCCTAAAATGCCATTGATTTTCAAAAATAAAAAATAAATATATAAAATACTCCAAAAATTATAAAAATTTATACACATATTAAATACATATAGATTAACAATATTGTAAAAAAAATTTCAAAAAAAAGGGTGTATGAGCCCAGGAGCATGCAGCGCTGCATGCTCCCAGCAGCATACGATCGGCGTCCTATCCTTCTTGCCGACTTTATCCTCTCTTCATTATCCTGGTCCAAGCTTTCAGGAGATCATAAGCGAAATTTGCTTTATATTATTGATTAATTTCCATATCTTATACCTGATTATATTTACGGCCCAAATAAGATTTAGATTAAAATATTTTTTGCTACCATAATTAAAGGAATAATATTAAGGGTTATTTGAAAATATATTCACTTGATTTGACTCTAAATGCAAATGTATCTATAAAGTTTCAGAAATTACAAATAAACCTATATAATTTGACCTTAATTGTAAATATACTCATGCTATTATGATTCTATTATTGCACCATCATAGTGTGAGTATATTTGCAAAAATATGCAAACTATATGGGTATATTTGCACTTTCAAAAGTCGAGAGTATATTGAGTTTTTGTAAATACACTTACGTAGTTTACGTATTTTGAAAATATACCCACGATGTGACGGTGCAACAATAACATAAGTATATTTGCAATTATGGTCAAAATATATGAAAGTTATTTGAAATTTCTAAAACTATGCGAATATATTTACAAATATAGTTAAACTAAGTGAACACATTTGCCTTTGTCAAAAAAAAAAAAGTGAACACATTTGCAAATTATCCTTTTTAATTTACTAAACTTAAGCCAGCCATACTACTTCAGTATGAAATTCAAGAGTAGAAAGTAAAAATCTTCAAAAACTAACTCGCATATATACGATTATTTGTCTTCCCAAATGCTACTGCAGACTGCAGTTGGCAACATGAAATTAGTTATTTACGTCCGGCAATGTTTTCCTCTCATAAGGTGCGCGTGTTCTGAACCGGTCAGAGAGAAGCTTCATTAATTAAGAGCTAACCAGCTGCAGCAAATGAGAAATTACTTACTCCCCACAAGCGACACCCAGCTTGCCAGCCTTGCCCGATGGAGCTGTGGATCCTCGTCCTCCTCTCCCTCTCTCTTTCCTTAGCCCTCAAATTCCTCTTCTTCCCACCCCAACAAACCAACAGAAAACTCCCGCCGGGCCCTCTCGCACTTCCCTTTCTCGGCAGCCTCCTATGGTTTACCAAATCCCTCTCCGACATAGAGCTCGTCCTCCGCCACCTCCGAGCCAAATACGGACCTATCTTCACCCTCTACATCGGCACACGCCCCGCCATCTTCATCGCCGATGCTCTCTCGCCCACCACGCCCTCGTACAAAACGGTTCCATTTTCTCCTACCACCCACCTGCCACCGAGGTCGGCCGGATCATCATCACCAATCAGCACAGCATCAACTCCGTCGCCTACGGCCCTCTCTGGCGCATCCTCCGCCGCAACCTCACGTCCGAAATTCTTCATCCTTCGCGGGTGAAGTCCTTCGCCGAGGGCCGGAGTGGGTCCTCGACCTGCTGATCGAGCGCCTCTGTTCCCATGAGGAAAGGGGCGAGCCTGCTTTCTCTCTGCTCTTGCTCATGTGCTTTGGGGAGAAGCTGGAAGAGAGTCGTGCGAATGAAACTGAACGGGTGCAGCGGCGAATGCTCACCAATGGGTCGAGGTTCAACGTCTTCGCTGTCCTGCCGAGGTTGGGGAAGTTGATTTTCCGCAAACGATGGAAGATGGTGTTGGAAATGCGGGGAGAACTGGAAAGAGTGCTGACACCCTTGATTAGAGCACGCAGAGGTTGGAAAGAAGGGTGTGAAGAAGGTGGGAACAAGAGCAGCTTCGAGTTCTCCTACGTCGATTCTCTGTTTACTCTGGATCTACCCGAGGAGGGTGGGAGGAAGCTGACGGAGGCAGAGATGGTGGCCCTCTGTTCTGAGTTTTTGAATGGAGGGACCGACACGACATCGACGGCGATGCAGTGGATATTGGCAAACCTGGTTAAAAACCAAGACAAACAGGCAAAGCTTTTGGAGGAGATCCAAGGAGTGGTGGGTGAGGATGACGAGATTGTAAGAGAGGAGGATCTGCAAAAGATGCCGTACTTGAAAGCGGTGATGTTGGAGGGTCTACGAAGGCATCCACCAGGCCATTTCGTGCTTCCTCATGCAGTGTCGGAGGAGGTGACATTTGCTGGGCATGTCATACCCAAGAACGCGTCCATCAATTTCACGGTGGCAAAAATTGGGGTGGATAAGGAGGTATGGGAGGATCCTCTGGAATTCAGACCGGAGCGATTTTTGAAAGAAGAAGGCGAAGAGGGCGTGGACATAACAGGGAGTCGGGAAATCAAGATGATGCCTTTCGGGGTTGGCTTGAGCGTTTATAATTTCTTTTTTATCGGTAACTGAGAAGGAATGTTAAGTACAGATCTTTTTTTTCGTGGAAACCGATCTTTTAAATGATTTTAAATAATTGTACAAAATTTAGGACGAACATGACCGAAAGGATGAGCAAAAGTGTAACAAAGGATGATACTAATAAAATAAAATGTGAAATAGCATGGTCAATCTGTATGAAAAAAACTAGTGTTGGGCGAAAGAGATACAGGCCAAATATTCCTCTGTTGGGTCCCATCCAAACCGCGTCATTGCTTTGAATAACAGGTCCCGGATTCCGATTCAATCACAACTTTTTTCTTTTTTCCTTTTTTTTTATAAAGAAAAAGCGGAAGAAAATTTTCGCCTTTTAAAATGAGGATGCGATAGCCGAAGAAATATGCAACGGTCGAGATTCAAGTACTACCAAACACCATGGCTGAGTGGCTGGCATATGACGCCGAAGGGTCATCATTTCGCATGTCCAAGTTGGGACTTGCGATTTTGGCATGGCTCGGAAGACTTACCTGGAGTCTGCAACGACTTTACACGCAATCAGCTGAAAGCGAAGGGACACCATATGGGCCAATTTTGGGTGTGGCTGGCATATGACGCCGAAGGGTCATCATTTAGCATGTCCAAGTTGGGACTTGGGACTTACGATTTTGGCATGGCTCGGAAGACTTTACACGCAAACACCGTACGGGTAAATCGGGTTTGGTTGACTTACAAGGAAACGATCCAAAGTTTCATACGAAATCAAAGCATTGGGTCATTTGCAAAGCCGCCCTGAAGTTTCTTATAATCATACCTGGCACCACTAGGTAAACTTACTTTTGACAAAATCTGTTAGTACTGTTAGATTTTATAAGTAGCCTAATATTGTAGTCTTTGGATTCAGCTTAAGGGTGTGTTTGGCAATGAGGAAAAAATGTCAACTTAAAACTTTTCAATCTAAAATTTTTCACTTTCTACAATTATTATATTTTTTAATCATTTTTTTACATTTTCCCATACAACTATCCTACTTTTCAATCATTTCTATACAACTATCCACACAATTAACCTATATATTTTAACTTTATAATCTTTATTCCTCATCATTACTCCTATCATATCACATCATTTGACAACTTTTACTCTCCAAAACTTTTCATCAAAACTTTTATTCATTCCCAAACACACCCTAAAAGTGGAAGTACAGTATCTGACGGAACCTAGCAGTTTTCATTAGGTGGTTAATTCTTTTACTTTTTAAATCATGATTGGAAAAAACTCTACTTAAGCATAGGAAAGTCTTGTCCCTCCCTCATACACTAGAACACTTTGTGGCTACTCATTCATCCTTAGTATTAAGAGGAGAAGTGTCTAAGGAGAAAATCTTGCGTTCAACGACATTATATTCATTCATCAGATGATGAAATCTATGTCAAAAAATTTAGGTATGCTTCCGCATCATATAATTTCTAATAAATACATGCATACATTGTTGGAAACGTGTATCCGTTGCCACTGATATAACTTGTGAAGCATGTGTTTTTAATTGTAGTTTTGCATTGGTGGCTACACAGTTTGAGCCGTTTTGTAAGTTGTATCATGATTTTTGACAAAATTGTTCAGTATATCTATGTGGTTTTTGACATTGATTATTTGCTAGCTATCAATAGAGAATGGGTTGGTTGCTCATTTCACTTGTATATTTAATATGATCATGACCGGTGGCATTTTTTTTTTATTGGAGTGTATTTTTACATACATCTCAACACATATTACATTGAAGGCTTTGAGACATTCTTACAAATTTGGAGACACTGCTCCACCCAATAATCAGGAAGACACAGCTTCCAACAACTAAACGGAAGACCACGGCTCCCACAACCATCCAGACGGGAGACCAAAGCTCCCAAACACATTTTTTGGCCGAAAGGGGATTCGAACCCTCGACCCACTGCCAGCCGCCAATTTTCGGCAGCTGCACAGACCAACCGAGCACGGCTCGGTTGGTCATGACCGGTGGCATTTGAAGGCCACGGTTGGCTGTGCGCGTTATTTAAGGAGCAGTCATTTCTAGGTTAAAAATTATGCTTTTATTAGGACTTGTTAGCGTAAATTGTTCGAGCTTAATAGATAAGCTTTGCCAAAGGTTACCAACAAGCACAGTAATTTTACACTTTTTAATCAAAATACGTACGGGTTGGTGACCATGGTATCAAGTGTCCGGGATACCGCAGAAACAGGTCCTTGCTCCTTATCAAATTCGTCGGGCGGATCAATAGAAGTGAATGAAAGCAGCTCTTCATCATGTTGCAGTCGTGCCATTTTTTCCTTGCCCATGCAAATCCAAGCTTCCATCCCATCCCCAGATTGCGTTTCTAGAATAATAACGGAAGACTGAAAAAGGCTAATCCTTGGCTTATACAAATTGGCTTTCCCCACCCAAAATCAGCTTCGTGGAAAGGAAATCTGCACCAACTACTGACGGCGAAGATATCCATCCCACCTTCACCATACTTCCTAAGCACAGCTTTCAAGCTCCCAAGATACTCCTCAGCTCCGTCAGGACCTTGCAGCCTTTTGATCAAATCGTAGTCCAACTTACTTATTGCATCCCTCATTTTAGCTTCCAGAAATCGCTGCAGGTCACCATCATCATCTCCATTCCACTCTTCAGGCTCAAGCCTCACAATTGCAATTTTTACTAGATTCCCAAATGTGCGGTTTGGCAATTGCGGCACCATCCTTGGACATAGATTCACTGCCTGCGACATCACGCAAGACCTTTCCAAACCCGCGTCGCCTCGCGCCCTCATCATGCACCGCCACATGAGCACCGACACCGGTCCCACGCGAGTTGGGAGGAGGCCCCCGCGGTGGCTCTGTTTCGCAGAGCTATGACCTTAGAAACACTAAACACGAACCTCTTCATCGCTAGATCACCACAGAATTGGAATTCTATCTTGGAATCCCATTGCAGAAAGCTTGGTTGCGGCGGAAATTTAGCTACTACATCAAAGCTAGGAGAGAGATTGTTGGGAATATTTCACATAATAACACTACTTGGAAATAATCCCACAATATTACTTGAAAATATTCTCACAGTAATACTTGAAAATAACCCCCAAAGTTATGCTATTTGAAATATATCAAACCAAGACTCATATCCCCCGATAAATATGCGAATGATGAAAAATAGTTTCTCCAAATGAAAAACTGAATATTACGATGCAATAAAAACAACATACCTCAAAAGCGAAACCCAAAAATATTTTTATAGCCTAGCCAAAATATGGCCTAACTTGACCCCAAAGTTAGCTACAACTATTAGCTTATGGGAATGCAAAACCCTACATTATATACAGCCGACGAAAAGTTGGCTGAAAAGGGCGGTTGCTTCCGTGAACATCTGACGACTTTCGAGAACTTTTTCTAGTGGATGGATAAGTAAAAGTAGCTTGATTTTGTTTTAAAATTTTTCATTGATTAGTAAGATGGAAAAAAGAAATTGAAAAGTTGCTGTTGTGGAAAAGTTTCAAAAAAATGATAAAAGCCACCGGAGCTTTGCCTGCGTGATGCAAGCGGTAGACTGCTGGCATGGGCTTGACATCTCGCAAGGTTGAGCCTGAAAAGTTGGCCCGCCCAGGTGCAATGGACTGAAATGGGCTTCCTGGATATGGGCCAAACTCATGGGCTTATTGGGCGGGCTCGAAAATGCCCAAGCCCCGTTCAAAAGGAAAGAACCATTTTGCAAAAAAAAATTGTCTGAATGGGGATTTATCTGTAAACTTCTATTTAGGGGTGTGTTTTATACAAATAGGTTTTCAGTATAAATTAATAACTAAATTTCATTTCATGCATTATAGCCGTTAAAATAATTTATATTTTAAAATAAAATATCAAAATTGCACGGTTGATGGACACTGCATGTTTGCAGAGATTTTATGTATTGCCATACCACAAAAAAATGGCCACATGTGCGCAAAATAATTATACCAGAGCATCATGGGAATTCGCCCTTTTCTCAAACTTGAATTTAGGGAGTCCAAAATAGAAGCGTAAAAGAAAACCCATCCATGGCAATAATCCAGCAATTGAAATTTAAATCATGCCTCAAAATATAATTAAAATCATAGCATCCTAAATCCATGATTTTCAGCATCATTAAATTAGAATTTTTAATATATATATATATATATTTTTATAAAAAAAAAGATAACGGAGCCCACCTCAGTAGAGGTCCTTTAATGTCCGAGCCCACCTCAGTAGATAGACCAAAAATTTACGTAAATATATAAAATTGTAAAAATTATTATATATGACGCTGTAAAACTAAAATTGCAATAAATTATATATAACTGTAATTTATATTTAATATAGAAATATATGTTACTTTTTGGGATTGGTTAAATAATTAATTTAGTAAATAACTACATTTAATAGAAATTTTATAATAAATTTTATTTAAATTATATAATAATATTATTACAGTTTATATTACAAGTTTAACATATTAATATACTACTTGTGATTTATTGTTAATAGAATTAATTAATTTAAAATAAAAATACAAATTTATTTACTTCAATTGAAATCGATGTAAAACTATGTAATTAATAAATATTTACATTGAATAAAAAATTTATACAAAATTTATAGACAAATTATATGTTCCAAAACTGTAATTAAAACTATGCCAAAACTCAAATTGGTAAAAAATACTTAATTTAAATTATTATTTAATTCTGCATCTCAATATTAATATTTAAGTAAGTAATGTTTTAATTATATGTCCCAACATTGTAACAAAATAAGGTTAAATCAAATTTAACCAAAGTTAATCAAATTTAAACAAAATTGAAAATTAATTTAAATCCATATGAAAAATATTAATTAAAATATATATCTTGCAAAATAAATATTTTTTAATGATGATAAATTATTTATTTCAAATAATTTTTTATAACTTTTTATAATCTAACAGCATCTAATTTTTTATAATTTTTGAATATTTTACTTAATCTGTGTATTTTGCAAAATATATATACTTAATAATTTATTTGATGTCTAAATAATTTTAAAACTATTTAAATATATAAATTTATATAAAAAATTAACTCCTCTCGACAAAATGAAATAGAAATTTACGTAAAAATATAAAATAGTAAAATAATTATATATATGATGCTGTAAAACTAAACTATGATCAATTATATATAACTGTAATTTAGATTTAATTAGTAAATATATGCTACGATTTTATATAATTGTAAATTTATAAGAAAATTTCTGGAAATTATAAAATATTATTATTATAGTTTATATTATAAATTTTAAGTAATAATATAATAATATTTATTTTTGGAGGCCCGCAAGACACATATATATTTAAGAAAAATAAAACATTCATTTTTGGAGGCCCGCGGGACACATATATATTTTAGAAAATAAAATATTCATTTTTGGAGGCTCGCGGGACATATATATATTTTTAGAAAATAAAATATTCATTTTTGGAGGCCCACGAGACACATATATATATTTAAGAAAATAAAATATTCATTTTCGAGGCCCGCGGGACACATATATATTTTTAGAAAACAAAATATTCATTTTTGGATGCCCGCGGGACACATATATATTTTAGAAAAATAAAATATTCATTTTTTGGACGCCCGCGGAACACCTATATATTTTAGAAAAATAAAACATTCATTTTTGGAGGCCCGCAGGACACATATATTTTTAGAAAATAAAATATTCATTTTTTGGAGGCCCGCGGGACACATATATATTTTTAGAAAATAAAATATTCATTTTTGTAAGCCCACGGGACACATATAAATATTTTAGAAAACAAAATATTCATTTTGGAGGCCCGCGGGACACATATATTTTTAGAAAACAAAATATTCATTTTTGGACGCCCGCGGGACACGTGTATATTTTAGAAAAATAAAATATTCATTTTTAGGAGGCCCGCGGGACACATATATATTTTTAGAAAATAAAATATTCATTTTTTTGAGGCCCGCGGGGCACATATATATTTTCAGAAAACAAATTATTCATTTTTGGACGCCCGCGGGACACGTATATATTATAGAAAAATAAAATATTCATTTTTTGGACGCTTGCGGGACACATATATATTTTAGAAAAACAAAACATTCATTTTTAGATGCCCGCGGGACATATATATTTTAGAAAAATAAAACATTCATTTTTGGAGGCCCGCGAGACACATATGTATTTTTAGAAAATAAAATATTCATTTTTGGAGGCCCGCGGGACACATATATATTTTTCGAAAACAAAATATTCATTTTTGGACGCCCACGGGACACGTATATATTTTAGAAAAATAAAATATTCATTTTTTGGCCGCCCGCGGGACACTTATTTATTTTAGAAAAATAAAACATTCATTTTTGGAGGCCCGCGGGACACATATATATTTTTAGAAAACAAAACATTCATTTTTGGAGGCCTGCGGGACACATATATATTTTTAGAAAACAAAATATTCATTTTTGGAGGCCCACGGGACACATACATATTTTTAGAAAATAAAAAATTCATTTTTGGACGCCTGCGGGACACATATATATTTTAGAAAAACAAAATATTCATTTTTGGAGGCCAACGGGACACATATATTTTTAGAAAACAAAACATTCATTTTTGGAGGCCCGCGGGACACATATATATTTTAGAAAATAAAATATTCATTTTTGGAGGCCCGCGGGACATATATATTTTTAGAAAATAAAATATTCATTTTTGGAGGCCCACGAGACACATATATATATTTAAGAAAATAAAATATTCATTTTCGAGGCCCGCGGGACACATATATATTTTAGAAAAATAAAATATTCATTTTTTGGAGGCCCGCGGAACACCTATATATTTTAGAAAAATAAAACATTCATTTTTGGAGGCCCGCAGGACACATATATTTTTAGAAAACAAAATATTCATTTTTTGGAGGCCCGCGGGACACATATATATTTTAGAAAACAAAATATTCATTTTTGTAAGCCCACGGGAGACATATATATATTTTAGAAAACAAAATATTCATTTTGGAGGCCCGCGGGACACATATATTTTTAGAAAATAAAATATTCATTTTTGGACGCCCGCGGGACACGTGTATATTTTAGAAAAATAAAATATTCATTTTTAGGAGGCCCACGGGACACATATATATTTTAAAAAAACAAAACATTCATTTTTGGAGGCCCGCGGGACACATATATATTTTTAGAAAATAAAATATTCATTTTTTGGAGGCCCGCGGGACACACATATATTTTCAGAAAACAAATTATTCATTTTTGGACGCCCGCCGAGGGACACGTATATATTTTAGAAAAATAAAATATTCATTTTTTGGACGCTTGCGGGACACATATATATTTTAGAAAAACAAAACATTCATTTTTAGATGCCCGCGGGACATATATATTTTAGAAAAATAAAACATTCATTTTTGGAGGCCCGCGAGACACATATGTATTTTTAGAAAATAAAATATTCATTTTTGGAGGCCCGCGGGACACATATATATTTTTCGAAAACAAAATATTCATTTTTGGACGCCCACGGGACACGTATATATTTTAGAAAAATAAAATATTCATTTTTTGGCCGCCCGCGGGACACTTATTTATTTTAGAAAAATAAAACATTCATTTTTGGAGGCCCGCGGGACACATATATATTTTTAGAAAACAAAACATTCATTTTTGGAGGCCTGCGGGACACATATATATTTTTAGAAAACAAAAATATTCATTTTTGGAGGCCCACGGGACACATACATATTTTTTGAAAATAAAAAATTCGTTTTTGGACGCCTGCGGGACACATATATATTTTAGAAAAACAAAATATTCATTTTTGGAGGCCAACGGGACACATATATTTTTAGAAAACAAAACATTCATTTTTGGAGGCCCGCGGGACACATATATATTTTAGAAAATAAAATATTCATTTTTGGAGGCCCGCGGGACATATATATTTTTAGAAAATAAAATATTCATTTTTGGAGGCCCACGAGACACATATATATATTTAAGAAAATAAAATATTCATTTTCGAGGCCCGCGGGACACATATATATTTTAGAAAAATAAAATATTCATTTTTTGGAGGCCCGCGGAACACCTATATATTTTAGAAAAATAAAACATTCATTTTTGGAGGCCCGCAGGACACATATATTTTAGAAAACAAAATATTCATTTTTTGGAGGCCCGCGGGACACATATATATTTTAGAAAACAAAATATTCATTTTTGTAAGCCCACGGGAGACATATATATATTTTAGAAAACAAAATATTCATTTTGGAGGCCCGCGGGACACATATATTTTTAGAAAATAAATATTCATTTTGGACGCCCGCGGGACACGTGTATATTTTAGAAAAATAAAATATTCATTTTTAGGAGGCCCACGGGACACATATATATTTTAAAAAAAACAAAACATTCATTTTTGGAGGCCCGCGGGACACATATATATTTTTAGAAAATAAAATATTCATTTTTTGGAGGCCCGCGGGACACACATATATTTTCAGAAAACAAATTATTCATTTTTGGACGCCCGCGGGACACGTATATATTTTAGAAAAATAAAATATTCATTTTTTGGACGCTTGCGGGACACATATATATTTTAGAAAAACAAAACATTCATTTTTAGATGCCCGCGCGGACACATATATATTTTAGAAAAATAAAACATTCATTTTTGGAGGCCCGCGAGACACATATGTATTTTTAGAAAATAAAATATTCATTTTTGGAGGCCCGCGGGACACATATATATTTTTCGAAAATAAAATATTCATTTTTGGACGCCCACGGGACACGTATATATTTTAAAAAAATAAAATATTCATTTTTTGGGCGCCCGCGGGACACCTATTTATTTTAGAAAAATAAAACATTCATTTTTGGAGGCCCGCGGGACACATATATATTTTTAGAAAACAAAACATTCATTTTTGGAGGCCTGCGGGACACATATATATTTTTAGAAAACAAAATATTCATTTTTGGAGGCCCACGGGACACATACATATTTTTTGAAAATAAAAAATTCGTTTTTGGACGCCTGCGGGACACATATATATTTTAGAAAAATAAAATATTCATTTTTGGAGGCCCGCGGGACACATATATTTTTAGAAAACAAAACATTCATTTTTGGAGGCCCGCGGGACACATATATATTTTAGAAAACAAAATATTCATTTTTGGAGGCCCGCGGGACATATGTATATATTTTTAGAAAAAAAATATTGATTTTTGGACGCCCGCGGGACACGTAACCTTATTTAGAAAAACAAAATATTCATTTTTTGGAAGCCCGCGGGACACCTATATATTTAGAAAAACAAAACATTCATTTTTGGAGGCCCGCGGGATACATATATATTTTTAGAAAATAAAATATTCATTTTTGGAGGCTCGCGGGAAACATATATATTTTTAGAAAATAAAATATTCATTTTTGGACGCCCGCGAGACACATATATATTTTTAAAAAATAAAATATTCATTTTTAGAGCCCCGCGGGACACATATATATTTTTAAAAAATAAAATATTCATTTTTGGACGCCCGTGGGACACGTATATATTTTTCATATATTTTTAAATATATTCTTTCATATAATCATATATATGCTTTCTCATATATTTTTTATTAAAATTTTTTATTTGATATGTATATTAAAACTCAATGCTGTAAAACAAAATTATATTTTTTATTTTTAACAAATAATTATTATTATTATTATTGTTTTATAAAGAAAATTTATAATATACTTAAAAATATACTATCTTAATTTATTAATTTTGATAATATGTTATATTATTTTAAAATATGAACTAGTTACTTTTACATATTTATTTTTTATTTTTAAAAAATTTGGGGCATACAAGTCATTTTTCACCCCTTAAAAAACATAATTTTTAAAAAATAAAAAATAAAAATGTAAAAGTATTACAAAATGGAAAAACTTAGTATATAAATTAAATACACTTAAGAAAACATGTTTATGAAGAAAAATTAAAAAAATTAAAAATTAAAAAATTGAATATTGTACGGTAAGCTAATATATAATATATTGTATACTATCATGACTCTAGAATAATTATAGAACCATTTATCTATATGGAAATAATATTTTCGACAGTTTAGGTGTTAAAAATAGAACGTTAAAATTAATATTTAATATTTTATTATTTTATTACGTTGATTTTACATATTTGTAGACGGGGCTCATGCATAGTAATATTAGATAAGCGAATGAGTTTTCAAGGCACTATAAATAATACTAAATATAATTAATGAAGAAATTTTTTTATACTATCAAAATATTCAAAATGAAAGAAGTTACATAAAAAAGATGTTTCAATAGAAGCATTCATAATATATAATTATTAGTAAGTGATGAAAAATATTTAGATCGATTGATAGGTGCACTCGAATATTATAATAGTTTATAATTTATTTATCTAATAAGAATAATGTTTGAGTAATTTGCAAATATACCCACATTGTTTGACTATAATTGCAAATATATTCATATAATTTTAGAAATTATAAATAACTCCCACATTATATGACTATAATTGTAAATACACTTATACTATTATAACGTTATTATTGCATTGTCATGGCGTAGGTATATTTAGTAAAGTAAGTAAACTACATGGATACATTTGCAAAAACTAAATAGTCACTTAATTTTTAAAATTGCAAATATACCTACGTAGTTTGCATGTTCTTTCAAATATACCAATGTTGAAATGGTGCAACAACAGTGTCATAACGGCATAAGTATATTTGCAATTATGGTAAAACTACGTGGGTTATTTGCGATTTTGAAATTTTATGGATATATTTGCAATTATTGTCGAACTAAGTGGGCGTATCTGCCAATCATCTTAATATTTTCGATGATTTAGATATTGAATTAATAATTTTAAGATTGGTGTAAATTAATCTATTAATTTTATTACTTTAATTTCATAATTCTATTAGATGGTCACATACGAATCTTTGATTGGGTCTAGCTTCGATCCTTGATTAAATAATGAAGGACTCTGGAGTCATGTAACCCGTTTAAAATTTAAGATTTTGATCATTGATGAAAAATCTAATTTATTATTGTGTTTAATATTATTTATTTAGTTAAGAGACCAAATTTCATTAAATCAAATATGTACATGGGCCATATTTACTCGAAAAAATATATATACTCATATGTAAGTTATGAAAAACGCTTTGATCTGTTTACTCATGTATTAGAATATAATAATATATTATAAAATCATTTATCCTCATACAATTGATTTTTTAGACGGTTTAAATGTTAAAAATACTAAAAAATTGATATTTTAGCATGAAACAATTTCATTATTCTAATTTTACACAATTCTAAATGAGACCATATACAATGATACTAACAGATAAAAGCATTTTTATAATAATATAAGTGATGTTGAATACAACGAATGGAATAAATTTTCATCAACCATCAAAATTTTAAAAATGGAAGGGGTTTCATAGAAGTGGAGTCCAATAAATTAATTTTGAATGCAATTATTTGAACAGATATCGTATAATCATCAAAGTGAACCTCAAATTTATGGAACCGAATCCATTGGACGGGAACTCACTGATATAAATATTCAAATGTTGATTTGTAATATGATATAAAATTGTTATATGCTTGATTTATAATATGAGATGGAAAAAATACGACATTATAAATGAGTTCATGAAAATACAGCTGGATTTTTACAATATCATAAAACCAAATTTAGTCATCCGGTTGAACATTGAATAAATTGTGCACGTGGGCTCGGTAATTCCCCTAAAACGTAATGCACACTGCCTCAATTTTATGAAACCGATTGCGTTGGATGGGAACCCACTTATGTAGCAATATTGTAATATTAGAAGAATAAGCTTCCAAGTTCATGCGAAAGCCGCAGTTTTTTTTTTTTTTTCCTGCAATATCATAAAACAAACAAAGATATCTGTTTGGAATATATATTTTTTTGATAGGAAAAAGGGGTCAAAACACACCCCACCCCGCATGGTCAGCCCAAGCGACCAGTGGGGAGGGGGGAGAAGTCACCAAATTCATTAAATAGATTAATGTCCATACATAAGATATCAGAGATACAAAGGGGTGGACGTTCGAGCAAGTTTCTTCGGCTTCCATACAGCAGCATGCCCTTTCAGCAATGGGTGTGCCATCATATTTCCGCTACGAAGCACATGCGTGAAAGAACAAGAATTGAAGTCTCTAGCCAACCTTTTGATTATATCCACCCAAGAGCCCAGACATGAGAGGACCTCACCATCACTGTTTAGCAGTGTGATGACGACGAGAGAGTCGGACTCCACCACGATCTTACGATGGTTCAACCCCAGTGCCCATAGCATGCCTAGAAAGATACCATGCGCCTCCATGAGAGTCGGGTCCTAGATTCCCGTTTGCGACCATGATTTTGCTCCACAAAAGACTCCTTTGCAATCCTGAGTTATGGTTCCACAGCCCATGATTCGACCATCCAATTTGAAGCCTGCACCACTGCTTAATTTGAGGTCCCCATTTATTGAGGGAAACCATCTGGCTGGATTGACTGGAGTAAGAAGGCCTCCTTGTTTTAGCATTGCAGCAGCCTTGACCCGTTGGATGAACTCCATCGCCCACCTTGGAGTGTCCCGAAATCCTGGTTTTTTCCATCCCCATAGAATTGATTCTGGAGGAACCAAATGTGCCAGCTTGTGCATAGAAACATCATAAAAGGGTAATTGTCTTTTAAGTCGATGAAGAGTCTCAATATGTCGCCAATCCCCGCAGACTGTTTTCCTGCAATTTTGTTCCATAGATTCCTTTCCCAAGCTTCCGATGTTACCTTGCAACCCCAAAATAGGTGTACAACATTCTCATTCTTGTCGCCGCAAAGAGCGCAGGACAGCTTGACAGGGGATACCACGTGAATCAGATTTTTCTGGGTTGGCAGGGAATCAAGGAGCAGGCGCCAACTGAAAATTACCACCTTTTTCGGAAGTTTCGTTTTCCACAAATCTCTAAGGGTGGCTTAATCGATTCTGAAAGACCCGCTTGCCTGCTCACATCTGGCACCTGCGCTCTAGGAAGGGTATATGCGGATTCTACCCAACGCCCAACCCATAGGAAGTGTTTCCTACTTTTTTCTCGTGAGAACTCTAATCTCCACCATCAATTTTCGTTGGACGGTTCAAATTCAAAGGGGCATTTTCGGAATCGAAAAATCGGGAAGGGGGCACCGGTCGACAGATTTTGTTCACCCCGCGGTTCCTTTCTCCCTCTCCCAACGTCATGTCGTAGCCGTTGGTTGTCGGCAACCACGCCTCTTTTCGAGAGCACTCTCCTCTTCCTCCGGTGTCATTTTCTCTTCCCTCTGCAGCGAGTGCACGACTTTGATTGATGAGTGGCGATGGCAACAACAAGGAAGAAGAAGAAGAAAACGGCAAGAGACTGGTGGGTTTTCTTCTCTTCGAAAATGGAAGAAGCAGGCGGCTGGTAGAGAGAGACCGGCGACAATAAAGCCGGTGGGTTTGACCGACAACCAACAACGAAGAAGAACACCTGCAACAACATTTTTTTTCAGATTCATGCGACTGGAGAATAGATTTGGTCGGCGAGTTAGGAATCGAAGTTAGAATGTCGGCGGCGAGTCATTGGCTGGCAGCAAGTGGGTAGGAGCAGCTGTGGTGGTGGCAGCGGCTAGGGTTCATTTGCTGTGGAGGGTGACGCACCGTGAATATCTGTCGCGACGGACAAAAATTCAGATTAAATTTCGGCAGATTTTGTTTAGTTTAGATCTAATACTCCTGGTATCCGATTTGGGTGATTCAAGAATTATTTTCTATCTTTTGAGATGCTTTGGATCACGTAGACGGTTTAGATTGGAAAAATTCAGCTAATTAAATTATAAATAGAAATAATATGTGGACGGTTAAAATAGTGCAGATATTTTTATTTAAATGTGAATAAAAATAATATAATAATTATTATTATTTATTAAATCTATCCCAAAAAGGCACATATATTTATTTAGATTATTTAAATATAAATATAAATTATAATTTCGGGACATATAATCAAACCTTTATTATACTTAATTATTGAATTTAGGACATATAATTAAATAATCATTTAAATTAAGTATTTTCTACCAATCTAAGTTCCAGGACAGTTTAAATTACAATTTGGGACATATAATTGAACCATTCTTAAAAGGTCATATATATTTATTTTGTCTAAACCATTATTTTTTTAATTAAATATTTAAAAATACTTAATTATTAAACCAGTACCAAAAAGTCATATATTTATATTATTAAATGTTAATTATAGTTATATATAATTTATACAATTTTATTTTTAAAAGTCAATGTAATAATTATAGTTTATATATTTATTTAAATTTTATTTTATTCAATTTAAATTAATTACACATTTAATTAAAATAATAATTTATTATTAATTTGTAAAATAAAATTCAATGGTTGAAATGTTTTAAATCAAGATAATAAATTTATTACATATATAATTAATTTCTTTAATTTTTATTTTAATTCTAAATAACATTTATTTTTATTATTATACTTAATTATTAATTTTGGTACATGTAAGTAAATAATCAATTAAATTAAATATTTTGTACCAATCCAAGTTTTGGGATAGTTTAAATTATGATTTTGGGACATATAATTAATAAACATTCAAAAATACTTGATGATTAAATTAGTCCAAAAAAGTCATGTATTCATTTAGTTTATTTAAATCTAAACTATAGTTTAAATCTCTTGGACGGTTAGGATTATAGATAAAAAAAATTTTAGGCATGAGACTAGAGGGCATCAAAAATTATTTTTTTCAAATTAAAATATTCAAAAAATTATTTTTTATTCTACAGGAGAAATGTGGTGAACGGTATGGATCTTTGCAAATTTAAAGCGCTAAATTAATCAAAATAATTATTTTCATCAACTTCGCATAAGGTATTTATATTTGTATATTTATTTCAATAAAAATGAAAATAATAATTTATAATTAATTTTTAAGATAAATTTCAATCATTGATATTTTTCTATTTTTTGTATAAACTACTTGAATGTTGAGACCTGATTTGTTGCACCCGGGAGCAGGCAGCGCTCCCTACTCCCGGGTGCATATACTTATTTTTTTAATTTTTTTTGAAATTTTTTTTATAAAACTGTTAATCTATATGTATTTAACATGTGTATAAATTTTTACCATTTTGGGGTAAAATTACCTAAAATGCCACTGCTTTTCAAAAATAAAAAATAAATATCTAAAATACCCCAAAAATGGTAAAAATTTATACACATTTTAAATACACCTAGATTAAGAATGTTATAAAAAAAATAAAAAATTAAGTATATGCACCCGGGAGTAGGGAGTGCTGCCTGCTCCCAGGTGCAACAAATCAGGTCCCATGAATGTCAAAGATACAAAATACATAACCTTAAATCTATCCCAAAAATCATATATATTTAGTTTATTTAAATCTAAATTATAGTTTTATATCAAAAAATTTCATTGGACTTTAAATTTGATAGGACTTTATGTAGAGGTGTTCTATAACATAAAAATTTTCTATAAATTTTTAATTCAATGTAATTATTTATTAAACTGATAATTTTACATTGATTTCACTTGAAGTAAATAAATTTTTATTTTTATTTTAAATTTATTAATTCTAGTAACAATAAATCACAATTAGTATATTAATACGTTAAATTTATAGTATAAACTGTAATAATATTATTATATATTTTTAATAAATTTTATTATAATATTTCAATTAAATGTAGTTATTAACTAAATTGATCATTTAACCAATCCCAAAAAGTAACATATATTTATATATTAAATCTAAATTACAGTTATATATAATTTATTACAATTTTAGTTTTACAGCGTCATATATATAATAATTTTTACAGTTTTATTTATTGACGTAAATTTTGATTTCATTTAATTCAAATTAGTTAATATTTTTAATTATAAATTTATATATTTATTTAGTTTTAAAATTATTTAAAGGTTTGCGTAGTTCTGAAATGAATTATTAATTATATATCTTTTGCAAAATACACAAATTAGGTAAACTATTTATAAAATATTAAAAATTAAATGCTGTTAGATTAAGGTGAATTTCATTAAATCGTATTATTTGAGTTTCAAATTTCGTAATTAAGGTATAAATGACCTTATAAGGGGCCTAGTATCATATTACAGGTGTTAAATTAGGATTAACTTATTAATTTTAAAAATTAGATGCGGTTAGATGTTGTTAGATGCTGTTAAATGCGGTTAGATACAGTTAGACGCGATTAGACACTGTTAGATTAAGGCGAATTTCATTAAATCATTTTATCTAGGTTTCAAATTCCGTAATTAAGGTGTAAATGACCTTATAAGGGGCATAGGATCATATTACAGGTGTTAAATTAGGATTAACTTATTAATTTTAAAAATTAGATGCGGTTAGATGTTGTTAGATGCGGTTAGATGCGATAAGAAGTTGTTAGATGCGGTTAGATGCAGTTAGACACGGTTAGACGCTGTCAGATTAATGTGGATTTCATTAAATCGTATTATCTGGGTTTCAAATGCTGTAATTAAGATATAAATGACCTTATAAACGGTCTAGGATCATATTACAGGTGTTAAATTAGGATTAACTTATTAATTTCAAAAATTAGAAGCGGTTAGACACGGTTAGACGCTGTTAGATTAAGGTGGATTTCATTAAATCATATTATCTGAGTTTCAAATTCCGTAATTAAGGTGTAAATGACCTTATAAGGGGGCCTAGGATCATGTTACAGGTGTTAAATTAGGATTAACTTATTAATTTCAAAATTAGATGCGGTTAGATGCTGTTAGACGCTGTTAGATTAAGGTGATTTCATTAAATTATATTATCTGGGTTTCAAATTTCATAATTAAGGTATAAATGACCTTATAAGGAGCCTATGATCATATTACAGGTGTTAAATTCGGATTAACTTATTAATTTTAAAAATTAGATGCTGTTAGATGCGGTTAGACGCTATTAGATTAAGGTAATTTCATTAAATCGTATTATTTAGGTTTCAAATTCCGTTATTAAGGTATAAATGACCTAGGATCATATTACAGGTGGTAAATTAGGATTAACTTATTAAAATATTAATAAATTTTCAAAAAGTCAAAAAAATTAAATGAAATTGTTATTTTTGAGAGTACCTTAATTACATTAACTTTAAATAATATAACATAACTCCTAATATAAAATATATTTTTCAACTTTACCAATTATAATGAAATCTTATTAAAAAATAATTTTTTGTACACAAATATTTTTAAAAATTATCAAATAATGAAAAATTAAGTCTATATACGTTTTAGTATTTGATCCAGCAAATGAATGGAATAGATTGAGATTTTGTATACATAATATAAATTTTATCAAAAAACCAAACATACTCACGTTTTTAAACAAATATACTCACGCTGTAAAATCACAACAATACCCCTACTTCCTTTTTTTTCTCATGAGAAGGCTTCCCATGGGTTGGGGCTCATTTTACCCGGAAGTGTCCATCCTTCTACGGAGCCCAGACACTAGTGTCAACCATGAGCACCAACCCATGGGAAGTGCTTCCCATGAGAAAAAAAAGGAAGTAGGGGCAATGTGGTAATTTTCATCGGGAGTATATTTGTTTAAAAACGTGAGTATGTTTGGTTTTTTGATAAATTTTATATTATATACATACAAAATCTAAATTTATTCCATTCATTTGATAGGTCAATTAGTAAAACGTATGTAAACATAATTTTTCATTATTTGACAATTTTTAAAAATATTAGTTCACAAAAAATAATTTTTTAATAAGATTTCATTATAATTGGTAAAGTTGAAAAATATAATTTTTATTAGAAGTTATGTTATATTATTTAAAGTTAATGTAATTAAGGTACTCTCAAGAATAACAATTCTTATATTTTTCTTGATTTTTTGAAAATTCATTAATATTTTTTTATTTTCTAAATATAATAGAATCTAACCGTGTCTAACAGCGTCTAACCGTGTCTAACCGAGTCTAACCGTGTCTAACCGTATCTAACCGTGTCTAATTTTGGAAATTAATAATTTAATCCTAATTTAACACCTGTAATATGATCCTAGGGCTCTTATAAGGTCATCTATATCTTAACAACCAAATTTGAAACTCAAATAATATGATTTAATAAAATTACCATAATCTAACTGTGTCTAACCGAGTCTAACCGTGTCTAACCGCATCTAACCACGTCTAACCTCGTCTAACCACGTCTAACCGTGTCTAACCGTGTCTAACCGTGTCTAATTTTTAAAATTACTAATTTAATCCTAATTTAACACCTGTAATATGATCCTAGGGCCCTTATAAGGCCATTTATATCTTAACAACCAAATTTGAAACCTAAATAATATAATTTAATAAAATCACCATAATCTAACCGCGTCTAACCGTGTCTAACCATGTCTAATTTTTGAAATTAATAATTTAATCCTAATTTAACACCTGTAATATGATCCTAGGACCCTTATAAGGCCATTTATATCTTAACAACCAAATTTGAAATCCAAATAATAGGATTTAATAAAATCATCATAATCTAACTGTGTCTAACTGCGTCTAACCGTGTCTAACCGTTTCTAACCGAGTCTAACCGTGTTTAACCGCGTCTAACCGTGTCTAACTGTGTCTAACCGAATCTAATTTTTTTTATAATTTATGAATTTTTTACCGAATCTATGTATTTTGCAAAATATATATACTTAAATATTTATTCGAGGTCTAAATAAATTTAGAACTAAATAAATATATAAATTTATAATTAAAAATATTAACTCCACTTGATTAAATGAAATAGAAATTTACGTAAAGTATAAAACAGTAAAAAATATTATATATATGACGTTGTAGAACCAAAATTTTGATAAATTATATATAACTGTGACTTAGATTTAATATGTAAATATATGTTACTTTTTGGGATTGGTTAAATGAACAATTTTGCATATAACTATATTGAATAGATTTACACGTTTCGGTGTAAGGGTTCGTCACTTGCTGCAAACGTCCAAATAAATAATTTGTGGAATAATGGAAAATATTCGAAATATTTTCTAGTTTACTTACTTGATTTGGAGAACAATTACAAAAAGTGAAATGGTTTAATCGATTAGATTACATATGCATAAGCATTTTAATAAAAAGTATAAAAAATTAAAATGCATATTTAGTGTGGGATAAAAGTTCTATGTACATATATGAAAATTTTAATCTACTATGCATGATTAAATATTTCTAAAAAATTTTATTTTTCAGAAAATACTTCTAGACGAGGCCTACAAAATGATAAAAAAAAATTAAAAACATATGTAAGATAAATTCAAGAGGTGACTCGACGACTATATATAATTACTTTTCTTTTTAAAAATATTTACTCATTTTTGGAGGCCCGCGGGACACATATATTTTTAGAAAACAAAATATTCATTTTTGGACGCCGCGGGACACATATATATTTTACAAAAACAAAATATTCATTTTTGGAGGCCCATGGGACATATATATATTTTAGAAAATAAAATATTCATTTTTGGACACGCGCGGGACATGTATATCTTTTAAAAAATAAAATATTCATTTTTGGATGCCCGCGGGACACATATATATTTTTAGAAAATAAAATATTCATTTTTGGAGGCCCGCGGGACATATATATTTTTAGAAAATAAAATATTCATTTTTGGAGGCCCGTGGGACATGTATATATTTTTAGAAAACAAAATATTCATTTTTGGAGGCCCGCAGGACACATATATATTTTAGAAAATAAAATATTCATTTTTTGACGCCCGCAGGACACATATATATTTTAGAAAAACCAAGATATTCATTTTTTGGACGCCCGCAGGACACATATATATTTTAGAAAACAAAATATTCATTTTCGGAGGCCCGCGAGACACATATATATTTTAGAAAATAAAATATTCATTTTTGGACGCCCGCCCGCAGGACACATATATATTTTAGAAAACAAAATATTCATTTTCGGAGGCCCGCGAGACACATATATATTTTAGAAAATAAAATATTCAATTTTGGACGCCCGCGGGACACATATATATATTTTAGAAAAAGAAAATATTCATTTTTGGAGGCCCGCGGGACACATATATACATTTTAGAAAACAAAATATTCATTTTTGGAGGCCCGCGGGACACATATATATTTTAGAAAATAATTCATTTTTTGGACGCCCGCGGGACACTTATATATTTTAGAAAAACAAAATATTTTTTCTTGGAGGTCCGCGGGACATATATATATATTAGAAAACAAAATAATCATTTTTGGAGGCCCGCGGGACAGGTATATATTTCAGAAAATAAAATATTCATTTTTGGAGGGCCGCGGGACACATATATGTATTTAGAAAACAAAATATTCATTTTTGGAGGCCCGTGTGACACATATATATTTTGAGAAAACAAAATATTCATTTTTGGAGGCCCGCGGGACACATATATATTTTCAGAAAATAAAATATTCATTTTTGGAGACCCGCGGGACACATATATATATTTAGAAAATAAAATATTCATTTCTGGAGGCCCGCGGGATACATATATATATTTTAGAAAATAAAATATTCATTTTTGAACGCCCGCGGGACACATATATATTTTAGAAAAACTAAATATTCATTTTTTGGACGCTCGCGGGACACATATATATTTTAGAAAAACAAAACATTCATTTTTGGAGGCCCGCGGAACATTTATATGTATATTAGAAAACAAAATATTCATTTTTAGAGGCCCGCGGGACATATATTTTGAGAAAACAAAATATTCATTTTTGGAGGCCCGAGGGACACATATATATATTTTAAAAAATAAAATATTCTTTTTTGGAAGCCCGCGGGACACATACATATTTTCGAAAAACGAAATATTCATTTTTGGACGCCCGCGGGACACATATATATTTTCGAAAAAAAATATTCATTTTTTGGATGCCCGCGGGACATGTATATATTTTAGAAAATAAAATATTCATTTTTGGATGCCCGCGGGACACATATATATATATATTAAGAAAACAAAATATTCATTTTTGAAGGCTCGCCGGACACATATATATATTTTAGAAAATAAAATATTCATTTTCGGATGCCCGCGGGACACATATATATTTTCGAAAAAAAATATTCATTTTTTGGACGCCTGCGGGACATGTATATATTTTAGAAAATAAAATATTAATTTTTGGAGGCCCGCGGAACACATATATATTTTAGAAAAACAAAACATTCATTTTTGGAGGCCCGCGGGACACGTATATATATATTTAGAAAACAAAATATTCATTTTTTGAGGCCCGCGATACATATATATATATATTTTATAAAATAAAATATTCATTTTCGGATGCCCGCGGGACACATATATATTTTCGAAAAACAAAATATTCATTTTTGGATGCCCGCGGGACACATATATATTTTTGAAAAAAAAATATTCATTTTTTGGACGCTCGCGGGACATGTATATATTTTAGAAAATAAAATATTCATTTTTGGAGGCCCGCGGGGCACATATATATATTTTACAAAAACAAAACATTCATTTTTGGAGGCCCGCAGGACACACACATATATATATATTTAGAAAATAAAATATTCATTTTGGGAGGCCCGCGGGACATGTATATATTTTAGAAAAACATAACATTCATTTTTGGATGCCCATGGGACACACATATATATTTTAGAAAAAATAAAATATTCATTTCTGGAGGCCCACGGGACACATATATATATTTTAGAAAATCAAAACATTCATTTTTGGAGGCCTGCCGGTAGGGGTGTAAATAGGGTTGGGTTCAACCCGAGCCCGCATCAACCCGAACCGATTTATACCATGGTTGGGTTGAGGTTTTGGAAATTTGGTTTTTAAAAAATGGGTTCAACCCGACCCGATTTTAAAAATGGGTTGGGTTGGGTTAGGGGTCGGTCGACCCGACCCGACCCGATTTTATAAGATATGTATTTACATATATTTATGAGAGTGTATTTCATTCATATTGCTTAGATATTTAAATAAAATTGTGTTGAGTTTGGAAATTCGTTTGACTATTTGGTTGTCAAATGTTGTTTGAATTTATTTTGTTTGGAAATATATTTGGTTAATTAGTTGTGAAATTGTGTTTGGATTATTTGGTTATATTGCATCGTAAATAGGTTGTTTAGATATTTGCTCGCATTGGTGATTTAGAATAACATAACAGGTCAACTGAGAACTTAAGATGTTTGTAGCTTTGATTGGAAGCCAACTAAGAAGGTAAGTAAGACTATAATATTCATTTTTCTATTTTGCATAATTTACTGTAATAATTTTACTTGGCTTTCACTTTTTGACTTGCAGAAGACATCGATTGCTCAAAAATACAAAAACAAAAAAACGAATCAATTACTAAACTTATCCTCCACTTTTGAGCTATGTAGAACTTTTATTGGTACTTATTGTTTTTATAATTATCATTATTTTTATTATTTTAGAAATTCAGGTGAACAAAACTTTAACTACCATTGATAACATGTGTAATTTATTAGCCCGATTTCTAACCCGAACCGAACCGATTTGAGGTGGGTTGAAATAGGGTTGGGTTAAGATGTGAAAAGTAGGGTTGAAAGTAGGGTTGGGTTGTGATTTTACAAGGTGGGTTAGGGTTGTATTTGTGCCAACCCGAGTCAACCCGACCCGATTTACACCCCTACCTGCCGGACATATATATATTTTTAGAAAACAAAATATTCATTTTTGGAAACCCGCGGGACACATATGTATATATATTTTAGAAAAACAAAACATTCATTTTTGAAGGCCCGTGAGACACATATATATATATATATTTAGAAAACAAAATATTCATTTTTAGAGGCCCGCGGGACACATATATATTTTAGAAAATAAAATATTCATTTTCGGATGCCTGCGGGACACATATATATTTTTGAAAAATAAAATATTCATTTTTGGACGGCCGCGGGACACATATATATTTTCGAAAAACAAAATATTCATTTTTTGGATGCCCGCGGTACATGTATATATTTTAGAAAATAAAATATTCATTTTTGGAGGCCCGCGGGATACATATATATATTTTAGAAAAACAAAACATTCATTTTTGGAGGCCCGCGGGACACTTATATATATTTAGAAAACAAAATATTTATTTTTAGAGGCCCGCGGGACACATATATATTTTAGAAAAATAAAATATTCATTTTTTGGACGCCCGTGGGACACATATATATTTTAAAAAAATAAAACATTCATTTTTGGAGGCCCACGGGACACACATATATATTTAGGAAACAAAATATTCATTTTTGGAGGCCCGCGGGACACATATATATATTTAGAAAATAAAATATTCATTTTTGGAGGCCCGCGGGACATGTATATATTTTAGAAAAACAAAACATTCATTTTTGGAGGCCCGCGGGACACATATTTTTAGAAAACAAAATATTCATTTTTTAAGGCCCGTGGGACACATATATATATTTAGAAAACAAAATATTCATTTTTAGAGGCTGCGGGACACATATATATGTTCCAAAACTACACAAAACCTTTAAATAATTTTAAAACTAAATAAATATATGAATTTATAATTTAAAATATTAAGTAATTTAAATTAAATAAAATCAAAATTTGCGTAAATATATAAAATTGTAAAAATTATTATATATGACGCTGTAAAACTAAAATTGTAATAATTATATATAACTGTAATTTATATTTAATATAGAAATATATGTTACTTTTTGGGATTGGTTGAATAATCAATTTAGTAAATAACTACATTTAATAGAAATTTTATAATAAAATTTATTTAAATTATATAATAATATTATTACAGTTTATATTAGAAATTTAACATATTAATATATTAAAATTTATTAAAATTGTAAAATAATATTATTACAGTTTATATTACAAGTTTAACATATTAATATACTACTTCTGATTTATTGTTAATAGAATTAATTAATTTAAAATAAAAATACAAATTTATTTACTTCAATTGAAATCGATGTAAAACTATGTAATTAATAAATATTTACATTGAATAAAAAATTTATACGAAATTTATAGACAAATTATATGTTCCAAAACTGTAGTTAAAACTATGCCGAAACTTAAATTGGTAAAAAATACTTAATTTAAATCATTATTTAATTCTGCATCTCAATATTAATATTTAAGTAAATAATGTTTTAATTATATGTCCCAACATTGTAACAAAATAAGGTTAAATCAAATTTAACCAAAGTTAATCAAATTTAAATAAAATTAAAATTTAATTTAAATCCATATGAAAAGTATTAATTAAAATATATATCTTGCAAAATAAATATTTTTTAATGATGATAAATTATTTATTTCAAATAATTTTTTATAATTTTTTATAATCTAACATCATCTAATTTTTTATAATTTTTGAATATTTTACGTAATCTGTGTATTTTGCAAAATATATATACTTAATAATATATTTGATGTCTAAATTATTTTCATTGTAACATTTTTTCGAGATAAAGAGTTAAATATGCAGTAACCCTTAGGATTCACTCATCTCTTCGGTTGTTCATTTCAATTTGAAAACAATAAATTTTAAAAAATACATATTAATTATAATTGCATTAAATCAATACAAAATTATGTATTAAATTAACATTTGTAATAAATAGAAATCTTATAAATTAATTTGAAATGAAGATCACTATAATGTAGTCCACTTAACACAAAAATACGAAATAATTTGGTTCACCGGATTCAATCAAATAATTTAGACCTTATGAATTAATACTAGAACATTTTTACAGAAAAATCATATAGTGTTTGAGTTTATAATTAAATATTATATATATATTAGTTAATAATATTTTAAATTTCTTACCTAGAGGCGTTAAATTTAAACAAAAGATATTTACATTTTTAATAGCAAAAATTATATCGCTCATCCTCTTTTGTTATAAAATTTTTGCAAATCAAAATAAAGTTTATATCAACATTAATTTTTTAATATTTGATTATAATTCAAGTTAAAATAATAAATTTTAAACAACAATAGGTACTAATTTAAACAAATTAAATCAATATTCAATTATTAATTTAACAAAAATTTGTATTGAATAGAAACTTTATAAAAATTGCAACGCATGTAGTTATTTTGTATCATTTTTCACACCGTGTTTAAGTGAAATTACATTGAAATTGTATATAAATAAAAAATATTCAAATTATTTTAATAATATCAATTTTATACTACTTGTGCTTTTTTAATTATATGATTACAATTAAGAAAGAGCTCCCATGGAATATAATTTTATGTTAATGCTCATACATAAGGGTGCGTTATCACATTGCCATCTACTAGTACACAATCTTTACTTTTTAGTTGTAACATCTATGTACCTCAAAGTTGAAGGTAAATTTAGTAAAAATAAGTTAAAAACATATACCAATTTTAATTAAAATTAAAATGTTGAATTCTCGTATATCGTTCAAATTATTTTGAATTGAATTAAAATAAAAAATAAAAATTATTATATATCAAAAAAATCATTTTTGCATGATTAAATACTTCAACAATTTTAAAATACTTTTTAACTCATAGTTGGAGCACCAGTTTTGGTTATTCGTTAGCCCCAAATCATCTCCTATGACTGCCTACGTCAACACCACTTATGGCCAATAATTAAGCCAACAAAAATAATCCTAAAAATTATTTTTAATATGAAAAATACCTTAAATAAAAATTTTGTAAACTAATTTGAAATGAAGATTATAAAAGCACTAAAATGTTTAAGTATTTTAAATTAAGTATGCTCACTATTCATTATAGAGTAATTTGGTGGTGAGTGCATTGGTATTACTTAAATATACATATATGGAACGATTGGGAGGAAAATTGATAAAATTAAATAAGTTTGAAATAAGTTATACCCATTTTTACAAAAAAAATGCTTCAATTTATATTAAGCTATTTTGTAGAGTCCGAGGACATTAATTATATTGTGCTCCAAATGTACTTTGAATTAGCTAATTTCTTATCCTTTCTGGTGAATAAGTTGTCACATTTCTATATTATAAATTAGAAAATATTAAAATTATCTTAAATAATTTATTCTATATTTTTATTAAATAAAATTTGAAAATATATTAATGATTAAAACTTTTTTAAAAAAAATTAATAACAATTATTATATCATGTAAATGTATAATTAAAATGTATATAAAGTCATAAATTCAATGCTTACACGAGTGGATGAAGTCTCTTGGCCCATTTAGTTGATTAAAGACCAAATGGAGGCATGAAGTCAGTCGGCCCACAGTTTCAAAATATTTTGGCAATGCCCGCCCACGGATTAAAGAATATTAGATTTTTGGTTCTATAATTTAATAAGTATATTTTATCTTTAAATTTATTTTATTCAAATTGAGGAAGCAATTTTAATTTTTGGGTTGTTTGAAACTTCACATTATTTTAAGCAATGCTATCAAAACTAACCTGTAAATTGAACGGTTGCTAACTCTTGTTCAGGTTTAGCTGGCCTAACTGTTTGTTCAAACCGTAGTGAACTTTGGCAAAGTTTGTTATAATTATATATATATATATATCATTTCTAATTTATTAAATTTAAAAGATATATTGCTTATAATATTTTACATAATTTGTTGCTATTAATATAAATAATAATATTTTGAATCAAAATTTACTTAGAATAGGATGAGAAGAAAGATTGAGGTGTCAATTGCATCAAAATTTACTCAGTTAAAATTACAAATAGAGAATTAGAACAATTTCATTAGACGAAAAGAATTTTTGTTAACGAATTTTATGTCAACATTAAATTTCATTTAATGATAAAAAATATTAAATTTTATTTTTGATCAAAATCCAAGCTAAAATAATAAAATTTAAATAAAAATAAATTTTACTTTAAATAAAATAAACATATAATAAAATTCAGGCCAAGATGGGCGTCACTTGGGCCTGATGGCCCGGACTGTATAGTGCTGGAGCTTGCCAGGCTTTGGACATAGGCCTAACCCAGTGGAGAAGAGATGCAGGCTGGAGGCTACTTTGCAAAATTTTCTTGCCCGACCCCATTTGCGAAACGTCTTCGGCCATGGGGTTTTCTGTAAATTTCACTAAAGTCCATCTTCTTCTCCCAAACCTGCGAAACCCTTGCTGCCAACCACCGTGACCCATCACCACCTGCTAGCCTTTGCACGGCCAACATCATGGCTCCATATCCGACATCCAAACCGTCGCCGACAGCCATGGTCACGACAATGGCAGCAGCCATCCATGCCCCATTCGAAATCGGGTTTGAAAAACCCATCCGAATCAATGTAAATCATGCCATCATATTCATCGAATTGAAAAAAATGGAAATTAAAACTGTAGTGCTGAAAAAATAATCTCTCTAGTCTCCTTGCTCATCATTGGTCATCCTCACCCTCTTCAAAGCCTTTCCACGACTACACCGATATCATCTCCCCTTCTCCTCTTCGGGTCTGTCAATCCGTCTCCTTTCTCCGCTACCTCCAACTCCCTTCTTCCTTCTCTTTGCCAATGACAACTACTGTTGTTGATTCCCTTGTCCTTGCCTCCGACCACCCATTCATGGACTCTCTATTCTCAGCCTCTACATCGATCAATTTGCATCAAGCCATCGACGTGAACTCTCGAACTGCCAACCCCTGCAACCATTAGCAATTCATACCAAATTCGAAAGCCAGGTTTGAAATACCCATCTGAATCAAGCTAAATCATGCCATCATATTCAACTAGTTGCAAAAAAAATGGAAACTAAAATTTCAGTACTGAAAAAATAAAAAATCCATGATAATCCATATGGACAACCAAGCAAAAATCGGATGACCTTAATCATAAGATGGTAGGAAGTAACCCGAACGGCGGAAGAAAATGTAATCTGAATAGGGAGGAGACCTAGCGTGAAGAGGGAGGAAGAAGAATGGAATGAGAGGATAGGTGCGAGTAAACAGCAAGAGTTCCGTGCGTTCCCTTCGATTTTTTGACTACCCAAAATACCCAAACAAATCGTAGCCGTCTAGATCAAACGAACGGCAGAGATGCAACTTCCCCTGGAAAAAAATGGTGGAAGTGCTTACCATGGGTTGGGGCTCGTCGACCATATCCCCACTGGGAATTGGGATATGTCTAATTTCAGCCCACCCTTCATCACCAATTGCTACTCGGACCCCCTTCTTCCTTCCAACATTGTGCCTGATGGTTAATAAAGGCTGCTACCGACGCATATTCAGATATATGACTTGGTAGTGGGCCAGCCTTGACGATCGGGGAGGGAGCCCATTTGTCTTTAAAAAACAGTATTTGCTTACCGTTTGCAGCACGCCATCTGCTATCCTACTTCAGAAGATCTCTGGCTGCCAAAATGTTTTACCAAGCGAAAGAACAGTTGGGTGGCGCTAAGCATTTCCAGAAATCACACTTGGGAAAGTAACGTGCTTGAAAGACTTTACAGCAGAGGGAGTTTGCAAGGGACGTAATTCGCAATGCCTACTTGGCTATGAGGGCTAGGCTAACTGCTTTGGCCTGCACATACGGGACCAATCAATCCAGCTCATTCTTCTTTTCCCTTCCTTTTCACCCCACAAGAATCTACTAGTCATGGCCTCTACAGCATCGAAGAATTTCTTGGGCAACATGAATAGACACATTGCATAGGTGGGAATTGATTGTGCCACAACCTTAATCAAAGTTTCTTTTCCACCCCACGATAGCATTCTACCCTGCCATCCTCTCCTTAAGCTCCGAAAGACAGCCGCTTTTGATTTGCCGATCCAAGCAGGAAGCCCCAAATATACCTGAATCTCTTGGCCAGTTGTTCCAATGCAATCTTCAATTTCGCATCGAGTTTCCGCCTTTGTATTGCTGCTGAAGTATAAGGCTGTTTTGTCGATGCTAACTCTTTGGCCAGAACAATCCCCGTAGATCTGCATAATTCTTTTCAGTTGTCCCACTTTCCCCAGGGGTTATCTCCCGTAGAAAATGGCGCTATATTGCTAATATATATATGAATCATATGCGTAGCAATTTCCATCCGCTACCTTCAGCTATATAGTATATATCAGTAGGCTTCTTATATGGGGGCTTCGATGTAATTTAATTCTCTGCGCAGACGCATGCGTATACTTTTTTTTTTTTTTTTTGATGAAAATGGGTATACTCATTCCCTAACCCCTCACAATGTGGAAAGGGTTATGGAAGGAGTAATCCAAGCAATTCATTGCCAAAAAATTATCTGTACAAATGTTCCAAAAAATGGCTTGTGGGGGGGGGGGGGGTTATCCCACCAAAGCTGATAGTCAGACTCCGAAATAGACACCAAATCGGCTAAAGAGTGAGCAGCAGCATTACCTTGCCGCAATACATGGTGGACCGAAAAAGAGACATTGTCGAGGATAATCGACCTAGCTTCATCAATAATGTAGCCTACGGGGGATGAAATGTGATGCGGATCAGCCAAAAAGTTGCAAAGTGTGAGGGAATCGGTCTCAAACAAGACTTGTTTGAAGTTCATCTGAAGAACCCACTTCAGTCCCAGGAGGAACGCAGTAGCTTCCATTAGAAGAGGATCCCCGCACGCTCTGCGCTTCCACCAGCAAGCAGCAATAAACCGACCCTCCGAGTCCCTGATGACAGCACCACAACCGAACACATCCATCTCCCTCCTGCACCGTGCGTCAATATTAATCTTAACAAACCCCGGTGGAGGCCTAACCCATCGAGGCACCAATGGCCTCTCCAAAAAACCAGACGGAACAATCACTCTCGCCAGCCCATGATGATATCGATAATCCGTACACCAGTCCAAAGTGTCCCTGAAGTTAGGACGGGATCCCTCCTCAATGAATTTGTTCCGTAAATACCAAACCCTCCAGCAGCAAAGAATGAAGAAGGTGAGGTCATCGAGACGGTTCTCCCCGACAAGCACAGCAAAAGCCTCCAGAATAGATGCCACGGAGGGGGCCAACCTGGCTGCAGTTCGACACACCCCCCATCGTCGATACACACCCCAGAAATAGGTGGTTCGCGTCTTCAAGATCCGCTTTGCAGAGGAGGCACAAAGGGTCCACCCCCACACCCCTGTGATTTAAGTTATGAAGCGTTGGGAGCGCATCCTTCAGAAGTCTCCAGCCGAAAATGGCAATTTTTGGTGGGAGATGAAGCCGCCATAACGCCTTAAAGGAAGCTCCGAGGTCATGGGAGTCACACACTGCACACAGGAGCCTATATGCCGATTTGACAGTGTAGTTACCACTCGGCTCATATTTCCAGTACACACGGTCAGCAACAGGAACCCGGGGGATCGGAATCATAGCAACATCGTGCCACCTCACCTCCCCCATAGCAGCCATCACCCGATCCCTATGCCATGAATTGGTAGCATGATCCAAGAAATAGTTAGCCGTGACGTCCTCCGGGATAGAGGCCGGGAGGGGCCCCGCCTAACACACCTCGTCCTCAAGCCACAGATCAGAGAAGACCCTTACCCGTTGTCCGTTACCAATACGCCATTTGCACCCGACTTGGATCAGATCCCTCGCTTTCAGAATACCCCTCCAGGTGAAAGAGTCAGCCGACCTCACACGACAAGACCAAATGTCCGTGTTTGGAAAATATTTGGACTTGAGGATTCTGTGGCACAAAGTCGATTCGCGGGAGACAAGCCGCCAAACCTGCTTAGCCAGCAGGGCAAGATTGAACTTATGAAAATCCCTGAAACCCATGCGTATACTTGAGCTGCTAGAAAGCATGGGAATGAATATAGCTTGCAGAGTATGGGGACGTTTGCTTAACCAAAAAAATTTTTAAAACAAAATTTTGGGTGTCCGCGGTGATCCATGAAACTTTTCAAATTAAAATTTTTCCCAATCCTGACTACTCTATTTTTTAATTATTTTTTTACTTATCCCAATACAACTATCATATTTTTCAATCATTTCTACATAACTATCAATACATCTAATTTTTCTAAAACTTTTCACTATTAGCAATTATCCTATGTTTTAATTACTTTTTCACATTTTCCTGTACAATTACTTTACCTTTCAATCATCCTATATAACTGCCCATACAACTAATCTATTTATTTTAATTTTATTCTCTTTATTTTTCATTATTATTTTTATCATAGCACATCATTTTCTTCCTATTCAAAAATTTTACACAAAAAATTTTTCATTTTGAAGTTCAACACTTCCCCAACACACCCTGCATGTTGAGATTTTAATCCGCACTCCAAATTTCTGTTAGACGTTTCGGCCTCTCATTTGGGGGTATATTTTTCGTTTTGGTTGCATTGGTACAAACTCCTTAATTATTAACCATAGCTATATAGTTCATGTGGCCCTCATATATATTGGATGCTAGTTAATTAATCCTCCTGTATAAGACATTCTAAACATATTTGTATAGTTCCTACCACAGCTATCGAAAGTATCCGTATAATATGATCCCAACATTAGGTCTTCATTTAGCCCCACACAATTAAAACCATATACTTCTACGAAACTAGGTTTTAAAGAAATAATTTCATGAAACTCTTCTACTTTTTAAGATATTGATAATTAATGTAAAATTTAATTCAATCATTGTATTTAGCATCATTTGTTCAACTATAAGACCAAGTTTAATCTAAATCTAATATGTACATAAATCACGTTTGCTCAAAAATAAGTACATTTATGTATAAATCAGAAAAAATATTTAGATTCATTTACATATATTAAAATATAATAATACTTTTTAAAATTATTTATCCACATAGCAGTGATATTTTAAATAGTTTTATGTTAAAAATACTACTTAAAATAATATTTAGCATTAGATTATTTACAAGTTTGCTCGTGGAGCTCATATAAGGTAATAGTAGATAAACGAAAGAATTTTTATGATAATATAAATGATATAATATAATAGATTGAGTAAATTTTTGATCAACCATCTAAATATTAAAATGGAGAAAGTACTTTTGAAAGGGGGTTTCATAGAAGTATCCTCGCTATTCAAAAGTATTTCTAAATGGGTTCCGCTTACATAGAAGCGGTCTCATTCATCTAACTACCTTAATTTTTAAGATGTTAATGATTGATGCAAAATTCAATCCATTCATTGCATTTAACAACACTTATTTAGTTAAGAGACTGAGTTTTATCTAAATCAAGTATGTGTATGGGCTACATTTGCTCAAAAATAATTATTTATGTGTAAATTATGAAAAGTGCTTAGATCCATTCATGCAAGCTTTAGAACGTAATAATATTTTATAAAATCATTTATTTATATAGTAGTGATATTTTAGATGATTTAGATATTAAAAAATTAATTTAAAATTGATTACGTTGATTTTTACATATTTATAGATGAAATCCATATATAGTGATACTAGACAAGTAAGAGACTTTTTCATAATAATATAAATATACTAAGTATAATAAATGAAGTGGATTTTTCATCAACCATCAAAATTTTAAATATGGAAAGGGTAACATAAAAAAACAGGTTTCATAGAAGTGAAACCATTTTTAAATTATAGATGAGATAAACAAGTACTACATGCAGAATTCTATGTAAAAAAAAGATTTAAAAATTACGGTCAAAGAAAAAGTCATCCGAAGTTGTTTGTCCAAAAAAGTATTGCACTGGTGGCTTCTAGTAAATTACATGACAAACTTGGGTGTCGTCAATGACCTGCCCAGGCGTAACAAGCCTGGGGCGCCAGTGGGTCATACCCAACACAGCATAATTTGAAACCCACTTTTATTTCGACCCAACTCAACCTGTTTGTAAGGCTTCAGACCCAACCCAACACCAATAAGACCCAACTAACCCTAGCTAGCCCATTTTCAATACCAATGACACCCGCTTGAACAAAGGCCGGAGCAACTAGCTTGTTTAAGCGACACTTTGGAGACCTGTGATTTTCTTTAGTCGGCCTAGGGTAGGATATATGTAAGGAGAAATATTCAAGTGCAACTTCACTACACTACAAGTACAGTGCGATTATCTTAAAATATGTTCCACATGATTATAAAATTATAATATATTCCACTTATTATATTATGAATTATGTATTCTATTATCATACCAATTTTCATTACGATTGGATATATGTATAGACCCCATCTGAAAATGGTACAGATTCAACGTAATAAAATAGTTTGATGTAAATTGTAACTTTAAAGTTGTTTTTTCAACATGTAAATCATTTTCTATAAAATTCATATATGAATAAATGATTGTATAAAATATTAATACATTTAAATACATGTGGGGCCCATTTTAGGCTAAATACACCGTTAATCATGGTGCAACTTCATTGCACAGGAAAGATTCTTATATATATGAGAAATATTCAAGTGCAGCTTCACTGCACCACAGTTACATTGTAGTTACCTCAAAATGGGCCCCACATAATCATAAAATTATAATCTATGCTACTTATTATATTTGAAATTATGTATTCTATTATCATACCAATTTTCGCCATGATCGAATATGTGTATAGATTCCATCTGAAAATAGTACAAATTCAACGTAATAAAATAGTTTGATATAAGTAATAACTTTAAAATTATTTTTTCAACATGCAAATCATTTGCTATAAAATTTATATATGAATAAATGATTGTATGAAGTATCAATAAGTTTAAGTATTTGCGGGGCCCATTTTAGGTAAAATGCACTGTTAATTATGGTGCAACTTCACTGCACAAGAAAGGTTCTTTAAATATATATATAGAGAAATATTCGTGTGCAGCGCAACTGCATCATAACAACTATGTAGTTGCGCCAAAATAGGCCCCACATGATCATAGAATATAATCTACTCTATCAATTATATTTAGAACAATATATTCTATTACCATATATAATTTTCATGCAAATCGGATATGTGTATGGACCTTATCTAACAAATTCAACGTAATAAAATAGTTTAACGTAAATAACAACTTTAAAGTCTTTTTCGACAAGTAAATCATTTGCTACAAAAATTTATATATGGATAAATGATTGTATAAAGTTTCATTGTATTATAATTGCATGGGGTCCAAAAAGGGGGAAATGTACCGCTGTTAGGCGCTGCACCGGAACAACTGTTATATATATAGGAAAATGTTATAGTGCATGCGACTACACCGTGCAATCCATGCACCGTGGGCCCCACATGATCATAAATGGGAAATCCACTTTGCCCATTTTATTTAGAATTGTTCACTTTATTAATATCAATTTTCATCTAAATCCAACATGTGTGTGGTCCCTATCTTAAAATGGTGCAAAATCAATTTAATAAAATAGTTTAATATTAAATATCAAGTTTAAAGTGGTATTTTCAACATCTAAACCGTCTGAAGTATGATTTTTATATGAATAAATGATTGTATAAAGTTTCATTGCAATCTAATATGTGTGGGGCCCATTTTACAGCGAACTGCATCGTATTATGGTGCAGTCCGTCTCCACATGAATGGTTCTCATATATATATATATATATATGAGAACCTTTCCTATGTAGTGAAGCTGCACCATAATTAACAGTGCATTTAGCCCAAAATAGGCCCACATGTACTTAAATGTATTGATATTTTATACAATCACTTATCTATATATAAATTTTATAGCAAATGATTTATATGTTGAAAAAATAACTTTAATGTTGTTATTAACATCAAATATTTTATTACATTGAATTTGTACCATTTTCAGATGGGGTCCATACACATATAATTGGGATGAAATTTGGTATGGTAATAGAATACATAATTCTAAATACAATAGGTGGAATAGATTATAATATTATGATCATATGAGGCTCATTTTGAGATAACTGCACTATAATTTTGGTGTAGTGAAGCCGCACTTGAATATTTCTCATAGATATAGGACTATTTAAGCGCGGTAATGATAAAATTATAATCTACTCCACCCATTGTATTTAAAATAATTTAAAATAACGTATTCTATTACATATCAATTTTCATCCTGATCGGATATGTGTATGGATCCCATTTGAAAATAGTACAAATTAAACGTAATAAAATAGTTTGATGTAAATAATAATTTTAAAGTAGTTTTTTCAACATGTAAACCATTTACTATAAAATTCATATATGGATAAATGATTATATAAAGTTTCATTGTATTCTAATATATGTGGGGCCAAAAAATAGGCAAATGTATCGCTGTTACACCGGAACAACGATACATTCACCCATTTACCATCTAAACCATCTAAAGTATGATTTTATCTGGATAAATAATTGTATAAAATTTCATTGCATTCTAATATTGTGGCGCCCATTTTACAGCGGACTGCATCGTAATTACGATGTAATCCATCTGCACATGAACGGTTCTCATATATATATATATGTTAAATTTTTCATAAATATGTAAAGTTAGATGTATTTGATATATAAATTAAGTTTTATTATTTTTGAATTTTTAAGTATTTTTTATTTTAAACACAATTGCATTATCGTAATCTTTGAGGTTGAAAATTTTAAATATGTTTTCTTAGGCCGACCTAACACAATCACATCTCCACTTTGAAACCAAATTTTAGTTTTCAGTAATGAACTTCTTCGTTGCAAATACGGAAAATTTTAGAAATGAAATTAGCTGCAAATGCTTCATGAAATCTAACTACTCGTTAAAAGTATTTTATTTTAAATACTTCCTAACATAAGATTCGGCAAATAAATGAAGAACTTCATGTTTAATTGTAGATAGTGCTTATTCAATGATTTTTTTTATTTTTTATATTACGACTCAATCCAACACAAGTACATAATTTTTTTTTTCAAATTGTTTCTGCTCAATCCAATCCAAGTACATTTTTTTTCTAATTATTGCTCAAGTGACAAATCCAACCACATAACCAATAACGTGTCTAGATATTGTTCCTACTGGATTTCAAACTCAAACCGGTGAGAAGACTTCCGATATCCTATACCCACCAAGCCACACTCAGTTGACTATCCAATGAATATTTAGTTATATAATAAAAATATTTTTGATAATTATAGGTGCTAACAAATTTTCTTGTAGTGATTAAAAAATTATAATTCATTTTCAAAATTTTTATAGAAAGAATTTCTTTCTTTTATGATTAATTGCACATGTTGAAAATTAATTTTGAAGATTTGATTATCAATGCTAAAAATCATAATTTTATTTTTAATCTATATTTGCAACCATTCGTTTGAAAAGAGATCAAGTTTCAATTGAGGAGGGTGTTAATAAAATATTTGTTATCAAACTAAATAATAAAAGTAAAAACAATAAACAATCTAAATTATAATTCTAAATAATCAATAATACATCTAATGCTAATAAAATAATTGAATTTAAAACATCAACTTTCGTATATTATAAACTTTCGTTTATTATTAATTTCAATGTTGATTAAGTATGCATAACTTCTAAAAATTTCAATAAACCAAAATGATACTGTGTGAGTAATCAAATTAGGTCAGTCGTGCGGTCAAATTGCATGGGCCACACATGTATTTTTTAAAAAATTAAATAAAAAATTCAGAATGTTTATTTTTTAAAAATAAAAAATATATGAAGTCTACAAATTCTGAATTTTCTTTTTGGTAAGCATATCTAAGTCAGTCCCACAACTGGCTAAATTTTTTTTTTTAAAAAAAATACTTGCGAGGCCTGTAAAGTTGACTGAATGGTAGCTGTAAATTGGCTTGGGTTGACTTGGATTAAGATAAATATAATCTTAACCTACCTTTTAAAATCTCAACTCAACCCTACTTTCAACCTTTTTTTACAACTTAACCTAACCCTATTTCAACCCATTTCAAATTAATTTGGTTCGAATTAGAAATTCGAGAATTACACACATTATTAATGATGGTTAACCTTCCCTTCATACAACTTTCTAAAGTATCAAAAAAAATGATAAATTATAGAAACAATAAGTAATAATAGGAGTTATGCATACCTCAAGAGTGAAGAATAATTTAGTAACCGATTCATTGCTTTTTGTATCCTTTGAGCAATTGATATTCTCTATAAGTAAAAAAGTGAAAGCAACATCAAAAGCATTGTACTAAATTATGCAAAATAAAAAGACAAAAATATAGTCTTACCTTCCAAGTTGGCATCCAATGAAAGCTACAAACATCTCAATTGACGTATTCTAAATCACCAACGCCAATAAATATCTAAATTACCTGTTTACAATACAATATAATCGAATAAATTATATTAAATCTAAATACAATGTCACAACTAATTAACGAAACATATTTCCAAACTAAATAAATATAAACACAACATGAAAAAAATTAAATCTAAACACAATTTCACAACCAATTAATCAAACATATTTCCATACTAAACACAATCTATTTTAAATATCCAAACAACCTATTTAAAATATATGTCCATAAACATATCCAAATACCTATCTCATGAAACATAATAACATCTAAAAAATCTGTTTAAATAGCATGTCCACATATGGTTCATCTAAAAAATTCATCTAAAAATCTAACACAATTGTTCTCTTTAAATCAAATCTTATGCACTCTTTCCGGCTTTTATGTGTGGTTTCTTACTGAAACAAACAATGATGAAAGTAAGTGTGCATATATTACATTTGAGTGGAAATTCATGCATGCCCGCAAGTTAGAGATTCTACTCCACCTTGAGTAGCTATAAAATAGAATAAATAAGTTATTGTAATTTAGTTGTATCTAGTCAAGTTACAAATACATAATCATAAATTCAAATTAACTTGACTATTTTAACACATCAATTAGATTGACAAATTGATACAAACATTGAAACAATCAACAAATAACAAGCATTATATTACAATAACCCAATACATCCAAATAATAAATATACTCTATGTTTTGAAATTTAAAAATATACTTCATAGCAAATGTCTGAAGGCAGCATGGGAATGACACAGTCATGCACTCACGGCAAGCAAAGGCGACAATTGGGCAGTGGGTATGAACAAGACAAGAGAAATTGAACAGGAATGAGCAAATGAGGGAGGGAAACCAGCTATGTTGGCAAACAGGAGGGAGGGAGAGAGAAGAGAGCTGTGTGGGAGCGAGCTGGGAGAGAGGGAAGAATAGGACCAGAGAAATCGAAAGGGAATGAGAAAAAAAGTCCCGCTTATGACGAACTCAAATGAGAAAGAAGGTTGGGTGTGGGGCAGGGAAGTGCCACGGTACCGAAAGACACGACAACAACTAGCAAGGGAAGATGGCAAGGAAAAATTCGACACTCGGCAACAAGGGAAGACAGAGAGGGAAGATGAGTAGTAAGTCGTAGCTGGCGATTGGGGAAGACAGAATAGTAGCAGTGGGAAGAATGTGTGGGCAACTTCGAAACCCTAAGGGTTTCTTATATCGTAAGTATGCACATAATATAATAAAATATTATTAGGGCAAAGTCAAGTCGGGTTGACTGACCGCCCCACTCGGCTAAAATCGATTTCCAAAATTGAGTCGGGTTCAACTTGATTTTCAAAACCTAATTTTCCAAATCCTCAACCTGACCTCATACAAATCAGCTTGGATTGACACGGGCTCCGGTGGAGATCAACCCTATTTACTCCCCTAGTAACTCCCATGTGATTAATAGTATAATATCTTTCCTCATCAGTAAAATATCAATCTATTATTTTGCAACACTTAGCTTTGAGTGAATTGTTAAAATGATAAAGATGGCAAAGTATTAAAAGTAATACTTATTTAAAATAAATTACATATGATAAAATTTCATAAATAATAAATATCATATTATTATTAATAAGGGGCGTGTTGCCCTCCTGAAAAAATGCTAATAGACACGGCCTGCGAATGAGAGCTGAGCCTTCTTTCTCACTAGAACAGGCTCAAGTCAACATCCTGATGTGATGATAATACTAGCGAAGTTGAAATTGGTGAAACTTTTCACCCAAGAAAGTAAATAAACTAGGGGCGGGAATTGGGGTAGGTCGGCCTGTGACCCAGGTTTAACTCAACCCGTTTTTGGCCCAGTAAAATCAATAATTTTTTACTCGGATTCAAAAATAGAATCGGGGTGGGTCGACTATGTCTCGACCCAAAGAGTCCGATATCCCACTTAAAATAATGCTTGGATATAATGTTATACCGTTCTAATACTTATTTCAGTTGATTTAAGTGGATTCAAAATTCATACATTTTTTGTGTATTTCTTAAAGATTCATGCCGTATAAAATTCTAATTGAAATAATATTTGGTATATTGGTTAAGTAAATTGATTTTTCTATGTTACTAATGTGAGCCAGAAAAATGAAAAATGTGTTTGTCCACTTTGGTACATTTGACGCTTCGAAATATTTATTTTTGTAGTCGTTATATGCAGCGAAAATGCTTGCTGCATATGTTGCCTTTTTTTGTAGTGTAACCATCTAAAATACGTAATTTTTAATGATTTGTTTTTGTAGCCTATTAAAAATTTTATCAATTTGATAACTGCATACATAGTTAGCTAAATATTTTTAGATATATACAAATTAGATCTCATTAATTAATAGACTAAACCATTAAATTAAGCAATGCTCTACGAATTTCAACCAAATCCAGTGATTTCATATTAAACCTTTAGCTGAACTACTCAGATATTAAATTTATAGATGAAAAACGCCAATTTAACATACTTGAGATATTCCTATAAAAAAAAAAACTTGAGATATATCTATATCCGAAAAAATCCTTCATCGAATGTCACGATTAAGTGATCTTTACATTCCACCTGCTTGCACATTATCACATTTGTGCTAAAATGGATAAATCGAACCGTGCTATAGTAATACAAATTAAATAGAGAAGCTTGAAAAGGAACATTTAGTGAAGAGAAACACGGTATGTTTCTATGATTGGTAGTTTCTTAATTTGCAATTATTCCTAATCTTATGAACGATATTGCTTGAAAAATGCATGTTAAAATAGTTCTAGAAAAAAACTAGTTTTGGAAAATGAATTTTCCAAATAAATCTGTTTTAGAGAAATTAATTAGAAGGTCCTACTCAAGCGTAGAGAAATCATTCGAATATCATTCACTTTATAAATGAAAAGTAATTGTAGCAAATATCTGTACAGATAATTTTTTGGTAATGCATTATTCGGGCCCTCCTTTCCCTTCCCCCTATCCTTTCCCTTCCCGCTATCAATCTGACAAGGAGACAGGATAGGAAGGGATACCTTTCATCAAAAAAAAAAAAAAGAGTAATCAACGAAGGAAAAGAAAAATGACTGAAATAGCAAGTCCAGGTGAAGTGGTCCTCGCGATGTGAAATCTATCCAGAAATAAGATGCCATTGACATTCCATCTTCCAATTGCCAAATGTACGAACCTGATAATAATATGATTGAGGCGTTGATCACAATGACGCGGCGTGATACGTATCCAAGTAGGTACATACATATGGCATGAAATGCATCCATATTTTTTGTCCGTTCTATACATTGATAGTCATGTGGATTTTTTATTTGTTTTGAATTTTTTTTATAATATTGTTAATCTTTCTGTATTTAATATGTGTATAAATTTTTACCATTTTTTGAGTATTTTTTATTTTAAAAAATCAGTGACATTTTATGTAATTTAAAATTACCTAAAATGCTACTAATTTTCAAAAATTAAAAATAAATATTTAAAATACTCCAAAAATGGTAAAAATATATGAAAATGTTAAATACACTTATATTAAGGGTTTTATAAAAAAAATTCAAAAAAAAAAGATGTATGCGCCGGGGAGCATACAAGCAGCCTCAGCAAGTCCAGGTGAAGTGGTCCTCGCGATATGAAATCTTTCCAGAAATAAGATGCCATTGACATTCCATCTTCCAATTGCCAAATGTACGAAACTGATAATAATATGATTGAGACGTTGATCGCAATGACGCGGCGTGATACGTATCCAAGTAGGTACATACATGTGGCATGAAATGCATCCATATTTTTTGTCCGTTCTATACATTGATAGTCATGTGGATTTTTTATTTTTTATTATTATTTTTTTTTATCATGGATAGTCATGTAGAAGTTTCGATTCAATCGAATTGGCTACTAAGCCTAAATGTCTCGCTTAGCCCATTTTAAAAAATCTATTTACAGCAACTTTTTTTTACTTTTTTCTTGATGCACTTGTTTATCTAAGTGTATTTAACATATAGACCAAGTTTTACCATTTTTGAATATGTTTATCTATTTTTTTGAGATTTTAAACATCTATGTGTATATATGTATTTAAAATATCTTTATTTTTAAAAATCCAAAGACATATATACATATATCCAAAAATGGTAAAACTTGATTTATGTATTAAATACATTTAGATAAACAAACGTATGAAGAAAAAAGAAAAAAAAAGTTGTTTTAAATAGGATTTTTGAGGTGGGCTAAGTGAGACATTTACTTAGCCCGGGCTAACAGGATCATTCCCCTAAATATAGTTCGACCAATATATTTTGGACTTTTTATACAATACAGAAGCCTGCTGTTATGAGTCTGATTTTCATTTTTTCTTTTTCATTTTTATGTGGGCTTAAATGCATGTAATTTATACATTTATTTACCATTTTAAAATTTTTAATTTTTTCTATACATTTTTAAAAAATTTTAAAAATAAAAAATTTTCATTTGTGGAAGAGTGATATGAATGAAGATTTTTTATTCTTGGAATTTTGTAAAAAATATATGAAAAAATTTAAAATGGTAAAATTAAATATAAATATATAACTTGGGGCGCACATGAAAATTTTAAATTTTAAAGTAGAACTTGCAACAACTGGTTGTGTTATATCATAAATCTTATTTGAACCAGTGTCCGAAATGTATCTTAACCAATATTATTAACACCGAACTGTTACAATCCGGTCTAAATCATTGGTTAAAAATGGTTAAAATCACTAAAATACCTCTATATTTAAATATTCAAAAAATATCTTATTCTCTAAAAATGGTAAAACTTATTATATTGGATTAACAGTTTTATAAAAAAAAATTAAAACATATATTTTGCCTGTCTTAGCCCGGGTTAGCGGTATCATTATTTTTGTAAAAAGAAAATTCATGGCAAGTCGAAGATGTCCCATTTTCTGCGCGTACTAGTTGATTATTTCGCATCTTGTGAAACATGCAATTTCACCATGGATGCAAAACCCCGGCCGGTTAGTTAATTGTCTCACCCGCAGGGCCGCAGGGTGTGGAACATGAGCAATTATGTTTCAAATTCCAGGGGAAGAGCCCGCGCAACGTGCCAGATTATCTGTAAATGTGCATGGTACTTTCCATTTTTACATGTTACTAAACTTCAGTCCAAATTGTACATCAAAAAGAAGAAAAAAAAAAATTTAGTCCAAACTTTTTAAAATTTAGGGCTTGTTTAGTAATTGGTTAAAATATTGAGAAAATTACAAAGAAGTAAAAAAGTAAAAGAGAAAGTAATATGGTAGAAATAATGATTAGGAATAGAGATACAACTTGGAAACTTGGGTTCATGAGACTCATATTTGCCTTAATCTTTTTGATAAAAATATTTTCTTTAGTCTTAACCATAATTCTATTTATAAAACTTAAATCTCAACCTTTAATTTTAACAATTATAAAACTTAAACTTTAATCTTAGTTTTGAAAATTAGGTTTAAGTTGACTTTGAGATTGACAAATTTCCATTTAATTTAAAGTTGACAAGTCTACGTGTTTATATAAATATATCAGAGATTTGAACTTCTACAATCCATCGGAAATACCCCCAATTTCAACCCATCGTAAAACCCTTTTTAAAATATTAATTTTAATTTTTAATAAAATTGTTACACTAGATATATAATTTATAAATCAAATTTTATGATTTTTTACTGTTCCAATCGAAATCTTTACTTACAATATTATATTTTCATCTCACTGGGAAGAACCATATCTCCCACACACCAAGAAAAGACGGTATAAATATATTTTATAAATTTAAACGTAGAAAATAACCACAATTTCCTTATGTTTAAAATTCAAAAAATATATTTATACATCTTCAAAAATGATTAATTTTGACTTTAACTAGTCATAGAAAATCATTCCACAATATATAATGATAACAACTTACATAAAAAAAAATAATACATAGCCTAGATAAATTTTTTAAAATATAGCAATAGAACATAATATATTTCTAAAAAAATTAAAAGTAAAAACATAAACGTAAAGACAGATGAAAACAAAAATAATTATAATAGAATTTCAAAGTGAAAAATATGTATGTCAGTCGTAAATATAAATACTATATAAATATGAAGAAATATTATCAAGGTAATTATATAGTATATTTTATGTTAAATATAAAAACAAAAGAGGGCTTAAGTTATTTTCTTGAACTCTAATCTTATTTATAATTGAATTTCTCAAATTCTAAATTTGGACTCGATCCAACTCCTGTTGCACCTAATTAGGAGTAAAGATAAAAATGAAATAGATAAAATAGTTGTATTAAAATAAGAAAAAATTAAAATATAGATATCATAGGAAAAAAAGTAGTGCAGTATAGTTAAAACTTAAACTATAATAAAAGATTGGTAGGAGAGAGTGCGAAAGACAAAATCATGCAACTTCAAGAAAAAAAGGCAAAAAAAATAAAATATTTGGATTATTTACTAAAGTAAAAAAGGCATGATGATCTCCAAAAATGGTAAAAGTTAATACATATATTAAATATACTTAGATTAATAATTATGTGAAAAAAATTAAAAATTAGTTAAATACACCCAACGCACTAAAGCTAAGTGCACCTAGGTGTATGTAATAATATCCAGCTTAAAGATATGTAAAAATCTTTGAATCAAAACTTTTCATTATCCGTAACTATGTTATTTTTAAATTATTTTTTACATCCTCCTATAAAAATACTATACTTTTTAATTATTTCTATATAACTATTTTTATAATAAACCGATTTATTTTAATTTTATTTTCTTTACTATCCATCATCGTTCTTATCATATCATGTTATTTTCTTCTATTTTAAAAATTTTTACACCGAAATTTTTTTTATCAAAAGTTATATCCCCAAACTCGCCTTAAATAAGATTATAGTTGGGGGCCTTATCATTTCAAAACGATCTGTAAAGAAGCCGGTTTAAAATTATATTTTTTGTTTTTAAAATTTTTAAAATAAGGATGTATTTGTATACATCTAAAATATTTTGAACAATAAATTTTCAATTTAAATTTTTTATTCCCCATGACTATACTATTTTTTAATTATTTCTTCACATCCTCCTATACAACCATCTTAATTTTCAATTATTTCTCACAATTATTCATAAAACTAACTTTTTTTAAAATTTTATCCTCTTTATTTCTCATCAGTACCCTTATTATATTACATCATTTTTCTCATTTGTAAAACTTTTATGCCAAAAATTTTTTTCTAAAAGTTTTTTTCACTTTTCATACACACCCGTAAATTGTTAATTTAGTTATATTTAATTTATAAGCCAAATTTTTCTATTTTTGAAGATATGTATATATTTATTTTATATTTTAAATACATGGGTATTTTAGTCATTTTAAATTATTGACACATGACTAAAATATTCCTATATTTAACAATCCAAAATAAATGTATACACAACTTCAGAAATGGCAAAATTTGATTTATATATTAAATAAACTTAGTTAACAGTTTTATAAAATGTAAAAAAATAAAAAAATATATTCTTTGAACTAGTCCGAAATGATTATTTCCCAATAAATTTCTAGTACACTAGTTAATCCGATTTTTACTAACGGTTCAAATAAAATAAAACTTTAGACGGGTTTGATTTTGACAATATAGGCTCGAACTACACTAGCTATGAAGTTTTGTGCACAAGTTATATATTTCTTATCTCCATGCATTGCAGTTGAGGCAGACTAAATCACTTTGATCATTTTCTTTCTGAGTTTCTGATGTATAATTAAGAAAATTTGACCACATTTTGAGTCAACCTATCTTCGATATAGGGGTGAAAATTAGAGCGGGTCGACCCATGACCCGGCTTTGACCCGACTCGTTTTGGCCTGGTAAAACCAATATTTTTTTTACCCGGTATAGGGATGAGTCAGAAATTTTGACCCGAATTCAAAAATAGGGTCGGGTGGGTCGACTATGTCCCGCCCGAAGAGTCCGACCCGCTCCTCGTATATTAATTTATTAAAAATTATAAGCCTATGTTTAAATATTATTATTATTTTCTTTCAAAATTTTCACTTTTTTATAATCAACTCTATCAATTATAGAAGAATCAATTTATTCAGCAATATAAGAATCAATAAAAAAATTGTACATATATAACCCTTATGTTTAATTGTATATTAACCTATTTTAATAAATTTATACTATATTTTCAAATGTTTTGTTTACTTAATTATGCGTTTTTAATAATTAATGAAATATTGAAGCATATAATATTTAAATTTAGTATAAATGTATACTTATATTTGACCCAACCCGCTATCCCGAAACCGGTCCAATACCAACCCAAAATTTGTTTTAAAAAGTGAGGGTCAAACCGACCTTGTCCCGACTTGGTATAAAAAGAGAGTCAAACTCAATTTTTAAAAAGTAGGGTCAGGATTGGGTAAACCTTGACCCGGTATGACCCATCCCGATTCCCACCCCTACTTCGATATATTAGTCAAGCTTAGTCAGTTTGGTGTTGCTCTTTTTAAGTTTCTAATGGGTAATTAAGAGAACCAAACTCATTTACTTAGTCAACTCATCTTTACAAAATAAGTTAAAATGTAATTAGCCCGATCTCGCTTTTACTTAGTTTCTTATAAATAATTGAAACAATTAAATCCAATTTACCATATGTGTCAACCTATCTTGCTAGCTAAGTTATCAAATTTAATCAACCTGATTCTATTTTTCTAAGTTTCTCATGAGCAATGGAGACAATTGAATCTCACTCAGTGGGTCAATCCATCTTAGCCATATAAATTCAATCTAGCTTGTTTAGTCTCACTTTTTTAAAACTTCCTTGAGATATTTAAATCTAACTTATTAAGGGCATATTTAAGAATTGATAAAATTTTTGGATGAAATTTTTTTTGTGTAAAAGTTTTTAAAGTAATAAAAAATCATGTAATATGACATGAGTAATGATGTAGAGTAAAGAGAATAAAGTTAAAATAGATAAGTTACTTATATAGGTAGTTGAGTAGAAACAATTGAAAAATAGAGTAGTTGTATAGGAAAATGTAAAGAAAAACTTAAAAAAACAAAATAATTATAGAGAGTAAAAAGTTTTAGTATGAAATTTTTTTATTGAAAATAGACATACCCTAAGTTAACTCGTTTTTGTAGAAGTTCCTAAATTCAGCCAAACTAATCTAATTTAGATACATTATCAAACATAGCCAATCCGATCTTATTTTTTCTAAGTTTCTCATAAACAATCATAAATGAGTCTCATTTATAAATTAATTCATCTCGGTTAGATAAGTCAAACTTAGCTAGTCTTTTTTAAAAAAAAAAAATTCTTATGAGCAATTGAGAGAATCAAATTTAACTTAGCTAGTCAACATTCTTGCTAACTAAGCACCACCGCCGCTCGTGACCACCCGCTGGCGAGTCTTCTCCAGCAACCACTATTGCCACGGAACTTACCTAGCCACTAGAGGCTAAGAAGAAAATCACAAGAACCAACTATCACACCAATTCCTATGAAAAAACAAAAACTACCACACCAAGAAAAATCCTATGTAAAAATTCTAACAGCACCTAAATCTGTAATTTTCAAAGCCGCCAGTACCAAGAAAAATCCTGGCCCTTGAATCTTGCGGACAGGGTAATGCTTGCAGATTTGACTGCAGACAATGGATCTGTGTAACATTTTTTAAGATTTTAATTTAAAAGTTTTTTAAGTGGTTCCAAATGCTAGGTGACAAAGGGAGCATGTGTGATCAATGTTGAAAGAGGTAAAGAGGAGCGGTGGATGTGCTTGCAATTTGTGTCAAAAAATTTTTTGATAGGAGATATTTGCCATTTCTGGTGAGTTACAACAAAGCTATGTGGTTATATTTGTTAATTATTCAATTTAAAATAACTAAAATATTTATATGTTTAAAAATATAAAATAAATATATATTTGTTCAAAAATGATAAAAAACTTAGTTCTATACTAAAAGCACATATATTAAATTTTGTATAAAAAAATTTTAAAATAAAGAAATAGATTTTGGCTCAGCCATTTTCGACCAGCTGCGAATGATCGCCCCACTAGCAAGTTTAAAGTTCGAATCATTTAGAATGATATCTTTTCATTACATAAACTAATTATGTTTATGAGTTTTTGTTAGGATCTAAATATATTTTCTTCATTTGTGCTCACGTATAAAAATATATGAAAAATTCAAGGCAAATTCCATATATACCCATGAATTTTAACCCTAATTCTATTTGTATCTACAAATTTTCAAAAATTCATAATATACCAACATATTTTACCTAAACTTTCACTTATGCCCACACAGTTATAAATTCATTAATTTTATATTTAAAAATCACATTCAAATGAATTTTTAGTACTTTTACAACTATAAAATCATATATTATTTAAATATAAATTTTTAGTTTTGAACAAATGAACCTCAAATTATATTAAGATTCGGGCATATTTGTTATTTTAAAGGGGTGCTAATGGTCCCTTTAATGGATTTCTCATGGTACGGGTATAAGTGGAATTTTAGACAAAATACCGGAGCATATTGTGAATTTTTGAAAATTCGATGGTGTATGTAGAATTAAAGGTAAAATTCGTGAATATATGTGGCATTTGCCTAAAAATTAACTATATAAAATTTAAGGGGTGTTTAGATGACACTCAAACTTTCAACTCTCTTCAGTTACCTTATTTTTAATAATTTCTTTATATCTTCTTATATAACTATCTTAACTTTCCATCAATTTTACACAACTACATATACAATTAAATTATTTATTTTAACTTTATTTCTTTTACTCCTTTTTATTATATCTTCTTCCATTTTTAAAAAAAAATTATAGTAAAAATTTTTCTTTAAAAATTTATCACTTCCTAAACATCCTCTTAATATAAAAACGGGACTCATGCATGTATTGAAAATAAAATTAATAGAGTTCAGCTGTACCCGTGTATCGCGTGGTCGGCACTCGGCACACGCGATCGGAATGATTTTTTTTGTTTGTGTCCTCATAGGAACGCTTGTTTTGACAGCGGTAACAGCTTAAAAGAATTAAGAAACCCCGTCGCCACTCAACAGAGCAGAGGTTCTGAATTCTCTCTCACACCCAACAGGCCAGCACTCATGGAGCTGTCCTTGATTCTCAGCTTCCTCTTCCTCTCCCTTCCTCTTGCCTTGGCCGTGAAATTCCTCTTCTTTCAAAGCTACAAGAGCAAGAGAAGACTCCCACCGGGCCCTCCGCCCCTTCCCTTGCTCGGCAACCTCCTCACATTCCGAAAACCAATGTTCGAATTCGTGCACGTACTACGCCAGCTCCGAGCCAAATATGGTTCCATCGTCACCCTGTACATCGGCACACGCCCCGTCATCTTTATCCTCGATCGCCATATCGCCCACGATGCTCTCGTTAAAAACGGCACCGTATTCGCCGATCGAGCACCGGCCACCGAGTTCACCCGCTTCTTCAACTCCAATCAAGACAACATCAGCTCCATCTCCTACGGCTCTCATTGGCGTCTCCTCCGCCGCAATCTCATGTCAGAAATCCTTCATCCTTCGCGAGTGAAGCTCTTTGCCGGCGGCCGGAAATGGGTCCTGGAGCTTCTCATCAAGCGGCTCCGCTCCATCGAGGAACGGGGCGAGCCTGTTCGTGTGCAGGAGATCTTCCAGCACGTCATCTTCTGTTTGCTCTTGTACATGTGCTTTGGTGAGAAGCTGGAGGAGAGCGCCGTGAACGAGATTGAACGACTGCAGCGCCGGATGCTCATTACTTTTTCGAGCTTCAACCCCTTCGCCTTCATGCCCACGGTGGGACGGCTCATCTTCCGCAAGGAGTGGAAGAGGGCGCTGGAACTAAGAGATGAACGAGAACAACTAATGATACGCTTGATTAGAGCACGTAGAGAGTGGAAAGAGGGTCATCAAGATGAAAAGACGAAGAAGAGCGGCTTTGAGTTCTCCTACGTCGATTCTCTCTTTGCTTTGGAGCTACCCGAGGAAGGTGGGAGGAAGCTGACGGAGGCAGAGATAGTGACCCTCTGCTCTGAGTTTTTGACGGCAGGAACCGACACGACATCGACGGCGATGGACTGGATATTCGCAAGCCTGGTGAAGAACCCAGACAAGCAGGGAAAGCTGGTGGAAGATATCGAACGAGTGGCGGGGAGGAATGGGGAGATAAGAGAGGAGGATCTGCAAAAGATGCCGTACTTGAAAGCGGTGATCTTGGAGGGTCTGCGAAGGCACCCGCCAGGCCACTTACTGCTGCCTCATGCAGTATCAGAAGAGGTGACATTGGGAGGGTATATCATACCCAAGAATGCGATCATCAACGGTTCGATAACAGAAATTGGGTTGGATAAGGAGGTGTGGAAGGAGCCTCTGGAGTTCAGACCAGAGCGGTTTTTGAAAGAAGAGGGCGAGGAGGGCGTGGACATAACAGGGAGTCGGGAAATCAAGATGATGCCTTTCGGTGTTGGGAGGAGGATTTGCCCTGCGCTTAGCCTCGCAATTCTGCATCTTGAATACTTGGTGGCTAATCTGGTGAGGGAGTTCCAATGGAAGCCGAAGGAGGGAGAAATCATCGACTTGTCGGAGAAGGTGCAATTCACAGTGGTCATGAAGAATCCATTGGAGGCCAAGATCATCTCACGAAGAAGCTAATTAAATATATAATAATCATGCTAAATAAAAGTAGTAATTTCCATCCGCTACGTTTCAATTAATTTATCATAAGGTGGAGAGGCTTTAGTATTAGTGCAGTACAAGGATACATTTCCATCGCGCAAATGTATTTGTTATTAGAAGCATGTCGCTAGCGCATGCAGATAGCCAGCAGACGCTTGTTGCAGTGTAAGTTCGACTTCTTACAATTGCTATTATCACCCGTGTGGATGGGTAGATAAGAGCTTATTGTTATCTTTGTGTAAAATGTTAAGTTTGATTGTAATACAAGGCGAGATGTAATACTATACCATCAATAAAAGAAAAGTATGAGTAAAATATGCAAATAGCATTTAAATACATAAAAATGGCAAAACATAAAATAGTAATGGAAAATACATGTCAAATAATTTTTAGAAGAGGTAGGTATATATGGACATGTTGGGATGATTTGGAAAAAAATAGTTAGAAATTTATATTTTCAAGACATTAACCATTTAGTTCGTAGATATAGATATATATGTACATATAAGTGAAATATTTTCGTAAAATTTATAGTTTTTCATGATTCTTTTGAAAGAAAATATTTTCACTGTTATAAGGCTGGAAGAGGCGAATTCGCTGCAAAAAGTCTGTTGCAAAATCTTAAAGTACATTGCTAAAAAATTTATTGCATTGAATGGAATAATCCATATTTAGCAACGACTTTGAAAATGGTTGTAAAAAAACCCGAGTTTCTAACAATCATTTTATTCAAGGTGATTTGCAAATACTCCCACTTAGTTTAACTATAATTGCAAATATGCTCACGTAGTTTCAAAAATTGCAAATCACTTATACATAGCTTAAACTTAATTGCAAATATACCTACACCGTTATAACACCATTATTGCAACGTTACAGTGTTGATATATTTGCAAAGGTTTGAAAACTACATGGGTATATTTACAATTTCAAAAATTAAATGAGTTTATTTAGTTTTTACAAATATACCCCGATAGTTGTCGAACCTTTGTAAATATACTCACGTTGTAATGATGTAGTAATAACGTTATAACAACATAAGTATATTTACAATTATGGTCAAACTATATGGGGTAATTTACAATTTCTAAAACTATGTGAGTATGTTTGCAATTATGGTCAAACTAGATGAGTATATTCGCAAATTATACGTGTTCCAAAAGCTTGTTGCTACTAGTGAGCTTTGCTGTAATGTGATAAAATCACTATGGAAATGTTGTTGAATGTTACTGGTTTTTCCGTAGAAGTAACATAAATTTAGCTGCATATAAGTGCATTTGGCTATAATTATTTTTTGGTTGCTAATACTTAATTACTTATGATTAGTGTCATTTGTCCAAATGCAACTTTTTGACATCAAATGTAGCTAATTAAATAATACTGCAAGTGCTTAAACCTTTTTTTAGGATTGAGTAACTGTTTAAACTTGCCAAGGGTGTTAATAAGTCTCGATCATATTTGGGTGACGTTGTTCATATATATATATGAAAAATTATCTTGTCGTATGGGAGCCTACTTGATCGTGAATAGAAAATCCACTATATCCATTGCATTTAGAATTATTCACTCTATTAGTATACTAATTTTCATTCAAATCTAACATGTTTATGGGCCCGATGTTAAAATAGTATAAAACTAATGTAATAAAATAATTTAATATAAATATTAAGTTTAAAATGACATTTTTAACATCTAAACCATCAAAAGTATGTTTTATATGGATAAATGGTTGTATAATATATTATTATATTTTACTATGCATGAGGCCTATTCTGCAGCAACTTACATCATAATTATGAAGCAATCCATTTGCACCAGTCATATCTCTCTATGTATACATACGTACGTACGTAGAGGCAATTTCATGTAATCCCTTTTATTTTTTTAGATATTGATGATTAATGCAAAATTTAATTCATTTATTATATTTAATATAATTTATTTAGCTAGGAAACCGAATTTTATTTAAATCAAATATGTACATTGGCCACAATTGCTCAAAAATAGTTATACTCTTGTGTAAATTAGGAAAAATACTTTGATTAATTTATGCATTTAATAGAATAATACTTTATAAAATAATTTATCCATATAATAGTCATATTTCAAATGTTTCATATATTGAAATACTACTTAAAAATTGTTGAATAGTGTTAAATTATTTTATTTCATCGATTTTACACATTTAAAGATAGGGTTTATGTAATTATCAAAAAAAGATATAGCTCACATACAGTAATACTAAACAAATTAATTTTTTATAATAATATACATAATGGTAAATATAATAGATGGAATCAATTTTTCATCAACTATAAAGATATTAAAAATGAAGAAGATTACGTAGAAGAGGTTTTTCATAAAAAGCACATATATATAGAAAAATATTTAAGTGCAAATTGAGCCCACTGCAAATGGGGCCACTTGATCATGTAATTAATATTCATCTCATCAATTGTATTTAGAATTTTTTACTTTAATAGTATACTAATTTCCATCTAAATAAAAATTGTGTATGGGCATCATCTTAAAATGACACAAAATCAACATAATAAAATAGTTTAATGTAAATATCGATTTCAAAGTTGTATTTTCAATATCTAAACCAAATAAAATATAATTTATATATATGATTATATAATATATTATTATATTTTAATATTCATAAGGCCCATTTTGCAGCGAATGGCACAATTCGTCTACACATAAAGAGTTCTATATAAATATATACAAGACTTCACTTCTATATAACTAAGGGTGTTAATGGTCATGATCAACCCGTCAACCTACTCGTCCAACTTATTTATAAATGAATTTTGGTTGAGATTTTCGAATAAATGAGCTATAATTCACAAATCCATTTAACTATTAAATTAAATAAATGTATTATAGTTGAGAATTTATAACCCGTCAACCCGTTTAGTAACCCTTTTAACCTATTTAACCCATTCGATTTACTAAAGTTTTATATTTATAAATGTAAGCCACTTGGTTATTTCTCCCGTTAAGTTTTTCTTCTGCCACTTAATTTTTATTTTTCACTTCTTTCCTAATTCTATTTTTCCGTTATTTCCTTACTTTCACTTCCCCTACGTTGAAAATATCATCTTATTTCTCCCTACAAGATCATTCTTTGCTAGAGTTTAGACCTTCAGATCCTTTGCAATATAACCTGTTAACAATCCACCAACCCGTTTATTAAATGAATTGTAAATGGGTTAAGGTTGATGTTTTTTAAAGTGGGTTAATAAACAGATTATGGTTAAGATATTTTAAATTGGTTAGGATTAGAATTATGATCCAATCTATCCAACCCGAACCGCTAATACCCCTATATAAAACTGAGTTACATAGAAATAACCCCTTAAATTTTAAGATATTGTTAATTGATGCAAAATTCAATCTACTTATTGTATTTAACATTATTTGTTTAGCTAGAAGACTAAGTTTTATTTAAATCAAACATGTGCATATGTCACATTTGTTTAAAATAGATATATTTATGTGTATATTAAGGAAAATGATATATCTATTTACACGTATTGGAATATAATAATACTTTATAAAATCATTTATCCATATAGTAGTTATATTATAGATAATTTCTTTTATAAACTAAGATGATTTCATTACAACGAATAGCAATCCATGTACAAAAATTTTACAATTTGCCTTGTTGGACATCTCCACCAGGTTTTGCAAGATTCATTCAATGATGAAACCATACCAGCTAAGCAATGGGCTACTTTGTTGCCCTCTCTTAAAACATGCAAATATTTGATTGATTTAAATGTTGCCACCATGGATCTAATGTCATCGAGAATAGATTTAACCCCTCGATTGTGACGCCTTAACCCGAGCGTCACAACCTTACTCCAAGATTTATCGATTGGTAAATGTGATCAGGATTATTGCCCTTCACACGGCGGGCTTATTGGATATTTATCCACTTAAACTTAACTCCTTAGGAGTTTATACCATTTATCATTCATTTTCCATCAATTGCCTTTTTAGGTCATTTTAACATTTGAGACATACACAAATGATCTCATAAATTTCATATTTAGTCATATCATGATAAATCATCCTTAACAATTGACCATAATAATTTTTCGCTATTTATAGTCATAATCATCACGTGGTATAAACATAACATAAGCCTTATACATCATTCAATTCATCAACAATGTCATAACATACAACCATACAAACTCATAGAGTTCTATCACAAGAACTTGTAGAAATTCATTTTTTCTTGAATCTCCACCTGTGCTCCTTGCCTCCTTCCTTTCACTTGTCTTTGGGTTTAGAAAACAAAATGTGAGTCGAAACTTAATAAGCAAGCTATCAATTCATTTTGAAGGCAACATTGTTGAAAAGCATTTCTCTCCATTCGGTAGGAGACACTCCGCAAGCAATCAACTACCTGCGGAGCAGAAACCTTTTCATAAATCTTTTCATAAATCTTTCATAAACATTGGATGTGCAAATGCATCATTTCCATTTATGACATTATCCTTCATGTGACGATACGCTAGCTCAGGGAACATTCTTTTATGACATGATCATTTCCATCCTTGGCGTCGGACCTTCCGACTTGGCAACATCAAGGGCGGACTCCTTGTCCTGCTTTCTGCCTTGACTAGCCTATTTGATTTTTATTCCATGCATGACTTTTAGTCACCCCGGCATTATATACCTCTTACACATGAAAACTTGTCATTCTCATGTAAAGAATTCTTTGCACCATCCCTTTTAAACATCATTTCAATGAAACATTTTTTAAATCCATGTTTCATCACTTTTCATACATAATTACGAAACAGTAAATAATTCACTTGTCATATTTGAAATAACATTTCAATACACATTGAGATAAAGGAATGACCATCCTTAAACATCTTAGAAAGCATTTAAAACATGCATTCACTAAATCATTCAAGTAGTTAGAGCATCATTAATCAATCATTTTATCATAATTTGATAAAATAAAACTCATTTAGAAAGCTGCTTGCTTACCTGCTTTGCCTTAGCTTTTTGTACCGTTTATCTCCTTGCCTTTGCCTATACATATAAGAATGACTTTGCATTCATAAAATTTTCATTTTCTTGCTTAGTTTTCCAACCCAAAATCCATTAACATACATAATCAACTTGAATTTTCAAGTCGATCATACATACATGACAGGCACTTGTGCATTATATCATTCATTCCATACTTTCCATAACGTGTTTTAATCCCATATTTAGGGTAAACACATAGCATACATTCATAACTCATCATATGGGGGTTTATATCACCCATTTATCATTTTTCATCTATTTTTTACATTTCATGCGTCAATGCTCATTCTAAGCACATATTCGACGGCTTAGGCTTCATACTTAAATCTCAAATTTTGAGATAATCAATCCTTATTCATACAGAAACTTCCTCATGTATTTTATCACATACTAATGCATATTTTTCATTTTAGGAAATTCACATAAATCACATATCTTCCATTCACACATATGCTTCACATATGTTCAACATACAACATATATATTATGTGTTTTTTAAATTTTCTTAACACAGCAACCTCCACCTATTTTCATCATAATTAAAACCCTTAATTAACATATAATTTAGGGTTAATTTTGGATTTTTAATCCATGTATCACTGATTTCTAAAACAGCCATGTTAAGACTCATTTTTCATCATTTCAACGCCTCTTTCATGACTTAAATCATAACAGATTTTTAAGTCATAATTTTCAGCAACTAAACATGATTTTCTTAATCCAAATTTAGGGTATTATCACATATTTAAAATGCAAAATTCTTTGGCTTCCATAACAGCAACATAATCATACATATATGGTATCCATTTAACTAATTTTGATGTGTCCAAACATATGTCCAAAAAATCAGATTTAGGGCTAATCTTTTCAAAATATTTTGGACACTCAAAGTACCTTAAAAATATGTTATTTTATCCTCCATAAAATTCATAAATAATTTCATTACAAACAGCAACGAAAATCACATGAAAATCATCCATTTTGGCCCCCGTTTGGACGTCCCACATGTATACCCTAAAAAATTAGATTTATGGAAAAATCATCCAGCCCACTTTTTCCATCTAAATGGTCCTTAATTTAGGGTACTTTACCCTAAAATTCATCCATAAATAATTTAATAAATCCTTTGTATCATTTTTAAACCAAAAATGGAGAAATCGGGTCTTTTCTTGAAACTTAGGGTTTCATATTTGCTAAAATCATCAACCAATTCTTAAATCATCAAATGTAATTAAAAAGAACATGAATTACATTTAAATCAACATGCTTAAATCATACAGCAACTTAGTTTAGGATTTTGAGATTTTCCAAGTTAACTTTCATCTCAAAATCAAACCTAAACTTCTATTTTCACTCTCTTGAACTCTTGATTTCATCTAAATCTTTCAAAAATCATTGAATCCACATATCAAGGCATCATAACTCAGCCTTTAAGAGTTTTTTATGAACCATATTCATGGGTCATGATTTGAGAGAAGAAACTTAGGATTAAAGCATCCAAAACTTGAAATATACTTACTTGAATCGAATCAAATTTGAATCCAAACTTTCTTAGCTTGAATCCCTTTCTTTCCTCCCCTTTTTCCTTCTCTTTTTCTCCTCTTTTCCCTCTCTTTTCCTTGATTTTTTGGGTCGTGCAAGGCTGTGCTCAAGACTCAGAATAATTTGGCAAATTTCCTCCCCCTTTCTTCATGTGCACGTTCCAAGCCTTATCTCCCTTTTATGATTTTTTTAACCAGCTAGTGGGACCCATTTTCCACATGTCATGAGGGTAATTTATTTCTACCTTATCCCTTGATGACATGAAATTTTTATATCCAAGTAAAATATGCATTTTCTATTTTATAAAAATCCACAAAAACCATGCATTTATGCCTTGCATTGCTGTCCACTAGGGGCGTCCCCTCTTTAGCTTGCTTTTTGACATTTTTTTGTCAATTTTTCCACACATTTACACATCCATTTACTTCCCCTAGACATTAGGTAGCTTAGACATATTTTCTAGGATTTTAAAAATCCATATTTTATGCCCTTATTGCCCTTGGACGTCCACCTTGATGCCACATGATCTATGCTCCACTTTGAGCTAGAGTTTAGGCATTTAACAAAGGCATTTAATCCTTGAATTTTCCATGGATTTGACCATTAAATAATTCTTAAAAATTCAGCTCAATCCATTCAAAAATTGACACCTTGCATAGCATTTAAATATGTCATTTTCTAAAATATTTTTTATTAAATGTTATGGTAGTTTAGGGTACACAAAGTCAATGCTAGGTACCTTTTTCTAATTAACCACTTTCTCATGGTAATTAGATTAATCAAATTCATTCATTCCATATATTTCATAATTTTATTCTATCATTTCAAATTTCATCTCAAACCGACGTTTCTACATGAAGTTATGAACCTTTGAAAATATCCTTAGAGTGTAAGATTAAAAATAAATAATTATCACCTTAATCTCATCACATTTTCCTTAATCCAATCCTCACATAAGGTTGAGCCCAAAATCATAAGCTTACCTTTAAAATTTCATCTCATTTCGCCTTGTAGGCGTAAAGTTATGAATTTTCTTTGATTTCTAATATAATTTCATAATTTCTATTTTAATCTCCATTAATTAAATCATGGAAATTAAAATAAATATTCATGCCACATTAGCATGTTATAATCCTCATTAGGCCTCTTTAGTCATCTTGACTCATATTGGGCTTTGGCGAGTAATCTTAATCACCATTCTTAATTGCAAACCCTAATTGCAAAAATTCATAATTTCATGAAAATCATCCAAAATTCATTTAAATAACACATGTGCATATTTATAGACCTACTTAGGTTTGGGTATCACAATCCTCTCCCCTTATAATAGGTTTCGTTTCGAAACCGTTCACTTTTCAAATAGATGGGGTACTTCTTTTCAACCTTTCCCCTTTAATAGTCAAGTAACGTTGCTTTCAGAGTATTGGTTCCATTGATCCTCAACATATTTAATTTTTTCTATTCCGAAGCTTTTGTACTTTATGATCTAGGATTCTTATCCTAATTGATCATATCCTTCATACTTAGTTAACCTTAGTTAACCTGCATATAGGGAATTCCACTTGTATTATCTTATCGGTTTCCTCTACCGGTAGTGCATGCGTGGTTACATATTGGCAAACCATGAATGAATGGTTATTACTAAAATCAAACAAAGCCATTGTCAAAATTTTTAAAATTTAATCCATACATGTAACCACCTCATTGCTTTGCTGCCGTGACTTCATTTGAGTTAGGGCATGCACATGTACCGGGTTCGTAGAGGTAACCTGTTGGTTAGCTACTCTAGTTGTTCTCAGTTGGGCTAATCTTTCATGTCCTTGCGACGTTTGTACATCATTTGGATAATTTGGGGCGAGGTGCCCTACCGATTACAAACGTAGCATTTGATACCAACTTCTATGGTATCATACACATCCTTTCATCATCCTTTATTTTCTCTCATCCCGCACTCTTTGGCTACATGACCCGTCTGTCTACACTTGTAGCATCTGTTTGATCCCTTCAAACATTCACCTTGGTGTGCTTTTGACACTTTTTGCATAATAGAGAATTCTTCTTCTTAGAGGTACCTTTACCTTTTTCTATCCCTCCTTTCTTAATCTTTTCTGTCCCCGTTTCCTCTTCCTTAACACTTGGTCTAAACAAATCTTCTTCTTGTCCTATCTCTAAGGTTCTCAATGCCTCGATCTCCAATGCTCTTACCCTTTCTAAGCTCGATGCATAGTTCTTAATTAATAAAGGTGCAAGGCTCTCCCTTAGGTATGACCTCAGTCCCTATTGAAATCTTTGTGTCTTGTTTTCTTACACGTTAGCAATCCAAGGTACATACCTTACCAAGGCATTGAATTTGGTAGCATACTCCGTGACAGACATCCTTCCTTGGTATAGCCTTTCAAATTCAATCACCTTTTGGCTTTGTATTCCCACTGGAAGGTACTCCTTGTTGAATTCTTCAACAAATGTTTGTCATGTCACCTCCTCTGGGTGTGGCATGGTGATCAACATAGTTTCCCACCACTCATGGGCATCCTTTACCAATAAGTGAGTGGTGCACAACATCTTTTGCCTTTCATTACACGGAGATATCCTGAACAACTTTCGAATCTCCATAATCCACTGCTCATCTTGAATAGGGTCAGGTTTTCTTGAAAATTTAGGAGGTCGTTGAGTGAGGAATGCATTGATAGCTCTTCTATCTTCCTCCATCAACTGATCCTCATCTCTTGTAAGTGCCATCATGGGGGTCAAGTTAGCCGTCAGAGCGGGTCCTTCTCTTTCAGTATTTCCCAACTATCCTTGCTGAGTCCTTTCCCACAAGCCTTGGATAATATCTGCGGCTTGGGTTGCCCAGTCTTGAGTAGCTTGCTGCATAGTTTCTTTCACTGCTGAAGCTACTCTTTCCTTAATCATTTGAGCTTGACTTTGCTCTGGATCTCTAATTGGTTCAGGGCTTTCATCTACCCTTCTTTGTTGGTTTCTCGGGTTTTGCCCCTGTAATGCAGGCCTACCTATTTTTGGCCTACTGGATTCACCAACTTCATGCTGGCTAGGAACTTCTGTAGCAACTTTCTTTCCCTTGTTCTTTCTAACCCTTGACCTTGTATCAACCATGATGCTTTTTCTGAATATTAAAAGCATATAACCTTCATTCATGGTTAGGGTTAGGTCATAACATATGCATCTCATCATCATATGATTACTTTTAACATAACTAGATCATCCAATCTTAATCATGTCATATTTCATCATTCATCAACATAAACATCCATAGACTTTTACAGACATTCATAAATATTCATACTCATAGTCATTCGTAGTTACTTACCTCATGCATAGTTATGTTATCATAACTATTCATGATCCATCATTCATGTGTTAACATCTTTTACATATTTCAAGCATTCCATCATGACACTAGAATTCCAACACATCATGGCATAACATATTTATATAGATCACACTTATGTACATGCCAAAACATCATAGCAAACCATAGCATCATTAGCCACGCTTGATACATGCATTTATACTTATATGTACATTCATAAAAATATAGAAAAACTCATCATCTGTCGGGACCCCTCCTTATATCATGTCTCCTACTAGGCGAGACTTCTATGGGTTCCTCGGTAATAATACGAGTGCCGGACCATGCAGGGGGATCAACATTAACGTTACCACCCTTATCATCATCATAAAACATAATAAAAGACAAAATCTGCCATACATGTCCTATGATCCCAGTCTATCTTTTTCATCATAATCATAGACAACACATCATATAATCACATATTCAGCATCATATGCTATCAATTTTCATACTTAGAAAGTTTTCCACGCCTATTTACCAATCCATGCTCTGATACCATCCTCTGTAGTGCCCCAACCCAAGCGTCACAACCTTACTCCAAGATCTATCGATTGATAAACGTGATCAGGATTGTTGTCCTGTCACACGATGGGCTTATTGGATATTTATCCACTTAAATTTAACTCCTTAGGAGTTTATACCATTTATACATTCATTTTCCATCAATTGCCTTTTTAGTTCATTTTAACATTTGAGACATACACAAATGATCTCATAAATTTCATATTTAGTCATATCATTATAAATCATCCTTAACAATTGACCATAATAATTTTTTGCTACCTATAGTCATAATCATCACGTGGTCATAAGCATAACATAAGCCTTATACATCATTCAATTCATCAACAATGTCATTAACATACAACCATACAAACTCATAAAGTTCTATCACAAGAACTTGTAGAAATTCATTTTTTCTTAAATCTCCACCTGTGCTCCTTGCCTCCTTCCTTTCACCTCTCTTTGGGTTTGGAAAATAAAACGTGAGTCGAAACTCAATAAGCAAGCTATAGGGTTTTTAGGCAATTCGTTTTGAAGGCAACATTGTTTTAAAGCATTTCTCTCCATTCGATAGGAGACACTTAGCAAGTGATCAACTACCTGCGGAGCAGAAACCTTTTCATAAACCTTTCATAAACATTTCATAAACATTAGATGTGTAAATGCATCATTTCCAGTTATGACATTATCCTTCATGTGACGATATGCTAGCTCGAGGAACATTCTTTCATGACATGATCCTTTCCATCCTTGGCACCGGACCTTCCGATTTGGCAACATCAAGGGCGGACTCCTTGTCCTGCTTTCTGCCTTGACTAGCCTATTTGATTTCCATTCCATGCATGACTTTTAGTCACTCCGGCATTATATACCTCTTACACATGAAAACTTATCATTCTCATGTAAAGTATTCTTTGCACCATTCATTTCAATGAAACATTGTTTAAATCCATGTTTCATCACTTTTCATACATAATTACGAAATAGTAAGCAATTCACTTGTCATATTTGAAATAACATTTCAATACACATTGAGATAAAGGAATGATCATCTTTAAACATCTTAGAAAGCATTTAAAACATGCATTCGCTAAATCATTCAAGTAGTTAGAACATCATTAATCAATCATTTTGTCATAATTTGATAAAACAAAACTCATTTAGAAAGCTGCTTGCTTACCTGCTTCACCTTAGTTTTTCGTACCGCTTATCTCTTTGTCTTTGCCTATACATATAAGAATGGCTTTGCATTTATAACATTTTTATTTTCTTGCTTATTTTTCCAACCCAAAATCCATTAACATACATAATCAACTTGAATTTTCAAATCGATCATACATACATGATAGGCACTTGTGCATCATATCATTCATTCTATACTTTCCATAATGTGTTTTAATCTCATATTTAGGGTAAACACATAGCATGCATTCATAACTCATCATATGGATATTTATATCACACATTTATCATTTTTCATCTATTTTTCACATTTCATGCATTGATGCTCATTCTAAGCACATATTCGACGTCTTAGGCTTCATACTTAAATCTCAAATTTTGAGATAATCAATCCTTATTCATACAGAAACTTCCTCATATATTTTATCACATACTCATGCATATTTTGCATTTTAGCAAGTTCAAATAAATCACATATCTTCCATTCACACATATGCTTCACATATGTTCAACATACAACACACATATTATGTGTTTCTTAAATTTTCTTAACACAGAAACCTCCACCTATTTTTATCATCATTAAATCCCTTAATTAACATATAATTTAGGTTTTAATTTTGGATTTTTAATCCATTTATCACTGATTTCCAAAACAGCCATGTTAAGACTTATTTTTCATCATTTCAACACCTCTTTCATGACTTAAATCATAAAAAAAATTTAAGTCATTGAAGAGATATATTTTTAACCATGATAAAATTATATGATTTTTCATATTTAAAAATATATTTATATAATAAAATAAAAATTGATTTGACCATCTAAAATATTAGTAGATGGATGATTCCGTCAAGTTTTATTAAATTCTCTGGCTAGCGTATGTGCTGGAATTGAATTACCAATAAGCGTAATTGCAATTTGCAAGTCCAATTGGGACGAGTACCCTCAATAAATGCATTGCGTCAAAAAGGAGTTGGGAATCGAATTCCATGCTCGTGTTAAAAAAAAAAAAACTTATTTTTTTTTATTTTATTTTTTTCTTCTATCGTAAACTTGATAATTTCGAAATATTAGTATATAAATCAAATTTTATTACTTTTAGAGATATTTATTTAAAAAAATATATATTTTTTAAACTGAGTACTTTAGTCATTTTCAACCATTAAAAATGGTTAAAATTTCAAAATCTTAAAATTATATATTAAATGCATTTAGATTAACAAATTTATAATAAAGTGAAAAAAAAGCAGATGTTGCGGTTTGCAATCCGGTTGGGACGGTATTCTCAATGAATGCCGTAGGTCAGCGAACAGACGGTGGTTCAACCATGACCCACCCTGATGATGATGATTTCAAACACACTTCATTCATTGCTTTCAGAATTATTTATTAACTACAAAATTGAATTTTAAACAAATTAAAATATATATGACCCGCATTTAATGAGTATGAACACATAAAATCAATAGAACAGAATTATCTAATTTCAGAGTTATTAATTTAGAATGATTCTGCGAAATTATTATAACATAGAAGAGATATATATATATTTATAAAAAAAGAAAAAAGAAGAAGAAGCAGCAGCAAAATCGCTGCTCCCTGCAAAAGCAAGAGCTGGAATATTGCAGACAAAACCAAGGGATCTTTCTGTTCCTGGTTGGGAACTTTCGGGAATCCATTTTTCAATGGAATTTCTACATGCAAATACAAAAAGCTTTTTGGACAGCAATCTAAAGGATGGAAAATACATTTCCGCCAAGGGAAAGAAGGTGGCTGTTATTGGAGGCGGAGACACAGGAACTGATTGTATAGGGACAGCTATCCGACATGGATGTACCAATCTTGTTAATCTGGAGCTTCTTCCAAAGCCACCCGAAAAAAGGGCTCCTGAGAACCCATGGCCGCAGTGGCCTCGCATATTCCGTGTGGACTATGGTCACCAAGAAGCTGCAGCTAAAATGGGAAAGGACCCCAGATCTTATGAAGTCCTGACCAAGAGGTTTGTGGGAGATGAAAATGGTACAGTCAAGGGACTTGAGTTCGTCCGAGTACACTGGGAGAAGGATGCCAGTGGTAAGTTTCAGCTTCAGGAAGTCGAAGGAAGTGAGGAGTTCATCGAGGCTGATCTAGTGCTCTTAGCAATGGGTTTCCTTGGTCCAGAGCCGACTGTTGCGGAGAAGCTGGGAGTGGAGAGGGACAACCGCTCAAACTTCAAAGCTGAGTATGGTCGTTTCTCCACCAATGTCGATGGTGTCTTTGCTGCTGGAGACTGCCGGCGTGGACAGTCTCTGGTTGTGTGGCCCATTGCCGAGGGTAGGCAAGCAGCTTCCCAGGTAGACAAGTATTTGATGGAAGAACGTTTAAATGGAGCAGCCACTCATGCTATTGATGGGAAGAAGAACCACAAGCACAATGTACTGCTCGACAGAGGACGGGAAGGATTGGTTGGTGGTGCACATGGATAAATGCAGCAGAAAAATACTATGTCATAGAAAAGATTGAGCTACTAGCTAGTGGTGCCTGCCGGAAATTGGAAGCAGTGCCGAGTTGTCGCGGGCATTGATCTGTGCCAATTGCAGGTACTCGGGGTCGGCGGCAGATTCTAGCTATCGCTCGGCAAGCTGGTGTCGTATATATTGTTCAGACGGGGATGTTGGGGAAGCTCCGGCGTTTGCTGGAAGAAGATCTTGGAAGGAAAGGTTTCGGGCTAGTAGCTGAGAAAATGAGAGCAAGCAAGAGCCTGCAGAAACGAGGCTTTCTTGCCCAACAAGAAAGCGTCAGAGAATACGGCTCTGTCCTTGGCACTCTGCGCCACTAGTTCTGGTTCCGCGGATACGTGAGTTCCGCGTAAATGTAGTTCCGCGGCAATGAAATCCCCTGCCAATGCAGTTCCGCGGCAATGAAGTTCCGCGAGAACGCTTTTCCGCGGCGACGAAGTTCCGCGGGAACGCTCACAGCTGAACTACCTCCGAGTCGCCTATAAATAGAGGCCCTTGCCCTTTCATTCGGGGCACAACGAAAACAGCAAAGACGAGAAAGAGAGATCTCCCGCGCTGAAGAGAGAATCGTGAGTTCTACATTTTTTTTTTTAGTTAAAAAAGAAAAAAAAAAGAAAAAAAAAGAGGAGAGTTTCTTTCTTGTATATTATATATATATAAATATATATACATATATATATTATTTTCAAAAAACTACTTTTCCCAACGTGGATACTCCCCGACTGGCGGGTTGAATTGACACACGGGTTAAGTATATTTTCTCTTTTTTAAAAAAAAAATAAAAATAAAATAAATATATATGTGTATATTATATATATATATATATATCTATATATACATATGTATACTATTTTCAAAAAAACTACTTTTCCCAACGTGGATACTCCCCGACTGGCGGGTTGAATTGACACGCGGGTTAAGTATATTTTCTCTTTTAAAAATAAAATAAAAATATATATGTGTATATTATATATATATAAATATATATATACATATATATTATTTTTGAAAACTACTTTTCCCAACATGGATACTCCCCGACTGGCGGGTTGAATTGACACACGGGTTAAGTATATTTTCTCCTTCAAAAATAAAAATAAATATATGAGTATTTTCTATGTATAAAAATATATCAAATTATACATATATATTAAAAGGCTTCCAAAAATACATATATATGTATTAAAAGACATTCAAAAATTAAGATTTTGATTTCTAAAAATACATAGACATCCCGCGGGCGTTCAAAAATTAAGATTTTGATTTCTAAAAATACATAGACGTCCCGCGGGCGTTCAAAAATTAAGATTTTGTTTTCTAAAATTATAGAGACGTCCCGCGGGCGTCCAAAAATTAAGATTTTGATTTCTAAAAATACATAGACGTCCCGCGGGCGTTCAAAAATGAAGATTTTGATTTCTAAAAATACATACATGTCCGCGGGCGTTCAAAAATTAAGATTTTGTTTTCTAAAATTATAGAGACGTCCCGCGGGCGTCCAAAAATTAAGATTTTGATTTCTAAAAATACATAGACGTCCCGCGGGCGTTCAAAAATTAAGATTTTGATTTCTAAAATTATATATACGTTCCGCGGGCGTCCAAAAATCATTATTTTGATTTCTAAAATTACATAGATGTCCCGCGGGCATCCAAAAATTAAGATTTTGATTTTTAAAATTACATAGACGTCCCGCGGGCGTTCAAAAATTAAGATTTTGATTTCTAAAAATATATAGACGTCCCGCGGGTGTCCAAAAATTAAGATTTTGATTTCTAAAAATACATAGACGTCCCGCGGGCGTTCAAAAATTAAGATTTTGTTTTCTAAAATTATAGAGACGTCCCGCGGGCGTCCAAAAATTAAGATTTTGATTTATAAAAATACATAGACGTCCCGCGGGCGTTCAAATATGAAGATTTTGATTTCTAAAAATACATAAACGTCCCGCGGGCGTTCAAAAATTAAGATTTTGTTTTATAAAATTATAGAGACGTCCCGCGGGCGTCCAAAAATTAAGATTTTAATTTCTAAAATTATATAGACGTCCCGCGGGCGTCCAAAAATCATTATTTTGATTTCTAAAATTACATAGACATCCCGCGGGCGTCCAAAAATTAAGATTTTGATTTTTAAAATTACATAGATGTCCCGCGGACACCCAAAAATTAAGATTTTGATTTCTAAAAATATCTAGACGTCCCGCGGGTGTCCAAAAATTAAGATTTTGATTTCTAAAAATACATAGACGTCCCGCCGGCGTTCAAAAATTAAGATTTTGTTTTCTAAAATTATAGAGACGTCCCGCGGGCGTCCAAAAATTAAGATTTTGATTTCTAAAAATACATAGACGTCCCGCGGGCGTTCAAAAATTAAGATTTTGATTTCTAAAATTATATAGACGTCCCGCGGGCGTCCAAAAATCATTATTTTGATTTCTAAAATTAAATAGATGTCCCGCGGGCATCCAAAAATTAAGATTTTGATTTTTAAAATTACATAGATGTCCCGCGGACACCCAAAAATTAAGATTTTGATTTCTAAAAATACATAGACGTCCCGCGGGCGTTCAAAAATTAAGATTTTGTTTTCTAAAATTATAGAGACGTCCCGCGGGCGTCCAAAAATTAAGATTTTGATTTCTAAAAATACATAGACGTCCCGCGGGCGTTCAAAAATTAATATTTTGATTTCTAAAATTATATAGACGTCCCGCGGGCGTCCAAAAATCATTATTTTGATTTCTAAAATTACATAGATGTCCCGCGGGCATCCAAAAATTAAGATTTTGATTTTTAAAATTACATAGATGTCCCGCGGATACCCAAAAATTAAGATTTTGATTTCTAAAAATATATAGACGTCCCGCGGGCGTTCAAAAATTAAGATTTTGATTTCTAAAAATTATATATACGTCCCGCGGGCATCCAAAAATTAAGATTTTTATTTTTAAAATTATATAGATGTCCCGCGGGCATCCAAAAATTAAGATTTTGATTTCTAAAATTATGTAGATGTCCCGCGGGCATCTAAAAATTAAGATTTTGATTTCTAAAAATTATATAGATGTCCCGCGGGCATCCAAAAATTAAGATTTTGTTTTCTGAAATTATATAGATGACCCGCGGGCATCTAAAAATTAAGATTTTGTTTTCTAAAATTATGTAGATGTCCCGCAAGCATCCAAAAATTAAGATTTTGATTTCTAAAATTATATAGATGACCCGCGGGCATCCAAAAATTAAGATTTTGATTTCTAAAAATATATATATGCCCCGCGGGCATCTAAAAATTAATACTTTGGTTTTCTAAAATTATATAGATGTCCCGCGGGCCTCCAAAAATGAATATTTTATTTTCCAAAAATATATATGTCTCGCGGACCTTCAAAAATATATATATATATATATATATTTGTCCCGCGGGCCCAAAATATATATATATATTTTATATACACATACATCTTAGAAGACGTTCAAATATATATATATAATTATGTATTTCTCCCCGAGTAAATACTCTCCGGGAAGTGAGCTAAGTTGATACACGGGTGAATGACCTCTTTGCTCAGATCCGAGCCTTAATAGACCTAAAATCTCCAGTAAGCCCAAGACGGCTCAAAAACCTTCCTACAAACCCACTTGGGTCCAAAATTCCTCAACAAGCCCAGTTGGGCCTCAACCTCCTCAAATGGTCAAAGTTGACCCAAAAATACTTTAAAAATCGGTTAATCCATTTCTTGGTAAAACCACCCAATTATTCAATCCAGAGACTGAATGCAGGAGACGCTGGTTTCTTATATAGAAGCTGAAAGCGGGACACGCTGGTCTGCTATGTAAATCTAGAAGCTAAGAGCGCACTTAGTTTGCTGTATAGGGTCACTGGTGTAGCCGACGGGCCCCTCACTAGTTCCCAAATCGAGTCATCGCTGGTCGACGGGTTAAGCGTAAACTCACATTTAAGTCATGGCGCATGGCGTCATATACCTCACATTTAAGTCATGGCGCGTGGCGTCATGTACCTCATATTCAAGTCATGGCGCGTGGCGTCATGTACCTCATATTCAAGTCATGGCGCGTGGCGTCATGTACTTCATATTTAAGATATGGCGCACGGCGTCATATACCTCACATTCGAGTCACGGCGCGGGGCGAAGTGTACTCACTTATTTTTATATTTTTGTCAGACACGATTTTTCGTGCACTTGTAAAGACGTAGAAGGATCTTCTACGCACTTCATTATTATTAAGCATTTTTTATGGACCATTGTATTCAGCTCTTTTAATCAAGGGTTTTCTCGTTTGAGATGTAAAATCAGAATGTGGAACACAATGCAAAATATTTCTATGATGTACTTTTCGGACTCGGTTAAAGAATTGGATGCTTTAAAATTTTGTTGGGAAATTAATTAAGCATTTATTCTCAAAGCCGCAGGGAAACAATTTTACTTTTAACCAAAAACTGAATGTATAAATTAATTTTTTTTTCTCACGAGGCCGGAACAGTCATAATTTCAAGAAACTAAATATATTTTTCTTAACCCAAATTTAGGGTATTATCACATATTTAAAATCAAAAATTCTTTGGCTTCCATAACAGCAAAATATTCATACATATATGGTATCCATTTAACTCATTTTGACGTGTCCAAATATATGTCCATAAAATTAGATTTAGGGCTAATCTTTTCAAACTCTTTTGGAAACTCAAAGTAACTTAAACATATGGTATTTTACCCTCCATAACATTCATAAATCATTTCATTACAAACAGCAACGAAAATCACATGAAAATCATCCATTTTGGCCCCCGTTTGGACGTCCCACATGTATACACTAAAAAATCAGATTTAGGTCAAACTCATCCAGCCCACTTTGGTCATCCAAATGGTCATTAATTTAGGATAATTTACCCTAAAATTCATCCATAAATAATTTAAGCAATCCTTTGTATCATTTTTAAACCAAAAATGGAGAAATCGGGTCTTTTCTTGAAACTTAGGGTTTCATATTTGCTAAAATCATCAACTGATTCTTAAATCATCATATGTAATTCAAAAGAACATGAATTACATTCAAATAAAAATTATTAAATCATACAGCAACTTAGTTTAGGGTTTTGAGATTTTCCAAGTTAACTTTCATCTCAAAATCAAACCTAAACTTCCATTTTCACTCTCTTGAACTCTTGATTTCATCTAAATCTTTCAAAAATCATTGAATCCCCATATTAAGGCATAATAACTCAGCCTTTAAGAGTTTTTATTGAACCATATTCATTGGGCATGATTTGAGAGAAGAAACTTAGGATTAAAGCATCCAAAACTTGAAATATACTTACTTGAATCGAATCAAATTTGAATCCAAACTTTCTTAGCTTGAATCTCTTTCTTTCCTCCCCCTTTTCCTTCTCTTTTTCTCCTCTTTTTTCCTTCTTTTCCTTGATGTTTTGGGTCTTTCAAGGCTGTGCTCAAGACTCAGAAAAATTTGGCAAATTTCCTCCCCCTTTCTTCATGTGCACATTCCAAGCCTTATCTCCCTTTTATGATTTTTTTAACCAACTAGTGGGACCCATTTTCCATATGTCATGAGGGTAATTTATTTATAACTTATCCCTTGATGACATGGAATTTTTATATCCAAGTAAAATATGCATTTTCTATTTTACAAAAATCCACAAAATCCATGCATTTATGCCTTGCATTGCTGTCCACTAGGGGCGTCCCCTCTTTAGCTTGCTTTTTGACATTTGTTTGTCAATTTTTCCACACATTTACAAGTCCATTTACTTCCCCTAGACATTAGGCAGCTTAGACATATTTTTTTATGATTTCAAAAATCCACATTTCATTTCCTTATTGCCCTTAGACGTCCACCTTGATGCCACATGATCTATGCTCCACTTTGAGCTAATGTTTAGGCATTTAACCGAGGCATTTAATCCTTGAATTTTCCATGGTTTTGACCATTAAATAATTCTTAAAAATCCAGCTCAATCCATTCAAAAATTGACACCTTGCATAGCATTTAAATATGTCATTTTCTAAAATATTTTTTATTAAATGCTATGGTAGTTTAGGGTACACAAAGTCAATGCTAGGTACCTTTTTCTAATTAACCACTTTCTCATGGTAATTAGATTAATCAAATTCATTCATTCCATATATTTCATAATTTTATTCTATCATTTCAAATTTCATCTCAAACCGACGTTTCTACATGAAGTTATGAACCTTTGAAAATATCCTTAGAGTGTCAGATTAAAAATAAATAATTATCACCTTAATCTCATCAAATTTTCCTTAATCCAATCCTCACATAAGTTTGATCCCAAAATCATGAGCTTACCTTTAAATTTTCATCTCATTTCGCCTTGTAGGCTTAAAGTTATGAATTTTCTTTGATTTCTAACATAATTTTATAATTTCTATTTTAATCTCTATTAATTAAATCATGAAAATTAAAATAAATATTCATGCCACATTAGCATGTTCTAATCCTCATTAAGCCCCTTTAGTCATCTTGACTCATATTGGGCTTTGGCGAGTAATCTTAATCACCATTTTTAATTGCAAACCCTAATTGCAAAAATTCATAATTTCATGAAAATCATCCAAAATTCATTTAAATAACACATGTGTTATATTTATAGACTTACTTAGGTCTGGGTAGCACACCGATAATAACCGGTGCTCCTCATTCAAAAAATTTATCAAATTCAAAGAGTCACTTTCCATCTCTAAATCCTGGATTTCCATCTCCAACCCCATTTAAGGCCAAAAAGTAATACTAAAGCTTCCATAGTCATAACATTATTAATCCCCTGCACTCTTCATCCTCTGCCTGCAAGGATTGCAAGGAATGCACCATCAACATTTCTCAGCACAGCCCCTAGCCTCGTGCATTTAGCTTTGGAATTTTTGTTGCCATCTACATTAATCTTAAGGATTCCCTCAGCAGGTTTCACCCACCTGACCTTCAGCTCTCTTAGCATTAACCCCTTCGAGCTCAAGTGGTTTGCAAGTGTGAAGGAATCTTGGAAAGATCTGCACTAGTCCACAATTGAACCCAAAGACCGTGTATCTTCCCTGGATCTGTGTGGGCTCCTAATGTGCCACCCTCTCCAATGGATGTCTTGCTCTCGCCAGTTGTCCGAAGATGCATTGGAGGGCAATCCTTGGGATCCATATGCACCTTTTTGGAAATAGTGGTTCCCTCTCAGTGCAAATGCATCTGTAATAGACAAATAGGTGGTTTGGCTCTTCTATCATCCGATCACATAACACATAACCTTGTTCAACTTGGATTCCTCTTTTATAGAGATTGGTTCTTATAGGCTTAGCATCCACGATAAGACACTAGCCAAAAAACTGTCTTGCTTGGGACATTGGCTTTCCGAACCTTACAAAGCACCAGTTTTATCTTGGTCATCAATTGCCTTCCCCTTTCTTACCGAGTACCCTGCAAGAGAAATTTCATTAGAAATAATCAGCTTGTGGGCTGATTTTACCTAGAAATGCCCATCCGGTTCAGCTGCCCAAAGCCAACAGTCCTCCATTGGGTTGATTGACAGCGGAATCATTTGAATAGTACTCCACCCACACTCCCCCATAGCAGCAATGACTATATCCTTCCTTCAAAGTCTCCTACTCGCACATCATCTGGTATGTCAGCAGGAAGGGGCCTAGCCTTTATAATTTCTGTATCTATCCACCATTTCTGAAAGAAACTGGCAGCTTGACTAGCTCCAATCCTCCATTTTCCCCCCTTTTCTACATGCATAGTTTTAAATATTGAAAATCTACTTAAAACTTGATATTTAGTATTACGTAATTTTATTACGTTGATTTTACACATCTAGATGGGGCCATGCATATTTATAGTAAACAAATAAAAGTGTTTACATGATAACATAAATGATATTAAATACAATAAATAGCATGAATTTTTCATCAACTACTAAGATTCTAAGAATGAAGGAAGTTACATGAATTAAGAGTTTCATAGAAGCAGAGTATACAATAAGTAAAAGTTATTGCATGTGCACCCCTCTGCTGGTCCTTGTCAGGAACAGCCCACTAGTAATAGCATCTGTTGGGCTGGCCTACCTAGCCAACTTCTTCTGCCCCAGATTCATTGTCCAGTGACAACCAAGCTGAAGGCCTGCATTGTTCAGGGCCAGCGCAAAAGAAATAAGAGGGAGAGGGTTTCTGAAATTTTTTCTGGCTATGTTCTTTTTACAAAAAGCATTTGATTGAAGAGATTTTCTGCAAAATCTCCTCAAAAGCCCCGAACTGTTGGAAACAATGTTTAAAACAATAAAATTGACCAAATCTTGAGTTTTGATGATTAACAAGAACTAATTTTGAGTATATAAAAGGTACTAATATGTTTGCTAAATGTTTAAGGAAAGCAAAAAGGTCAAGTCGATCTCCAAGTCGACTTGGACTTCGACTTGGGTGAAGTCGATCACAAAGTCGACTCAAATATCGACTTGAGAATGAATCCCAAAAGGCAACAGGTGAAGTCGCAGGTCAAGTCGACTCCACTTGCGACTTGGGAAGTCAAGTCGCAGACGAAGTCGACTCCAGCATCGACTTGGAGTATCCAGAGTTGAAAAGTGGAAACGAACATAACGAAGTCGCAAACGAAGTCGACTCCAGGTGCGACTTGGGTGAAGTCGCAGGCCAGGTCGACTCCATCCACGACTTGAGAAGTTCAAACTTTCAAAGATGGAGTTTTCAAGATATTCAAGAGGATTTATCACTCAAGTCCAAGGAATCAAGATGAAAAACAAATGAGTCAAATTCAAAGTCAAGAATCATGTTCTACATTCAAATCAAGTCTATCAAGCTCAAAGCAAATCTTCAAGCTAGCTTCCAAATGGAGTAATACCCAAGTCATGAAGACCAAGTAAGTCCAAAGCAAAGCAAGGAACATACATATATTGTGCAAGGACTCAAAGCTTTCAAATGGTTTGCAAGATTCAAGACATTTCAAGAAGATCAAGGCGTTTTTACAATAGACCAAGCCAAGTCGCAACCCAAGTCGACTTCAGGATCGACTTGAGTTAAAGTCTGAAAGCCAAGTCGACCCAAGTCTCAGACTTGAGTTTCTGAAGAACCCAAGTCGCAGGCCAAATCGACTCCATGTGCGACTTGGAAGCCAAGTCGCAGGCCAAGTCGACTTCATCTTCGACTTGGAGTATAACGGTCAAATTTTCGAACGTTGGAATTCATTTATTGCGCACCAACCACCTCCACAACGTTCATATTTTCTTCCCTCTATAAAAGGACCCTCAAATGAACGAGAAAACACAACAAGAGAACACAAGACACTACGTTAAAGTTCAAGGAGAGAAAAGAAGTGCAAGAAAGGTTTCCTATTTGCTTTTCTCCATTGTTGAGTGGTCCGTATAAATTCTAAGGAAGAAGAAAGCTTCAAGTTGCTAGCGCCTTCAACAATATTCATCCAAAGCTGCTTCTACAACTTCTTCCTCGAGCTAAATCTGCCTACACAAATCTGTAAAGTGTAGTTTCATTTATTTCATTGTCTTGTTGTATAAATCTTGATTTAGCTTGGGTAGCTAAGATCAAGTATATGCAAAGTAGGGTGTGATTGGAGTGAGAATCATCACCTACTTTTGCATGTGAGTTGTTTATGCCCCCTAGAGCTAGAATCTAGAAGAGAGCAAGTGGCTCTAGTTGTATATGCCCCCTAGAGCTGGAATCTAGAAGAGAGCGGTGACTCTAAGTGTATTCGTGGAATACATAGTGGAACCCAAGTCACAACAGAGTGTGAGCTTGGAAGAGTGGAGTAGGGAAGGTTTGCCCGAACCACTATAAATCTTGTGTTATATTTCTTTTTACTGCTTTATCTTTATTGCTCTCTAGCTCTTTTCAAAAGGGGATTAATTACTCAAGGGGTTAAGTCTTTATTTACCAAAGATTTTTTAAAGAACCCAATTCACCCCTCCCCTCTTGGGTTTTGCCACTAACTCGGGACCAACAAGTGGTATCAGAGCAGGTCTTTGAGTTTACCAAAGAGATCTTATCAAAATGGCATCCCAATCTACTTCCGTTCCCGCTTTTGCTGAAGGCCAATCCTTTACAAGGCCACCGTTGTTTGACGGGAACAATTTTGGATATTGGAAGCTTCGTATGAAGCAACTCATCATGGCTACCGACATGGACTCTTGGATTGCTATCCAAGATGGAGTAACCTTGCCTACCGATGAAAGAGCTTCCAAATGGACCGATGAGGAAGTAAGAATTGTTAAGAGCAACGCCAAAGCTATGAACCCTTTATTTTGTGCTCTTAATGATTCTGAATATGATAGAGTATCCTCTTGCTTGACCGCCAAAGAAATATGGGATACGCTAACCTCTATCTATGAAGGAACTTCTCAAGTCCAAGGGACGAGAAGAAATATTTTGATTGGAGAACTAGAGAATTTTAGAATGCTAGAAACAGAAAATATTTCTGAAATGTTTGCTAGGTTCTCAAAGATTACTAATGCTCTAAAAGGTCTTGGAAAAGCTATTTCTGAATCTGAGCAGGTCATGAAGATTTTAAGAGCTCTACCCGAATCATGGACCCCAAAAATCACTGCAATAGAAGAAGCTAAGGACCTTAACACACTAAAGCTTGAAGACTTAATTAGCTCACTCATGTCACATGAGCTAATTAAGAAAAGAAACGAAGATCAACACAGGGGCAAAAGAGTAATTGCCTTGAAAGCCGCACAAGACACTGACGACACCTCTTCTTCTCAAAACGACGATGAGATTGCCCTACTCACAAAACGCTTCAGAAAATTTGTGAGAAAAGGCAAAAATTTCAGAAGTTTCAAAGAAAGAACTCCCAGAGAGAAGAAGAAAGAATCAACCAAGTGCTACCGATGCGGCGGTTCGGGACATATGCAGGCTCAATGTCCAACTCCCGAAGAAAACAAGGCAAAAGAACAAAGAAAGGATCGAGGGGACAATAGAAGATTCCAGAAATACAAAGGAAGAGGCATGTACGTAAATGACGAGGAATCTACAACGAGTAGCTCCTCAATCGACGAAATCAAAGCGGAAGAATGTGCGAGAATTTGCTGTATGGCACAAATCGAGCAAGAAGAACGAATTACCTCAACAAAATGCACAAGCGATGAAGAGGTAAGTTCCAAACTCTCCCATTCTAAATCAAGTTTTTCTTCATTTCAAGAATGCCTCAAATGTACTGAATTAGATGAGCTACAAACTGCATATGATTCATTATATGAAGAAATAAAGAAATTAGGAAGCAAGTTTACAATTAAGAAAAGACAATGTGATGCAACAATAATTGTAAATGGTAAACTTGCAGAAAGATTAGACAAATTGAAAGATGAAAATGATCTGCTAAAAAAGGAGAACAAATCATTAAATGAATCATTAGCTAAGTTCTCTAATCCAGGAGAAAGCGTCAAAATGTTTTTGAATATGACCTCCCAAACACATAAAAGAGGTCTTGGGTATCATACATTTGAGCAAGGAGAAAGTAGCAAATCAAATGTACAAATACTTGAGAAACATCAAACTAAAAATGCATCTATGTACAAGCCACAAAAGAAAAATTTTAAGTGGACTAGAAGACCAATAATGGAACCATTGCATACTTGGAGGCCTACTCCAAGATTACCTATGGCTTGTAATTTCTGCAATAAAATGGGTCACAAAACTTACAAATGTAATTTTAAGAAATTATATGACCATGGTGCAAAATTAGTTTGGGTTCCAAGAAACACAAGATTTGGGCTTTCAAAGTTAGAACAACAAAGAATGATCTATATTACTAACCCAAATGGACCCATAAAATGGGTACCAAGAAGATAAGATTTATTTGCTTATTTTTCAGACATGTCTTAAGGTAAAGGCAAACAATGAATGGTTTATGGATAGCGGTTGCTCAAGGCATATGACCGGTGAAAGAAGTTTGTTTCACAAACTTAAGCCTTGTAATGATGGAATGGTTGCCTTTGGCAATAATGAAAAAGGTAAAATTAAAGGTAAAGGAAATATACATAGTATTTCAAATGCATGCATAGAAGATGTTTTGTTTGTTGAATGACTCAAACACAATTTAATGAGCATTAGCCAATTATGTGATAAAGGATACAAAGTTGTGTTTGAATCATCTATATGTAATGTATTTGATGGAGAGCATATCATGTTTAGTGGTAAAAGACATGGAAATGTATATTTGGTTTCACTTGATGAACTGAATGGTCAATGTCTAATGGCCATTGATCATGATCCATGGGTTTGGCATAAAAGGCTTGGACATATAAACATGGGAAACATAAAAACCCTATGGAAAAAGAGTTTGGTAGAAGGATTACCAAGATTGAAATATGACAAAGACAAGATTTGCAAGGCATGTCAATTATCAAAACAACCCAAGATGCCTTTCTCTACCAAAAAGGAAATTTCCACCACTAAGCCACTTAAATTGCTACATATGGATCTATACGGGCCATCCGACATTCTAACCATTGGTGGAAAGAAATATGTATTTGTCATAGTTGATGATTTTTCAAGATTCACATGGATAATTCTCTTAGCTAGTAAAGATGAAGCCTTCTCTATGTTTGCAACTTTTGTAAATTTGGTGCAAAATGAAAAACAAAGTACTATTGTGACCATAAGAAGCGATCATGGTGGCGAATTCGAAAACAAACGATTCATGGAATTTTGCAATGAAAAAGGAATTCACCACACATTTTCTGCACCAAGAACTCCACAACAAAATGGAGTAGTTGAAAGGAAAAATAGAACTATACAAGAGATGGCTAGAACTATGCTAAATGAGAGCAATCTATCCAAGAAATTTTGGGGTGAAGCTGTAAGTACAGCTTGTCATGTATTGAACCGTGTTACCATTCAAGCAATCTTGAAAAAGACCCCATATGAACTATGGAAAGGAAGGAAACCGAATATCTCTTATTTTCATGCTTTTGGATGTACATGTTATGTTTTGAACAATGGAAAAACTAACTTGGGAAAGTTAGATGCTAAAAGCGATGATGCTATATTCCTTGGTTATTCATCAAATAGCAAAGCATAAAGAGTTTTCAATAAACGAAGCCAAGTTGTAGAAGAATCCATACATGTTGTATTTGATGAAATTAACCAAACTCCGAGAAAGGAGGATGAACTGAGTGATGCAGATGAAACAAAAGGCAAAGAACAATCAAAGGAACTTGAGCTCAAGCCAGAAAATCTCGTGGAGGAAGAGGTAAGTGAAGGTAATGATTCTTACAAACCTCCAACTGATTTGAAGTTCAAAAATGCCCATCCAATTGAACAAGTTATTGGAAATATATATGAAGGAGTGAAAACTAGAAGATCAAAACAAAATGTTTATGGTCAATATGCCTTTGTATCTAAAATTGAACCAAATACCATTGAACAAGCTCTCAATGATGAACATTGGATTATTGCAATGCAAGAAGAGCTAAACCAATTCGAAAGAAACAATGTATGGCATTTAGTTCCTAGACCAAATAATCACACTATCATAGGTACTAAATGGATATTTAGGAACAAATTAGACGAAAGCGGTCTTGTAATTAGAAACAAGGCAAGATTAGTAGCCAAAGGGTATTCCCAAGAAGAAGGAATTGATTTTGAAGAATCATATGCACCCGTGGCTAGATTAGAAGCCATACGTATTTTACTAGCATTTGCTTCTCATATGAATTTCAAATTATTTCAAATGGATGTAAAAAGTGCATTTTTGAATGGCTATCTGAATGAAGAAGTATATGTTGAACAACCCCCAGGCTTTGGAGAAAAGAATCAATCAAAGTATGTCTATAAATTGACCAAAGCATTATATGGACTAAAACAAGCTCCAAGAGCTTGGTATGAAAGATTGAATAAATTTTTGATTGACCATGAGTTTCAAAAGGGGAAAGTAGACACTACTCTGTTCATTAAATATAAAAATAAAAACATTTTAATTGTGCAGATTTATGTTGATGACATAATATTTGGTGCTACTGACGAAAAACTTTGTCAAGAGTTTTCTAAGATAATGCAGAGCGAATTCGAAATGAGTATGATGGGAGAATTAAATTTCTTCCTTGGACTGCAAATCAAGCAACAAAGTGAAGGAATATTTCTAAATCAGTCCAAATACGCCAGAGAGATGCTCAAGAAGTTTGGAATGCAAAATAGCAAAGGAGCAAACACTCCAATGAGCTCTACAATCAAGATCGATACGGACGAATATGGTAAAAGTATCGATCAAACACTTTATAGAAGCATAATAGGATCCTTGCTATACTTAACTGCTTCTAGACCCGATATCCTATTTAGTGTTTGTATGTGCTCTAGATTCCAAGCATGTCCAAAAGAATCACATCTACTTGCTGTAAAAAGAATTTTTAAATATTTGTTAGAAACTACAAATCTTGGACTATGGTATCCAAAGGAGTCAACCTTTGATCTAATCGGCTATTCGGATGCAGACTTTGCCGGATATAAAGTAGATAGAAAAAGTACCAGTGGAAATTGTCAATTTCTTGGACATATGCTAGTTTCATGGCATTCAAGAAAACAAACAAGTGTTGCACTATCTACTGCGGAAGCTGAATACATAGCCGCCGGTAGTTGTTGTGCCCAATTACTTTGGATGAAACAACAGTTGAAAGACTATGGTATTGATTATGTTGATATTCCTATTAGATGTGATAATACAAGTGCAATTTGTTTGACTAAAAATCCTGTATTGCATTCTAGAACCAAACATATTGATGTGAGACATCATTTTATTCGTGAACATGTTGAAAATCATGATGTGTGCTTAGAATATGTGAAAACAGAGGATCAAATTGCTGATATCTTTACCAAACCTCTAGCTAAAGAATCATTTTACAAAATTAGGAATGATATGGGGATGATAGAGCTAAATTAGGAAAAATTAAAACAAGAAATAAAAATTTGAAAAAGGCAAACTGATGAGTCAAGTCGACTCCATAGGAGCCAAGTCGACTCCGCCAAGTCGACTTGGGAAAGTGAAGTCGACTCCGCTTCGACAGCAAAGTCGACTCCACGGGGTCGAAGTCGACTCCGCACTATGTGCGAAGTCGACTCCAGGGAACCGAAGTCGACTTCGCCTAGGGCAAAGTCGACTCCGCGAGCGCGACCGTCCGACTTCCGAGCCTCCTTTTCTATTTCTTCTTCCTCTCTTCTTTCTTCCTCATTTTTCTGGCCTCCCTGTTTTCCTTTTCTCCTCCGGCGACTGCAACTCCTTTTTCCGTCTTTCCTCTCCAATCTTCCGGCGATTTTCTCCTCCTCCATCTCCGGCAAACCTTTCCGGCGAATCCCTTTCTCTCTCTCCAGTTTTCTTCTCCATTTCTCTCTCTCTCTCTTCTCCTCTCCATTTTCCTCTCTCACAAAATCCAAACTCCAAATGGCACCAAAGAAAGCCGTATCAAAACCATACCCCAAACGGGTTCCCACACAACCACAACCTTCATCTCAACCAAAAGAAGTTCCTAGAAGAACTAGGACTCCATCAAAAAGAGCCAGAGAGGAACCATCAACTTCGACGGGTAAACGGGTTCGATTCCAAACCTCCACTCAATCATCTGATCAAGCACTCAGGTCGGAAAATCAACAACAAACCTCACAGAGCACACAATCCGGGACAAGCAGAAGGGGCACTGCAGCTGGGAAAGCCCAAGTATTGAAGATGCCCACTACCTACTTCAAAACCGAGCTCCAACATAGCCGTTTCTACAAAAAGTTCTACGAACGGAAGGTATTCATACCCAAGATTATAGATTTTAATTTCCTGAAAGAATATGGATCCGACATAGAAGATCTATTGGATTTTCAAGGATGGACCAATTTGCTAAAGGAAGACGAAAGGGTCTATCCAGATCTTACTCGAATGTTTTACTATCTTTGGGATGAAGAATACTTTGGAACCTTCGTCAAAGGAGTCGAAATGGATCTTGGAATCGGGATAGTTGCAGGACCGACTGAAGTAATGAGTCATTTAGGACACATACTTGGAGTCCCGTATGAGGATGAGCCTATTCCAGAAGACCTCACTATGGATCAAATGTATAATCAGCTCACCCGGAGCAACAAGTACCATCCGGGAATCAAATTCCTTCGGTACATGGATCTTTCACCAAGGCTACGAGTACTCCGACTTCTCATTGCCCACTGCATCTACCCAAAGGGCGGTGGAAGAAATCAATTGAATCCACAAGAAGCAGGGATACTATGGAAAGTGGCCAACAGGGTCAAAGTGAGCATACCCAAATTATTTCTTGAAGCCTTGGCTTCTAGAAAGGATAACCCACGAGGAGTCCTTCCCTATGGCACATGGATCACAAAGATTCTTGAATTCTTCAAAGTGGATATTGAAGGCGAGCCTTTCGAAGTGCTCAAATCCACAAATGCCATAAATAAAGCTCTCATACAAAGAATGAAGATCAATCTGCTTGAACTAAGGCATGAAGCTTCAGAAAAAGAGCAAGAAGACAATGCACAGACTGAGGGGGAGCAACCTCCCGCGGCACCACTTGCTCAAGAGGAGCTAGCATCTCCCATATCGCACGGATCCTATTCTCCACAAGGGTCCGCTGCAAGAGAACGGGTGCCTCCAACCTCTTCTGAGGAGGTCACCCTAAAGGATTTAAAAGATGAAATTGTTGCTATGAGGGCAGAAATGGGTCATCAAGAAGACCGGATGACAAGTCTTATCACCGGCGTTCACAACGCCCTCGAGGATATGCACTCCCGGCAAGACAGAATTGAGCGGGAAATGCGGACTATCCGCTATCATCTTGCCTCAGGCCGACATAAGAAGAAACCCATGCCTGAACTCGATCCTTACGAATCAGGATCAGTTCATAAAGAAGCAACTCCAGATCACGCTTCTCTGGTTTACTCATCGGCCCATCATTGTCCTATCGAACCAATCTTATATCCGATCTCTCAATTTCAATTCACAAAATCATTAAAAGTTGATCGATTTTTGATAAATTTTTGATAGTTTGACAAAAAGGGGGAGATAGAATAGGTGAATAGGTGAGTTGAGTAAAATTTTCTTATGGGTTGGGTAGTTTTGTATCTAGGTTTCATTTTTGTTTTGTATTGCATTTTGTAAAAATGAAACTTGATATATATATATGCTTTTGATGAATGCTATGTTTGCTTAATATGTTATGCTTGATTAATAAAGTATTCAACATGATTTGCTTGAAAGGTATCCAATATGCCAAAATGATATAATGGTTGGAATTTCAAAAAGCTCTGACCTATAAGACAAATGCTCTGTTTTTCAAAAGACATATGAACATGATTAATGCTTGAAAGGTATCAACTCAAATGAAGTTTTGTCAATCATCAAAAAGGGGGAGATTGTTGGAAACAATGTTTAAAACAATAAAATTGACCAAATCTTGAGTTTTGATGATTAACAAGAACTAATTTTGAGTATATAAAAGGTACTAATATGTTTGCTAAATGTTTAAGGAAAGCAAAGAGGTCAAGTCGATCTCCAAGTCGACTTGGACTTCGACTTGGGTGAAGTCGATCACAAAGTCGACTCAAATATCGACTTGAGAATGAATCCCAAAAGGCAACAGGTGAAGTCGCAGGTCAAGTCGACTCCACTTGCGACTTGGGAAGTCAAGTCGCAGACGAAGTCGACTCCAGCATCGACTTGGAGTATCCAGAGTTGAAAAGTGGAAACGAACATAACGAAGTCGCAAACGAAGTCGACTCCAGGTGCGACTTGGGTGAAGTCGCAGGCCAGGTCGACTCCATCCACGACTTGAGAAGTTCAAACTTTCAAAGATGGAGTTTTCAAGATATTCAAGAGGATTTATCACTCAAGTCCAAGGAATCAAGATGAAAAACAAATGAGTCAAATTCAAAGTCAAGAATCATGTTCTACATTCAAATCAAGTCTATCAAGCTCAAAGCAAATCTTCAAGCTAGCTTCCAAATGGAGTAATACCCAAGTCATGAAGACCAAGTAAGTCCAAAGCAAAGCAAGGAACATACATATATTGTGCAAGGACTCAAAGCTTTCAAATGGTTTGCAAGATTCAAGACATTTCAAGAAGATCAAGGCGTTTTTACAATAGACCAAGCCAAGTCGCAACCCAAGTCGACTTCAGGATCGACTTGAGTTAAAGTCTGAAAGCCAAGTCGACCCAAGTCTCAGACTTGAGTTTCTGAAGAACCCAAGTCGCAGGCCAAGTCGACTCCATGTGCGACTTGGAAGCCAAGTCGCAGGCCAAGTCGACTTCATCTTCGACTTGGAGTATAACGGTCAAATTTTCGAACGTTGGAATTCATTTATTGCGCACCAACCACCTCCACAACGTTCATATTTTCTTCCCTCTATAAAAGGACCCTCAAATGAACGAGAAAACACAACAAGAGAACACAAGACACTACGTTAAAGTTCAAGGAGAGAAAAGAAGTGCAAGAAAGGTTTCCTATTTGCTTTTCTCCATTGTTGAGTGGTCCGTATAAATTCTAAGGAAGAAGAAAGCTTCAAGTTGCTAGCGCCTTCAACAATATTCATCCAAAGCTGCTTCTACAACTTCTTCCTCGAGCTAAATCTGCCTACACAAATCTGTAAAGTGTAGTTTCATTTATTTCATTGTCTTGTTGTATAAATCTTGATTTAGCTTGGGTAGCTAAGATCAAGTATATGCAAAGTAGGGTGTGATTGGAGTGAGAATCATCACCTACTTTTGCATGTGAGTTGTTTATGCCCCCTAGAGCTAGAATCTAGAAGAGAGCAAGTGGCTCTAGTTGTATATGCCCCCTAGAGCTGGAATCCAGAAGAGAGCGGTGACTCTAAGTGTATTCGTGGAATACATAGTGGAACCCAAGTCACAACAGAGTGTGAGCTTGGAAGAGTGGAGTAGGGAAGGTTTGCCCGAACCACTATAAATCTTGTGTTATATTTCTTTTTACTGCTTTATCTTTATTGCTCTCTAGCTCTTTTCAAAAGGGGATTAATTACTCAAGGGGTTAAGTCTTTATTTACCAAAGATTTTTTAAAGAACCCAATTCACCCCTCCCCTCTTGGGTTTTGCCACTAACTCGGGACCAACACGAACAACCCAATCAGTTGTCATCTTCCCTACCCCCAACCCAGAGACAAGTTGTGGCAGCCATATAAAAATAACTTTCCCCTTGTAATAGTAATAAAATGATTCTGAGCTTGCAAATATCTTATTAAAGATCCTCTATAAACATAACATTGGATTTTTAAGAATCATAAAGTGCACAAATAAAAGCTTTCTTTATGTTAGTTGTCCAAAAGATCTGATGACTTTTTGGCAAAAATTCCAACTTTCATCTTATGTCTCTAGTTTGATGAGAAATAATTAAAAAAAACTCGGCATAATAAAGCATGATTTTGGAAATAAATCATAACTTCAAAAATCAAAGCCCTAGCTACTTACTGTGATTGCTTGTAATCCTCACTTCAGAAATTCTGTCTCACCAATCTAACTGCTACAAAGCAACTCACTCAAAATCCTTTCCCCTTCCTTTTGGAAAAAAAATTTCTTTCCCTATCTTCTTATCGCTGACTAATATACGGTCTTTGTTCATTATGTTCGTTCATCGAACATCTAGATAACATCAACGACATATTACATATCCTTCTTGATGACTTTATCCTCTCTTCATTATCCTTGTCCAAGCTTTCAGGAGATCATACACGGAATTTGCTTGATATTATTGATTAATTTTCGTATCTTATACCTGATTATATTTACGGCCCAAATAAGATTTAGATTAAAATCTTTTTTGCTACCGTAATTAAAGAAATAATATTAAGGGTTATTTGCAAATACATTCACTTGATTTGACTATAAATGTGAATATATCTATTAAGCTTCAAAAATTACAAATAAGCCTATATAATTTGACCTTAATTGCAAATATACTTATGCTATTATTACTCTATTATTGCACCATCATGGTGTGAGTATATTTGTAAAGATATGCAAACTATATGAGTATATTTGCACTTTCAAAAGTTGAGAGTATATCTAGTTTTTGTAAATTCACTTACGTAGTTTACGTATTTTGAAAATATACACACGATGTGACGGTGCAGCAATAATGTAAGTATATTTGCAATTATTGTCAAAATATATAGAGATTATTTGAGATTTCTAAAATTATGCAGATATATTTACAATTATAGTCAAACTAAGTGAACACATTTGCAAATTATCCTTTTTAATTTACTAAACTTAAGCCAGCCATACTACTTCAGTATGAAATTCAAGAGTAGAAAGTGAAAATCTTCACAAAATGACTCGCATATATACGATTATTTGTCTTCCCAAATGCTACTGCAGACTACAGTTGGAAACATGAAATTAGTTATTTACGTCCGGCATTGTTTTCGTCTCATTTCCCACACGCGACACTCAGCTTGCCAGGCTTGCCCGATGGAGCTGTGGATCCTCGTCCTGCTCTCCCTTTCTCTTTCCTTAGACTTCAAATTCCTCTTCTTCCCACCCCAACAAACCAACAGAAAACTCCCACCGGGCCCTCTCGCACTTCCCTTTCTCGGCAGCCTCCTATGGTTTACCAAATCCCTCTCCGACATAGAGATCGTCCTCCGCCATCTTCGAGCCAAATACGGCCCTATCTTCACCCTCTACATCGGCACATGCCCCGCCATCTTCATCGCCAACCGCTCTCTCGCCCACCACGCCCTCGTACAAAACGGTTCCACTTTCTCCGACAGCCCACCTGCCACCGATGTCGGCCGGATCATTATCACCAATCAGCACAGCATCAACTCCGCCGCCTACGGCCCGCTCCGCCGCAACCTCACGTCTGAAATTCTTCATCCTTCGCGGGTGAAGTCCTTCGCCGGGGGCTGGAAGTGGGTCCTCGACCTGCTGATCGAGCGCCTCTGTTCCCATGAGGAAAGGGGCGAGCCTGCTCGCGTGCTGGAGAGCTTCCAGCGCGCCATCTTCTCTCTGCTCTTGCTCATGTGCTTTGGGCGGAAGCTGGAAGAGAGTCGTGCGAATGAAATTGAACGGGTGCAACCGCGAATGCTCACCAATGGGTCGAGGTTCAACGTCTTCGCTGTCCTGCCGAGGTTGGGGAAGTTGATTTTCCGCAAACGATGGAAGATGGTGTTGGAAATGAGGGGTGAACTGGAAAGAGTGCAGACACCCTTGATTAGAGCACGCAGAGGTTGGAAAGAAGGGTGTGAAGAAGGTGAGAACAAGAGCAGCTTCGAGTTCTCCTACGTTGATTCTCTGTTTACTCTGGATCTACCCGAGGAGGATGGGAGGAAGCTGACGGAGGCAGAGATGGTGACCCTCTGTTCTGAGTTTTTGAATGGAGGGCCCGACACGACATCGACAGCGATGCAGCGGATATTGGCAAACCTGGTTAAAAACCAAGACAAACAGGCAAAGCTTTTGGAAGAGATCCAAGGAGTGGTGGGTGAGGATGACGAGATCATAAGAGAGGAGGATCTGCAAAAGATGCCGTACTTGAAAGCGGTGATCTTGGAGGGTCTACGAAGGCACCCACCAGTTCATTTCCTGCTTCCTCATGCAGTGTCAGAGGAGGTGACATTTGCTGGGTATGTCACACCCAAGAACGCATCCATCAATTTCACGGTGGCAGAAATTGGGGTGGATAAGGAGGTATGGGAGGTTCCTCTGGAATTCAGACCGGAGCGATTTTTGAAAGAAGAAGGTGAAGAGGGCGTGGACATAACAGGGAGTCGGGAAATCAAGATGATGCCTTTCGGGGTTGGGAGGAGGATCTGTCCTGGGCTCAACCTCGCAATGCTGCATCTTGAATACTTCATGGCTAATCTGGTGAGGGAATTCCACTGGAAGCCGAAGAAGGACAGAGAAATCATTGACCTGTCAGAGAAGCAGGAATTTTATGTGATTTCTCTCATTAAAAAAAATCTATGTGATTTCTATCTGTTCTCAAGGGAACGATTTCTCTGGGTGGTTGAGCTTACTTCTATTTGTATAAGCTGGGAAGTATTGGAATAAATATTCTTGCATATGTGTGTAAACTTGTCTGATAATAATAAAAAATCACCGATACTAATCTTTCCTTTTTGCGCTCCATTATTTGTGGGAATTGTAGCACACAGTTGCATCCATAACACTCACTACGAAAAGGTCTTAATCCATTTATACTCGGATAAAGACGGAATAGTTTAACAGTTCTTCATGCAAGATTGATAAGCACCCTAATACAATTTCAAATCTTTCCTTAATAATTCAAAATCTTTTAACAGTTCTTCTTGCAAGACTGGTAGTCGAAAGTTACAAGAAAATAAGATTGATTGTATCCACTGGATGTCGAGTCTTTTTTCGACCTGCATGTGTATTCACAGAACATATCAACTCTTTTATATTGTTCCATCATTAATGAACGTTGGCATTAATAATAAAAAATGAAGCAGATATATCTCATAAAATTCTGTTCGCCTGAATTGATTAATTAACTTGATGATCTTGGGATACGGATAGCTTCATCTTGCCATTTTGACGTATGTAACCACTCAATAATGTCCTTTAATGTGCGGGACATCATCGAGGAAATTGTTATAATTTAGTTGAAGTCTCTTAAAATACACAATGTTCTTTGATTCGTTATCGGAAGGTGATTGTCATCATTAAAAAAATTATCGGAAAGGTGACGTACAAGGAAACGATCCAAAGTTTCATCCGAAATCAAAGAATTGGGTCATTTGCAAAGCCGCCCTGAAGTTTCTTATAATCATACCTGGCACCACTAGGTAAACTTACTTTTGACAAAATCTATCTTTGGATTCAGCTTAAAAGTGGAACTACAGTATATGACGGAACCTAGCAGGTGGTTAATTCTTTTACTTTTTAAATCATGATTGGAAAAGACTCTACTTAAGCATAGGAAAGTCTGGTCCATCTCTAATACACTAGAACACTTCTTGATTACTCATCGATCCTTAGTATTAAGAGGAGAAGTGTCGAGGGAGAAAATCTTGCACTCAACAACATTATATTCATTTATCAGATGATGGAATCTATGAAAACAAATTTAGGTATGCTTCTGCGTCATATAATTTCTAATAAATACATGCATACATGGTTGGAAACGTGTATCCGTTGCCATTGATATAACGTGTGAAGCTTGTGTTTTTAATTGTAGATTTTGCATTGGTACCTACACAGTTTGAGCCGTTTTGCAAGTTGTATAATGATTTTTGACAAAATCGTTTAGTATATCTATGTGGTTTTTGACATTAATTATTTGCTAGCTATCAATTATAAAGTTGAAAAATATATTTTATATAAGGAGTTATGTTATATTATTTAAAGTTCATGTAATTAAGGTACTCTCAAAAACAACAATTTCAATATTTATTTCTGAACTTTTGAAAATTTATTAATATTTTTTATTTTTTGAATATAATAGAATCTAACAGCATCTGACGGCATTTAACAATATCTAACGACATCTAACAGCATCTAACAACATCTAACAACATCTAACTTTTGACATTAATAAGTTAATCCTAATTTAACACCTGTAATATGATGTTAAGCCCCTTATAAGGTCATTTATATCTTAATTACAAAATTTGAAACTCAGATAATATGATTTAATGAAACCACCTTAATCTAACAGCGTTTAATAGCATCTAACGACATCTAATAGCATCTAACAATATCTAACAGCATCTAACCGGATCTAACAACATCTAACAACATCTAACTTTTTATATTAATAAATTAATCCTAATTTAACACCTGTAATATGATCCTAAGCCCCTTATAAGGTCATTTATACCTTAATTACAAAATTTGAAACCCAGATAATATGATTTAATGAAATCCACCTTAATCTAACAACGTCTAACAGCATCTAATAGCAGCTAACAGCATCTAACGACATCTAACAGCATCTAACCAGATCTAACGACATCTAACAGTAATCATAATTTAACACCTGTAATATGATGCTAAGCCCCTTATAAGGTCATTTATACCTTAATTACAAAATTTGAAACCCAGATTATATGATTTAATGAAATCCACCTTAATCTAACAGCGTCTAACAGCATCTCACAGTATCTAACGACATCTAATAGTATCTAACCGGATCTAACGTCATCAAACGGCATCTTACTTTTGATATTAATAAGTTAATCCTAATTTAACACATGTAATATGATCCTAAGCCCCTTATAAGGTCATTTATACCCTAATTACAGAATTTGAAACCCAGATAATATGATTTAATGAAATACACCTTAATCTAACAGCTTCTAACAACATCTAACAGCAGCTAACAGCATCTAATGACATCTAACAGCATCTAACGACATCTAATAGTATCTAACCAGATCTAACAACATCTAACAACATTTAACTTTTGATATTAATAAGGTAATCCTAATTTAACACCTGTAATACGATCTTAAGCCCCTTATAAGGTCATTTATACCTTAATTATAGAATTTGAAACCCAGATAATATGATTTAATAAAATCCACCTTAATCTAACAGCGTTTAACAACATCTAACAGCAGCTAACAGCATCTAACGACATCTAACAGCGTCTAATGACCTCTAACAGCATCTAACCGGATCTAACGACATCTAACAGCATCTAACTTTTGATATTAATAAGTTAATCCTAATTTAACACCTGTAATATGATTCTAAACCCCTTATAAGGTCATTTATACTTTAATTACAGAATTTGAAATTCAGATAATATGATTTAATGAAATCCACCTTAATCTAACAACATCTAATAGTATCTAACGACATCTAACAGCATCTAACTAGATCTAACGACATCTAACAGCATCTAACAACATCTAATTTTAATATTTTAAAAATATTTAACATAATTTATGTATTTTGCAAAAGATATATACTTAATAATTCATTTCAAAACTATGCAAATCTTTAAATAATTTTAAAATTAAATAAATATATGAAGTTATAATTATAATTAATAAATAATTTAAATTAAATGAAATAAAAATTTACGTAAATATATAAAAATGTAATAATTTGTTTTCACTACCTATGATGCAATGCCATTGTTTTCACTACCTTTGCAGTTTTGAAACACAGCTTCAATGAGCTTAGGAGCAGGCTCAATATCATGATCCTCCATGGTTTTATCCGTCATAACCTCATAATAAATATCAAGCAAATTCACTTAAGCATAGACTTTTGAATTGCCATGACTCATGATTGCAACTACCACTAGTAAGTCATGTTATAGCTTTTCTGTCGTCAGACATAAACAGAATGAGCATCAAAATTTAGAAGAGTACAAATAAAGAAATCCAACAATATTCATTACTCACAGATGACAGCATTTTCCAAAGACTTTGCTGGTAGTCTGAATCCTTGCATGTAAGGAAATGTGCAGTACTCCTGGTTATGTAATTGTCCGGTGGTACGAGAATATCCAAATCAATATAGTTTTATAATCATTAGTACATCTGAGGCCAACAAAAACTGAAAAACTGCATAATCCATGTGTCTTCAGGTTGCAACATAAGACAAATCACAGGAAATAATTTTTGGCATTAAATATTAAAACTTTAAATAAAGAGAAAATCTAAGAATATAATTTTGACCAATATACTTGGTCACGAAATACTTTAGCAAAATGTTATAATCAAGCAAGCCTCCTTAATTAGATGAAAAATCAATCTGCATCTTAATCTCCTAACAGATTCCGACTGTGAAAAAAATCCAAGTTGAGAACACATAATTATGCATCCTCATAAAGTCAACAATGGACCATAACCAGCATGCATAACTTCAGAAAATATGAAATAACTCTAGTGCAAGCAACTCTTTGCAAATTGACTGCTCTAAAACCCTTATCCTCTGTGAAACCCCAACCTATGTAGTACTTAATGGTATGCATTGAACATATATATTTGATTTATATGTGATTTAAATGAATTTTGAATGATTTATGAATGATTTTATGATTGAATGATATTTTGCAATTAGGGTTTAATTAAGAATGGTGATTAAGAACTTAATCGTCGGAGCCCAAAGTGAGTCGGTATGACCCGAGGGGCTTAATGAGGATTTAAAGGTGATAATGTACTATGAATAATCATGTTAATTATCATAATTTAATTTATGGAGATTAAAGTGTAATTATGGAATTAAGATGAAAAATCATAAAAAATTCATACTTTGACGTCTACAAGGCGGATTTCGATGAAATTTGAAAGGTGAGCTTACAACGGTGGGCCCAATTTTATGAATGGATTGGATTACGGGAATAATGATGAGATTATGGTGATAATTAATTATTTTTATTACCAAATCCAAAAGATAAATTCAAGTGGTCATAACTTGAGTTAGAAACATCGGTTTGAGATGAAATTTGAAACAATGGAATAAAATTATGAAATATATGAGATGAATGGAATGGATTAAGATAATTATCATGAAAAGTTGCTTTCTTGGAAAGCAAGTAAGAAGTTACTTAAGAGCTAAGCAATGAGGGCAAATTGGGAAAGGTGAAAATAGAATTTACTAAAATGCCCTAGGGGTTGCTTGAGCACCAAGAAAAGTAGCATATAAAAAGAAAAAAAAAGAGGAGAACAAGCTGCTGCACGTCCCACCAGGGGGGTGAAGGAGAGAGAGAAGAGAGGAAAAAGGGAGAAAAAAAAATTTTCTCCAAGGGCAGCAGCTAGGGCACGACCAACCCAAAAAGGAAGAGGAGAAAAGAAAAGGAAAAGAAGAAGGAAAAAGGGAAGGAGAAGCTCGGGAAGCTCGGGGCAAAGAATCAACGAAATCGGGTAAGTACCCGTTGAGTTAAGCCTTCCAACTTCCAAGTTTTCTTCTTGATATTGACATCATGATTTTGAATCATAATAAACCTCTAAATAAAGATTAATAACATTCTGAAATTAAGTATTAATTCAGGGTTTTGCATATGTATTAAAAAGAGATGCAAATATGAGAGCAAAACCTAGAAGAAATGAGGCAGAAATATAAAATATGGAAGAAATAGTTAATGAACTATTTTTAGCATTAAAATTTGTGCAAAGACTCATTATGTAGTTATTAAGGAACTAACAAATTTTAATCTTAAAAGAATAAGCACGTTTCAAATTAAAAATCCAGGAAGACCAACCTAGATATGGTTAAATGGGTGGCAGGATCAGCTGCACAAAATTATTTTTAATAATTTTTATACAAGTAATTTTGGTCTGAAACTTTTACAGGATATATAAGACATATTTTTATCACATGAAAAAAATAAAAATTAGTTTTTTATGGGTATAAATATACCCAATAATTTACGTGATTAAGTATGTCTGAAAAGGAGTGCTGCTGTCCACAAGAGTAAAAATACTAAAATAAATAGAAATACTAAATATTTAATGATGGAAATATTTATTTTTATTAATTCATGAAGTTATTAAGATATTTTAAAATTTTCAGATCAAAACTACTTGATTTGATATTAATTTAAGATTTTGAGAATTCAGTGTGCCTGAATTCAGCATTATGGACAACTTAAGGAATAAATCAAGATGAATGTTAAATTCCAGGTTTTGTAATGGAATTTGATTTATAATGGGATATAAACAAGTGATTATGATGTTTTAACCTATTAGAGGTAAACAAGATTACCCTAAATATAATTTTTTTGAAGATATGCAAAGGAATGTCCAAAGAGGGGGGCAAAGGGTACCCAAGATGTATATGGAAGTTGCTGTTTTGCAAGCAACCAATATATGGATTTATGTAAGTTGGAAAACCTAAGGAATATAAGTATTTAAAGATGATGCAAATAAATGAAATATTATTTTCATTTATCTAGGCAAAGACAAGGAAAAGAATGGAAGAAGGGGATTATGGTGATCTCAGGTAAGCAAGCGAATTTTCTAAAATAATATTTTCTTTCTATATGATGATATGTGATTGAAATGTTTATGTTTATGTTTTAATGAATGGGCAAGCACAAGTTTTGAAAATGATGACTTTAATGAAAAGCCACAAGTTTTGGAAAAATGACGGCTTTAATGAAAAGTCATAAATTTTGGAAAAGAATGGCTTTAAGGAAAAGTCTCAAAGTTTGCTTCATGGGAAGCAAGCAATACGTTTTAAGATAAGGATTTTATCATCAGTGTTGCCAAAGATTGACAATGCTTTATGTTAATGGAATTGAGAATTTTGCTTATGAGTAAGCAAGTTCTCCATGATAATGTTTTCAAATGATTTCATGTTTGATGCCGATGGTTTTAAGAATTTTCTTTTAAGTAAGAAAGTTCTTTATGATGTTGTTTCAAAAGTATTTTATAAGAAAAAGGGAATTTTACCCTTTTTCATAAAGCAACAAATGTAAATAAGTTTTGAATTTCTCTTATGATGTTTAATGATAAATAATCATGTTATAAAAGAAAAAAGAAAAGAAAAAGGAGATGTGATTTATGAAAATGATTTTTTTTGCTAGGTCTTGATAATTAAATAATAAATGATGATTTGGACATAGTTCATATGTTTTGAAATGATATTCGAAAAGTTTAGATTTCCTTTAGATAAGGAAGTCTATGTTGAAAATATATTGAAAAATATTTATACGGATGTGTTGAAGGGGATTTAAGGATGACCAACCTCCTACGTTAATTTTCTTAAAATGGTTTGGTTTCGGGTTGCTAAAGTAGCATACAAAAGACCATGTAAGGCTCCTTTATGTAAAAATGACAAAATTGATATGTGGACAAGAAATTGATTTTAAGGTGGTTGAGAAGGGGTTAGCACAATTGCATAACTTTTGTAAGCAAAAGGCTCCAAAATGAAAACCAAGAAAATGCTAGGAAAAATGTATGATTTATTCTTGAAAATCTAAATGTTTTGAAATTCTTATATTAAAAGGGTTTTAAGGTGTGTTGTTTCATCAAACATTTCAAATATTTATCAAAATATTTTACTCAAAATGTTTCTAACAGAATTTAAGGAATGTCATTCTAAAAATTAGATTTCAAATGACAACTTGTTTAAAGTGGGTGCGCTCGCTTTACAAGTTGACACGGACTGCGGTCTGTGGTGTATTTTTTTTCAAAATGATTTGTTTTAAAAAGATACAGACTTCAGTCTGTGATGTTTTTAAGTTATGGATGCAGACAGAGGCTGTGATCCCGGTTTTAAAGGATACGGACTACAGTCTGTAATACTTTAAACCAAACGGACTGCGGTCCATCATCATAATGTATGGTGCACCAGTACAAGGAACAGGCAGGTTGTAGAACACGGTTGGGATGACCGGGGCCCACTCTACATAAGACCAAGTCAGTAAGGGATGGCTGGAGTGCTAGCGGCGCCCTCCCTGAGATGGGAGCAAGATAAATAAACAGTCGCCTGGCTAGCGTGCTGTTAAGGATTCTCTTCCAAAAGGTAGCATGATCACTTGCTAAGTGTCACTACTGGATGGGGAGAAATGTGTTTGCATACGTTTTGCTTTTCAAAAGCCCAAAGATTGGGATATAAAAGCATTTATATGAAAAATTATCCTAAATTGGATTTTTATGAGCCATTATGTATAAGTTACCCTAAAAGCAGGGTGTTTTACACAAAATGTGTAAATATTAAGAATAAAAAGAAATGGTTTCTATGCAAAAATTTTCATGAAAAGGATTTATGATTTGTTTGCTATAAACAAGCCTTGGATGGGGATTATGAAAAAGGGTTTATGTTGGAAAATATTTTGGACATAAAAATGTCCATTTCCAAAAGGTTTATGTGGAAAAATGGTTGGACATGAGAATGTCCATTTCTTAAAGGGATTTATGTTGGAACATGTGTGGACATAAAAATTTCCGTTTCTAAAAGAGTTTAAGGGATAAAAATGTTTGTAGACATATGAATGTCCATTGCCAAAAAGACTTACGTGAAATGTATTTTGGACATAAAAATGTCCATTATCAAAGTTTTTATGTGAAAAATATTTTAGGACGTATAAATCTTGTCTACTGTTTTTCATTTCCGCTTTCATTATCTTATTATTTTTTATTTGTTTCATTAAAGGGATTTAAACTAAACCGGGGTAAAATCTCTAATTAAAATTTTAAAATTTTAAATACCCAATTCACCCCTCCCCTCTTGGGTAATTGTCATCAACTCGGGACCAACAAGTGGTATCAGAGCCGGTCTTTGAGTTTTACTAAAGAGATCTTTTTGATATAGCATCTCAATCCACTTCCGTTTCTGCATTTGTCGAAGGCCAATCCTTTACTAGGCCACCATTGTTTGATGGGAACAATTTTGGATATTGGAAGCTACATATAAAACAACTCATCATGGCTACAGATATGGACTCTTCGATTGCAATCCAAGACGGTGTGACTTTGCCTATTGATGAAAGAGCTTCCAAATGGACCGATAAGGAAGTGAAAATTGTAAAGAGCAATGCCAAAGCTATGAATTCATTATTTCGTGCTCTTACTGCTTCCGAATATGATAGAGTATCCTCTTGTTTGACTGCCAAAGAGATATGAGATACACTAATATCAATCTATGAAGGAACTTCTCAAGTCCAAGGGACAAGGAGAAATATTTTGATTGGAAAATTGGAAAACTTTAGAATGTTAGAAACAGAAAATGTTTCTAAAATGTTTGCTAGATTTTCCAAGATTACTAACGCCTTGAAAGGGATAGGAAAGACAATCTCTGAATCTGAACAGGTCATGAAGATTCTAAGGGCACTACCCGAATCGTGGACTCCAAAAATCACGGCAATAGAAGAAGCCAAGGACCTAAACACGTTGAAATTGGAAGATCTTATTAGCTCACTAATGTCACATGAGCTAATTAAGAAAAAAAATGATGATCACCACAAAGGCAAAAGAGCAATCGCCTTGAAAGTTGCACAAGACTCGAATGACACCACCTCATCATCACAAAACGACGATGAAATTGCCTTACTTACAAAATGGTTCAGAAAATTTGTAAGGAAAGGTAGAAATTTTAGAAACTTTAAAGAAAGAAATCTTAAAGAGAAAAAGAAGGATTCAACAAAATATTACCGATGTGGTGGTTCGGGACATATGCAAGCTCAATGCCCAACGCCCGAAGAAAATAAAGCAAAGGAACAAAGAAAAGATCGAGGCGACAACAGAAAATTTCAAAGAAACAAAGGAAGAGGCATGTACGTAAATGAAGAGGAATCTACAACGTATAGCTATTCAAGTGAAGAATGCGAAGCGGATTGCACAAGAATTTGTTGCATAGCAAATTCTGACATATGTTTTGCAGCAACAGAAATCTTAGAGGATCAAACCACTTCAACAAACTGCACAAGTAGTCAAGAGGTAACCTCCAAACAAAAATCTTTTTCAAATTTCTTTTCTACAAACGAATGTCTCAAATGTGCTGAATTGGAAGAACTTCAACAAGCCTACGATTCATTATATGAGGAGATAAAAAAATTAGGAAACAAGTTTACAATAAAGAAAAGACAATGTGATGCAGTAATAATTGTGAATGGTAAACTTGCTGAAAAGATAGATAAATTGAAAAGTGAAAAGAATACCTTGGAAAGTGAGTTGGAGAAACTCAAAAAGGAAAATGAATCATTAAATGAATCGCTTGTCAAGTTTTCTAATCCAGGAGAAAATGTGAAAATATTTTTGAAAATGACAACCCAAACTAATAAGAATGGACTTGGGTATACTACTTTTGAGCAAAAGAAATCTAATGCTCCGATAAAACCCATTTATACCAAACCGGAGATAAACTGTGTGGTTTGGACCAAAAGACCAACTATGGAACCAATCACCAAATGGATTCCCACTCCTAGACTTCTAGGAGCATGTAATTTTTGCAACAAGATGAGACACAAGGTTTATCAATGCAAATTGAGAAAATTACAAAACCTTGGTGCAAAGTTAGTTTGGACGCCGAAAAGCATTGGATTTATGGCTTCAGAGGTAGACCAATATAGACTCCAAAGGATAACTAACCCAAATGGACCCATAAAATGGGTACCAAAAGGATGAGCTTTGTCTTAGAGCTAAGGCCAATAATATATGATTTATGGATAGTGGCTGCTCAAGACATATGACAGGAGAAAAAGGACTGTTCCATAAGATCAACTCATGCAATGAAGGAACAGTAGCTTTTGGAAATAATGAAAAAGGTAAAATAAAAGGTAAAGGAAATGTTTATGGTATTTCAAATACATGTATTGAAGATGTACTATTTGTTGAAGGACTCAAACACAACCTAATGAGTATTAGTCAACTATGTGATAAAAGATATAAAGTTGTATTTGAATCCTCTATATGTAATATTTTTGATGATGAACACATAGTATTTAGTGGCAAAAGACATGGAAATGTATATCTGGTTTGTCTTGATGAACTAGAGGGAAAATGTCTAATAGTCATAGAAAATGATCCATGGATATGGCATACAAGGCTTGGACATATAAATATGTCAAATATTAAAACATTGTGGAAAAAGAATCTAGTACAAGGGTTACCAAAGCTCAAATATGACAAGGATAAGATTTGTAAAGTTTGTCAACTATCTAAACAACCCAAAATGTCATTTTCCACCAAAAAGGAAATTTCAACAACTAGACCACTTGAGTTATTACATATGGATCTTTATGGGCAATCAGACATTTTAACTCTTGGTGGAAAAAAAAGTACGTGTATGTAATTGTTGATGATTTTTCAAGATTTACTTGGATTATACTCTTAACTAGCAAAGATGAAGCATTTTCTATATTTGTCACGTTTTCAAATTTGGTGCAAAATGAAAAGCAAAGTTCAATCATTTCCATTAGAAGTGATCATGGTGGTGAATTTGAAAATAATAAATTTATAAAAATTTTCAATGAAAAAGGAATCCATCATACATTTTCTGCACCTAGAACTCCTCAACAAAATGGAGTTGTTGAAAAAAAAATCGGACAATACAAGAAATGGCTAGAACTATGCTAAATGAGAGTAAATTATCCAAAAGATTTTGGGAGGAAGCTGTAAGTACAGCTTGTCATGTATTAAACTGAGTTACCATTAGAGCAATTTTGAAAAAGACCCCATATGAACTTTGGAAATGCAGAAAACCAAACATATCATATTTCCATACTTTTGGATGTACTTGTTATGTGTTAAGCAATGGAAAAATGAATTTAGGAAAATTAGATGCCAAAAGTGATGAAGCTATTTTCCTTGGTTATTCATCAAATAGAAAAACATATAGGATTTTCAACAAAAGAAATCAAGTAGTAGAAGAATCAATACATGCTGTTTTTGATGAATTTAACCAAACTCCTAGAAAGGAGGATGAATTAAGTGATGCAGATGATGCTAAAGCAAAATAACAAAAGCAACAAAAGAAAATCGAACTCAAGCCAGAAAATTCTACAGAAGAAAAGGTAAGTGAAGGTAATGATTCCTACAAACCTCCAACTGATTAGAAATTCAAAAATGTTCATCCAATTGAGCAAGTCATTGGTAATATTTATGAAGGGGTAAAGACTAGAAGGTCAAAACAAAATATATGTGGACAATATGCATTTGTGTCAAAAATTGAACCAACCACTATTGAACAAGCTCTTAATGATGAAAACTGGGTTATTGCAATGCAAGAAGAGATAAATCAATTTGAAAGAAATAACGTATGACATTTAGTTCCTAGACCAAATGATTACACCATTACTAGTACCAAGTGGGTATTTAGGAACAAATTGGATGAAAGTGGACTTGCAATAAGAAACAAAGCCAGATTAGTAGCCAAGGGATATTCTCAAGAAGAAAGAATTAATTTTGAAGAATCATATGCACCCGTTGCTAGATTAGAAGTCATACGCATCTTACTAGCATTTGCTTCTCACATGAATTTCAAATTGTTTCAAATGGATGTGAAAAGCGCATTTTTGAATGGATACTTGAATGAAGAAGTATATGTAGAACAACCTCCTGGATTTGAAGAAAAGGATCAATCAAAATATATTTATAAATTAACCAAAGCATTATATGGACTAAAACAAGCTCCACGAGCTTGGTATGAAAGGTTAAATAGATTTCTGGTTTATCATGATTTTCAAAGAGAAAAAGTTGATACTACTTTATTCATCAAGTATAAAAGTAAAAATATTTTAATTGTTCAAATTTATGTAGATGACATAATATTTGGCACTACTGATGAAACTCTATGCCAAGAATTTTCTAAGATCATGCAGAGTGAATTTGAAATGAGCATAATGGGAGAATTAAATTTCTTCCTTGGACTGCAAATCAAGCAACAAGCCGAAGGAATATTCATAAATCAGTCCAAGTACATCAAAGAAATGATAAAGAAATTTGGAATGCAAACTAGCAAAGGAGCAAATACTCCAATGAGTTCAACAATCAAGATCGACACGGATGAAAACGGTAAATGTATCGACCAAAAGCTTTATAGAAGTATGATATGATCATTGTTGTATTTAACTGCTTCTAGAACAGATATTCTTTTCAGTGTTTGTATGTGTTCAAGTTTTCAAGCATGTCCTAAAGAATCTTATTTATTAACTGTGAAAATAATCTTTAAATATTTGATAAATACCATTAATCTTGGACTATGGTATCCAAAGGGGTCAACACTTGATTTAATTGGCTACTCGGATGCAGATTTTGCTGGTTACAAAGTAGATAGAAAGAGTACTAGTGGTACATGTCAATTCCTTGGAAATATGTTAGTTTCATAGTATTCAAGGAAACAAACTAGTGTTGCTCTTTCTACGGCAGAAGCCGAATATATAGCCGCCGGAAGTTGTTGTGCCCAATTACTTTGAATGAAACAACAATTAAAAGACTATGGTATTGATTATTACAATATTCCTATCAGATGTGATAATACAAGTGCTATTTGTCTAACTCAAAATCTAGTATTACATTCAAGAACCAAACACATAGATGTAAGACATCATTTTATTCGTGAACATGTTGAAAATCATGATGTTTGTTTGGAATATGTGAAAACTGAGGATCAAATTGCTGATATATTCACCAAGCCTTTAACAAAGGAATCATTTTACAAAATTAGAAATGATATGGGGATGATTGAGCTAAATTAGGAATAATTAGAAGGAAAAATAAACTTAGAAAAATCCAAGTCAATAAGCCAAGTCGACTCCGAGGCCACCAAGTCGACTCCACTGAAGTCGACTTGGGCATAGCAAAGTCGACTCCGCGCGCGCGACCGTTGGTCTTCTTCTTCTTCATTCTTTCTCTTTTCTTCCTCCTCACTTCTTTTTCCCGCGCCGACAGAATCTTTTCAGGCGATTTTTTTTCGTCTCTCTCATTCCCTCTCAGTTTCCAGCATTTCTTTGAGCCCTAACCAGTTTTCCTCTTTTCTTCTCTTTTTCCCAACAGCTCTCTCCTTACTGGACTCTCCTTTTCTCAATCCATCTCTCTCTATTTTCTCTCCATTTCTCTAAACTTTTTCTCTCCCAGCCTCTCTACATTTCACCTCTATCTCTATCTTCCTCTCTAAAGCTTCATTTGAAAATTTCATTTCCAAAAACCTATCATAAATGGCTCCTAAATCTCGAATTCCAAAGCTAGCTGTGTCAAAACCATCTCTTATGCCAGTTCCCAGAAAATCCAATTCCCGAACCGAAGAGGAAGTCCCCAGGAGGCAACGAACTCCTGCAAAGCGTGCCCGGGATGAGCCGTCAACTTCCACAGGTCGACGGGTTCGATTCCAAGCTGAAACTCCATCCACTACTGCTGCCCGGGAAGAACATCCACAAACATCACAAAGCACACAATCGGGAGCCAGAAAGAAGGGAGCAACGGCTGCAAAGGCTCAAGTTTTGAAAATGCCAACAACATATTTCAAGACCGAGTTACAGCACAGTCGGTTCTACAAGTCGTTCTATGAACGCAAGGTATTCATTCCTAAAATCATCGATTTCAAATTTTTGAAGGATTATGAGTCCGACATTGAGGAGCTATTGGATTTCCAAGGATGGACTAACCTACTAAAAGCAGATGAAAGAGTATACCCCGATCTGACTTGCATTTTCTATTACCTATGGGATGACGAGTACTTCAGAACATTTGTCAAAGGAGTTGATATGTTCTTTGGAATCGGAGTAACCCCAAGGTTAGAGGAAGCGATCATGAATGTGGGGCAAATCCTAGAGGTACCTTATGAAGATGAGCCATTGCCTGAGAATCTGACCCTATCAGATATCCATAATCAGCTCACCAGGGGCAATAAGTATCATCTTGGGATTAAGTTTCTACATTACATGGATTTATCCCCGAGGCTCAAGGTCCTCAGACTATTGGTTGCACATTGTATCAACCCCAAAGGTGGGGGTAGAAATCAGCTCAACCCATAGGAGGCCGGCATACTATGGAAACTGGTAAACCGGGTCAAAATTAGCCTCTCATGGCTGTTCATAGAAGCCCTAAGCTCTAGGAAAGATAACCCACGAGGGGTTCTGCCTTATGGAACTTGGATCACGAAGATCTTAGAGCATTTCGGAGTTGATATCGATGGAGAGTCATTCGAGGTGTTAAAGCCTACGAATGCAATCAACAAAGCATTGATCCAAAGAATGAAGATCAATGTAAATCAACTTCGAGGTAAAGCAGAAGAAGGAGCACCGGCTCTAGAGGAAGGCAGAGATGCACAGGTTGAGGGGGAGCAGCCCCCATTGTCACCAGAAGCTCAACCCGCTCTACCACAAGATGCACCAGAGGAGCCTGCATCACCACTATCACATGGGTCATGCTCACCCAGAGGATCTGAGATTTCAGACTTTACACCACGGCCACCGTCTCGGGATACCTCAATACAGACCCTTTGAGAGGACCCGGAGTAGCTAGAAAACAGGGTAACAAGTCAAATCTCAGGGGTCCTCAAAGCGAGTATGGACATGCATTCCCGTCAGGATCGTATGGATCGGGAATTACAGACTATCAGATATCATCTGGCATCCGGGCATCAGCGCAATCAGCCCATACCCGAACTAGATCCTTTTGATACCAGATCAGTTCATCGAGATCCTACACCGGCTCCCATCTCATCTTTTTACTCTTCTGCCCATATTCGACCTATCAAACCGATCCAAAAATCATATCTCATTTCCAAGTTTCAATTCACCAAATCTTTGGTAATTGACTCTTATTTTGCCTGATTGACAAAAAGGGGAGATAGGATAGGTTAGGTTGAGTTTTAGGAGTTAAATTTAGAGTTTTAGGAGTTAAATTTAGACTTTTAAGTTCTTTTTGGGTTGGGTAGCTTGTATATAGGTTTCATTTTCTTTTGCATTGTAATCTGTATGAATTTTTCTAATATATATGAAATGTTTGAATTATGTTCTATTTTATGCTCTGATTATGTTTTGATTATGTTTTTCTCTGATCACTAATGATATGATTGTTCATGTAAAATTCATCAAATTCAAAAGGCAAATGACTTTTTAGGACAAAATGACTTATTGAAAGATATAAACTCAAATTGGTTTTGTCAATCATCAAAAAGGGGGAGATTGTTGGAAATAATTATTGAAATTGAATGAAAAATACCCAAACCATGTGTTTTAATGATTAAACAACACAATTTGAGTAAATCTTAGCTACTAATATGTTTTGTGCAGTGTTTAAGGATATAAAAATGAAATATGTAAAGTATGACAGATCAAGTTGATCTCCAAGTCGACTCAGATATCAACTTAGGCCAAGTCGATCCCCAAGTCGACTCCAGCAGCGACTTCAAGTGTTGGTTTTTGGACAGCGTTGAAATTGGAGACCAAGAGCTGCTGAAGTCGCAGATGAAGTCGACTCCACTTGCGACTTGGGCGAAGTCGCAGACCTAGTCGACTCCAGTATCGACTTCACAGGACACTTTCCTTCCAGCGTTGAAATTAGAAAGCACAGCTGCCGAAGTCGCATATGAAGTCGACTCCACTTGCGACTTGGGTGAAGTCGTAGACCAAGTCGACTCCAACATCGACTTGAGCATAACAATGCAGGATTTGAAAAGCTAAGTCGCAGACCAAGTCGACCTGACTTGCAACTTGAGTAAAGCTGAAGGCTAAAGATAACCCAAGCTTTCAACTTAGATCAAAATGAAGACTAAAACAAACTCAAAGCAAGTAAAGTTGTATAAATTCATATAAAAGTGATAAGAGAACAATTATTGGATAAGCGGAGTCATTTCAAAGTATTTTTAAGTTCACTTAGCAGGATATGAAGGCCAAGTCGCACCCGAAGTCGACTCCAGCATCGACTTGGGTGAAGTCCAAGACCAAGTCGACGCAAGGAAGAACTTGAACAAGCTGAGCATGGCGAAGTCGCAGGCCAAGTCAACTCCGGCATGCGACTTGGGTGAAGTCGCAGGCGAAGTTGACTCCACATACGACTTGGAGGCGTAACGTTCGAATTTTTGAACGTTGGAACATTTATTGCGCGCCAACCAGCTTCATAACGTTCAAAAATCTCCCTCCTCTATATATAGACACTCAAGCGTGGATACACACAAGATAGAGCTGAATAAGAAGAAAGAAGTGCTACTAAGAGTTTCAATCCACTTTTCTCTACAATTGTGTGATCTATACACTTTCAAAGGAAGAACGAGCTTCAAAGTTACTGTTTGCTTCAACGCAATACGATTCGTTGCTTCTACAGATTATTCCTCGAGCTGAAACTAGCTACACAAATCTGTAAAGTATAGATTTCTTCTATTTCATCTTGTTATTTGATTTTGGTGCTTAGTTTGAGTTCGGTGTTTCAAACCAAGATATAGCAAGTAGGGTTGTGATTGGAGTATTACTCATCACCTACTTATGTTGCTTGTTGTACATGCCCCCTAGAGCTAGAATCTAGAAGAGATCGGAGGCTCTGGTTGTATATGCCCCCTAGAGCTAGAATCTAGAAGAGAGTGGAGACTCTAATTGTATTCACGGAATACATAGTGGAACCCAAGTCACAAGGAAGTATGAGTTTGGAAGAGTGGAGTAGGAAAGGTTGCCCGAACCACTATAAATCTTGTCTACTATTTTTCATTTCCACTTTTATTATCTTATTGCTTTATATTTGTTTCATTAAAGGGGTTTAAACTAAACCGGGGTAAAATCTCTAATTAAAATTTTAAATTTTTAAATACCCAATTCACCCCTCCCCTCTTGGATAATTGTCATCAACTCGAGACCAACATGAATGTATGGATGTATATGTTATGATTTAGTCAAGGAGACTTTTATTGTAAAAAAGCATGATGAATGCTATGAGTGAAATAGAATTTGAAATTTTATTACAAGTGTATCGCCACTTGTTTGATGAATGATGTGAGATGTAAAGATATGAACGATGATGAACAAAAAAAATTTTGGATGAGTTCCAATTAAAATCCCGCCGCGTGATCAGAGCAACAATCCCGATTCACATTTACCAATCTATAAGGTCTTGAGGTAAGGAAGTGACATCTCGGTTTGGGGCGCCACATCCTCAACCACATGTCAACATCCACGAGAAGTCAAAACATGAATTTCTACTTTAAAAGCTGGCAAGAATAAACTGAAAGACAATAATAAGTACATAGAAACATATTACTGGAGACACCATAGCTTTATACTAAGAGTTAAGTCAAATCTACTAAGATTGTGAAAGAAAACTTAGTGCCTCTAGAAAGCTTGTGAAATTGAGAGATAACATCCAAACTGTCTAAATTAATGTAAAGAGATCAATAAGGATAAATGCATACATACTTTCAAAGAAATCAATAGCCTATTCTGACAAAACTTCCATCATCAAAGGCCAAAGATTCCACACCTCCAGAGAAATTGTAGGAGAAGAAAATGTTATATATAACACTATATCTAAAACTTCTTCAAAAACATCTACATGAAAAAATGATGCTAGTTAGAGCCATTAGGCAGTAGAAACAAACCAACAGAAAAAAAAATTGAGTTCGCAACAAGCGCATCAAGTGATGGACAAGCTAATCCTTTAGTGTAAGATGAAAATACTAATTAATGATCTATATACATTCACTAAAACCAAAATTTTATCAGAGGAGCATTTGAATTTTATATTTATATATATGTGCATGTCCATGAATATTTTTGAGAACATTTTTACAGAAGAATTTCAACCAGTGTTCTTAATATTGATAAAATCTATTTATTAGTGACTAAGGAAAAAGACATTCCCGTACTTGTAAAATATTAAATTGAAACATTAAACAAACTATTTCATTGATGCCCAATACATAGACATTGTTAATATGCCATGCGTTGCATATAATTAAATGGACAATTAAACTTTTGGAAAACAAACCTGAATTCATGTGTCTGCCGAATTTAGTTTTTCATAAACATATAATCTTAAGTATATTTAACTTAATTACCAAGTTTTACAATTTTTGGATATGTGAATATAATTTTTTTTTTTTAATTTCAAACATAGGGGTCTCCTGAGTTTTGGCCAGATCACCCCTCAAGAATTAAAGTGGAAAAGGGATGAAGTTAACATGTTACTCTATAACCTTGCAGATAATAAAAAAGCATAAACTATTGCACTCTGTTGACTCAAGAAATGGCCAAATTTGTTAAAACAATATGTATTATAAACAACATGATTAAAAGTAAGTGTATATGCATTTTCAAAAAAAAAGGTATATATGGAAAGTAACAAATACCTTGCCCTTCAGTAGTCAACATCTTCCGCAAAATAGGCAACAGAATAGGCTCAATTTGTATAAAAAGATGGGGAAGTCCACTAATAGAGTCGAGGATCGCCCCTATTGCACGCAGACAACCAACAGAAACGACGAACTCTAAAACCCATTTTTTGAAACGCAAGCAGCACTTGCCCCTTACCAACCATCCAAACTAGATCTCTTAATTCAACTCCATGCTAAGAGATTTCAATAAAGGAAAAAGACAACTAGAAATTCAAGAGAATCTAAGCCGACATTGTTAGACCTCACCTTAGGACGCAGATCTATTTTTGACATTGAACTTTCAATGCGATAGTAAGGAAAGGAAGGACAGGCACCATGGCCAAGCAGCTCAGTGCAGCTGGAGGCGTGAGATGTGTGGATGGTGGTGCTGGCAGTAAGGCTATTGCCACCCATGCCGGGGAACTTTTGGGCGGTGTCACTGGGCCATTAGGAGGTGGGAGCGTAGAGGCCACCGCGCCATATGAAGAGGAAGGTGAGGGCAGGGAGGGTGAGGGGTAGGATGGTAAGGAGGACGATCGGTGAATGCTTGGGAGGTGGCATGCGAGGGAGATGCGACGGAGAGGAGCTCGAGTGACTCCGGTGAGACGATCCCAAAAGATAGGAAAACAATTGCGGGGGACAAATCCAGATTATAGGGATCCAGACATAATGGGGAGAGCATTGTTGAAACCCTAAGAAAGAGACGGAAGAGACCAACGCGTCTGAGGAAGTCCTAGCCGATGCCCCATTTCAGAAAATTTCTTATACCGAAAGTGTCCAGTCCATTTTTTGTCGTTGATTGAAAATAGATGGTGGATATAGCGCTTCCCATGAGAAAATCGCTAGAAACGCTTCCCATGGGTTGGCTCCCGTTGGGAATATTTCACATAATAACACTACTTGGAGAATCCCACAATACTACTTGAAAATAATCTCACAATAATACTTGAAAATAACCCCCAAAGTAATGTTATTTGAAACATATCAAACCAATACTCATATCCCCCAATAAATATGCTAATGATGAAAAATAGCTTCTCTGAATGAAAAACTGAATATTACAATGCAATAAGAACAACATACCTCAAAAGAGAAACCCAAAAACATTTTTATAGCCTAGCCAAAATATAGCCTAGTTGAACCCCAAAGATAGCTACCACTATTAGCTTATGGGAATCTGAGGTGTGTTGGAAAAGGAGAGACCAAGCCCCTTTTCATAGTGCAAGGGGCTCCTCTCATTTACTCACACTAGCAATGTGAGATAGGACGTTTACTTTCAACACCTTCCCTTTAACCAAACCATCTAAATTACAAAGACCAAGTAAGTTTCTTAATGCTACAAATACATCAGTTTTCAAAAGCTTCGTAAATACGTCTGCCACTTGATCGGATGTTTTGAAAAATGCAAGCTTGATTTCCTTCTATTTCACCAACTGATGGATGAAACGATATTATGCGTCAATGTGCTTGCTTCTTCCATGATAAACTGGATTCTTGGCAAGTGCAATTGCTAAATTATTATCATGGAATATGCGACTAGTACATTTTCTTGATAATACAACCCTTTGAGTATATTTTTTAGCCAAATAATTTGACATACAAACGCTATTGCTGCAACGTACTTCTCTTTCGTAGTAGATAAGGTCACGATCGGCTGCTTCTTTGATGATCATGATACCGCTTCATCTCCATAGAAGAAAACATATCTAGATGTACTTTTTCTACTATCTAGATCTCCTGCATAATCACTGTCAATAAAACCTATAAGATAGGATTTTTTATTATTATATAAAATGCCAAGGTTTTTTGTTCCATTCAAGTAACACAGGATTCTTTTTGTAGCTTAGAGATGCATTTTCTTTGGACTTTCCATGTATCTGCTAATTAAACTGACTGCATACATGATATCTGGTCTTGTAGCTGTCAAATACATTAAATTGCCTGCAATCTGCTTATATAAAGTGTTGTCACTCTTCTTCCACCATTATCTTTAGACAATTTCAATCCTGTAGCAATCAGAGTACACACAGACTTACTTGTTTCCATATGAAAATGTTGCAGAATTTTTTTCAAAAACTTCTTTTGAGTAATGAAGATGCCTTTTTTCAACTAATCAACCTCAATTCCAATATAATAATTCATTTATCCCATATCAATTATGTCAAATTCTCCTTCCATTAACTGTTTAAATTCATCTATCATAAACCGATCATTCCCAGTATATATCAAATCATCCATATGTAAGCAAACAATCAATATTTTATCTCCTTTTCCATATTCCACATAAAGAGTATGTTCATATGAACATTTAATGAATCCCATATTTTCAAAATGTGAGTCGATACAACTGTATCATGCTCGAGGGGCTTGTTTTAATCCATACAAAGCCTTTTTCAATATGTAAACCTTATTTTTACTTTTAAGTTTGATAAAACCAGGGGCGGTTCTACATAGACCTCTTCAAGTAAATCTCCATGTAGAAAAGAAGACTTTACATCAGACTGAAAAATAGACCATGAATTTTGAGCAACCAATGAGAGAACTAATCTGATTCTTTTTTACCGAACTACGAGCACAAAGACTTCATTATAGTCAATTTCAGGTTTTTGCTTATAGCGCTTAGCAACAAGTCTAGCTTTGTACTTTTCAACTTTACCATTTGCATTAATTTTTATTCTATAAACCCACTTTACACCAATGGGTTTATGTCCTTCAGGAAGATCAACCAATTTCTATGTGTTATTCTTCTCTATTGAATTTATTTCTTTCTGGGTTGCATTCTTCCGTTTTTCATCTTTTGCAGCACTTTCATAATGTGAGGATTATGAAAGAGTTGATTCCATAATGTGAGGATTATGAAAGAGTTGATTTGTAATATCAGATGTCACGGTGTACATATTACCAACCCGATCATGGTTAGATCACGGTTAGTTGAACTAGTCCCCGAGGACCGAGTTCACCAACGTTGGATACTTCAACTAGGTTAGACTGGTTAAACTTGGAAACGATTGGTAAATTGATCATTTTTTTTTTCCTTGAGGTCGTGAGGAATGAGATACATATATAATGGGACGTGAGATGGGATGTTGGGTAGCACCGAATAGTATTTATAAGTTCTAAATGAAATTTTTTTTGGAAGTTTGAGACTAGACAAAGATGGCCCTACCACATTTTGCACCTCACCATCGTAAGCAAGAAGAGGCAATTAAGCCCCCGTACAAACATAAACATCATTGTAGACTAAATAAGCTATATAATTAGGAGGGAAACCCACCATCAATCACTCTCAACCACATTTGACATAGTATATTTGCAAGATAATGAGCTGACATATTACCTATGGGCATGAGAAAAAAGAAAGATTGTAAAAAAAAGTAGCATAACTCTTAATTTCCTCCAAAATATAACTGTAAAATATTGAATAATAATAATAATAATAATAATTTAAGTTGACTGGTCAAAATCCACGTAGGACATCCTACATGGAAAGGTAGACTTTTTGACCAACTGGGCCAAATGAGTAATAATGGGTCGTGACCAATTATTATTTAAATATGCCACGGGTTATATTTTTATTTTTATTTTTGAATATTTGCATACAGGTAGTCCAAGTGGTCTCCGAGGTCTAGGGTTCGATAGGGGGTTCCGCAGAAAAATAATTAATTTTTGCACTTTTGCCTCCCCAAGCATGTGGGCCCCACCGAATAAGATAAGATGATATGAGATAAGATGAGATAAGATTTAGATGAGATAAGATTTAGTTTAACTGGAATTTAAGTTAAAGTGATAATATTTTATCTTTTATACATTTCCTAGAATTTTAGGAAACCTACAAGAACCCTTTTATAAAAGGACTCCCATTGTATACTCCCGAGAGCATGCAGCGCTGCATGCTCCCGGACGCATACACCTATTTTTTTATATTTTTCTGAAAAAAAATTTACAATATTGTTAATCTATGTGTATTTAAGATGTGTATAAATTTTAACCATTTTTGGAGTATTTTAGATATTTATTTTTTATTTTTGAAAATCAGTGGCATTTTAGGTAATTAAAAATTACTAAAATGCCACTGATTTTCAAAAATCAAAAATAAATATCTAAAATACTCAAAAAATAGTAAAAATTAATATATAAGTTAAATACACCTAGATTAACAATCTTATAAAAAAATTTGAAAAAAAATAAAAAAAATAGGTATATGCGCCCGAGAGCATTGAGGCTCAATGCTCCCAGGCGCATAGGATTATGCTCCTTTATAAAAAGGGGTTTGGGGAGTTGGTAGAGGGAGGTATCCGTAAGAAAGGTTTGGGAGATAGAATTGTGGAAGGAGAGAAAGCTATGTAAGGCAAGTGAGATTTTATTGAAGATTGATTTTAACTCAATGCTATGATTATTTTTATACAATTGTTATGTATAAAGCATGTATATTATATATATTATAATTTTTAGACTATGCTTGACATATTTAAAATTTTATAATCCTAAATTTTTAGGATATAAAATTTTGCAGATAAATATGTTGAATTTTATACTTGAAATAATATAGATTGAAATTTTTTAATTTTGTTATGCATTTTATTTTTTTATAAATGCATTGATATGCAATAAATATATGAACATTGGAATTATCTATTAATGATATGGGTTAATTACGACATATATAAGAATATGTATGTAATCTGCGTAATTCAAATCATATAAGCTTTTCTCGCACTCCTCGGAAATTAAGCCAGAAAAAAGAATTGCGTCAGAAAGGGAATTCCACTAGAAGACGAATTTGGTATTTGCGGCGATTTGTTTTTCGTTGCTTTTTATGAAAAAAATTTCGTCAAAGCCGGGATTCCACTAGAAGACGGAATTTGGTATTTGCAGCGAATTTGTTTTCGTTGCTTTTCATGAAAAAGGTTGCGTAAGAAAGGACATGCCGCCAGGAGATAATATGGTATTTGCAACGAATTTTTCGTTGCTTTTGATGTTTTAATTCATTAATAATTTTTTTGATGCTTTTAATGTTTAGGGATTTTTAGAAATTGATGTGTAACCCCATTACATCAATAAGTGCTAAGTAAGAGAGGTCCTGGTGGGGCCTACCTATAGTAAAGGCCGTGATGATGTGGCTTAATATGGGCCGTTTATTCCATTTTGTTATGATTTATTCATTTGAACTTCGATTAAAATGATCCAATAATCTATTTCTATGTTTTTGATGCTTTTGGACTCAATGGAAGGGTTTGATTTTGCATTTGAGGCCTAATTTTTAAAGATATTAAATTAAATGATTATTTTATCATTTAATTAAGTTTTATTTTGGTCATTATCCATTTTCAAATAATTTTCTACTTGCTAGTCATGTTGAGACTAACTCATTATTTTTACAGGTGTACCGAATCAAGTGGGACACTAACTTTTTGGATTTAAAAGAAGATTTTCAAGAATAATTATTTTCATTTATTTATTTTAAGGCATGTATTGAGAATGATAAACTTGTAAAAAAAAAATTTCTTTGTGCCTTGATGTAATAATGGGAACATGACTAGTGGAAGTGGAAATTTGAAATTTTTATGAAATTATAATAGTTAATTTTGTCATAAATGTGTGATTGATCTTGGAAAATTGCATTAAATACATGGTCGGGATCACTTTTCTAGACTGGTATGTTACAGATGGTATCAAAGCGGTCACACATATAAAATATGGCTTATTAATTATTATACAAATTTTTTAAAAAAAAAAAAGAATTTTGAAATGGATTTGCAAATCTAACCCTATATTTTCTTTTTGAGTCCAAAAAATGGTCAGTTCGGGTGCATCTGTATACCCTACTCCTAAAACCCAAGAAAAGACTCTCCCTACTACCCATGAAAGGTTAAATGCCCTTTTAAAATAGGTTCTAACCTGGAGAAAGGAATCTTATCTGCAGTACCAAGCCCTAAATAAAAAGTTGGATAGGATCCTAGAGGCTGTGGATGCTGCCACCTCACCTATACCTGTTAAGCCTCGAGTTAAAAATCTAAACAGGGAGAAGGGTAAGAAACTAGTGACCTAATTAATGACTGACCTTGAAATTGATCTAGATAATGAAACCCTGGCTGATAAAAGTAAAAGGCCGCGTACCCAAAAACCCATAGAGGATGAGAAGCCTAAGAAAAAAAAGCTGAAACTTAGGTTGTACCTATATCTAAGAAGGTTGTACCCCTACCTCGGATGGCTGGAACCCTAAAACAGGATGATCCTTCAACTTTAAGGAAACCTTCTATACGGACTAAGGTTGCTGTTTCAAAGCCTAAGTATCACATATTAACGTACCCAAAGCCCTGGATGAGTCCAAAACTGCTGATATACCCAAAGTTGTGGATGAGTTCAAAGCAGCTAATGTACCCAAAGCTATGGATGAGTTTGAAGCTGCTAATGTACCCAAGGCTGTGGATATGCTCAAAGCTGTGGATATGCTCAAGGCAGTGGATGTACCCAAGGCTGTGGATGTGCCCAAAGTGGTGGATATACCTAAGGCTGCTGATATACCTAAGGCTATGGGTGAGTTCCTTGCTATACCCAAGCTAAAGGTAACGGTTGAACCTAATCCAGAGCTGCTGAAGGAAGTTTTTCCTGTTCAAGGACCCAGCCCAGATCTGTCTATACTGAGGTAGAGACTCGAAAAGTACCTTCTCAAGCTGATCACAAGCTACCCCCTAAGCGGTCATAGGGTCAAGATGTACAGACTAGAGTCGAGTCTAAGGAAGCCTATGCCAGGAAGGAACTAAAGACTTTTTATAACCAACGACCCATTTTAACTAAGTTAGTGTGTTATTTTTGTGGTACCAATGGACATACAGCTAAGGCATGTCCATATGGTAGCCGAGTTTGTTTCCCGTGTCATTCCTATGATCACCTTAAGAAAAATTATCATTTTACCAAATACGCAAATTAGATTGTAACATTTTTTAAAATAAAAGTTATGATTGTTCCTGTTTATTTAAGAATATTTATTGAAACCATATTTCTCTTTTATGCCAGAATGAAAAGTAATTTTGATGATCTGAATGCCCAAACTGGTAACCCAGAGCAATATCCTAGCAAAAAGCCGCGAAAGAAGCAGGCTAAGGACCAACCAGAAGCTGAGCCTAGAAAAAGGCCCAGTAGAAGGAAGGATAAAACTGTAGTTGAATCTCCGACCAGAACTAACATGCTTGAGCAGTGTCTGAATGAACAAGAGCAAACCTTTGCAGTGTTTCAGAAAGAGGCTTTTCGTCGGTGGGAACGGATGCAAGCACAACTAAAATAGATTGTTCAACAACAATCATCAGCAGTGCTTAGAAACCAAAAGCACCGTCACCACGGGCATGATGAACATCAGTCAATTGCTAGTATGCATGGGAGTCAGAGAGAAGGGCCAGATCAAAACCCTGATGCTCGGGTTTTAGAAGAAAAATTGGAATTTTGTAGGCACGAAAAAATGGAGGTCTCGAACTAGGCAAACAGAGGGGCTAGTGATAAAGCTCAAGGAACAGTTGTAGAAGTCTGAATATTGCAACCACGAGTTGTCCCGAATAGCGAGAAATGGATCAGCAAGATGTTGATGCATTCCATCATCAAAAACCCCCATCCTTTGTCGGTGGTGATTGTTTAGCTGCTGAGCATTGGATCGAGGTGATGGAAAAGATTTTTGATTTTCTAGGTTGTGACGACTGACAGAAAGTTTTATTTGCTCCGTTCAAACTCAGTGGAGAGGCCTACTAATGGTGGAAGACACAGCAACGTGTCTTCAAAAGTAGGAAATAAAATGTAACTTGGGATGTCAGGGTCACATCACCTGTTGGGGGTAGTTTAATAGTCAGACATGCTTGTATGACTTGTACCTTAGAAATTGAAAATTTAGCCATCCCAGTAGATCTTTTAATCATACCTATGAAAGATCTAGATGTTATTTTAGGAATGAATTGGTTAGCTAAGTGGGTACATGAAATTTACCCTCGTGAGCGTCGTGTCAGCTTAAGAGGATCCGATGAACGAAGTATTGGTTTCAAGAGAAGTCAATTGGTAGTACCCCATCTTATATTAGCTTTTTAAGCTAGAAAATTCCTTAGAAAGGGTTGGCAAGGATGTCTTATTTCAGTTCTAGCAGTAGAAGAAAAAGAGGTTAAGTTGGAAGACATTCAGGTTGTTCACGAATTTCCGAATGTGTTTCCAAAAGAGTTGTCGGGAGTACCCTCAGAAAGAGAAATTGATTTCATCATAAAATTGGTGTCTGGTACTACTCCAATTTCAAAATCTCCTTATCGAATGACTCCTGTAGAGTTAAAAGAATTAAAGATACAGTTGTAAGAGCTTCTCGATTTAGGGTTTATTCAACCTAGTAAGTCACCTTGTGGAGTACCTGTGCTTTTTGGAAAGAAGAAAGAGGCAGTATGAGGCTGTGCATCGATTACAGAGAGCTGAATAAGGTAACAATAAAGAATAAATATCCGCTTCCCCGAATTGATGATCTCTTTGATCAACTAAAAAGTGCATCGGTCTTCTCCAAAATAGATCTACGGTTAGGATATCATCAGTTAAAAGTTTGGGACGAAGATATACCTAAGACAGCGTTTAGAACTTGGTATGGTCATTACGAATTTTTAGTGATGTCATTCAGAGTAACTAATACCCCAGCTGCATTTATGGACCTTACGAATAGGGTATTTCGATAATTCTTAAACAAGTGTGTTGTGGTATTTATTGATGATATTCTAGTGTATACCAAAGGAGAGGCAAAACATATTGGTCTTCTAAGGGAAGTGATACAGACTCTAAAGGAACATAAGTTGTATGCCAAACTCACGAAATGTGAGTTTTGGATTGATAGTGCGACCTTCTTAGGTCATGTGGTTAGTAAGGATGGTGTATCAGTAGAGCCAAAGAAGATAGAAGCTATAACCAATTGGGGTAGACCGACTACTCTAACTGAGGTTAGAAGTTTTCTGGGTATGGCAGGGTATTATCGAAAATTCGTGAAAAATTTCTCAAGCATAGTTGTACCGCTTACCAGGTTAACCCACAAGAATGCTAAATTTATCTGGTCAGATGCTTGTGAAAAAAGTTTCTAAGAACTGAAGAGTCGCTTAACTTCAGCACTGATTTTAGCCTTGCCGATCAGTAGCGAAAACTATGTGGTGTATAGTGATGCATCTAGGAAAGGCCTCAGTTGTGTACTCATGCAGCAAGGTAGGGTAATTGCCTATGCATCTAGACAGTTAAGACCCTATGAATAAAATTATCCTACCCATGACTTGGAGTTAGCTACAGTAGTATTTGCTTTAAAAATATGGCGACACTACTTGTATGGTAAGAAAATAAAAATTTTTACAGACCATAAAAGCCTAAAATACATTTTCTCTCAAAAAGAATTGAACCTTCAACAAAGAAGATGGTTGAAGTTACTAAAAAATTATGACATTAGTATTCAATATCACCCTGGTAAAGCGAATAAGGTAGTCGATGCTCTAAGTCGTAAATTTTGCGTTGCGGTTTGGATTACTCAACAGTTGCCTCTGATACGAGAAATCCAATCTTTGCAGTTAGAAGTAATAACTCCAAGAGAAATTCAAAAAGTAAGTACTTTACAAGTTCAATCAACGCTGATTGATCAGATAAAGGAAGCTCAGAAGCAAGACAAACTTGTTCTTCATATTTTAGAAAAGTCGAAAAATGGAGATCCCTTGGATTTCGTTTGCAGTTCTGATGATATACTACTTTTCCGGGAGAAGGTTAGTTGTGCCTAGAGATGACATGCTGCGATGAGAAATTTAGAGGAAGCTCATCAGTCTAAATTTTCTGTGCACCCTGGTAGTACCAAGATGTACAAAGATCTGAGACAAAAATTTTGGTGGAAAAAACTGCGTGTCAAGTGTGCCAAATTTGTGTCTCAGTGCTTAGTATGTCAGCAGGTCAAAGCTGAACGAAAAAGACAAGCCAGATTGTTGCAACCTTTAGAAATACCAGAGTGGAAATGGAAGCACATTACCATGGACTTTGTAACTATTCTTCCTAGGACGCAAGCTCGTTATGATGTTGTATGGGTAGTAGTGGATAAACTTACCAAATCCGCTCACTTCTTACCATATCGCATGACCTTTAGAATGGATCAGATGACAGACTTGTACCTGCGGGAGATTGTTCGTTTACATGGTATTCCTGTTTCCATTGTGTCAGACGAAGATCGACAGTTTATTTCCGATTTCTGGCAAAATTTACAAAAATGTATGGGAACAGAATTGCGGTTGAGCACCGCGTATCACCCGCAGATGGATGGTCAGTTTGAAAGAATGATTCAAATTTTAGAGGATTTATTGAGAGCTTGTGCCTTGGATTTTCCTAGTTTATGGATGAGCACTTGTCCTTGGTTGAATTTGCCTATAACAATAGTTACCAGGCTAGTATTGGTATGACTCCGTTTGAAGCTCTATATGGAAAAAAGTGTCGAACGCCTGTCTATTGGGAAGAAATAGGTACACGACAACTTTTAGCTCCAGCCCTAGTTCAGCAAGCTGCTGATGTGGTTCGAGTTATTAGGCGACGGTTGGAAGCAGCACAAGATCGCCAGAAAAAGTATGCTGATGGCAATGGCAGACGAAGAAACCTACAATTTATAGTATGCGAGTAAGTTTTCTTAAAAGTCTCTCCCACCAAAGGTGTGACTCGTTTCAGGGTGAAGGGCAAATTATCTCCTAGATATATCGGACTTTTTGAGATGTTGAAAATTATTGGCGATATTGCCTATCGGCTAGCATTGCCTCCTTCGCTAGCAAGTGTTCATAATGTATTCCATATCTCACAGTTAAGAAAGTATGTGGCCGATTCGACGCATATTTTGTCAGCCGAACAATATAAGATCGAGGAGGATTTAACTCATCTGGAACGTCCTATTCGAATCTTGAATAGTCGTGAGAAGCAGTTAAAGAGGAGGACAATTTGGCATGTTCTAGTGCAATGGAGCAACCAAGGTAAGCGGGAAGCAACGTGGGAGCTAGAGGACGATATTCGTAGAATCTGCCCCGAATTGTTCCAAAATATATCATGACTATTGCAAGTTTCGAAGACGAAATTTTATAAGATAGGGAGAATGTAAAATATTGAATAATAATAATAATAATAATTTAAGTCGACTGGTCAAAATCCACGTAGGACATCCTACGTGGCAAGGGTAGACTTTTTGACCAACTGAGCCAAATGAGTAATAATGGGTCGTGACCAATTATTATTTAAATATGCCACGGGTTATAGTTATATTTTTATTTTTGAATGTTATTTCAGCAACCCGTGTAGCTCGGTTGGCATACAAGTAGTCCAAGTAGTCTCAGAGGTCTAGGGTTCGAGTAGGGGGTTCCGTAGAAAAATAATTAATTTTTGCACTTTTGCCTCCCCCGACATGTGGGCCCCACCGGATAAGATAAGATGAGATAAGATTTAGTTTAATTGGAATTTAAGTTAAAGTGATCATTTTTATCTTTTATACATTTCCTAGAATTTTAGTAAACCTACAAGAACCCTTTTATAAAAAGGGATTTGGGGAATTGGTAGAGGGAGACATTTGTAAGAAAGGTTTGGGAGATAGAATTGTAGAATGAGAGAAAGCTACGTAAGGCAAGTGGGATTTTATTGAAGATTGATTTTAGTTCAATGCTATGATTATTTTTATACAATTGTTATGTATAAAGCATGTATATTATATATATTATAATTTTTAGACTATGCTTGACATATTTAAAATTTTATAATCCTAAATTTTTAGGATATAAAATTTTGCAGATAAATATGTTGAATTTTATGCTTGAAATAATATATATTGAGATTTTTGAATTTTGTTATGCATTTTATTTTTTTTATAAACGCGTTGATATACAATAAATATATGGATACTGGAATTATCTATTAATGATTTGGGTTAATTACGACATATATAAGAATATGTATGTAATTTGCGTAAGTCACATCATATAAGCTTTTCTCGGACTCCTCAGAAATTAAGCCAGAAAAAGGAATTGCGTCAGAAAGGGAATTCCACTAGGAGACGAATTTGGTATTTGCAGCGATTTTGTTTTCGTTGTTTTTTATGAAAAAAATTTCGTCAGAGCGGGAATTCCACTAGAAGACGGAATTTGGTATTTGCAGCGAATTTGTTTTCGTTGGTTTTCATGAAAAAGGTTGCGTCATAAAGGACATGGCGCCAGGAGATAATATGGTATTTGCAACGAATTTTTCGTTACTTTTGATGTTTTAATTCATTAATAATTTTTTTGATGCTTCTAATGTTTAGGGATTTTTAGAAATTGATGTGTAACCCTATTACATCAATAAGTGCTAAGTAAGAGAGGTCCTTGTGAGGCGCACCTGCAATAAAGGTCGTGGTGATGTGGCTTAATATGAGTCGTTTATTCCATTTTGTTATGATTTATTCATTTGAACTACGATTAGAATGATCAAATAGTCTATTTCTATGTTTTTTATACTTCTGGACTCAATGGAAGGGTTTGATTTTGCATTTAAGGCCTAATTTTTAAAAATATTAAATTAAATGATTATTTTATCATTTAATTAAGTTTTATTTTGGCCATTATCCATTTTCAAATAATTTTCTACTTGCTAGTCATGTTGAGACTAACCCATTATTTTTACAGGTGTACCAAATCAAGTGGGACACTAGCGTTTTGGATTTAAAAGAAGATTTTCAAGAATAATTATTTTCATTTATTTATTTTAAGGCATGTATTGAGAATGATAGACTTGTAAAATTTCTTTTTCTTTGTGCCTTGATGTAATAATGGGAACATGACTAGTGGAAGTGGAATTTTAAAATTTTTATGAAATTATAATAGTTAATTTCGCCATAAATGTGTGATTGATCTTGGAAAATTGCATTAAATACATGGCTGGGATCACTTTTTTGGACCGGATGTTACAATAACCTAATCTAGAAATAAGTTGTCCACTGCCTGATAACCTGTCCACTACCTGATAACCGATTAATTAGGATCATTGAGTCACTTCCAATCAGCACCCATCTTAAGTCAAGCTCCATAAGCCATTCGACTCTCCCAAATAGCCTTTGATTCGTCTTTAAAGATTGCCTCAAAACAAAACATACTCACATCAAGCAAATAACTTGCATCTACATTTAACTTTATATGTTAAAAGCAAGATATCTTCCATACAGCTAAGTTGGTGAGAAGAGAAAAAATTGCATTTTAAACCCTTTAATCATACTTATTTCCATTGTAAATCTTGAATTTTGTATATTAGCATTTTAAACCCTTTAAAACTTTATTCTTTGCATTTTAAACTCTTACCCTTTACAGCATTAAAAAAGTTTTTTGCATTTTAAACTCTTTAACTTTGCCTATTTGCATTTTAAATTCCAAAGTATAGCCGTTTGCATTTTAAAACCTTGAAAACTTTGGATTCTTTTTATTTTAAACTCTGACCCATAATGGTGTTAAAAACTAACATTAATACATGCAAAATGATGTAAACGCCCTTTAGTATTTTAAAAAAAATTACATTTTAAATTGACTATTAGGCTTTTTCTATTTTGTTTTTGGAGGTTCCAATAATATCTTCATCTTTGATACAAATTTGAGTGTTTTCTGGAAAAAATGTTGAAGGGTATTCACGTCATTTTGCATGAATTAACAATAGTTTAACACCCTTACAAGTCAGGGTTTAAAATGCAAAAGAATTAAAGTTTTCAAGTTTAAAATGCAAATAGGCAAAGTTAAAGGGTTTTAAATGCAAAAAACTTGCGTTAAAAATGTACTGTCAACTTATGTGTAATGCCCAAAATACCCTTGCATCTTATGAAAATAAAAAACCTAATTCAAAATCTATGTGAATCAATTAGTCTCTCTTGTGCAATAAAAAATATCTTTAAATTCACAAATCATAGATCAATTCTGGCGATCGTTGTTAAATATTTCAAGTAAAGGTATTTTCAATATTATGCACTGACTAAAAGTGCTCTTTTAATGCCGAGAGGGGTAAGGATTTAAAATACAAAGAATGAAACTTCAAAGAATTTAAAATAGTAATAAGCAAGCTTCAAATTTTAAAAGAGAATTGATTCTGTTAGCCTCAGTTAAGCAAATATCTCGCTCAATCCACCTAAAAAAACTTATTTACACCTAAAAAAACTTATTTACAACAATTCTTTTTTATTTTTTCTTAGTACACTTATTTATTTAAGTGTATTTAATATATAAATTAAGTTTTACCATTTTTGGATATGTGTATATATCCAAAAATGGCAAATCTCGATTTATATATTAAATACGCTTAGATAAACAAGTGCACGAAAAAAAAAACAAAAAAGAAGTGTTGTAAATAGGCTTCTTGAGGTGGGCTAAGCAAGACATGTTCTTAACCCGGAATAACAGGATCGCTTCTCATTTTAAAATATAAATATGCATAGTTAAAGAGTTCAAAATACAAATTTTCCATAAGAAAATTTAAATTTCTGTCAAAAGTCAACTTGTCACTTCGAACTTGATGAAGGAAGTCAATACGCTTTGGCAAAACATTTGTCAAGATACTGGAAGCCCATCCACCATCCCTCTGTTGTGCAAATACTAAACTCTCCCACAAATATAAACAAATACCAACAGGTCCTTGCCCTTGGAAAGCAGCCACAGAATGTCCTTGAGAGACTTGAATTGTCTTGAAGAGAGCATGGACAAGTTGTGTCCTCTAAGAGCTCCCTTGGGTTACGTAGACCTCCAAACACAGGTGGTTGATATCTTCATCACCTTGATTGCAAAGAGAGCAGAACACCTGAATTGGTAAACAGCTTACAGCTGAAAATCTTCTTAGGTAACCTTGCTTGCTAAATTGCATTGACAATAGATTTATCGTCGGACTCAACTGGGATTGAACGGAAAAAAATTTGTATAGGAGAAAAGTAGGTAATTATTTTCAATCAGAAAAATATTTTTTTGAAAATAAAATTTACGTCTCATTATCATCCCATCCTAATCACGAACAAGAGCCTGATTTGATTTACCTAATACAAATTTACGTGGTTAGCTCTGTCATGTTAGGTTATTTTAACGGCCACTCCAAACTGAATTATTTGACACGTAGAGCATCCAACTTTGTCAAAGATAATTACAAATTAATAAAGGGCGACAATCTAATTTATATTATCTTGGGCATTAATATTGACTCGTCTCATGCATAGTTAATTCGTGAACTTTAATATGTTCCAAAAAAAAAAAAAAAATCGTGAACTTGATTTTTTTTTTTTTCTTTTTTCTCTTATCTTACAACTCAAGTCAGCCAAGCTATGCCGTGAACATGAAATTGTTTCTAGTTTATATATGTCGGAATTATAAGTTATAAACGATCCAAATTTAACCCTTACTAATTCAGCATCCGTTCTGGAAGATTGAACAGAGTCATTAGAAACATGCATAACTTCAAAATACATAATGGCCATTTATCTAGAATAAGAGATAATATTAGCCAATAATTTATACGCTTAATTTTTATAAAACTGGATAATATTGGAGCAATGATCCCATGCGGCCGGGCGTAGGATCTTTTTTATTATTTTTTTATAAACATGTAAAGCCGGATGTATTTAATCTATAAACCAATTTTTACCATTTTTTGATGTTTTTAAGTATTTTATTTTTAAACACAGTGGCATTTTTTGTCATTTCTGAGTCAAAAATTACAAAAATGCCACTATATTTAAAAAAATTTAAAACTTAAAAGTATCCAAAAATGGTAAAAATTAATTTATAGGTTAAATACATTCAACTCTACATATTTATAAAAAAAAAAAATCAAAAAAATATTTTTTGGAAGTCCCATGGCCGGATGCATGGGATCACCCGTCCATAACATTGGACATGATAATTGAAAATGTAATAATTAAAAGGAAACCAAAGTTAATGTATCGCTGATTAAAAATTAATTATTGTATAAATAAAAAGAGAAAAGTGGCCAATAATGTGTCATTTGAAAGCAAGATGCTTTTTCTTTAGCTTCAAATTCTAGTTTCTTGCAAGGACAAACAAATTTTTGATCCTTTACTTGACTTTGTGGTGGATCATAACTAAGCATGCGATATTTAGAATTCCTAATGTTTCAGCCTAAATAGACCAGCTCATTACAGTGAAAAAATTTTATAGCGGGGCATATGAACTCGAATTAAAATATCTGAATAAAGCAACCTCCAAGTTGCACGGATCCAAGATAAGATTCTGAGCAAACCGTATCATGATTCATGAGGATCCTGAACATCAGGACCAGAATATTTTATTTCGAACCCGGCCCCGTTCTGTGCATAAGTTTCTATCGCCAATGTTGAAGTTGGAAGCCGCTGGTTATACGCAGCTTAGGAATATAACTTCACTGCATCCAATATCCAAGTAAGCTATTATAGAAGTATTTTATCAAAAAAAAAGTTATTATAGAAGCATGAGTAAGTTATAAATATATATTATATAATTTGACCATAATTACAAATATAATGATGCTACTTAGTTTTAAAAATTAAAAAAACTCTTACATAGTTTGATTATAATTGTGAATATATTAATCACACTATCACAGCTGCGTCATAGCATAGATATATTTATAAATATATACAATTTATGTGAGTATATTTGCAATTTTATACTTTTTTATAATTTTAAAAAGTGAAAAATTATCCCGTTACCCGTTTCAAAAAATCTCTTTAAAATACTTTTTTACTTTTTCGCCACTTTTTTGGTAAAAATAAAGGAAATTTATTAGAAATTTAGAATAGTTAAATATGCGCAAAACTAGAAGAAAAATTCTTCTATGAGGTGGCAATGCTATATATGTGGGATTAGTTTCAACTTTCAAGTCCATGTAATTAGGCCTACGTTACAACCTGAGCGGACCAACAAACGTGTGAATAGACATCGGCTTAGAGCTGCGCCCATGAGCTAATCACTAATCACACCACATGGTTTTGGAAACGGGATGAGACCGGCCAATTCGAACAAATCCTACCACGGTTTGAACTCGTAAAGATAGTTATTAACATGATGTTAGGAAGTTAATTTGTAATATTATTTACGTAAGAATTTTAAATCTGAAAAACACCAAATTAATCTGTTTAACGAGAATGATATTTCGAGGAAAAATAAATGTTTATACTTCTACGATATAGTTAACAGTTGTTATAGCTGTTCTGATTACGTTTTGACCAAGCGGGTTATAAAATTTGGAGGATAACTTTGATATTAATAACTATTTGAAATTTTTCAATCTTAATCTATTTATAACGGGCAGCCATCCAATGCAAGACACGTCTTTTTTATTTCTTTAAAGATTTTTTGCTACTAATATATGCAATGCACATACCCAAAAAAGTAATCATTAAGCCGGGCACACAAAACACAAATCCATAAAAAACAACCAAACCACCAGAAATTTTGTCCTTTTTTAATGTGGGATTATTTTTAGGCTATTTCAAGCCCACTTGCTGTGGGAGAGGGATGGGCTTCGATATTACTTATAACTAGATGAGAAATTAGGGTCAGGTCAACCCGTAATCCGCCCCACCCCGCCTCAATTTTCCAAAAGGTCAAGGTAAGAATTTTGACTTCGTTGGGTGGTGCGGGTTAAGATTTTAGACCCGTGTTTTAGTTCAAATGGGCGATGCAGGTCAACCACGTCCTAACCCACCTTGACCCACCCAACCTGCAAGGTATAATTATTTTTATAGATTATATAACATACTTATGTGAATGTTGTTTTGTTGGATAAATATGTTTAACTTTATGACTTTTTGATGTGAATATAATTTATGTCAATGTCCGTTTAACTTTATAACTTGTTTATATTGATAAATTTTTATTTTTAATTGCATATATGTTGTTCAAGTTATCTGATTCACATATTTATCAATAAAATAAAATATATTATCTATGTTGTTTATATCTTGCAAGAATGAATATCATTATTTTGCAATATAGCAATTCTAATTGTAATTCTAAATTTACATCAATGTCTTTTTTAAGGTTGATACACATTAACAAGATTAAGTTATAAATGAAATTATTAAAAAATGTTACTAACGCTTTGTTATGGCAATTGTGTTTTTACTCACTAAATAGTAAAATATTGAATCATTTAACTCTTTAATTTATCATAAATATGGGTTTATATTTATACATATATAAATTTTTATACTTTGACCCCTTTTTCAACCCAACCCGTTGTCTCAATACCTACTCAGAACCAACTCAAAGTTTGTCCTTAGATCTATTAAAAAAATGAGAAGATTAGATTGACCTTATCACATGTATGAAAAGTATGATGAAACTTGATTTTTTTTATTGTGAAGTCGGGATTGAGCATACCCTAAACTGTCCCAACCCGCTCCGATTTTCACCCCTACTTGTAACACCTAGAAAAAAGTGACAATTGGATCTGAAGCATAGAACACATTGTTGATCATATGCTTGCTTTAAGAATGATTAATTTGATTTTGATGATTAACAAATAACTGAAATATCATTAAAAAGGATCTAATAAATTTGTCTAAGTGTTCTCAAATATTTTGTCTCTAATTATGTGTATGAAAATGAAAATGTGAAATGTGAAATAATTTAAGTTTAAAGAGTTCTAGTTCATGAATTGCAAGTTCAGCAAAGTGAAGTCTCAGCCCAAGTCGACTTCACTTGCGACTTGGGTGAAGTCCCAGACTCAAGTCGACTTCGCCTGCGACTTCGGACAGACAGCAAAGTGAAGTCTCAACCCAAGTCGACTTCACTTGCGACTTGGGTGAAGTCCCAGACCCAAGTGGACTTCACCTGCAACTTCGAAGGCAAAATTCTGGACAGCAAGTTTTAACAAGACGAAGTCGCATCCCAAGTCGACTTCACCCATCCGAAGTCGACTCCACTCATCCGAAGTCGACTCTACTTGCGACTTCAACTCGTAACGGTCGAAAATCCGAACGTTGGAGCTCTAGATGAACATGAACCTCCACTCCAACGGCTAGAACCTTTTTTCTCTATATATATCATTGAAGAATGAACGTGGAGACAAGAGAGAAGGAGGAAAGAAAGAGGAAAACACAAGTTGGGCTTTCATCTTCTAATATTCAAGTGTGTTGAAGTTATTTGAACAACTATTGAAGCTTCAAGTGCTACAACTTCCAAGTGTGCTTCCAAGATTATCATCTCCACATGACAAGGAGCTTCCGGAGCTTATCAAATAAACGTTGTAAAGTGTAATTTCTCTTTTGTCTATTTCATTTTGTGTTGTTGCCTTGGATCGGTGTTGGAGACCGAATTCAAGAAGAAGCAAAACAGGGGGTTGGTTTGAGTTTGTCTTGCTAACGGGTTTTGCTTGATTAGTTTGAGTTTGTCTCACCAATAGATTGGACTTGGTTGGTTGGAGTTGGTCTCACCAACAAGTGATTATTGTATATGCCCCCTAGAGCTAGAATCTAGAAGAGAGTCGGTGCTCTAGATTTTATTGAAAATACAATAGTAGAACCCAAGACACAACAGGTGTGTGCTTGGAAGAGTGGAGTAGGGAAAGTTGCCCGAACCACTATATATTGTTGTCTCTTGTTTGGTTTGATTGTTTACATTTTTATATTTCATTTGCACCCTCTCATTCTATCTCATATCACGTTTCATCAAGAGGATTGAAATTATAAGGGGTTAAGTTTTAATTTACCAAAGAATTTTTCAAGAACCCAATTCACCCCTCCCCTCTTGGGTTTTGCCATAAACTCGGGACCAACACACATAGACTCAAAAAAATGACCAGTGAGTCTATGAGCTAAGAACCTTATAGTGTAATATTGTCCAATCTGGCCTAGCAGCTCAGCCCTATAGTTTTAAAATGCATCAAACTATGTTTGACTTGAGACCTACTTATAAACCATCAGGAACTTTCTCTCTTTTTCAATGTGAGATTTAATACTGGGCTATTACAATATGTGAATACAAACATGTATTTTTCAGAACTAAAATTTTATAATTTCTTGATACTTTTTAATATATTTTTTAATATTAAAAATTAAAAAATGTTCAACTATTGAAGCACACCCAGCACTTGAATAGATGAAATTTTTTATTTTTAATATTCAAGAAGAAATATTAAAAAGTATCAAGAAATTATAAAATTTACATGTAACAAATACATGCTTGGGCCGGCATGTTAGTAGCAAAAACATTTGAAAAAATAGAAAAGAAATGGGTCATGTAAACGTTTCTATTGAAGTTTAATGCAAATGTTTACATTGGATCGCTGCCCAAGAATATATTTAGTAGGGGGTGGGAATTGGGCGGCTCGACCCGTGACCTGGCTTTGACCCGATCCATTTTTGTCCAGGTAAAACCAATATATTTTTTACCCAATATAGAGATGGGTCAAAAATTTTGACCCGAATTCAAAAATCGGGTCGGGTGAGTCAACCATGTCTCGACCCGAAGAGTCCGACCTGCCCCGCATATATTAATTTATTAAAAATTGTAAGCCTATGTTTAAATATTATTATTATTTTCTTTCAAAATTCTCACTTTTTTATAATCAACTCCATCAACAATAGAATAATCAATTTATTCAGAAAGCAATATAAGAATTAATAAAAAAAATTTGTACATATATAACCCTTATGTATAATTGTATATTAACCTATTTTAATAAATTTATACTATATTTTCAAATGTTTTGTTTTCTTAATTATGTGTTTTTTAATAATTAGTGAAATATTGCAGCATATAATATTTAAATTTAGTATAGATGTATACTTATGTTTGATAGGTATATAAATTCTTAAAATTATTTTATTCGACCCGTATTTTTGACCCAACCCGCTATCCCGAAACCGGTTCGATACCAACCCGAAGTTTGTCCCGGAATCTATTAAAAAACAATGAGGGTCAAACCAACATTGTCTCGACCCGGTATAAAAAGAGAGTTAAACTCAATGTTTAAAAAGTATGGTCAGGGTTGGGCAAACCTTGACCCGGTATGGCCCGCCCCGATTCCCACCTCTAAATTATTTAGTAGATATAAAATTTTATAAATGTTAATACTTTTTTGCATCTTCTGGTATTTTTTGCTGCCAGTATATAATCATAAAAATCTAAACTCTAAGCTTAACCTATTTAACGTAAACGGATTGAACTACGATTGCTAGCTGGTTGGTAAAACAAACAAGTCGTTAATGGATTGAAAATGAGTTGGATAATAAAAGAATAATCTACGTAAAATGCAATACAAAACCATCAACAAAAGTTTCTGATGCTAATAATTAGCTTAAATTTAAAGATCAATTTTCGTATTTATTTCTGATTGATACCTTAATTTCATTATCAATAATGGGCTAGTTCCCTATACGGCCAACGCAATCATGCAATTAATTTGGGGCCGACCAAAAAAAATCTTTTCTTTTTATGAATGTGTGAACCACCCTTAGCTTGATTACCATATCAATTTTTATGTTTTTAACATATTTTTTTCAAAATCAAAAAAGCTTAGATCCGTACGTTTATCCTTCCCCTTTTTTGGTTTTGAAAAATAAAAAATAAGTAAAGAATAAAAAAATTTGTAGAATTTGATATAATAACTAATCTAAGTGAAGCTTGCAATCCATGAAAAATTTTAAAAATAACAAAGAAGTTTTTGGGCTAGCCGCAAATTGTATGATTCCCAACGCATCATTAATTGTCCATAACTTGTCAAATAATTTTTAAGAAAATATATTATCAAAAGATATTATGCAAATAATAAAAATTTTATTTTATAGTGCATATGAGTTACGTGGGTTGATGGTTTAAATAGTGTATTATGACATTGAGGGTTGGATGATGTTGTGAGTTTACATGTTATATAGAAGCATATTGATGAGCTGAGAACGGCAACCCTAGTCTGTGGAGTTAGAGTTAGCTAGGTGCCTGGGTCCCAAGCTAATCCTTACCTAGTTATACCCTCGATCGAGTTCTAACGATAACTAACGAAATTCAGAAGATGCAAAATATTTTACAAATGTACCTTAACCTAATTGCATCCGTGAGTTCTAATTATAAGTAACGAAATGCAGAGGATGCAAAATATTTTATAAATAGATCCTGACCTTGTTACATTCCTGAGTTCTAACGGTGACTGACGAAATGAGGAACATATAAAATAGTGTAGTGGCATGGAATCAAATTACACATCTAAATGATAATAGAACTGGACCCGGATTGCATGCGCCGCATACACCTATTTTTTTTATTTTTTTCAAATTTTTTTTATAAAACTGTTAATATTTTAATATCTGTATAAATTTTTACCATTTTTAGAGTATTTTAGATATTTATTTTTTAAAAAAAAAAATCAGTGGCATCTTCTCCGCCTTGTCGTTTCCGACCCCTATTTTCAGGGTGTGTTTGGCAATACTTAAAAAATATCAGTTAAAATTTTTCAATCTAAAACTTTTCATTCTTCATAACTATCCTATTTTTTAATCATTTATTCATATTTTTCTATACAACTATCCTATTTTTCAATCATTTCTACACAACTACCCACACAACTAACCTATCTATTTTAACTTTATCCTCTTTACTCCTTATTATTACCTCTATCATATTACATCATTTTACAACTTTTACTCCATACAACTTTTCTTCCCAGAGCCACTAGACTTTTGCTTGCAGGTCCCTGTCAAACTGCGAATGCATGCGAAAAGCGAGAGAAGTTCCCTCTCTCCCTAAAATCTCCTCTCTCTTTGCGCAAGAGCTCTCCCTTTTTCTCTCAAATTTCTCGTTGGCGGTGGTCGTTTTTCGATCAACAATTAGATGTGCAGACCAGTCCAAACCAGACGAAGAATTGAAGAAAACTTGCTACCATCTTCTCTCGACATTATAGATCTCCCGCAATTGACGTTGTTGACTCCATTGAACCATACTAACTCATGAGGTCAGCCCCCCGTTTCCAACAAAACCCATTTCCACCATTACAAAGCTGCCGCCATTGACATCATTGCCTTCGATCATTGCCCTCTCATAGTGCAGAAAACTCATCCACTCCCGAAAGCCACTGTTGAAGCGGTGAATTACCAGTTGGAGAAGATTGCGATTCATTTTTATCCATCTTTAAAAAAGAGTTCATTCATTCTCCATCAACATTGTTAATTGCGAGCAGAATGAGGTGTGCACAAATTGCATCCTTGCAGGGGGGGAGGAGGAGGGGAGACGGGGAGAAGATGAGAGAGACAGGGGGTAAGATTACTCATGATGCCTCTTCCAATGATGCTCTAGCATCCCTGAGGATTTTGAGATTGAGCTTCTTCTCGATAAGGCAAGGGCCTGCGAGATCGATCTTAGGCTCGATTTCAGGAGTCCCATGGCTGAAATTAAGGCTTCTGATGAGTTTTCCTGTCGATTTAAGAGAGGAAAAAGATCTTGGATGGAGGAAATAGGGATGGGTTTGAGCAAAAGCTAAGGAAATGAGAGGGATAGAGGAGTATATTGCAATTGCCACTCTTCATTTTTTTGATACGTCCCTGCCTCGGAAGTGTGTGATCCTTTCTTGTTCGAGCAGTCAATGCGCGCCCCTTAGCATGGGCCTCCGATGTTCGTGTTGCTTTGGCAAACTCTAGCCGGCTTGTCCTCTAAAGGGTGAGAGTGACCCTTATAGGCCTCCTTGCGCCGCTTGTGTCATTGCGGCAATGGTGGAGGAGAAACGTTGAAGTGCAACTGGGCAAGGGCGTTGTTGGATTAACAGCTGCCGGGGAATACCTCATTGGTACAGTTGGATAGAACGACATGGTTTGATAAAATGCGGCTATCGAGTGCTGCAGCTAGGAGAGTTGGTTGCAATTGGGGAGCTGGCGTGGACAACTGGAAACCAGCAAGCGAGGGAGGGAGGGAGGGATGGATGTACAAAAAGGAGAGCTTTCACTTAGACTAGCGATGTAGTCGGAGCAGTGGGAGATTGGCCGGGATGAGACAGCGGTGGAGAGGAGGGGGAGAGAGTGACCCATGCTGAGCGAGAGATGGGGTCCAAGCAGGCACAACTCGTGCCTGACAACGGTCTGCCCGTAAAAAATCTATTAGCATTAATGGCTCCACCTTTGGTAATTTTTTCGCATTAGATCCAACGACCATAAACAAACCCGCACAATCGAACGGCTCGGACGCGTGGCCGATAACAGTAGCTGTTATTGACCGGTCGGAGAAGATCGTGATTCATGATAATACAATTCCTAATGGTTTGCAAGTGAATTTAAGATTAAAAATAGTATTACAAGTTTTAGAGTTGTGCTGCTAAACTATTAAGCTAAATCGGAAAATCTTTATAAATGTTCATTCTTATCAATTTTCATGGGAGAAGCTAATAATGTTTTGACCATCCAAACCACACAAGTTTTTATATTGGAACACCAACAAATATTAATATAACTCAGTGCTTTTGAACTCAACCTTATTTTCCATGCATAATAATTGGCAAAGAATAATTAAGCTGCAATAACCCAACCTAAATATGTTGACTTAATGTGGCATACTGATGTGGCATGTTGAATTTTTAATCGTTAAATTTTTTACGATCTGATGTATCAGTAAAAAATAGTTTAGGTAGCCAGGTTGACTTATTAACTTAGATTTATTGACTAAGGTGGGTTATTATAATTTTTTAAAAATAAGTTTTAAAATATATTTAAATTAATTTGTAATTTAAATTAACAAATTATTGAAAACGTAAGGTGGTTAGAAATTATTGCACGTAAATTGGAGTTAGTGGATTTGAATTTCATCTTGATAGAAATTGGATAATTATTTTTTGGCAATTAATCCATGTGAGACCCACGAAAAGATAGGATTTGATTTGGTTTTCAAATTTAAATTTAAAAGTTAAACTAGTAGCTAGAGAGAATCTTGAAAGGATGTGGCAAGGTGGCATGTGATTTGAGAGGAGGGATTTTGTACAATTTTATTTATTTAGGATTTGCAAGAAAAGAAAGGAATTAATGGAGAAAGCTAGGGAAAAGAGAAATTTGTTGCAAATTGAGAGTGGAAAGAAGAGTTCTTTTGATTCAGATAATCCCTCCTTGTGCTCTACAAACAGGTAAGTGGGGAAATAATTAAACCTCTTATTAGAGCCACGTATATTGTGTGAATTAAATTATTTTGGAGATAATTTATGAAAATTATTTGTTAAAGGGTTTCTAAGGGAATGGCTAGTGATAAGAAAATGATTGGACAAAATGATGATGATGATGGAATAATATTTGTGAGTTGGTAATTTTTGTTTATTAAAAATTCTATGGAATTTAGAAAGCATGACGGAGCATAATTAGATATTATATAAATTAGAGATTGCAGATTTTATTAAGTACTAGATTTGATTTGGTTTAGTTTTTGCTATGTGGTATATAAATTACAGATTGTTAATAAAGTATTTTATATGTCTCGATTATGGCTAGCAAGGTGGAAATACAAGTTTGATTTAATTAATTATTCTATATTAGAGTCCGTAAATTCTACTTTTGCAATATTAGTATAATACATTTTTTAATTTTTAATGGGAAATTTGAGATCTCCATAGACTAGGGTCGGTGAGGAAGTTTACAACTTCTCGAGACCGGAACCGAGACTTTATAATGTAACACATTATAATTATATATAAGTATTTGTTATGGAAGCTTGAAACCCCTAGACTGATAATTTAGAACATAATATAATAATTTATATTTTTATGAGAGTTAAAACCTCCTGGATCAATGCTTTGTGGTGTAATATATTCATATATTTCGACGAAAAGAATCTCTGAAACCAATGCTTTATGTTATAAAGTATTATATGTTATACCTAAATGTTTTGAGGAAAAACCGCCGACTGATCATTTTCCGACCGGTCAAAAAATATATTTTTTTTTTATTTTTTTTGAAAAATAATTTTATAAACATGTTAATCTAGTTATATTTAATCTATAAACCAAATTTTACCATTTTTGGATATGTATATATATTTATTTTGAATTTTTAAATACAGGGGTATTTAAGTCATTTTAAATATTCTTAAAATGACTTAAATACCCTTATATTTAAAAATCCAAAATAAATATATATACATATCCAAAAATGGTAAAATTTGGTTTATAGATTAAATATAACTAGATTAACATGTTTATAAAATTATTTTTCAAAAAAAATAAAAAATATATATTTTTTGACCGGTCGGAAATCACCGGATTTCCGACCGGTCGTAGAAGATCAGGTCTCGGAAAAACCTTCAATTGTATATAAAGTAACATATATATATATATTTGAATGAATAATTACAACCTCTAGATAGTCAGTTATTTATATAACGGTGTCTTATAGATTTTCTTTTACAGAAGCTTAAGATCTCTGGTGGTGCCAGTTATTTCTAATCTACATATAAATATATATGTTATATGTATATACAGAATTTTGAGTGTCCATCACAGGGTATATGTAAATAATAATGTATTTTTATAGCTTTATAAAATGTAATTATATAATATTTATCAAATTATAATTACATAATAAAGTAATATTAGGTCATAGCCATTGTAGCAGTAAGAAGATATATAAATTATATTGTACAATGTTATACCCTGTTAACTGTATGGTTGAATGATATGTGGGATGTGACATAACAATATTTTTTGGTTTGGTTAGCCGAGTATTAACAAAATAGACGGAGGGAATGCTATACAAATAAAATTTTATTATTAGGTGGAACAACTATGTTAGCGGTGAATGGATGTAAATCCCGAGCAATTGGTGGCCATCGTATATTTGAGCTCGAGATGACTTCTTTTTACTGATATCCAATCTTATAAATTTATCTACCATCAAGAGAATGCCTAGGCATAAAAGAAATTCGAAATTGAAAGGAATTTTACTTCCATTAAGCTAGCTCTGTTGTGGCAGAGTAATTTAAATTTTATAATTATGCAGTGGCAGGATTCCGTGTAGCGTAAGTATACATATACGTGCGTTTTAAATTTCTGGACATCCGGAGGTCTTTAGACCGTTTATTGTAGTTATTGATGTATATATATATATATATGAGAAATATTCAGGTGCAGCTTCACTGCTGCACCAAAATTACCATGCAATTACCTCAAAATAGGCTTCACATGATTATAAAATTATAATCTACTTCACCCATTGTATTTAGAATTATGTATTTTATTACCATACCAATTTTCATCCCAATTGGATATGTGTATGGACCCCATCTAAAAATGGTACAAATTCAACGAAATAAAATAGTTTGATATAAATAACAACTTTAAAGCTATTTTGTCAACATGTAAACTGTGAGCTATAAAATTTATATATGGATAAATGATTGTATAGAGTATCAATATATTTAAATATACATGGGCCCATTTTGGGCTAAATGCACCGTTAATTATAGTGCAAACAAATGCACAGGAAAGGTTCTATATATATACACACTAAAAGCTAATGGGACGTCCAGAAGTCATTGATTTATAAAAATGGAAGTATAAAAATTATACGTATGAGATATTGATATCTGTGGATATAATATATTATAAAAATCATATTTTTGTGTTAAACGAGTATGTAACTAATACCAATTAGTTATTTGTTATCTAATGTTCTGTGATTGGATAAATAGACATTACACATTTATGTTTGCAGTTGTATAATTAATTTATATAGTATAAATTAATTCTTTGATGTTGCACAATATTTTTGTGCTTACATTTATAAATTGTATAGATAGACATTTTTCTAGCAAATATTACATAGGGTATGATAGATAATAAATTAAATTATGATCTATCAATAGGGAATGGGTTCAAGAGTTTATAATTAAATTCCAATGAATTATTTTATTCTCTAATAAAATTATTAGAATAAGAAAAGTGGGATTGAATATAGTATTTATAGATAAAAATAAAGAGAATATTTAGAATTATTGGGAAATAAATGGAAATAGCAAGTTATTCTATCTGGAATATTTATAGTTGTTCATTTTGACATTTTGACTACTTGGTGCTTATGATGGAAGTTCTTCTTGAATTTATTTAATTAAATTCAATAAGTTAGTTCACCTAATTAAATGTGGATGACAAATTATTATAGTTGGTAAAATATTTAATTGGGTTGAGATAGTTGTTATGATATTAAGTGAGAATGGTATATATAACGCATCATGATTATTACCAAGTGGAACGGAATTGCATATGTGGGATCCCGAATATATGTATATTAGTAAGTCATATGCATGTCAGAAAACTACTTTGGAATGTCTCTTTTATGGATAGTGTGTTATTACCTTGACGGGTTGTGGTATATTCCCTTATGAACTGTGTATTATACCCTGAAAGGCCGTGAGTTAGCTCCATTATGAGCACTGTTGATAACATTACACATTGGGTCAATGGTTGGTGCATTTCCTATGATATTTCATGATGTTATATACTATTATATACGTTATTTATTTCTTGCTTACTGAGTTATTTAACTCATTCCTGAGTAATTTAAATTTCAGGAGAAGTGGGGTCATCTAGCCAATAGTTTGAGTTAATGGGCTAAGATGGTGAAGCGAAACATTTTATTTTATTTATTTATTTTTATTTGTTGGCTTGTAATAAATTAATAGGAATTATTCTTATTAATATAGTGGATATTTGTGATTAAATAAAGTATAATTATTAAATTCACTGAAGCATAACCAATTCGAGTTTGTCGCCCAAATAAAGTTGTCAACAACCCTAAGATTGGGTCATGGCAACTTTCGTGGATGAACAAGTTAATCACAACCGATAGACGTACAGGTGCATTTTTTACTCATCAACTTTTTTTTTGATGAAAACTCAACAACTATTTTAGATCAATTTGGCTTCTCAATTAAAGGTCGGTAGTATAATATCGGTTTCACTTTGTGCAACTGGTAATATGAAGAAATAAATACGTATTACTGTCCAAATTATATTCTGATGGGGTTTGGATTGCATATGGATTCAAGGTGCAGCTATGGATGAAAACGAAAGAAGCTCTTCATCCTTTTCAAACCGGACCATGTCATCCTTTCCCAAACAAACCCACGTCTCTATTTCACCACCCGACCTCGTCGCCATCAGAACAGTACTATTCCTCAGCTGGTTGCGCCCTTGACTCACCCAATCAGGCCTTCCCCACCCGAAGTCCGCTTCATACAGAGGGAACCTGCACCAGCTGCTGAAGATGCAAAGATCGTAGCCGCGCTCACCATACCTCTCTCCTAATGCTCTGAACCGCCCATAAGACTCCTCCAAACCAACCGCCCCCTGCAATCTCCTGATGTGATCATCCGCCCCAATTCTCTCTATCGCATCTCTCATCTGCTTCTCTAGAACGCAGCTCTTCGTTTCCTCGACGTCGTTGGCTGCTGCAAGTGCACCCGACAGGATATTCCCGAACGAATGCTTCGGCAGCGGCGGTGCCATCCTCGGCCGTAGATTCACTGCTTGCAGAGCCACCGACGCCCGTGAAGACGCCTCTCCCACCCTCGCTCTCATCATGCAGCGCCAGATGAGCGCTGACACAGCCTCCACGCGCGTGGGCCACGCCGCCGCCTCTTTCCCACCGTTGACGGCTCTCAAGGCGGCTATCTTGGGCGCATCGAACACGAACCTTTTCGTCGCCACGTTACGGTTTTCTTCTATCGCCACGATGTCGTCCGGCTCCGGCGGCCCTGGCTCTTCTATAGGCCGGAAGTGGGCGGCGGCGTCGAACGTGGGCGGCACCATTTCGCTATCCCCACGGGCGACGGCGGCCCAGCCGTTGATGAAGGTGCTGAAGGAAGCCCCGTCGGCGATCTTGTGAGAAATGCCCACGCCTACCGCCGTCCCGCCGCAGTCGAAGAAGTTGGCCTGGACCGCCAGCAGCACGTCCCGGCCTGATCTAGTGCGGCTGGCATCGCACGGTAGGAAGTCGGAGACGGCATCGATATCTGGGCTCAGTAGGAATTCCGAGAGGCGGCCTTCGACTCGGGCTTCCACGAAATCAACGCCAGAGTCGTTGCACTCGATGTGGGTGTTGCCGTGGATCCTTCCGGCGAGCGGGTAGAAGCGGGTCAAAGTCTGTGAGAGAGATGTCTTGAGGTGGTGAGACTTTTGGGCTTGGCTTCTGCGGCTGTCGTCGCCGTCGGAGTAGAAAAGAACGAGGTGGACGTAGATGCGAGGGGCGAGCTGGTCTAGCAAGGAGAGGTTGAGCGTGGCGAGATGGGGTGATGGAGAGGATGGTTTGATGGTTTCTATGGAGAGGACGTGGACGTTCCACATCTCTCGGACTCCCATCGGACGAGTGCCAGCAACAGCTTGCGCAGAAATAAATGATATTTGTCTTGGCATCTAGCTGCAGACTTCCACCCCTTATGTACCTGACCCAAGGCTCGGAAAGGACTGTTACAGAACTTAAATGCACGACGATTTTTTATATCTTTCTCTAATCCCGATCTTATCAGCACATTACTAGGATACTGATTTTTAAACATAGACCTAGAAATTACGAAAAGTGTAACAGTGTTTAAAAATAAAAAATAATTAAAAATATTCAAAAATAATAAAACTTGATTTATAAATTAAATACACATAATTCTATGTGTTTATAAAAAATAGAAAAAAAAAAAAAAAATTTGGCCAGCCTCATGGCTGACCCCATGCGCCCAACCATGTGCCCAGCCGTATAAAATCATCTCTCTTACTTAATACAAAGAAAAAGCATAGTCAGTAACAGCATTCTATTTTGTTGTATAAAAAAAATTTTAATTCGAAGTCTGTTTGGTGCTAGGCCGAAAAAGTGAGAAATAAAATTTTAAAAACTAAGAGATTAATGCGATATATCTGAGATAATGATTGAGTAATAAAATAAAATAGATAGAAAAATTGTATGGAAAATGTAAAAATGATTAAAATGCGTAGGTAATAATAGAAAAATAGAGTGGCTAATTAAAATATTAAATCATATCCGAAGGTATATGAGAATAAATAAGAAAACTTCTTTTACTTCATATCGGTTTCAAAATTTGGTCCACACACATAAATCCACTATGGCCATTTCACTTAGAATTATTTATTTAACTATAAAAGCATTCATTCAAATAAAATATTAGTAAACATGCTAAAAAATTTTGAGTTATATGTAATTTTGTAGTTGCTAATTCAACAAGTTTACCATTTAAAACATTTTTCTACAGAGATGGATGATTATATATATAATTTTATTACATTCTAATAAATATTTGAACAAATACCTTCACCAAAGAGAAATAGAAAAACTTTCACATTACCTAAATATGGGAAGGGAGGATCAAACTGATGACTAGTCAACAATGAACCAACATGATATACCACCAGGGTACACCCCTTATGGTGATTAAGTATATTTTTAAGTAAATAAGGTGGGGTATGTTAAGATTCATATGATGGAATTAAATTTTGATGAAAAAATGAATGAAGAGGGGTTGTGTAGATTGGGAAAAGAAAGATTAAATTGGAAATATGAAAAGTAATATTAAAAATGAAAAGGTATGATTGTTATATATTTAAAAATAAAATATTATATAGAGAATGAAAAATAATGTTGAAAATAGGAAAAAATTGAAAATGAGAAATCTTAACTTCATTCCATTGAATTAGATGATCCTAAAAACAGCTTAAAAGTATTTTTAGTTTCCCACCATAATTCCAATGGATTGTGCTACTAGGAAATCAAGTACAATATGCACCCTTTAAATTTCTTATATCTTTATTTTTTCTTAGATCTAAGGTATGCATCATATTTTTCTTTATGAATATTTGTACCATATAAATCATTATTCTAATTAAATTTATAGCTAATCCACGACAACTGTAAATGCCTTAGATATTTTATAATTCTATTTTCTAATATTATAGATTTAAAAATATTTCAACAAGTTGATTTTTAACATCCAATGTGTGCATGTGAGATTCTGGTATCGAGTTCAGAGAGGAGCATTGTCCCTTTGTAACGCAATAAAAAAAAATTTCAGTAAGTTGACTTTCACATTTAGAGTTGATTAAAGATCTTTGGCTTTTTGATGTGGTTTGAAATTTTAACTACATAAAACCTTTTTATTATTATCTTTATATTTTAATTATTTTTCATTTTTCAGACAAATATTATATCTATTTCAAAATTTATATCTTTACTCGTAATTATTACCTCCTCTTATATGTCATTTCATTTTATCACTTTTTAAAATTCTTATCATTCTCTTTTTATTGGTATTATATAGATAGTTGTAAGTGATATTACAAAACGTTCCATTCACAACTCTCACTATAGAGAAACAACATCTTATAAATGCCTTCACATTCAGAAAAGACATCAAATCCTCCTCTTATATGTCATATCATTTTATCACTTTTTAAAATTCTTATCATTCTCTTTTTATTGGTATTATATAGATAGCGGTGAGTGATATTACAAAACGTTTCATTCACAACTCTCACCGTAGAGAAACAACATCTTAGGTGTGTTTGGTAATGAATAAAACTTTTGATGAAAGTTTTGAGGAGTAAAAGTTGTCAAATGATGTGATATGATAGGGGTAATGATAAGTAGTAAAGATGATAAAGTTAAAATAGATAGGTTAGTTGTGTGGATAGTTGTATAAAAATGATTGAAAAGTAGGGTAGTTGTATAGGAAAATGTGAAAAAATAATTAAAAAATATGATAGTGATGAAAAGTGAAAAGTTTTAGATGAAAAAGTTTTAAGTTGACATTTTTTATGGATTGCCAAACCCACCCCTTATAAATGCCTTCACATTCAGAAAAGACATCAAATCCCGACCACTGGGGGATAAAATACAAAGGAATACCCCAACTACGAAGAGCAACTATGAAGAGTGAGTTTGGAACCCTGGATTGATAGCATAGAAAAGTCTGCTACCACCAACTGCGATGACCCCGGTTGACAATTTTTTTCATTCTTACTTACGCACTTTTATTTTTACTTATTAAAACGCGGACTTCAAGCTTAAAATAATTAAAATTAAAAATAATACCCAAGCGGGTGCATGTTGCATCCAATTTTACGGCGACAAAGCCCATTTTAATAATTTGATGAATTGGATTTTAATTTTATCATTATCATAAACTCCATCTGACAAATTTTACCGAAGGTAAAACCTGTCTCACTAGATGAGGACGAGGAAAAAAAAACGTTGGCAAAAAAGCGTTAGCAATATTTTTTATTAAATTCAAAAGTTATAATTGATAATCAAAAAAATATTTTTTCAACTAGCTATACCATATTATTGTTACTAAAAATTAAAAGTTTAACGAAAACAATTATTAGCATCACTCAACTTTCACAGAGAAATTAATTGCTGCTGAAAGTTAGTTTTTTTTCTCGTAGCAGAGATTTCACTCACCTTTCAAAGTTCAATTTGAGATCTCAAGAATTTTTCATTGATATAAAAGTTCAAATTGCTAGCTAGTTTAGAGATCTTTTTTTCTACTATCATTGATCCAATTATTTTAGTCCTACTACCGATGTTTAAATAACATCCGCTTGATTAATTATGCATGCATGGTTGGCAGGTTAATGCTGCCCTTGATTAAAAATCGAATAATTAAATTTGATAATGAATGAGGTTTTTTTTGTTTTTTGTTTTTTTGGATTGAGAAAGAGAAATGAGTTTTAAAAACCCCCCAAAACGAAGCTTTTGTAGGGTGGTTTGACACCTGGCTCTTTGGTACCTCAGATTATGTGTGCATGCACCCAGCAAGTTGGCCTTTGGGGATTAGAATCCTCTTGGCTGATATCGAGGTGAACATCATGGGGCATGCATGCATGCAGGAAGTACTTATCTAGTATCAACTGAAAAAGAATTAGAGGTTGCCGAAAACCCCGAACATCAATGAAAATTGGAATACAGTCCTAAGATCCGCCTGATCACTGAAGTCATGAGCAATCGCTAGCTAGCTAGCTTGCTCGCTCTTCCGGGCTTAAAGATGTATAACGCCTACTTAATTCTCTGAATCACGCATGCTAAGCTCCAAACGTTAGTTTTGCAGAATTAATCGGATTGACACCTGGCTTTTTCATGACATGGATTAGTTAATGTGTGCATGCACCCAGCAGTTGCCCTTTTGGGATGAGATGGATGGCAACCCTTTTGGCTGAAATTGTGGCGAACATAATGGGGCATACACGCAGGTTTTCCCTATCTGGTCTCGACTGAAAAGTTTACAGGTTACCAAAAAACCCAAAGATAAATGAAAATTGGAATGCAGTACTTCCAAAATGGTAGAGGTGTGAATCTGAATCTAATTCTAAATCCATTTATAAAATCTTAATTTTAATCCATTTATAACCCATTTATCTTATCGTTTGCAAGTTGTTTACGAAATGTCTATGCGGGTGTGAAGGAGTTACAAGCATGCTAATTTAATTAAGTAATGGTTTAATACTTATCGAGCATAGAGTACTCTATACTTATCCTTAATCTTTCAATTTTAAAATATATCTTTTAAAATCTAAACCATATATTATGTTTATCCATGTGTATTTATCAAATTTTGCATTTCAAACTTTGTTGTACTATATATATGCACCATTTTTTAAATATTTAATATAGTTACATGATATTTACTTTTAAAAAATGATATTTTTATAATATATGAGTTTCTGGTAAAAAATTTTACTAACACAATAAAACAAGATATATTAAACATGACAAATAATTTAGATTTAAAGAAGTCTATTTTAAATTTTAAAACTAAGAATAGGCATGGAGGACTCATGCTTACATAAGAATTGAATTACTACTCAATTTAATTTTCATTAATGAACTATATCTCTGCTAAAATTTATATTTTTTATTATAAAAACATGAGAAATAAATAGATAAGGAGGAGTAATCCTGTTAGACAGGGCTAAGCAAATATTCCACTTAACCCACTTCGAAAATCTCATTTACAATAATTTTTTATTTTTTCTTCATACACTTGTTTATCTGAGTGTATTTAACATATAAACTAATTTTTACTATTTTTTGAAACGTGTATTTTTTTATATTTTTAAAAATAGATGTATTTTAAATATATACACATAGATGTTTAAAATTTTTAAAAAATATATACACATATTTAAAAATGGTAAAACTTGATTTATATGTTAAATACACTTAAAAAAATAAGTATATGGAGAAAAAAGCAAAAAAATTATTATATATGAATTTTTTTATGGTGGGCTAAGTGAAGAATTTGCTTAGCTTTTGCTAACAAGATTATTCTTCATAGATAAGAGCTTTTTATCTATATATTTGCCATTTACTCTCCTAGTTATTTGAGTATTTTAGTTCCTTTTACTTTTTTGAGTAGTCTATTCTTCTTTCTCCACATTTAACATATCAGGCTTCTAAAAGTATGAGTGTTGATACTAATATAATAATAAATAAGGAACAAGAACACAAACAATATATATAAAATAAAACGAATAATATACCTATAAAAATTAGTACATCTACACAAACAAGTTAGCCTAGTTAAAAAAATCTATCTATTTTTTTAATTAGTACTTGTACATCATAATAATTAACATTACAGCCAAGCACATTTATAACTTTCACCTTATGGAAGGAATTTTTCTATAAACCCCCCACATTAGAGGCGAAATTTGTAAAGAGCCTTAAACTAGAAAATTTTAAATTAAGGGAGGTAACCTCCCACATGGCATCTACCTTATTTCGAACTTGCGTAGCATCCTTTTTCTCCAATGCCTAGAACCAACTATGTTGCCAGTATGTCGGTTGGTCAGCACAGGCACCATGGAATTTGGGCAGCGCTGGGTCATGGGTTCGAATCCGCGCTTCGTATTTCGGCCAGAAATAAGAAAATGAGGAAAATTATTAGTGGGAGTTGTGGTCTCCCGTCTGGTTGGTTGTGGGAGCAATATGGTCTCCCGTTTGGTTGTTGAAAGCTGTGTCTTCCTGATTATTTGGTGGAGCAGTATCTCCAGATTTGTAAGAATGTCTCAAGCCTTCAATGTAATATGTGTTGAGATGCATGTAAATATATTCCAACCAGAAAAAAAAAAAACTATGTTGCCAGTAGTTGGTAAATATCTGTCCGTTGCAATAAACAGATTAACGAGTTCAAACCCATTTAACTTCATACCCAACACTGAATTAAATAAACGAGTTGTGCACTATGTTGATCCATTAACATCTAACATTTCCAAGATAACTATTTTCAATTCTCAAAACAATTTTTGTAATTTTTAATATAGTTTTTTTATGTTTTCACTACAACTTTTTTTTTTAATACACATTGTTATATCCTCATCCTATTTCCCTACTTCATTTCTTTTTAAATTCTTACGAATAGGTCATTGACTGATCACAGAAGTCAGTTTGCTAGTTGTTCTGGCTTAGATATATGACGCCTACTTCTTCGTGTCATCCTACACTCTAATGTTGGTTTTGCAGACAGCCAGGCGTTTATCCAGGTGGTAACTCTGCTAGGCAGAAACGCAGCCGACGTAAATTCGATTCCAGGCGTAAGCATTTCTCCCTTTGTTCAAAATTGGAGCACTCTAGTAGCAATAGTGTGATAGTAGTGGCAGCAGCCTCTCTATTATTATGGGAATGTCCACCTAATGAAAAATTAGTGATATTGTTAGATGTTCCTCAGAATATTGTATCAAATTTGTAAGAATATGTAAAAGTTTAACTATAATCAGTTGAGATGATTGTAAATACCCATAAAAAAATGTTAGTTTTGCAGCAGTAAAAATGGCGACTGACGACTGTTGAAATGTAAGTCTCAAATGCCTAACACGATTGTAAATTCACGCATGTTGCATGACTGAAATCGCTGAACATTAAAAAAATCATCATCCATCCATGTTTCTTATCTTTTTCTCCAATTTGATGATTAATTATTTAGAAGTCTTACCCAATTTATAGGACTAATTAATTGATGACTAGAATCAATAATATTTCAAATATTTTACTCATTCAAATATGTATAAGACAAACTGCAGACGCATGGACCATCTTATGATAAAACCATGTGAAAGAAGCTGTCACCCTCCAAGCAAGTAATTGTCTATTCGTCACCCCACAAGCCCATGTGGCACACCGTTACAACAGCTAAGTATGCTTATTTTCGCATGTGCCACAGCTTTCCAATACGAACTGCCAATATCACGAATGCTGATGAGAAGTCAAAGCTAAAAAATCCCACTTCATAAATGGTAAAATTCTCATATTCTAGTTAGCTGGGAATTTGTTGCCTGTGGGTTTTTTATGGCAACCCCATCACTTTTCTAGTTGTCATTTGGCTGGAAAACCGATTCCCTGTAACCCCAGGGACGACACAAATACTCCCAAACTAGATTCCAATATTTTTATTTAAGCTAAAATACAAAATATCCAAACATGACTGCATATGTTAGTTTTTTTAATTGATTAAAGTGGCTACATATAATTATAAAATTATATGCAGACAAACAATTATCATAAATAGAGAATTTTTTTAAGACATAATTTTACTCATATCTGACCAAATTTCACTATATATATTATTTTTTACTGCAATTATTATCATGTGTACTGAATATCCAGTCTCTATATGCAATATTATATGTTGTCAGTGTTTACCGCTTATGTTTTATAAGCAACCAATTAAAATGTCGCTACATAAAATCTTCAAAGAAAACTTTTTCGCTGCATAAACATGCATGGCTACGTATGGTCATTTTTCTTACGATTTTCGTCGTATGTCATGCATTTAGGTTGTATTACATATAGACTATATTTTAAAACTTTAGTTCGTTGAGTATCTTATCACTTCGATCGTCTGAAATTTATTTGCATGTTATAAACAATAAGAGTTATTTGGTAATGTGAGTAGGGAGAGAGTGGAGAGATGGAGAAGGGAATACTTTTTAAAATTACAAAAGTGATATAACGTAATAGGGATGAAGTGCGAAGAAATATGGTGGCTACATGTGTGAGAAAAGGATTCAGATATAGGAATAAAAATGAAAAAATAAAATAATTAAATTATTAATATGTTAAATTATTTTTTGAAAAGTATAGAAAAAAAGATAGCTCCTCACGTATCATTATTACCAAATAGTACCTAAGATGGACGCTAAAATGGCACTAATTAGAATTCAAAAAATGCACTAGTCATGATCCGGGCATAAGGAATATATAAGCATCTGATTTGGCATTTACTATTTTTTTGCCAATAATCAAATATAAAAATATCAACAATTTAAAATATAAATAAAAAATCAGCAATCGGTCTACCAAGGAACTGTTATTTTGGTTGTCATGACCTAATTTGGGGTGGGAGAGAAGTCAACAACTGAAAAGCACGCGCGAGAAGTTAAAAAACGTCACGAAATGTTGCTAACATCGACATCATTTCACTGTGTGTAGTGTTTTAATTTTTAAAGTGGTTTTGTGGATTATAAATAAGTTTTGCGTCGGATGTGTACGCAAGTGATGCGACATTTGGCCATAAAAATAGCAGAGATTTGTCCCATGCAAAGACGTTGACCCAGCAGTGCTGGTTGTGAGCTCATGATGAATTGTTGTGACAAGTAACAACCCGATCCGGTCCGACCGGGGACCGGGTTCACAAACGACTGGATACTTCAACCACTTCGGTTGGACTGGCTAAACTAGGAAACGATTGGAAAATAGATGGGATTTTTTTTTCCCCTTAAGGTCGTGAGGAATAAGATACATATGTAATGGGACGTGAGATGACATGTTGGGTGGGATGAACAAGTATTGTTATAAGTTGTAAATGATTTTTCTTTTAGACTTCGAAACTGGACAAGGATGGCCCAACCACACACATCTTGCACCTCACCACCGTAAGCAGGAAGAGGTAATTAACCCCCGCCAAGCAGCCAACACGGACATCAACATCATGGTAGACTAGATAAGATATACAATTCGGAGAGAAACCCACCATCAATCTCTCTCAACCAAATTTGACATAGCATATTTTGCAACCCGATGAATGGCATATTACCTATGGGCATGAGAAAAAAAAAATTTGTCAGAAAAAAGGAGAATAGCTCTTAATTTCCTCCATAACCCAGGCTGGAAATAAGCTGTCCACTGCTTGATAACCAATTAATTAGGATCATTGAATCGCTTCTGGTTACCACCCATTTGAATTCAAACTCCATAAGCCATCGACTCTCCAGAATGGCCTTTGATTTCATCATAATGGATTTTCATCCTGTAAAACTACTGTGGGAGTCTTTAAAGATTGCCCCAAAACAAAACATACCCACATCAAGCAAACAGCCTACACCTACATTTAAATTTACATATTCATAGCAAGGCATCTTTCATCTAGCTTAGCTGGTAAGAAGAGAAAATTTTGTATTTCAAACTATTTAATTATGCATATTTGCATTTTAAACATTGAAATTTACGTATTAGCATTTTATATCCTTTACAATTTTATTCTTTGCATTTTTAAATTCTTTTTCTTTACGGTGTTGAAAATGCACTGTAACTTATGTGTAATGCCGTAAATACCGTTAAATCTTTATAAAAAAAAAAAAAACTAATTCGAAACATGAATCAATTCTAATGATAATTGTTAAATATTGCAAGCAAGAGTATTTTGAATATTGTGCATGGACTAACAGTGCTCTTTGAACACCAAAAGGGGAATGATTAAAGAGTTTAAAACACAAAGTTTTCGTAAGACAATTTAAATTCTGTCAAAAATCAATCTGGCACTTTGCACTTGATGAAGGAAGTCAACACACCAAGGCAAAACATTTGCCAAGATACAGCCCATCCACCATCTCTCCGTTGTGCAGATACTAAACTCTCCAACAAATAGAAAAACATAGCAACAGGCTTTAAGCATCCTTACCCTTGGAAAGCAGCCACTGAATGTCCTTGATAGACTTGAACTGTGTTGAAGAGAGCATGGCCAAGTTGTGTCCTCTAAGAGCTCCTTTGGTTTACCTAAGCCTCCAAACACAGGTGGTTGATATCTTCATCACCTTAATTGCAAAGAGAGTAGCTCATCTGAATTGGTAAACAGCTTACAGCTGAAAATTCAAATCTTCTTGATTAGGTAACCTTAAAGCTTGTCTGCCAAATTGCATTGACAATAGATTTCTCGTCAGACTCAACTGGAATTGAATGGGAAAAATTGTACAGGAGAAAAGTAGGTTATTATTTTGATTGAAAAATATTTTTTGAAAATAAAATTTACATCTCATTGTCATCCTATCCGATTCACGAACAGGAGCCTGGTCTGATTTATCTAATAAAAATAACCAGGTTAGCTGTGTAGTGTTGGTTTAAAATCACTGTCATTTTCATAATTTATGAATTTAAAAATATCACTGATTTTAAAAAATCTAAAAAAATATCTACAAATTTTTAAAAATGGTAAAACATGGTACATATGTTAAATATACTTAAATTAATAATTGTATAAAAAAATTTTAAAAATTATAAAAAATAAGTTAAATATACTTGGGCGCACCGAGGGTAAATGCACTCGGGTGCATTTGATTAGCCCCTTTGTTTGACACGTAGAGCATCCAACTTTGTCAAAGATAATTACAAAATTAATGAAGGGCGGCAATCTATTTTATTTTATCTTGGTATTTACATTGACTCGTCTCATGCAGAGTTAATTCGTGAACTTGAAATTGTTTCTAGTTTATACTGTTGTAATTATAAGTTATAAACGATCCAGATTTAACCTTCACTAAGTCAACATCCGTTCCGGAAGATTTAAGAGAGTCATTAGAAGCATACTTAATTTCAAAATACATAATGGCCATTTATCCAGAATAAGAGATAATATTAGCCAATAATTTATAAGCTTAATTTTTTAAAAAACTAGGTAATATTGTACATGATAATTGAAATTGTAATAATTAAAAGGAGAAAAAGTTAATTTGTCGCTTATTAAAATTAATTATTGTATAAATAAAAAGAGAAAAGTGGCCAATAATGTATGACTTGAAAGCAAGATGCTTTTTCTTTGGCTTCAAATTCTAGTTTCTTGCAAGGACAAACGCATGTTGATCCTTTGCTTGGCTTTGTGGTGGATCATAACTAAGCACACAATATTTAGAATTCCTCGCGTTTCAGCTTAAAATTTGGGAGCCCAGCTCATTACATTGAAATTTTTTTATAGTGGATCATATGAACTCGAATAAAAAAATATATGAATAATGCAACCAACAAGTCACACGGATCCAAAATAAGATTCTAAGCAAACCGTATCATGAGGCTTCTGAAGATCAGGACCAGGATATTTCTGTTTGAACCCGGCCCCAGCCCGTGCATAGGCTTCTATTATCAATGTTGAAGTTGGAAGCCTCTGGCTACAAGCAGCTAAGGAATACGACTTCACTGCATCTAATATCCAATTAAGCTATAATAGAAGTATTTTATAAAAAAAAATTATTATAAAAGTATGAATTTTTTTTTATTTCTTTATATATTACAATCATCTCAACTATTGGATTACAATCAAGCCAGTGAAATATTCTAAACAATTTTTCTTAAATAATTCTGTAATCATCTACAAATTTCTGAATTTTCCTAAAGCTATTTCTACACCTTGAAACCTGGTGTGGATGATCTCATGTGATGGGGAGAGGACTCCACCAATATGCTGCATTCGAACCCACCACAATACAATGGTTGAATGGTGAATTACCACAACGCCAGAAGCATCGTGGTAAAGTATGAGTAATTTGTAAATATACCTACATAGTTTAAACATAATTACAGATATATCTATGCTACTTAGTTTTAAAATTTAAAAATAATTCCTACATAATTTGACTATAATCGTAAATATATCTATACCATCGTGGTTGCTTTACAGAGTATGTATATTTGCAAATATATACAAATTATGTAAATATATTTGCAATTTATTTTTCTTTAATTTTTAAAATACCCGCATAATTTTTATCTATTTGCATAAAGTTATGTCGTGACCGCATCGTGATGTTGTCATAATCAAATGAGTATTGCAACTATGATTGAACAATATGGGGGTTATTTTGAATTTCTGAAAAATAAGTGGATATATCTATGCAATTGCAATCTAGATGTGAAACTTAAGTACACCTGGGTGTAAAATCTATTTTTTAAAATTTTGTAATAAAATTGTTAATCTATGAGCCAAGTTTACCTTCTTCAAGATGCATATATATTTTTTCTACTTTTTACAAATAAGGATGTTTTAGTCATTAAAAAATAAGAAAAACCCACTTGTTTTTAAAAATTAAATAAAAAATACACATCTCTAAAATGGTAGAACGTAATATACACTAAATACACTTAGATCAACGACTTTATAAAAAAATTTCACCCGAATGCTCTTGAGTTTGCACCAAGTACGTTGAATCACTTTCCACTGTAATCAAACTATTATCTTAAAAGTATGCAGCAGCATCTATTTGCATGGAAAAAATCGAGGCAGCCATTGGGTTCTTCGTCAATCCAATATGCATTTATGTTTGAATATTTTATAACATAACTAAGAGGGAGCGAATGGCATCTTTCTCAATCCATTTATAGGCGACTGAAAAGATATTTTTTAATTTTTAGATTTTTTCCATCTTGCTAAAATGCATCTCTTTATTGATTTTCAAACATGAAAATACCAAATAAATTTTAAAATTTTCCAAATTTCATAAAGCAAAATTTTAGATACAGTTCACTTATATATAGAAAAATCAAAGAATAAAGAAAATGTTTTTGAATCACTCGTAAATAATTGATTCATAAGAACCAAATCAAAAAAAATTTGCCTCACATAAATATTATATTGACTAGTGCCATGTTTGGTGATTTGAAAATGGAGTGTAACAGAGTGAAAAGCAAAAATTCAATCCATTAATTAATTACCCAACTACTATATATTACTTATTTTTACCTCAATATTCAAATCATTTTCTTATATTTTACTATACAATTATTCTATCTACTCACACTTTCTTCACACTTATTCTGTCACACCTATTCCATTTCATTTCATTCCCACTCTGTACATCTTTTCTTAGCACTTACCACTACGACAAAACTTAGCACTTGAAACCACAAATTGCAACGAATAATTTTTTCGTTGAAGTTGGTGTGCACAATTGCAACGAAAGAGAGTCGCTTTTACTAGACCGAGATACCTATAAATTGCAACGACTCCTTTTTCGTTGCAGAAAATGGTACCAATGTAAAGAATTGCAACAAAAATTTACAACGAAATGAGTCTCGTTGCAAAAATTAGAGAAAACATTATGCCACAAATTGAAGCGAACAATGTTTTGAATGTCCATTCCAGTTGTGTTGGTCAATTGCAACAAAATTAGTCTCGCTGCAAAAATTTGAGATAGTAATATTCCAAAAATTGCAACGAACAATGTTTTCGTTGCAACTGAAATGTACAATTGTAACGAAATGAAAGTTCGTTTCTATTACATCAACTACTAGCAACGAAATGGATCCTGTTGCAATTGATGTGTAAATTGCAATGAGAAACAATTCCTTTTTATTAGCATGGTACAAATTACAATGTGAAAATTGATTCTATGTTCATCAATACTTAAAGAATTTCTAATTTTTTGAGATTTTTACTTTTAAATTAATATTTTAACTTTTTTATAGAAAAGTTAATATTTGAGATTGTATTGTTTTGTATTATTATGAAAAATATTATATATATTGTTAAAATTATTACTAATTAATTTTATTTTGTTACTCTTTATCTAAATTAATAATAAATTATCAGATTAGTTATTATTTCACATATTAAAGAATATTATATATATTGTTATAATTATTACTAATTAATTTTATTTTTTTACTCTTTATCTAAATAAATAATAAATTATCAAATTAGTTATTATTTTATTTCATAATTGTACAATGTTCAAATTATGTATTTAATGACACAATATTTTGTCAAAACAAAGAACTGGGCTAGCCGGTTTAACCAAAAACTAATAGTCATTTTGGTTTAATGATAACCTCTCTAGTTAAAAATTAAGAAACTTTTTGAATTTATTACAAGTCAAAAGGTAATGATAACCTTTCTAGTTGAAAATTAAGAAACTTTTTGAATTTAGTATAAGTTAAAAGGTGTAGGAGAGTATTGTTAGTTTCTAATATAAAAAAATTAAAGGTAGGAATATATCAAAAAATTAAAGATAATACTAGTAGCCTCTGTGCAGGGGACGTGTGGATATAATACCCAAATCCCAGTTAGGGAGAGTTTTCCTTCCATTTCTTATAAATATATTTGTTGGTTATATAGTTGGATTTACTCTTGAGGAAGAAATAAAATATATATATTTTTAGATTAATTTTAGTTGTAATATAAAACAATAAAAAAGTAAAAAGTTATACATGATAAAACTTCAATACTTAAAACCATTTCATACATATCAATTGTTAATAAAAAGTAGATGCAAAAATAAAAAAAATTATATGTATATAAGTGAGAAAGGTTGGGCACCACTAACTCTCATTTAGAGGCTATTCAAATAATAAAAAATAAAAATTTATTGATGACCAAAAATTAAAAAGAGTAATAAAAAGTTAGTAATAAATAACAGAGATTGTTAATTTTTAATAGATTAATGAAAAGTGTATTAATAAAGTTCAAATTAATTAATTATAGATTAAATGGCCCTGTTTAAGTGGTTTAAATTATTTAAATTGATAAATAGTCATGATTTAATAGACTTCAAAATTTATGATGTATATGAAATATAATTTTTATCATATAATTATGTGTACTTATGGACATGTATATAAAATTAAAAAATTATATTTATGGTCCATGGTTCATCAATAATTAAAGAATTACAAATTTTTTGATATTTTGATTTTAAAATTAATATTTTAATAAGTTTTATAGGAAAAGTTAATATTTAACATTTTATTTTTGTATTATTGTGAAAAATATTTACGAATGTTATGTATCATTGCTCTAATTGTTACTAATTTATTTTATTTTATTGTTATTTATCTAAATAAATAATAAATTCTCATATTAGTTATTACTTTTTTAGTAGTTGTACAATGTTCAAATTATATATTCAATTACATAATGTTTTATTAAAATTGGACTAGCAGATTCAACCAAGATTTGAAAATCATCTCAGTTCAATAATAACTTCTTTCGTACAAAACTAAAAAATTGCTTGACTTCGGTGTAAGTTAAAAGGCACAAGAGAGTACTACTACAAAAATTGTTAATATTAATATATTAATGAAAAAGTATATTAATAGAGTTCTAATTAATTAATTAATTATAGTTAAACGACCTTGTTTAAATGGTTTAAATTATTTAAATTGATAAATCGTAATGATTTAATAGGGTTCAAAACTTATGATGCTTCGGAAATTCGATTTTTGTCATATAATCATGTGTGCATACAGACGCAGAAATAAAATTAAAAAACTATATTTATGGCAACCAGTAGTCAAACGTTAGCCACCTTGTTGAAGCCGCAATTTTTAAATTTAATATGGGCTTCAAGCATGCATAAAATAATGAAAATTTGATTTTATTAAGAGCCCAAAATCATTAGTATAAAATAAGAAAACTTAGTGAAAACTAAAGATTAGTTAAATTAATTAGGCCTAACGGGAACTAGAAAATGTATTAGCAATTATGGAACTTCTAATTTTATTAAACCAACTTTTATCAAATAATTGAGCTTATTTAAACTATTTAAAATTGAATATTGTTGAATGACATGACGGGCATTGGAAAAATGGAATATTAATTTTTAGGATTTTTAATTTTAGCACGTGTTGGTCAAATGTGTTGCCAACCCGTCAAACCCACAATTTTTTGTTTGAGCTGTGGGCTTCAAGCATGCGTAAAATGAAATTTTTACACCATAAGGCAAAATAGAAGAATAGAAAAATATATTATCGTTGAAGCTACTTTTGTTAAATATTTTAACTCATTTAGTTATTTAAAGTTGAAGGTCGTTACCATAAAAAAATTAGATGTTCATGATTTAATGGTATTAAATGGCATAATGGGCCATTTGAAAAAAACAGAATATCAATTCGTAAATTTTTATTTTATAAGTGGGTAAAGTATATTTAAATATATTATCATTTTTCTAAAAAAATTTATTCAAAGTTATGTTGACGTGGCCAAAATACTTAAATGGCCACGTTGTTATGTCTTATATACTTAATGTTGGTTTAAGTTATAGGCATGAAAATAACATTTTATATCATTGCTATAATTATTATTAATTAATTTTATTTTATAAGTAATAATATAATATTTAAATGATATTTTATTATAACTGCGTCATATGTGAGAACCATCACACGTGATGCAAAAAAGTCTTTGGGCGCCAATGAGAACTTCCTGCTTCTTACTTCCCATCTATCCCGCTCCCGCCCTCACCTCTCGTCTCCCTCCCCCATCGCCCCTTCGATTTCTCATCATTCTCACCAGCTTCCCCTGAGGTTCCCATTTTTGAAGTGAGATTCTTTCGCTACTTTTTATTAGACTTTTCATTTTGGTTTTTCTGGCTCTTCTTCGATCATGCTGGTGCCTTTGATTTCTGATTTTTTTTGCTGAAATTTCATGGCTTCGCTTGGAGTTTTTCATGCTGTTAATTTCTGGTTTCTTCGGTGGCATCCCTAAAATAGCATCTGATTCCTTCAAATTGTGGGTAGCTCAGTGGAAAATGGGCTTAATCAAAAACAGAATGTGACATAATTAGATCCCTAGTCTAAGAACGAAAACAGCCACCTCCCCAACATGTCCAAGTATCCTTTTATTCTAGACTCCATCTTTCGGCATCCATAGCAGGCATCCCATCTCTGGCAGGATGTCCCTATTGATACGAAATAAAGTAAGACTTTTTATTTCTAGCATACCAAAATATTTATTAGTTTGAAAAAGTCACACAATATGTAGATCATCTCTTGCAGGATGTCCCTGCTGATTTTCTTCCACTTTAACATGTTTTCTTTTTTTTTTTTTTTTTTTTTGATAGAACATGTTCTTAGAAGTTTGTTCATTTGAGTTTGATGCTATTAACTTTCTTCATGAATCACCACGTTCTATATTATTTAATGAGGAATTTGTGTTGTCTCTGATACATAAAATTAATTAAAAAAATTGCCCTATTTATTCTGATGATTTTCAGCATCATTCAATTTTTGCCCCTTTCATTATTGTGATGAATTCGAGTTTGTCATGGCTCAAATGTTTAAAACGTTATATGTCATTGCTGGTGCACCAATTCTGCCATTTTGTCCTGCATCTTATTTCCATTGAGTAACTACCTTTGGTCCTATATACCTATTGTTTTTGCCCATTAACCCCCTGCCCTCTCGTTAGTGATAATGTGGGCTCCTTTTAATTTGATTTCTATTAAATTGGAAGGGGTAGACCATGTGTTGCACTGTCATGGATGCTGCCCTTACTTTGATGAATTTCTTGAGGAGAAATGTTAAGAGGGTTATGAATATTACAATTTGTAATGTTTACAAGAATTTCTTAATTTTGTCACAAAAATCAGATTAAATATAATATGAAACATGGTAGAACGCCCATGCATGTGATTTTTCTTTAGTTATTTAAGTGGTTAATAATTTTTAGTTATGATTTAAGTTGAGTTTTTAAAAAAAAAAAATTTGATTTTATGATATGACATAACGCCTATGCATATGAGTTGTAACTGCTAATAAATGCTAGTTTTTATTTTCCTATGCATTGTTATCTATACCCAACTCCACATAAGAACCATCCTTGGACTTGCATAGCACATTCCCTTTTAATACGCAAATATATTTTATCCTTGTTAGATATGTAACTTATTATCCTTTGAGCTAGCATTGATACTATGTTGTTTGGATTGGCAAAGACATATGGGACCAGGCATAAAAAGGCGGTCAAAGGTTATGACCCTTCCAGTGGATGTTCTTAACGAATTGCAACATGATTTACACAAAGAAATTGATGGTGTAGTCGATGCTAATGATAGACATGATTTGCAGTTGAAAAATTCCTCAATAGTTGCAGGTATATCTTTTCAAAAAAGTCTTGTAGTATAAAATTAGTTCCCATTTTTCTACATTATAAATTGAAAAGTGTAGTTGCTAAGTACTTTCTTTTATTCCTAGGAGATCCATCCAATATGAAAAAAGTCGGCGTCCAAGTAAAGGATAAAGATAATGACAAATGAAGATAAAAAATGTAAAATTAGTTGTTCAAGTCTCCCTCTCGACTAATTGGATCAAAGATCCTGAAGTGGCTAGAAAATTGTCTCGACAATGCTCAATAATTGTCAGTATTCTAGCTCCACTAAAGGATAAAAAGAGTTGGAAATCCATCACATCTGAAGAAAAGTATCCTTTATATTGCCAATTGGAGGTAAGTGTTCAACAAAGTAAGCAACGATGTTTGAGTTATAAGTTTATTTTATTCTTTCTTATATTTGAGTCACTAACATTGTATTTATTTATTTCAAGGTTTACAGCAATTTTTTGACATCAAGAAAATGGACTCTGAACATGCAATGAAATGCTTGGAAGAGTATTTTTCAGGGGTATACAATCGTTTCCGCAAATATTGTAACACTCACTTTCAGTAAACAAAGAAAAAGGGCCTTAATCCCAAACTTCATCCATATCGAAATGTGAAAGAACAAGACTGGTTTTATCTTTGTGAACTATTTGAATCAGATTCATATAAGGTATGTTTTATCCAAAAAAATTATATTTAAAATAATACATCTAAATTATATAGGCAAATCATTTTACATGTCTTTTTCATGCAGAAACGCTCTGCTAAAAATAGTAGAAATCGTTCAATGCTATCAAAGCCTTTTGTGGTTGCTCTTGATGAGAAAGTAAGGATCTGATAAACAAAAATCTTATCTTTGTGTAATAAAAAATGCTATTTTTATACTAATATATTGTTTTTTGTACTTATGATGAGAAAGGATAAAGTTAGCGACCTTTCTGATGTCAACATGGTGGATCTATTTGCTAAAACACATAAAAAAGCAATGGGGATTTTGTCAATGAGTATGTACGTGATAAATATGTAAGTAATATTTTCTTCCACTTCTTTGGCATTTCAAATAGGGGTGGGAATCGGGGCGGGTCGACCCGTGACCCGCCCGCCCGACCCTGTTTTAATACCGGGGCGGGTCAGGGGTGCGTACCCGGCGGGGGCGGGTCGGGATTTTCGGGTTTTTAAAGAAATGCGGGTCGGGGCGGGGCGGGGCAAAATTCGAGTTTTTACAGCCGGTCGGGGCGGGTCTACTTGCTGACCCGTTTTCTGATATTTTACATTAAAAAGAAAAACCACGTTCAATGCTAATATTCATGTTTTATTTAATTATTTATATTTACTTTGATTGATTAATAATAGATTCAAGCATATAGTAGTTAAATTTAATATAAATTTGTCTTTATACTTGATAGTTTTATAAATTTTTAAAAATTTCTTACTTGACCCGCAATTTTTTACCCGACCCGATACCGACCCGAATTTTGTCCCGAGACCTTGTAGAAAAAAGTAAGGGTCAAACCGACCTTGTCCCGACCCGGTATAAAATAAGAGTCAAACAAGATTTTTGAAAAGGAGGGTCAGGGTTGGGCACACCCTGACCCGCCCCGATTCCCACCCCTAATTTCAAACCTATTTGCTAAAAAGTTAAGAATCCGAAATGTGTCAGCCTACGCTAATATGCCCATTTACATGTACAATAGCCACAACCTTTAATTCAAGTATTTTAGCATTAAATTCATGACCAAATAGAGTAATATTTGTAACTAAGTAGGACTAACTCAAAATAAAACGCATTTTTGTATATGAGTTCAGCTTCAAATGATAGATAAATTAGATGAAACTCAAGAGGATGAACCTCCAAGTCAAAGTAAAATTTATGAGGAGGAAGTCATGGGTAGAAATCTGGTGTTATGAAAGGATTGGGTTTAGGACCAAAACCCAAAAAAGTTTGCATGCACATGGCAAATAATAGAGTTAAAGTACAGGACCTACAAAACAAAATATCCTGGCAAGAGTCCAAGATGATTGAGCAAGACTCTAAGATCGTGTCGTAGGATGAAAAATTATTGCACAAGAAGTGGTAATCAATGACACATGTAAAATGATAGATTTAATGAAGCAAGCTCTATTAAAGAATGTGGGGAGTTCCTCCTCTCCTAATGTTGAAGGTATGAACAAACTAGTAATCTATGGCTTGGCATAATAACAACAGTTATTATATATATCTTGCTAATTTTATTCTGTGTACTTTCTAGGATTATGATTAATGGTAGCATGCTACTACTTTTTGGAGCTTGAAACTTTTTGAAAGCGTCATGGTCAACCTCTTGTGTCCCTTTAATTTTACAAGTTGGAATACATTGCATGAGATTAATGGAGGCAACTACTTTTTACAAGAATGATAAAGCCTGAATGCAAACAAAGGTGCCCATATTGAAATTGTTTTCAAGTCCTCTTCCACAAATGTTTTGTATTATAATGTGGATGCCAAAGCACTTAATTCTCATTATATGATCAAGCACGGCTTCTCCATTCTTACTTTTACTTAACAAATCATATTAATACAATATTAAACATAATATCACTAATGTATTTTTAGATATAAATAGTCATTTTGTAGTTTATATTTTCAATTTACTTTGTAATTATATCCCAAATCTCTATGTTTTTCAATAGTCAACTGGACAACAGCAGAAGTCTCAACAACCTCTATCCCCGAACTTAATTGCCGCTATTGGGTGCTTAGGAATTGATACATATGATCTCAAAATTCTTATACTAGTAAAGTATATTAGCTTTATAAGTTCACGGCTCTATATAAGAGAAAATAGAATATGTCTAATGCTACTTGACTTGTATTGAAATGTTTGCACATTGTTGAAGAAGAAGATGAGAAATTTCAGTCCTGGTTTCAAAAGCATTGAAATACACAAAATTTCTTATTATATTTGGCCTTATGTTTAGTTTATGTATTTTTTCAATGCAAGTATTGAATTAAATTAATTTGGTAGAAGGAAAATTTTCATAATGAAGTGCTCTTAAATATCTTCATGGATAAGCACTTGGAGTAAAGGCATTGCAATATGCTATGGGCACTTATGTTCAATTTGTGATAGAATGTAAACTTTGGATTATTTTAAGTTACAATCACTATCGGATGTATTTGAGAATGATTATCTTTCATTAATATGGTTATTTAATGTGTCGTTTTATTTTTCCTGTTCTAATAGGTTGTGATGAACGTTTGACATATGAATTTGACAAAATATTGTTGTAATTGATGAATGAAAAATTTATATGCTAATTGTCTTCAATTGCAACGAAAGATATGACTTATTGCAACGAAGATATGAATTATTGCAACGAAATTTGTTCGTTAGTAATGTATTAACATGGTTAAACTTGGGCTTTTTCTACAATGAAAATAATCGTTGCAACTAACTATCATAAACTTCCCCACGAGGGTGTACCAACCAACGTGCAACGATTTTTTTGTTGCAAATATATTTTTGCAACGAAATTGTTGTCATTAGCAACGAAATGTTTCAGTTGGTAATGTAATAAAATGGTTAATATGTGAATTTTAACAACGAAAATAGTCTTTACAATATTAGCAACGAAAATAATTTCGTTGCAATAGGCTTTTTCCACTAAAATTTTTCCTTGCAATAGTTCTCAGCAATCAAATTCTTATAAACTGTGCTCGTTAGAATAGTCGCATTTTGTAATATCTATTCCATTTCATTCCATTCTCACCGTTTGCATCTTACTAATCAAAGTCAACCAACCCTACCTCTCTCATTTAAGACTCAGATAAGTTCGGTTGATCATAATTCAGGTTGAAATTTCAAGTGAAATTTGAATATTTTATTATCTTTTACACGTATTTATCTAAATTCTCATCTATATTAAATAGGGGGTGCAAGCCAGGCAAGTTTTCCCGACCTAGCCCGGTCCAGCACCTTAAAAAACTAGTTTTGAATTTTTTGCAAAAGTACTTTTTGTCTATTAGTAACGGGTTTGACCCTGTCCAGAGCTTATTAGTACTGACCTCCTGGACCCGGATCAGCCCTTAAAAAACCTGTCCTCTTTACACCATTAAAAACAGTTTTTTTTTTACAAAAAAAAAATTTTATGGTATGAAATAACCTTAAAAGATATAAAAATTCAAATTATTTTAATAAGAATGACCAACAATTCTTTAAAAAAATCTAGTTTACCTAATCTTTCTAGAATTATTTAGTTAAGTTAGAAATCGAGTTTCATCTAAATAAAAAATATGCATGGGCCATTTAAAAAATATGTGAAATCAATGTAATAAAATTATTTGATATACATATAGATATCAATTTCAATTTCATATATTTAACATCTAAATTGTGTAAAATATTATTCCTAGGTAGATAAATGATTCCTCAAATTATCATTGTTACATTCTAATGCATTTATAAATAAATTTATGCATCTTTTCACAATTTATACATAATTATATATGTTTTTAACCAAGTACAACTTATCTAAGAATTTAATTAAAATGATTTTTTGTACCATATTAAAATAAATAAATTGTTCCATAAAATCTTCACGGATAATACTTACTTGAGATTACAAAAAAAAATAAGAATAGGAAGTTTTACGGGATACATATATATCTATTTTCAAAGTTTATATATATATATATTTGCAATGTAGATGTGAAAGACTTCAAAATATAAGACTAAATGTTATTTATTTATGAAAATAATTAAAATAGACCTATATTTTTTTCTTGGAGGCCACAAATGCTATTTACATCCATCTTTCCTTAAAAATTACTAAAATTGATATATTTTTTAATTTGCTTTAAAAGAATATTTTCTAATCAAAATGATATGTAAGAGTTGGAGCATTCACATCGTTTGGTCCATTATGTAAAAAATAAATGAAACAAAAATAATTTATTTTTAACCCTATCCAGACTTGCTCTGAATTGAACATGAATTAATAAGACAGTTTAATATCAAATTCAACCAAATTTGGAATATATAAGGACAAAATTAATAACGGGTATACGTGTGGCAATAATAATAGGACCATCATCACTACTTCCATTTTTTAATTTATTGTAAAAATTGTCTCTATACAATTATTTTAAAATTTATTGTAGAAATATTCTCTATATAATTATTTGAAATTTATTATAGAAATATTCTCCATATAAAATTATTTTTAAATTTATTGTAGAACGTTCTCAATCTAATTATTTTAAAATTTATGATTTAAATTATTATATAATTTTTTCATATAATTATTTTAAAATTTACATTTTAAAACTTATTGTAGAAATTTTCTTCATATAATTGTTTCAAATTTTCTTTTTTAAAATTTATCGTGGAAATGTTCTCTATATTAGTATTTTAAATTTTTCATTTTTAAATTTATTGTGGAAACATTCTCCACATAATTATTTTAAATTTATTAGAAAAATATTCTTCATATAATTATCTTAAAATTTATTGAAAAAGTTCTCCCTGTAATTACTTTTAAGTTTATATTTTGAATTAATTTGAAAAACAACTTTATTTTTTGAACCTATCCCGGATCCTATCAAACCCGAATTGGATTTGATGCTACAAAGTTTGGTATCGGGTTCAACCCAGAACTAAATGCATAGGGTCAAAATACGTACCGAGTGTGAGGCAGGTAAAACCCGCCCGATGTGCACTTATAGTAGAAAGGGAGGTGGAAAATGGAAAAGTAAATTTTTTGAGATGATATAATAGGATAGAAGTAAAGCATGAAAAAATATATCAAAAAATATTTTTCTCGATTTCTTTATTTGGCCATTCTCAAACTCGGCATGGAAAATTTTTGATTTTTTCGAATACAATTTTTAACCCTGCCCTGGACCTACTTTGACCTGGACTGGAATTTGTGGCATAGGGTGAACCACGTAGTATTGTCATGGGTAAGGGTGATAATGGATCGGGTTTGACGGTTTGGAGTTTAATCCTAATCTTAACCCATTTAAAATATTTTAACCCTAATCTGTTTATTAACTCATTCAAAAAACTTCAACTTTAACCCATTTATAACCCATTTAATAAACGGGTTGGCGGGTTCTTAACGGGATATATAGTAGATGACTTAAAGTCCTAAACTCTGATAAACGATAATCTCACAGGGAGATACCAGAAAACGTTTACAGCACAAGGGAAATGAAAATAGTGTAGTAACAGGAAAATTGAATTTGGGGCAGCAGTGGGAAACAAAAATTAAGTAACAGGAGGAATACTTAGCGAAGAAAAATATCTAAGGGGTTTACATATATATATAACTTTAACGAGTTAAATAAGTTGAACATGTTAAACGGGTTACTAAATGGGTTGGCAGGTTATAAAATTTCAACCTTAATCTGTTTATTTAATTAAATTGTTTAATTGGTTGGCGAATTATAACTCATTTATTTTAAAATCTAAATCCAAACCCATTTATAAACGGGTTGGACGAATGGGTTGACGGATTGACCGTGACTATTAACACCCCTAGTCATATGTACTAGGTCTGTGTCGGATAAAACTCGCCCAGCTTACACTCCTACCTTTAAAAATCATGATAAACTTAGAGGTAATTTGAAAAAGATAAAATGTATTTATAATAGAACATGATTCCTTACACTCAGGTGCACTTAGGCTTGGTGCACTTGGGTGCATTTAATCTATTTTTTAACTTTTTAAAAACTTTTTTATACAACTGTTAAACTAAGTATATTTAACATGCTTATCAAGTTTTTACCATTTTTGAAAATTTTTATATATTTCTTTTTTATTTTTAAAAATTAGTGGTATTTTTAATAATTTAAATTTACTAAAATGTCACTGATTTTTAAAAATAAAAAATCTCAAAATCTCAAAAAATAGTAAAACTTGATACGCATGTTAAATATACTTAGTTTAACAATTGTATAAAAAGGTTTTAAAAATAAAAAAAGGTTAAAGCACCTAGGTGCACTGTTTTAGAATTCATTTATAATTTTTAAAGGGTTTTAACACTATGCAACTGATACCCACTAAAATATTGGTGGGAACTTCATAGAGCTGTCTCAGCTTGATAACTATATAACTTCCCACATCCGTCTTAGCTTGATGACAATCTAAAATCTACTTTGTCCATCATATTTAGAATTTCTTTTTACAACAAAACCAAATTTGATTCAAATCAAACATGTGTATATCTGTAATAAAAAAAAACTGCATGGATCATATCTAATAAAGGTGGAAAATCAACATGATAAAAATTTTAAACTTATATATGCATCTAACTTCAAACTTGTTAGTTCAACATGTAAATCATCTTTTTGATGTTGAAACAAAATATTTCTGGGCCTAGCCCATTAATAGATTGCTAGAAGGGTGTCTGAATAATGCGAAATCACAAATGGACGCATTTTATTGCATGGAAGGCTTCACAATTTGTGCAGGAGGGTAGTCCTCGCTTAATGAAAACGTTTTGGGCTTAGGCTTGGCCTAGGAAATAAATGGATATTGAATCCTTTTTTTTTTTTTTTTGTTAAAAGAGTAGTGGGTTGAGTTTAACAAAGTGATCGTGATCTCTATGTGGATTGCAACAAGTAATCACCTCTATTGCCGTATACCAGATGATTTACGTAGAATGGACTTGCTTTTATATTTTAACATTTTTATTTTTCTTAATAATATTTATCTATATTTTAATGTTAGCAACGTGATCTCGTTTTAACATTGCGGTAGTTTTGTGGAGTTATTAGGGCCGTTTATTGACAATGGGACGTGTATTAATTTAAAATCTAGAAGTGAGTTGTCTTGGATCGTCGCTTGTGATGTGTCGTTGCCATTTGCCACTGACTCCGATTTGATTCACCAATCAGAAACACAGTCTCTCAAATGGCTTCCCATCGCTGAGAAACGAAAGCAGGAAACCCTGGAATATTGGCGATGGAGTCTCAATACCCCAAACCCCACGCCTATGGCTGCAATGGGAAGCTTCAGGTCGTTCGCGCCCAGCAATCTGGCAACGATCGCGGCAGCAGCAGCGGAGACAACGGCGGTGGCGGCGACCTTCGAGCTCACCTGGACTGCAATCTCGCCGCTCTCTGTGACCACATCCAGATGGAGGGCTTCAATTCCGGCCTCTTCTCCGACATCGTCGTCCACGCCATGGGCGGCACCTACCGTCTCCACCGCCTCATCCTCTCGCGCAGCTCCTACTTCAGGTACCTCCCTCCACCGGCACGATCGAATTCAATTGCATTTTAGTTTGGAAGTCAGAGATGGTAAATTCGCTTTGCAATTGTGTTGGAAGTCGAGATTGGTGTCGGTTGCAGGAGTTGGCCCGGTGCTGAAATTTTTTTTTTTTTTAAATTTCATTTGATTGGTGAGCTATCGCATTCTGCTGCTGTTTTTATTTATTTTTATGGCTTGGAAATTGTTGAAACGTCTTAGTGGAATTTTCTGTCTACAATAGCATCTGCCCACCCATAATCCTGGTTGAAATTCGACCACGTTGATGATGATTGCAATTTGAAGTTGCAATGCATTGGCCACCTACTGCATCTTTGATAACACGCGCATTCCCAATCCTGCATAGATTTAAACTTTAAAGCTCGCCGTCCATTTGCTGTTCTTTTTCTTCTTTATTGTTTTCTTTCTGCACAAATTTTCAATTTTCTGGATTTGGTTAGAACTGGTTCCTAGTTTGGAAGCCAAGTAGCACAATAGGGTACTTGACTAAAGGAACTAAGTACTAGTTAGAATGGAGGAAAGAGATGGAGGGTTGTAGATAACAATACCTTCCCATTAGCACAATGTTTTATATGTACAATGAAAGCATTGCTATTTTCCAGGTCCTACATGCATTGTCCTGGAGGACAAAGCTGGAATCAGTTCTAACCAGCATTGCTGCTTTGTTTCTTGCACTAGGATTTCTTGCAATATCTTCTCAAATACCATCATGACTAGAAACCTTTGTGTCCAACAAAGAAATATACTTGTCCAGTGGATATTGATGCAAGACTTATACTCATGGATTATTTATTTTCTAGGAACATGCTTCATGGGCCATGGAAAGAGGCCAGTGCACCAGTGCTGAACCTGCACATTGATGATGACAATGTAAATGATAAGGCAATTGCAACAGCCCTTGCATACCTTTATGGACATCATCCAAAGCTTAATGATAATAATGCATTTCGTGTCCTTGCTGCTGCATCTTTTCTGGATCTTCAGGTATGCAATGGATATAAAGCAGGCTTGGCCGTGCACTGGAATGCTCAATTTGCTTGCTTTTATCTTTATTCCTCTCTTTTTAAACTGTTATGTCTATTCTTAACTGTGCCTACTGATTTCAGGATTTATGTTCTATATGCACGGACTTCATCATTTCTGAACTATGGACTTCAAATTTTTTAGCCTATCAGGTGCTTTTCTTCTGCTTCTGTTGGATTCTTCCCTTTATTTTGAGTTCTAACAGTTTGTCTTTATCATTCAGGTATTCGCAGAGAGCCAGGACTATGGTATTCATGGAGAAAGAGTTAGGAATGCATGCTGGGGCTACTTATGTCAAAGTGGTGCTATGGAATTGAGAGAGGTATTTGACAAATACCAGTATGTTCTCGTAGATGATAGGTTTGAAGATTGAAATGTTCTTCCATGCCCTACAGCCCCATGTCAGTTTGTAAAATGCAATAGAAATAAATGAGGAAGCCACAGATAATTCCCTCACATTTTAAGCATGGAACCAGGAATAATTCCTTGCAATTATAAATATGTTAGCCAAGAATAATACCTTCACCTTTCAGGATAGAATTCCCTGTGGTTGAAGCATTCAAGGAAATTAACTGAGTTCAGTACTCTTCAACTTTAAGCATATTTAAAATTTTTGGTTCTATGCAGTAAATACTAATCATAGACAACAAAGTAGCTAGGCCTGTACATTCCAGTTATGCATCCTACCTGCAAAGCATCATGGTAACCAATAACTGCATCTGTTGGATTTACTTTTGATTAGCTCTCTTATCATCATAGAAAATCCTCATTGGTACAAGAAACTAGCATTTATGTGGATCATTCTACGGATTATCTTGCTTATGCATGATTATCTGGGCGTTGTGATGTTAGGTGCTTCCCAAACTTTCTTCTCACACTCTACATGCTCTTCTCACCTCAGATGAATTATGGGTGCCTTGCGAAGAAAAAAGGTAAGGAAGAATTTTGGCCGCAAATTATTGGATTTCGTGATTCGCGACTTCAATTTCTTTTTAAATTTGAGTTTCTTTTGCTTTTTTAAAGGTTTGAATTGGCTTTGTACACTCTTCTTGCAAAAGGTGCTTCTTTCAAGGAAGATCAAACTGAACAATCCAGTTCAGGTTCCGAGACAGGTACAGCTGTGGATTCTGGTTCCTCAGCATTGAAGGGAAAGAACATTATCAATGGAAGCACTAGCAAACAGCTAATGGAAACTGAAGTTGGGTGCATGAGTTTGCAAGATAACCTTGACAGACATAAAACTGCTCATAATATTCTGGTTGAGCTTGCAGACTGTGTAGTAGATTTTCACAATGCTGCTTCCAGGTCTAATCCATTGCAAGTTCAACAGGAAACATACTCTCCTCCAGTTTCTGCACCTCTATATTCTTGCAAGATGGAACAATCAACATCCCAGAGTAACTCATTCTGTAGTTCAGATACTATCAGAACATCAAGTGCTTATGCTGAAACACAAAAGAGCATTGAGGCAAATAGAATGGGAGGCAATGGAGATGTGATGGGTGGAACCTCCAATGAAAGCACTTGTTACCATTTTAATAGTGGTATCTGGCTTTCTGGGGAGCAATCTAGGACCTGCACTTCCATGACCACCTCTTCCTGTAATGAAGTCATTACAAGTGAGTGGGGAAGATGCACCATGCCGTCTTCGTGGGGTGGGCGAGTTGTTGGCAGAAGACAGCTAAAGAGTTGTGCCAAGGGGAACTGTGGTGTTCGTGATGAAGAATACGATGCATTTATCAACATTTTTGAAGGAGGTTCACTTCTGTATTGCAACATGTCCTTTGAGGCTTTGCTAAATGTCAGGAAGCAGCTGGAAGAACTGGGCTTTCCTTGTAAAGCAGTGAATGATGGTCTCTGGTTGCAGGTTAGAAAGCAAAGCCCTCTTGCGAGACCTGGTTTTCAGTTGCGACCATATAGTTGTTGCCATGCATGTGTATAATGATCTCTTGTTTATGAACAGGATCTGATATATATCTTTGTCCATTTCACTTGCTTGCAGATGCTTCTAAGTCATAGAGTGCAGGAAATAGGCGCTGATACATGCAAAAGTTGTTGTCTTACAAGCATGGCATGTCCCTGCAGGCAACAGCATGGATTTTCACATGTTGGTCCTCCCACAGGTTACTATAAGCAAGAGCACGAGCGCAACAGTGCATCTGGCAACATGGGAAATATGTATCTTGCTGATGCTCAAGGAGAAGGGAATGGCCTATTTCGGCCAGTACGTGTGCATGTAAGAGGACCCATTGATGGGCTTGCAGGTATTGGGCGAGGAACTACATTTGTACCGGCCACTGCTTGGGCTCCAACGCGTTTTGTTTTTTCCCGAGTCCCTTTTGGTCTGGGAAACAGAAATTGCCAGCAGTCCCTAGCTCATGATGAGTCAGAAGCAAGGGTTGATCTTAATGGAGAGACATCGGGAGATGGCTTGACTGCTTTGGTTGGGCTTAGCCAAGGGAACAATGTGATTACAGTTCATGCTGAGGAAACTGAAAGAGAAATGCAAAGCAGATATCCTGGTGTATCTGTTGCTAGTCCAAGTTCTAGTGGTATTTCTGCCCACGTGCTAGAATCACAGGAACATCCCCTTGGAATAGATTGGGATAATGGTGAGGGTTCTTCCATTGCACTTGATTTGAAGACACCACTGCGCCACTTCCCTCCATTTCGTTTTGGGTGAGTTCATAGCATGAGCATTTTTTTATGTTACAAAATTCGACGACTAGCATACATGGAAAATTCAACACATGGGGATTCAAATAGTTGATTTTAATGCAAATATCTCGGGGAACAGAAACGTTAATCTCTTGTTCCAGATAAGTTAGTTTGTTGAATGCATTTTTGGGTTCAGGAAGGGGCTGAAGTAGTGTTTGCGGTGTTAAGGACCTCTCTATTTTTGCCCTTGTAGTTGATGTCTCAGTAAAAATTGCTTTCTGCTGACTTTTCAGTGTAGAATTTGAGGATGTTCACAGGCTTGCTGATAGCCAAGTGAAGCACTCTCCAGAAGTATTCTATGCAGGTTCATTGTGGAAGGTATTTTAATTTAAACCCTTTCATGCCTGAGTGTTTTTTCTTCCATTCCACAGATTCACTGCGAATGCAACCATGTGCTAAATAGTGACAACCCAAACATGTGCATTTGTGCTCAACAATCAGCTGTTACAGTCGGCCATTTTGCCTATTGGAAATTTTGATGTCTCTGTATCTCTGAACATTGATATTTGATCCGTTAGTGGGACTCAGTCATGAACACAAAATCTAATATGCAGCGCAGCTTATTTCGACTTTAAATAATCCTGTAATTTGTCAAGTTGGCATTAATGACTAACTACAGTGCTAGATTATGGCTAAACAGAGCCAATACTGAACTCAATAAATCTTTCCTATTTGTAGGTTAGTGTCCAGGCTTTTAATGATGAAGATCCTCAAGGACGTCGTACTCTTGGTAATGTTCTATCAGCATGGTTCATTGATATTGAATCGAAATAGAAAAGTTGTGTTTTGACATTTATTTCTTCTGCACTTTAGGATTATTTCTTCATCGACGCAAGGCAGAAATGACAGATTCTTTGAGCAAGGTTGGTTATTTTTCTCATAAAACTGAATTATGATTTATAGATTTATACATGAAGAGCTTCATGCCACATTCTATCTGCAGGTACATATGTACATAGATTCTCGGGAGAAGGTTACTGCTCGATATCAGGTAACAACCTCTTTTGAATTTTCCAACTTGATAACCTGTCTTCTAGCATGTGGTAGCATAATGCTTGAATACACAACTGCCAAAATGTAGAACATGCACCACAGGCTAGTTATGTACGCAGTTTGCTACACCAGTGTTTTGCATAACCATGCAAATTTTTTTTCCATTACAAATAGTCTCAGATTCAGGAATCTATGCTCAATGTTGACTATTTCAATAATTCCTCGAACTTCACATCCAAGGGCCCTTTTATCTGATGGTTATGATCTGTTGGTTGGGCCCTGAGTGCCCCACTGGATTATTTTGGTTTCATGGATTGTTCTGTGGGTCCAACTTTTGTGCTACATAAACTAAATCAGTGTGGTACATGATTCAGTTTCCATGACTAGGAATTTGTATTGAATTTGCTATCCTATTTCCTCTATCCAGTTAATTTGCCCATCAAAGAGAGAAGTCATGGTGTTCGGAAGCTTCAAACAGCCAGGAACTTTGCTGCCCAAAGCTCCCAAGGGATGGGGTTGGCGAACAGCTTTGTTATTTGACGAGTTACCCGATCTCCTCCAAGGTGGAGCACTGCGGGTGGCTGCTGTTGTGCAACTTGTTTGAGGTCAAGAAGCTAAATTTGAAATGCAGGTGCGTTTTAAAGCATGATGCTCACAAAGAGCTGCATGAATTGGGAAAACGTATTTTCTTGTACATAGGAGACAGGTTTCATCTATTTTGGATCCAACTTGAAAATTGTGGGCAATGAACTTTTTCTGAGTACTTGTCATTTGGTCGATGTTCAACTAGCTTAGTACTTGGTGCCGTTTGCATTGCCCTTTGTTATCAATAGACCATAGAGGATGAAATACACTTCCTGATGACTGTCGTCATCAACCATCTTTTCTTAGTATAACTGCAGCATAATACTTATTTGAATCGCATGGATTGGGACTTCACGTCAAACAACTCCATTTGTCCAATGCCAGGATGTGAATTCTAAGTGATAAGTTCACTTCATTTAATTGCCAAGAACCAAGGTTTGAAGTTAGTAGAAGCATTTTCCTCTTTACCTCTCTCTTACAGTTGTCTGTCATGAGTTGCATGATTATCCAATGTGGGTAATATGATTATAAAAAAAAAGAGTCTACATTGAGATGTCGTCGCGTAATCAGCCAAAGATGCTCTTGATTAGATAGTTACTATCCGTGGTTGTTGAATATAGCAACGGAACCATGTGGAGTTTTTTTTGCTTTTTGGTCCTAATAATACAAATTTGGTTTAAACCCACGGGTTTCGCGCATTTTCTTTTAAAAATCCTGCAGGTTAGATGTCTTTGCATTTTGATTCCTACCATCAAGATACCCAACCAACCACTATTATTTGTAAATGAGAAAGTTTCAAATACCCTTAGTTCTTAGTTAAGTTGACTCGTATATACATGCAGAACAATTTTGTACAGCCTAGTTGAGTTGACTCATGAATATAAGTTGACTCATGTTTGATCATAAGTTAACTTAGACTTATGTACGGTGCAATTTTTGATGTAACTAGGTTGAGAATCCTTTTAAGGGTAATATTGTCATTTAAAAAATTATGGATAGCTATTGACAAATTTTCCGTCCGTTTGATGACTTGTATTAATGGTAAGAGTTTAAAAAAGCAAATGCGTGGAACTTGTAAGTTAAAAACTAAATATGCATAGTTAGAAAGATGAAAATGCAAATAACCTTAATCATGCATGAAATGTATATAATTCCAATTGAACCTTCTCCAACATGCTGACTCCCTCTCACCCTTGCGGACTCACAATGGCAGTCTAGGAGCCAGATGTATTTCGCCGACACGAATCAAAAACAAATACCCAAAAGACATCTCTGTTAATAAATGTTGCTACGTGCTCAGCAAAAGCGAGTTTGGAAACTTAAGCTTGTATTTGGTGGGAATGATTTGGCTAGAGAGCGTATGGCGCGACGCCATGAGATGGACAGGGCTGTGGCTGAAGCAAGTAGATAGACAGAGCAAGCTGTTGTGATGGAGAAGGCGACCGGCTTCTGGATTTAGGGGTGGTGTTGGCAGCGGTTTCTATGGAGAGTCGCTGAATTAACAGCCGCATGGAAGATGATGGAGACTCCGGCTACCCTGTTTCTGTCCGCCGAGAATAGGAAGAAAAGCATGCTGCATGGTATTGTTGGCTCTACTCGTAGAACTTGTGGTATTGGAGCTGGCTGGTCCATTTGGGGACTCGTCAAATGCTAATTTGGCCATGGCATCTAATGGAGAGGAAGAAGAATACAGCTACCGGTCGTAAAGGGTTTTCATTCGATTGATCTTCTCGGATTGTAAAATCACCGTCTGACTGCTGTCAGTTCTGAGAAGACAAAGCTTCCACCAAAGATGTAAGAGTTGCCGTCGGTTTCAGATCAGGCAGAGGCCGCATGGCAATGATGGCTGGATTTTGCCAAGAGAACAATGCCTTGGATTGGATCTGCAAGTAGCGGCTAATGGGATGAGAACAAAGGCAGCCATGAACAGAGCTTAGATGGAAGCGTCACCAAATCTGTGCATGTGCGGCCACGAACGCTTCACTCCAGCCCCAAATTAAAATTTGCTGGTTATCTCAGAAATTTCACATGCTTGCTAACGACAATTAGTCACATCTGTGACAAAATGAGCATTTTTAGATTAAATACAAACGTAATAATATATTTCGGATTTTTAAAATATAATAGATATAAGCTTAGCAAACGCAGTGTGTACACTTGAGCAATACGCTAAATTTCATAATGAATACAACGATGTGTTCATGTGTGTTCATCCCTAGGAGCAGGCACCAACTCACGGATTCGCACAATAAACAACGGCAATAGTTTTGGGGCTGCAGTTGTATGCACCTCAATGCACCCAGGTGCATACAACTATTTTTTTTTTTTTTTTCGAAATTTTTTTTACAAAACAATCAATCTAAGTGTATTTAACATACATATCAATTTTTACAAATTTTCGAGATTTTTAGATTTTTTTAGATTTTTAAAAATCAAAAATTACTAAAATGCCACTGATTTTTAAAAATCTAAAAAAAATATCTAAAAGTCTCCAAAAATGATAAAAATTAATACATATGTTAAATATATCTAGATTAACAACTTTATGAAAAATGCAATCGCAGCCCATAGTTTTGACACTAAGCAAACTCACCCTCGTTTTCCATCATTTCATGTGTTCTTACATGAAAGGAAGAAATGAATCAGCTAAATCTCCGTGAATCACGCGATTAACATTTTTGTTACACATGGACTGCCAGCTTGCACTTGTGAATGTTTAATCATGGACAGCAACTAAGGGTGTGTTTGATAATAAATAAAAGTTGTGAAATTAAAACACTTCTCCGTCCAAAACTACCTTTTTTTTAATCATTTCTTCACATTTTTCTATATAATTACCCTACTTTTTAATCATTTCTACACATTTACCAACACAACTAACCTATCTATTTCAACTTTTATCTAATTTATTCATCATCATTACTCCTATCACGTCACATCATTTGACAACTTTTATTCTCTAAAATTTTTCATCAAAAGTTTTATCCATTCCCAAACATACCTTAAGTATAAAAATGAATCTAAAGCACTTGGAGGATAGGAAAAACTTTTTTTTGATGTAGAAATGGGATTAAGAAGAGACTTTGCAATGCTTATTTCATTAATTGAATTGTATTTACAAACTGGTGGAACCCAAACGAAGTGGCGAGAAAGCGAGAGGGAGGGAGGGAGACCTCTATATGTCCAAATAAGCCTCTCTGGGTTAATCCTGGATTCACTCTTACCACCTAGGAAATAACTTAACTTTTCCTCCTAGATAAATACTGAAAAGGTAAAATCTCAATTGCATATATGATACACGGGAACATTTGATGGGATCTCCCGCTGGTGGGAGCCTATGATGGAATCTCCATCAGTTCTAGTTGCTTTTTGAGGCAGGCACCACAGAGTAAGAATAAACAAAAGAAATCGCAAGCGCTGGAGCTGTATGGACCGGTACCTGCTACATGAAGTAGCTCAATGCACTCCTCTTCCTTGATCCGCCTTCTCCATATAGATCATTCCATTGTACAAGTTCACTCATATTTGTTGACTCAGATGATACACTAGCACAGACCTGTGTGCAGCAATTTTAGTGTAATAGCCACAAAGAATATACAACATGACGGAAAATGATTCAATGCACCAGGGTGCATTCTGCAAAATCCCATTTTTTTATTTTTATTTTTAAATTCTTTTCATACACATGTTAATCTAAGTGTATTTAATATGCGTATCAATTTTTACCATTTTTTGGAGATTTTTAGATTTTTTTTTTTTTTGAATTTTTAAAAATCGGTGGCATTTTATTTTTAAAAATCCAAAAAAAATATCTAAAAATCTCCAAAAAATGATAAAAATCGATACACATGTTAAATGCACTTAGGTTAACAGTTTCATGAACAAATTCTAAAATATATATATATATATATATATATATATATACAGTTTCATTAACAAATTTTAAAATATATATATATATATACAGTTTCATGAACAAATTTTAATATATATATATATATATATGTTAAAAAAGCACCCTGCTGCATTGAATCATTTCCCCAACATAACAAGAAACATTTAGGAAGACTATGCATCCCAACATGCAACTCTGAAACATCCACATTCTCAGAACGTGCAAAAACTGAAAAGAAACTTACCTGCTCATGTGCATATCTGAAATCATCCATGTTCAAAGGGCGGATGTCTGCACTCCCATGCATTGTTGGGGGCGATCTGTTCTCTGCTAATGCTAGGATTTTTTCCTGCAAAATGAGGAACAAATAAATAATAAATATTTAGATTCCAAAATAAACTCAACTCAACCGAGTCAGCTTGAGAGGGCAAAAAAAGTGAAAATCGTCAAAACGAGAATGAGACACAAAATTCACTATGATTCCCAAAAATTCGAATTTTTTATTAACGGTGTGACATGACAAGGGATAATGATTGGGAACAAAATTCATAAAGGTATATACACACAGGTTGTGTAGATACAAAAGAACGAGCATTAAGATTGAAAACTAAGAACAATGAAGAAAAAGTTGGTTAGTTGCTATTTACATTTTACATCAATTAATTTCCCTGCTAACAGAAAAACTAAAATCCAAGAGTGTGTTTAGAAAGTGATAAAACTTTTGAATGAACAGTTTTTTGTGTAAAAGTTTTTGAAATTGGAGAAAATAATATAATATGATATAGGTAATAATAATGAGTAAAAATAACAAAGCTATAATAGATTAATTTTATGAATAGTTGTATAAAATAATAGAAATAATTGAAAAGTATGACAGTTGTATAGGAATATCCAAAGAAATAATTAAAAATAAAATAATTATGAAGATTGAAAAGTTTTAGATTGAAAATTTTTTATGATAGAAATTTAAGTTTTGCCAAACATGCCCCAAAATTAGATAAAATGAAGAGTATTTCTTCAACCTCGAAGAGGAATTAAACAGAATTTCAGAGCCTTGGATTCACTAAGAACAATACAATTGAACAATTAGATCATTCTCGGTTGTAAAAATACATTACTACTACACCGTAATTAGAGAGGAAATACTTTAATGAAACTGATATCATTGAAGAAATTCAATTGCTATCCTCAAAAAAAAAAAAAAAAAAAAAAAAATAATAATAATAATAATAATAATAATAATAATAAAATACTTCAGTTGCTGCTCAATTTTGGCCCATTTTGATGAGTTAATCAAAATCCAATCCACGATTTTTTTTAAGATCATTTTTTACCACATACCAAAGATCATTTCATTCAAAATTCTGGTGAGTTGCACATGCTTACGAATATTCATAATAATATACAAAATATGAAAATCATTTACATCCACTCGAAGAATTATTAGAATGCAATGATAATTTACAGAATCATTTTTCTAAATAGGAAGAATGTATTAGATGGTCTAAATGGTAAATTAACATTTTTGAAATGGATACATAAATCAAACAATTTTATCAGTGATTTTACACTTACCAAACAGAGTAGACAGCAATATTTGAGATGGATGAAACTTGGTGTCCTACCTCAACAAATAATTTAAATGCCTCTGGAACCAGTGGTTGATAAACACACACACACAAGGCTTGCTAGTGGGGAATATAAAATTGAGTGCAATTATCGGTGATGAATGAATTAATTTGTGGGTAATAATAAGAAGAATTTTAATTTGGAACTTCTAAAGGAAAATAAAATTAGAGGACTTCAAATCCCTTGTATGCAACATCTCAGAATAACAATAGCAAGTACCAAATAGATGTACCTTCTTTTCCTTCTCCAGAATTTCTCTTATAGGACAGTATGCAGCAGCAACACACAGGTTCTAAAACCAAAACATTGAATTATAAGATGTCACAGATCGAAAAACACAACTTGAAGTGAGAGACATCATGCTGAGACTTTAAATCAAGAGATACCAATAATTATGAACAACATAGAATAAAGTACTAGGAGAACCTTCAAATCACTTCCAGAATATCCCTCTGTCATATTTGCAAGGGCTTCCAAGTCAACATCAGGTGCCATATCTTCTTTGGCCAATATTACTCCGAGAATGGTTTCTCGGTTTGGTGCATCTGGTAAGTTCACCATCAATCTGCAAAACTCATACGGTAAATTAATAGCAATAAGAAATCATCATTAGATATAATAATAGATTAAAGCAACAGCTAAATCTAATATGATGAAAGCTCAACCATGACCTATTGACTGAGTTTTAAGACAGACATTTAAAAGTAAAGAAACCTCACGCTCTTTATTCAAAATTTGAAACTCAAAATCCGTTCCTCTACTTCAAGACTTGAGAGCCAAAACAACTGTAAAACTAAAAAAGGGAGAGGGAGAGTTTGCATTGGCTAATATGCAGTACAATATACAACTTCGCACATAACTTTGGAAAAAGAAAACAAACAAACTTCATACACAATTATAGCAAGAGAGAAATGATGCAGGCATATCGAAAGATGCGATAAGGATTTTCAAAACCATTATGGTGCATGTCCATGCTCTTACAAATCAAGTCTGGAGTGTAAAGAAAGTCTCCTTCCAAGCAGATCAACGACAACAACAACAAAAACAACGACAAAAACAACAACAACAAACATCAAAAAAGAGAAATCATAGAGATACAGTTTACAATTGTTAAGCTGAATAGAAGTTCACCTTCTAGGAAGTCTCCTTATAACAGCCTCATCAAGGTCAAAAGGTCTATTGGTAGCAGCAAGCACCAACACACGTTCTTTATCTTTTGTTCGGAGACCATCCCAGTTAACCATGAACTCATTTTTCATTTTGCGCATCGCTTCATGTTCTCCAGGGTTTTCTCTTTTTCCTAACATGCTATCAACCTTTAAAAATGGAGAACACAAGACAAGTTAGTAGATGTCAATGAATCACGGACTGGCACTAGTATATGTGCAATGCAATTCCAAAGATTCGTCAGCAGATTAATAATTCATAAGACAAATTCATTCTGTTCCATCGACTCAGTAACTAACCTCATCAACAAACACAACGCTAGGAGCTATTTTACTTGCTAGAGAAAAAACCGCCTTGACGTACTTCTCCCCTTCACCAAACCACTGAAGGAAATTGAAGCTAAATCAGATACAAGCTGAAGCCAAGTGTGTGGAAACATTGAATGCAAACTTAATGATACCCTGCCATACTTTGGATGTGATGCTTGACATCGATATGTTGATGAAGTTGGCACCTGCCTCTGTGGCTACTGCTTTTGCCAGCATTGTTTTCCCAGTACCTGGAGGACCAAAGAGCAGAATCCCCTTGCAAGGCTGAAAACATCAGAAACTACAATATTATTTAAAGGATCGCATGCAATAAAACAATCTTCTTCAGGTGAAGGAATTCGAAAAATCCAAAAATCTTTAATTTTCCATCACTTTTTTTCAGCAATGGTGGGGGCCGCCAAAACTCAGATGTTGCAAATTCACCCCCCTTCCCAGACAACGGATTTTGGGCAATGCCAAATCTTCATGCATCATAGAAAATAAAAAGGGCTCAAAATGTTTATTCTTTTTTAATTTAGAAATGAAACTGCCCTGCAAAGCAGTTAACAAGTTGTAGTGAACCAGTCATTGTGTCTATATAGCAAAGAAGTATCACACAGTTGCCCCCACAACAACATTAAAAGAAAAAAGAAAAAATAGAACTCAATAAAGGCCCCAAAATTCAATATGAACATCCCATCCAAAATGAAAGGTAGAAGGTTCTGGAGCAGTTGACCAACATCTGTAATCATATGGTTCACAAGATAATTGGACCAGTAGGTCAAGAATTCATTGAGGCATCATACACTTGCAGTGGATTGTATTTCATTCATAAACGACTTTGATACCAGATGATTTTCATACTTCTCTTCTTCAACACATTTTTAAGAAACCTATTTTGTGAACTTTTCTTGAAACAAGCTTCTTTTATTTAGTATAAAAACATCCCACAGGAATATAAAGTTTCAGTTGGATTAATAAAGGAACAGAATGTTCTACGCTTTTTGGCACATAAAATTTTGCCCAAATAGTTGAGCAAGTAAACTTTTTAAGGTTTGTCTCTGCATGAATCAGAAGAAAACAACAGGCGTGTTTCGTTGGAGGTAAAATTTTTTGATAAAAAGTTTTTTAGGTAAAAGTTGTCAAATTGATAAAAAAAAAAAAAAAAATGATGAGATGTGATAAAGTTAAAATGGATAAGTTAGTTGTATGAGTAATTGTGTGGAAATGATTAAAAAGTAGGGTAGTTTGCATGGGAAAATGTGAAAAAATTAAAAAATAAGATAGTTATGGATAGTAAAAAGTTTTGTTTGACATTTTTTTTAGCTTAACCAAACACACCCAACAGAAACTAAAAGCCCAACTTATCAAAAGCTGAGCTCATCCATGGTCCAATTGCATGGAAAGGGCAGTCTTTATCGCGGTACAAACATATGCGATAGAAATCAATTTTATGATTGGATTCAATTGAAAATCTCATATTGATTCCTAATTAGGATTATGAATCCAATCAACAGCATCCTAACAAAAAAAGGAGTCAATAGCAAAACCAACACACAGAATTGTCTACATTTGTTCCAAGTAATTGACACCAGCTTAAACCGTACCATGCAAACAGAAGCCATATATATCCCCAAACCCATTTTCAACATACCTCCCTCTCTTTTAAGGCCATCAACTTCAAGAAAGTAATAGTATGAATTATAATACTTCATCAGATGTGACCTGACAACTTAGCTGTTTCCCGCCTCTCAATCTCTCTTTCATGCAACCCAAAAAATTTCATCTTGGAGAACTCTCATTTCTCATTCCATCATTTCTAAAGCTCTCATTGATTCATTTCAAAATCTTATTAGGCTATGCTTGTTTCAATTGATGCCTGTCACCTCAAAAAACTACCAAACAAAAAAAAAAAAAAACATCTGCTGCTTCTACCCCTTCTAAAACTCTTTACAAAATCTTTATGAACTGTTGATTTGCAGGGGGTCTATCAAACCAACATCAAATCTAGTTCATGGAACAAGTCAATAACCACCACTAACACAATTTTTACTCCTATTATCACTTACATTACATGCCAGATAAGTTAATTGGGACTAATTTTATCCGTTAGATTTCGACAAATCCTCCTCCTTAATTATTTTTCAATTCACCCCATTTTCTGTTATCTGAGAAATTGAAAAACATTCACAAGCCAAAAATTCCATCCAGATGTGTTTTTCTTGAAGGTTTATTATCATCCAAAGATGACAAAGCAATAAAATAAGACATCATCTCTGAATGAAACCCAAAATGCGAAATGCAAAATGCTAAATAGATTGTTACATTCCCATATAACAAGCGGCATAACTTATATTCAAATGAGTCTTATGCAAACAATTGTGAGTTGGAAATATGTATCAAGATCACAAGAAAAATCCAGAATCAACCAGGACAGTCGTACCTTCGTAAGTTGACCTTTGCAAAATAACTCGGGCCTCTGCAGAGGAAGCATCACCAATTCCTTCAGCGTTTCTTTCACATTTTCTAGGGCTCCAATGTCATCGAAGGTAACTCCAATATCACTAGGTGGGATGACATCACCCAAAAGTCTCTTTTCAAATTCATTCTCAGTAACAACATCCTAAAGCAAAAGAGAAAATAGATCTCCGTCAACATTCGCAGTGAACATAATTACCCTATGAACTCAATATCCAGAAATGTTGTAAGCTAACTAAAAATGACTCCGTTATTCTTCAGTGATGGTGTAGTTCAAAAATACTCACCTTGAATGATTTCTTATTAACTACTGATATCCAGAAATATTTTAAGCTAACTAAACATGACTCTGTTATTCTTCAGTGGAGTAATTCAGAAATACTCACCTTGAGTGATTTCTTAGAACTACTGGACTCGTTTTGGACAGCCTGTAGAATGTTGAGCCCGTATGTAATGCTGCCACAGTTTTTTATCAAGAACATTAATAACAAGTTAGTAAAACTACTTGTATCAGGAACTGTATTTTTTATATCACCAACCTGTCACTTGAAAGCACAATTTTGGCATCCCTATCTGAAGCCTCCTTCGCATTCATAAGGTGATGAGCCAGAGCCCAGCCAATTACTTTCTCCACAGCTGCCAAAAAAAAAAAAAGTAACAAATTAGAGAACTTCGCACGGCGGAAAAATATAGATGCCAGCTAAGGATAATACTGACTTTCATTGAAAGTGAGGATAATACTGACTTTCATTTGAAAGTGCTTGATCTTTTATGCATAGTGTCTCCAGGTCACTGCATTCCAATCCGTTACGTTTTAGAACCTGAAAAACATGCCACAAACTCATGTAAAGTACAGAGAGAGAGACGGGAATTATGATGTTCTGTGAATATGCCTGGAACTAACATCTCACTGCTCATCTTGGAAGTCAAAACAAATCCCAAAAAAATGTATATAGAGAGGGGTTAAGAGGAAGTGGTGAAAGGCTACTATTCCAAGTCAAGAAATATCATGGAACAACCTGCAAGTATGTTTCGCAGCAATGAGCGGATGTACTCCAGCAATCAGTCTCATTAACTCTTTTTCCAACCAACTTGAAAAATCAGGCACTTGTTAACAACCAGGTAATGCTAGGAACTAATGTTAATGCATCAGTTTATCAAAAATTGTTTACGTTTTTTTTTTTTTGTTGATAGCCAATTGTTTACATTGTTAAATTGAAAATAAAAATGAAAACAATATAATGCAAAATAAGAACAATGTAGGAAAGTTTAGAACCTGTGTTAACGACTTAGCTAACAAAAATAGCTTCTCTTGATGTTCATGTGAGGGACAACTAACAGATACCAGTATACCGCACCAAAATTTCATTGACAAAGCAATTACGCTTCAGACAAGAACAACGCTCATAGAATAGTCATCCAAAAGCCTACTAAAATAATGCTTTTTTACCACTAACAATACTGGAGCCACATCAACTGACAATTAAGCTCTGCACCACATCTCAGCTGGGATATTCAATTTGAATGCTCATTGACTTGGCAAGGAAGAATAATCAACTTCTTGCAATCAATTATTAGGAGTTGTTTTGGAAGGAAGAGAGCATAATCAATAAGACATCAGTTCTTAAGCTTTTTCCCTGATGTAAGCATCCTAGCAATGAAATCAGTCTAGGTTCAAAGTTGGATTGTCAGAATTCAGAAATCATTCCTTCACACAAACATTATATTATTCACAAAGAGCCAAAATTAAATTCTTTTATGAATGCCCAATGTTGTACACATGCAAAAAAAAAAAAAAGAGGAGAGTTAATTCATTGCAGGAACGGCCATGAATATTAAATCAACCCTTGTGACGACTGTACATTCATTCCAAATATAAACACTGACAACCCTGGTCCATTCAGCATTGTTCCCTCCTCCCATATATTTCCTCATTATCATCATCGTCATAATCTGTTAGCTGCACAAGTAACTCCTCTAGCATCTGCTTTTGTTTTGCATTGACAAACTAATAAATAAACAGCCATTAGGGAACAATGGATATTTTGAAAATGTGCTTGAAAAAACAAAAATAAGGCACCACAAATGGCCAAATCAACTTGTGCATATAATACATAAGAAATGACCACAGAGAATGGAAATTCCAAAACACTTGTAAACTGATGCATTGAATGGACTTGCCTAGAAACAATTAATCAAACAAACAAAATTTCTAGAAGCATCCCTCGCTCCGCATAAAACAATTCATCAGAGAGTTCTCTAGAACCATAAGATTAAGTGATTAACTACCATAAAGGCCTTACTGGTAGAATGGATTTGCTTGGAATGAAATTGACTGTTTAAAATATATATATAACTGATGACAGAAATATGAGGATTATGTCAGTGATAAAGTGAAATAAGGTTCAAATAAATACGTGATAATGATTGAAATATAAACAATAAAAAAAAAAGGATGGTTGTTATGAAACATTCATGTTAAATAATTCTTGGGAAATGGATTTTCCATTGACTTCACAGCCACTCAACCAATCAGGCCCTCGGCATTTTTTTTTTCCAGAGAACTGATATATGGTTTTCTTTTGAAGCATCTCAAGGTATCCAAGGCCATGAGATCATAAAATATTATTAATTCCTAGCTAAGATGATGAAAAAATTTACCAATATAAAAAACAATCTAGTCCTCATTCAACCAGCAGAAGAGCCTTCTTGTTAGATTTGAAGAGACAGCAACAGGAAAAAATAGTAGCTTCTCATGCTTTACTAAAGGTATGAGCTCAATCACTACTACTATAAGCACTGATTCTGATATCATGGCAGAACACAGTCAAGACTCACCGAGCGAATGTTAGTAACATTTGATTTTGCCTTGAGAATTTCAACATCACGATCCAACTGTTGTTTCCAATTTGAAAGAAGGGATTCATCCTGGCATGGTTCAACAAAATATAAAATGTTCTGGTAGAAAACGCAAATAACGTCATTTTAAAGTGCAATCATTGACATACTTGGGGCAGTTGTATGATCACTTTGTTTGGAAAGAGTTTGGTAAGCTGCTTTGTTGTCTTTGGCATTTCTTTGCTTCTCTCATGTAGCCTACTGAAGTTGTCCTGCACATGTAGTTAACTCATGTCATCATTTCGCAATGCTTAGTTTTTAGTTCACATTTCTATGGTACCCAAGGGGGGAAGATAAAAAGGAAAAATTAGAGACTAAAGTGATGTTATGTTGTGGAACTTTCTTCATGTCTTCACTGACAGAGAGCCATTCACTCTCATGATCATGGTTGTCAATATTCAGTACAATCTAAATGTGCCAATCATAGTATCATACCATGGATCATACAAATTGCATTCAAATGTATAATATTTGGAGATCCATTAAAGATATCAAATTTATTAATGACGCTTATAGGTGGATTTGGTCAATAATGCAGATTCCTAACACAATATTTCATTTATTAGCATTTTTTTTACTCAGTTCATTTATTAGCATTTGGTAATGAGGAAAAGGGTGAAAATTTTTCATACCTGATGATATGATTTGACATCTTAACTGCCCAAGCACACTATTTTTCTCATTATGACTATATTTTCAAAACTATATTTTCAAACATTCTTTCACCCATTGGTTAGTGTAAAAAAATTCTTTAGGATGATGACTGATAATGATGACATCCACACCAGAAGTAATGCAGTTAAGCTAAAAAAAAGAGTAACCAGAAAAGAACATCTACGTACACAAATGATACACGTTGAAGAATTGCACAATGAAAATTAGGTATTGTAACGAAGAGAGATTCAGAATACCGGGAAAGCAATGTCAAGAAGTGCTGTTTGGCTGCTTGCCAATTTTGTAAATAGAAACCCACCAGGATGTGACTGCAAAGATCAGAAACAAATACAGAATTTATCATAAAGGGTACAACAGATGTTCTATAGCAAAACCAGGAATCTCACTAAACAATCTCAAGAAAATTAGTAAAAGATCAGACAAGCATACGCCTCTACCTTCTCCTTGCGGTTGTCTATGGTTGTGTGTGAACCAATCACAACCACGCCCTTTGGTAAATTTTCAAGTTTGCACTTGAAAGTTGCAAATGCCTCTGGGTTTCCAGCCATAAACTTATCTACGTCTTTCAAAAATAATATCAATGGACCATTCTCACTTTCATTGGCAGCCACCTGAGAAGCAAAAGACATGTAAACAACATGGATAAGCATAAAACTTGAAAAACACCTCATACCCAAACAGTAGAGGAATAGGACACCTCGAATAGTTCAGTGGTGGCAAGTTTGCCAATATCATCACTTGCAGAAGCATCTGGACGCAGCAGGTCAGCTGCAAGTACAAAAAAAAAATATTTTCATTTCCCCAAGCAAGAAGGAACAAAATTTTCATTCAGATTTAACAGTTAAAGCAAGGACTAAAATACTATCATCATGACAATGAAGGATATCTTAGTCAAAGGAATCACCAGTGCAAAAGAAACCGTGATCTCCTTCACAAAGGCCGCCAAGACTGTTACCTTCAGGTATCGCTTTGTCAAATCTAACTGCAACTTTGGGGGATCCATTCTCTTCAAATGCAAAAACAACTTTGCCTCGATGACCATAAGTAGGTCCCCTGCAAATAAAAGATGACCACCAACAGAAGTCAGGAAAACATGATGATAGACACACTTCAGGCAACAAGTGTCACTATCCTTTTTCTTTTTTAAAGTTAATAGTTTTCGCAATAATTTTATTGTAATGAACAATCAACAGATAGCAAAATAAACATAGGGAAGTAATGGTGGGAGAGAAAAACTCTTGGGCCAGCAGGACTACTACTATATCCCACATCCCAACCCCTTTTTTCCTCGTTACCAGATGGATTAGGGATTATCCTACAGTTCTTTTCTTTATTTGTAATCCGGTCTCGTCCCTACAAATAAGAAAGTTTGTATAAGGGTTTTCAGGTTTTAGTTCTGATTATCAGCCCTAATTCTTCCATCTTCTTCATTGTCTTATATTTCCTTCGTCCCTCTTTTATCCGCCAGCTGTCTTCTTCAATAATTTCTCTCCTCCCTCCTGACAGGATACTTGACTTTCTTTTAAATTCTCTGCCAATCCTACATTGGGATATGGTGTGAGAGGGGGAGAACAGTATAAAAAGATTGAAGTCCTAGTCCCAATTTATAGAAATAGGTGATATGTCCCCAATGCTAGAAGACATATTAGAAGGAACTAGAGTACTAAATGAACAACTGTAGCTTTTCACACTAATAATATCAAAGCTTGACAATGGACCCTGAGGTTGCAGATTCGACTTAAGAAAATATTAAAATTACTTGTTGGTGAGTTTAGGCCGACCCAAAGCCAGATTAAAATTACTAGCACATGAGTGAAGCCATTAAAGGTGGGAATTATGGCTAACATGGGCCGGTATCACTAGATAGGCTGTCGAGACGTTGGATGTCTGGCGTCCTGAGCATATGTTACGTGTTCGAAGCAAGATATTGAACATTTCATATCAAGAGGCCCTTTGATGATGATATGTGCATATGCATGCCCACATGCATCCACTTGACAATGATGGTGTATATATGTCCATGAACTCATGCACGGGCGCGCGCACACATCCGAGTTATGATTTCCATTATTCCCTTTGTAGGTCGGCAGAAAATTAGACAGCACTACAATATGGACATTTCACATTTGTGAGGGCAGGCCTATAATGGTAAGGCTCTTCACTCGCATTCCTGTTGCCATGGGCTTTGAGTCTCAAAAATAGACTGTTTAAAAAGGAAAGGTGTGAATCCATGCCTCTTTAAGAACTAAAGGTATGAATATGTGCCTCTTTAAGAACAAAGGCGTGAATATGGTACATCAGAATATCCCAGCCTCCCCAGATCCCACATTGCAGGAGGAACCTCATGCATATTCCCTTAGATATTCCTAAGGAAGCATATGATAAGTAGCAGAGCTAACTTACTTCGAAGAAGCATGAAGAGGAGGACATCCAGATGACTGCCTTAAGCCCACATACTTCACTCTATCACCTAAATACATGTTTCAACAACAGTTAATGGAATAATACTGATAAGGCAACCATGTAACAGAAGAAGCTGCACACAATGCAGCCATGAACTTAAATAAGAGAAGTTATCAACCCAAAAAAAAAAAAGCCAAGCTGGACAAAATCATGCCTGTCCTGAATGTGAATGCCTTGGATGAAGACGTCAATGTCTCCTGCTTTGATAGAGGTTGAGAGTTGCAAGAAGATGTGCTTGCAGTATTATTTCCAATACTAGAAGATGGTCTTCTTGGAGTTAGATTCCCTGCTAAGCCAGCTCTGGCTTTAACAAAGGTGCCCATTTTTTCCGTCTTGTGGCCTTCCTTTGAGCAAACCAAATCCTTCGAAGACTGTCCCTGGGATATCTTATGAGTTCAGTATAAAGATGAGTCAACTTGCATTCACAAGACAGAGCTTGTACATTGGCATTCACTCAATCAATCACTGCAGGACTACAACAATTCTAAGCAAAGCATTTTGAATATGGCACTACAACAATTCTAAGCAAAGCATTTTGAATATGGCACTTCTATATTGGCTTCCAATCAATCAAATCAATGATGTGAAACTATAAAAAAAAAATCTACGCAAGACATTTGAAATGAGCTTCAATAAATATATAGTCGTATCTTCAGTAAATAGATAATCCAGAAAGCTTACCCCTGGCAAGCAAAGAGAATCGACAAGAAGCAATTTAACATCAAAATGTTTAGCAAGTGCCTTAACCAACATCTCTTGGTAGATTTCCGATCCTGCCAAAAGTTTCAGAATATAATGTTTCCTATCGGTGGAAGAAGGGAAGATAAAAATCATAATAAACCTATAAGAGAGAAACAAAAACCTTCAATTTGGCTATACTACCTGCAGGCCCTGATAACAATATCCGTGGGTTTACAGTAGGAAGGTCCTGTGTATACTTTGTAAATTCTGTGTGCTTCAAATGTACATTCAAAGCCAAAACCAATGTGTTTCTTGTATTCTCACTGCACCAGGCCAAAAATGTCAAAATTGTGAAGAATGAAATACAATTTTCATGAAAAGAAAATACCATATGCAAAATTGGTTAAAACCATAGCAATACTGTAAACAAAACAATGTATTTAGAAAGGGTCCGTTCGGCATGTGACAGAAGGGGAACTTCGTCCTACACACTTTTTCGTATGATTTGACATTTTAACCACCTGCCTACCTTACCTTTTCTATATTACCTCTACATTCCAATCATTCTTTCAAACTTCTCATACAACTACCTAATCAACATTTTAACTACCTACCTTACCTTTTTTATTATTGTTTCTATATTCCAATCATTTTTTCATACTTCTCATGCAACTACCCTATCTATTTTATCTTTATTCTCTACTCTTAATAATCACCCTTATTTCACCATAACCCTCACTTTTTCAAAATTCTTCACACCATTTTTCCTCACTTAATTTTTACCTCTTACTAAACAGACCTTAAGAGTACATGATAGCAGTTACACCAGATGTGCACACACATAATATTAGGTAGGTAGGTAGCTAGCTGTCTGGTTAATAAATACTTTCCAAATTCGCTATTAATTACTTAAATAGATAACCCATGAAATGAAGCATGAAAATCTTCATTGCCAAATGCCAGTCCAAACATAGATAAAGGAACAACAGCCAGGACAAGTTTACATTGGAGGAGCTGAAACAAATATAAATCATTTGATGTAACATTTCCTCTTGGGTATCAATCAGCTGATGAGACATTTTTGACATTAAAGCATGCAAAACATGTAGAAAGGTTTAATTGAAACAATGGCAATGGTAAAATTTTAATAATAGTTCCTTAAAAACCATGAGAGCTTTGAAATTTTCAGTTGCTGCAGAACAGTCATCCAGCACTGAATGTAAGGTCTAATCAAAACGATGGTAATGGTAAAAATCTAATAAGTAGTTCCATAGAAACAAGAGGAGCTTTAAAATTTTTCAGTTATTGCAGAACAATCAAGAGCTGAAGGAAATAATTCAATACTGCGTGAATATATATAATCAATATAACAACCAAAATGAACTAGCAGAGCACTTCTCACTAGTCACAGAATTGACAAAAACCATCCAACACTATTGTGTCAACCAAAACGAACCAGCAAAGCATACTTCTCACTTGTCACAGTCAATAAAAATATCCACATTGAATATACAGGGTGTGTTGGGAAAAGAATAAAAAATTCCTAACTTTTCCACACTTTTCTATACAATTACCCTAGTCTACAATCATTTATTCACATCTTTACATACAATTACTCTTTATCTATTTTGTCTTTGTACCATTTACTGCTAATCATTACCCTATCATATCATATCATATCACACACTTTTTTTGAACTTCTTCATTTTTTTCCACATGCGAAACCAACCCATAGATTATAATATACATAATCAATGAATCAACCAAAACAATCCAGCAAATTATAGTTCTCATAAAGCAGGCAATTACAAGTTCACAGTGTCTTGGTGAGTGGTGACTACAGAATGGGCAACTTGAATTACGTTGCTCCACTAAAAAATAGAACTAGCAAAAGGCAGTTATTAGATCTGAAAAAAGGACAAATGTGAAGCCCCGTTTTTTTCAAGAAAGGGAAGCTGACAAAGATTAATTAATAGTAACAATGGAGAAGAACGAATACAGGCATAATAAAAGGAATACCAATACATTTCAGACATCATTATCATCCTTAATAGTCATTTCCCATTTATCTGGGTGTCAGCAACATAGATTCTGTTGCACCATTATTGTCAGCCTTCAATTATATCCTCACTAAAGACAAGAATATTCGTACCTTTCATATTTCTAACCCACTAATTCTCTTATAACCGTCTATTTCGATAAATTCATTCCTCCCAATTAATGCCGTCTCTAGTCTCTGTTTCACAAGACTAAGCCGTCTACCTTTTTCATTTTATTACAAATGGAATCTAGGGTTTTGTTTTGATGCAACTGGATGCAACGAAATTTCAATGCATCCGGTTAGAAGTTCCATTTTTTAAATATCCTTTTTGAAACTTTTTTTTTTTTTTACAAAACTCTTAATCCAAGTGTATTTAACTTATGTACTAAGTTTTATCATTTTTGAAAATTTGTATATATATTCTTTTGATTTTAGAAATAGGGGTATTTTAGTATTTGAAAAGTACTGAAACCCCTTATTTTTAAAAGTCAAAAATATATACACACATTTTCAAAAATGATAAAACTTAGTTTATAGATTAAATATACCTAGATTAGGAGTTTTATAATAAAAAAAATTCAAAAAAATATTAAAAAATGGAAGTTCTAGCTGCAGTTGCATTGAAACATCCACCTGGAATCTACCTCTAGAATTTGTTTCAAATTATTCCAAATTGTTTTCTTATTTTATCCTTTTTTTAGTGTTCATCCATCTTCCTCATCTCAAAATATCAACATGTTTCAAACACAATAAGAAAAACAGGAATGCATCCGCGAAAAAAAGGCCTGATTCAAAAGTTTGGAAACAGCAGGTCATACCTCAGATAATATGGAAAATTATCAAAAGAAACTTGGATATCACTTCCATTCAAAATGTTTTGCTGCAAACTGTCCTTGAAAACTTGCAGCCTTGCAGAGGAGCACAAAACAGCTGAAAAGTCAAAATCTTTGAGGATTTCCATTTGCTCGTGTAGAAGTTTGGAGAATCTCCCGTTCACATCCGAGTCAGGAGGAGACAATTCAGACAGCGACTGCAGTACCGATCTTAGTTTATAATTAGTCCCATAAATCCTTCTGATTTCTTCACGTAGATATGCATTCGAGCCAACACCATCGAGATTTAAGGTCTCATTGTCAGCCTTATCAGAAGAGAGGGCAGCAGTTTTGTCCCCAGAAGGAACATTAGCTCCTGTTTTCTCTTCAGGACAACCTTTCCTAATTAGGAAATCAACACTAAGGTCAAGATCCGGCTTACAGGTGTCTAACACTTCACGCACAGAAGATACCAAAGGCTGCTCTAATTCTGGTTGGATATGTGCATTGTCCTGCGTAGCTTCTGAGGGCAGACCTGACAGATCATTTCTAGGATTTGATAGGGATGCTAATATTGATGCCCCATCAACTGCAGTGGGGTCACGTGATTTTGCCTCCAAGTGTGCACTTTCATTTCCACTTATGCTAAGCGAAGGCACAGATGGAATAGTTAAGCTCTCATCTGTTAGTTGCTGAAAAATCTGAAAATATGTTAAGGAATCATCTTTCCAAAAGGAGGGCACAATTAAATCCAATTATGACATTATGACAAAGTTTATCCATCAAACAACTCACAGCTTCCAAAGGATACATAAGCATGGCTGCCAGATGAGCTAAACACCAACTCATCCCCACCTTTAATGGTAATTTCAGATTTCTTCTGATACATTTTTCCATTGACTCGAACAACACCCTTGCTTCCAGAGACATTAAGCAAAGAAATACCTTGCAGCTGTCCATAAGAATACTGTCAAAATGGAGAAGAAGAAGAAGAATCTATATTGGTAAAGTCACATATATTAAAGACCACATTGCAGAGAAAAAATTTTGAAATAGATAGTGTGCATAGCATCCACTTCGCCAGCTGATACCATCATAATCATAGTGTGCAAAGCATCCACTTGAACCAGTGAACAGAGGAAGGAGTTGTAGGTATCCTAAGTTCAGCGCTGAGAACTTTTGTGCAGGCAGCAGCTAAGTCTAGGATGCACCAACTGGCAGCCTTCAAAATAACAATGTTCTCGTATAGGAGCTCTAAAGTCCATAGACTACACAAGGATGTTTGAAGATTGAAGCTCATTGAGATGAGAAGAAAGAGAAGAAGACTTGGGACCTCTAGAAGTTGAGAAAATTTTCAATACGAACAATGGATTTCTAGATTATTAAGCTAGAAAAGGCGGAATTACTATTTTGCATTGTGGAGATTTGACTGGTTGGGGCAACAAGTTAAATTACTATCAGGATTTAGGGAATCAATTAAGCTGGTTATGTTCTAGGAGAACTCAGCAGGTATTGATCTAGAGACAAATTGGAAACTTTTGGCCATGAAATCTCCCAGATGTCGAATCTGCGAGAATTTAAATTGCAGTGAATTGAGTGGAACAGTTGAGAAACAAGGACCATTTAAAGTAATGCCAACTTTATGGACTTGCATTTATAATTAGTTTTGTTTAAATAAGCTTAATCTTGGACCTTAAAGAGAAAAAGGACCAATATTTTAGAATAAATTTCTCAAAAATAGTTAGCTTAATGTCATTGCCGGCACCAATGCGTTTCAGTAGCTCCTGTGGAAGTTGTGGTAGTATACGCACCACAGTTTTATAGACATTAATGGGCATGGTACCCTTGAATGTTCATCCTAGAATTAAGTTGAATTCACATCTGACCTTTTTCCATGACAATATGGTCAAAATGTACTGACTCAAAAACAGCACGCAAATAAGGGATGGGAACAAGCATATTCAACATGGTACCTGTAAATGAGTCAATTTACATAGAATTGAACTGACTGATCGATCTCTCAGTGATAAATTGCATCCCCGGCTTTGACCAACAGTGAAAGGAGAACAGCACATAAGCAGGTGCGGATTCTAGATTAGGACAGCAAAAAACTTTTGCATCATTAAAAGATAAAAGAAAAAAATAAATGGTTGATAAACAAACCATAGTAAATATATATAACTTGTCCTTGAAAACCTATCAAGCTAAGGAAATAGATGATGTCAAGAAGAAAAAACATGAGTGGTTAATAAGATCAAGCTAAAGAAAGAGATAACATTGAGAAGGAATATGCATAGTTGATTAGATTATGGACGGAGACATCAATCAAGTTAATTTTCTCAAGAACAAATCAACGACCCTCTTTGTATCCTCATAGCAAGCAGTCAAACTCCATTGTCTCCTCATGTTATTTTTTCTTCTAAATAATCAAATTCTTTTATCAACAAAGACACATGACAAGAACATAATCTGGATTCAGTATTCCCTGCCTGTGAGGAATCTCCAGGATTATAACGTTGAAATGGCAGCATCATTATTTTTCTGGTCATCTCTTTTGCTTTTCATGTACACTCATAACTCTATTACCCCAGGGTATCCTTCAGGGAGATCTTGAATCTTTCCCTGATTGCTCAAACTCCCGCTTCATTAGAATCCTTTATCTTCGACACGCAGGCCAAACAGAATAACTTATTTGTCATTCCGCAAACACCAGACTCCATCAGTTTATTACTTGAACTTCCATTCACTATTACTGTTTACTTTCACAGCGTCATGAAAAAATGTAGCGACTTTGCTATGTGCATGATTTTTCCTCCCTTCACCGGTTCAGCGATTTCCTTATTGTTACCATACTCCATTTGCTGGGCTCGTCCATCATTGATCATCCAATGCAGAATGGATGTGTCTCCTTATCATCTTTCTTTTTGCACTCGTTTATCATCCGTATGCATATTTCAGACAGTGAACCCTAAATGATGTTGTCTGGGACTTCAGACCTTCAAAGAGTTACCTTCTGAAACAAAAGCTTGGCAACAAGGTTGTTGTTGCAGAATCCACCAAAATATCCCACACATTACAAAAAGGCTTGCAAAATGGATAAGTTTGCTAGATGAGGCCCTCTTTACAAGACAGCTACTCCATGCCATGACACATTTGACATAGTGTATGCACCATTCTTGCCAAATTAGAACTCACACGATATGTTCAGAGTCATTGCACATGAATGCCTGTCACACACTACGACGTAATACATGCTGTGTATTTACACCCCGCAAACCTTATTCAGACTGACATGTAATCCTGCCATCATCATTCACAAACTGCTCAGATCCAAATTTTCCAGAATCACTGTCATAATTATATCTTTCCAAGAGGAGGGGAAAAAAAAACTCCTTAGAATACTTCTATTTCATGCAGCGTAATAGCCTTTCAAACTTCATACAGATCAAAGTTTCAGTGCCACATTGCAGTATAAATTCCAGAGTCTGGCAGATGAAGGTCACAACATATTCGTAATAAATTATTCGTATCAATCTATTACAATCCATGGATTTCGAGTGCTTCACATCCAACATCAGTAAGAGGGGAATTTCCATAATAACAGCTAGAGCAGCATAAGGATGAAAGAGTTCAACACGCAGGAGCAGCTAACAAAATTTTTTAATGAAAAATACAAATGAATCTAACAGAACCGGTATGATAAAACAAATACATGAAACCCTCCCACCGCCACGAAATGCACCTGCAAACCAAAATCACAAAATTAATGAATCCTAGCAACAAAGACCACACCTTTGAGCTCTGAGAGACAAGCTTCCCCCACGGAACCAACGTCTGAGTTGTCACTGGTGTTGCCCGCTTCCTCCCCCGGTTCACCACCTTATCAAGCACCGCTGCTACTGCTTCCGTTGATCTATCCGCTTCCACTAAAAAAAAAACATAACAAAACTGATCAGAAACATAAGAATGGGATAAGAAATACAACCCCCAAAAAAGTAAAAGTTCAGAGAGCGATATCCAACCTAGAAACGACGTTGGGTCATCAATAGAATTATTTGGCGGTTCAGCTGCGTCGCAACCGTCAGATTCCTTCTGAGGGCCAGGAGACACTGGATCAGAGACAAGAAGCTGCCTTTCTTCATCCAGGGTCGACTCTTTAGAGCAAGACGACGACGAGGTGGTGTTCTTGCTGTCAACGCTGTCCGCTGCAGACGAACTCCCAGCCTGGCGTTCCCGGAGCTCCAGATCAACACCAAAACTCTACAAATACCAAAGAAAGACAACGAGAGCCCGCGGACAACGGGCGAAAAGAAGAAAAAACCTTGGAGCGTTTGGGATTTGGGACAGCAGAGGTGGTATTCGAAGGGCGTTTGGAGGAAACAGAGCTGCGGCGCGTCTCAACCATCTCGTCGCTGCCTCTGCTACTGCTGCTAGCTTCGGTTTCTCCGATCCGGATTTCCAGAGAGAAAAGAGGATTTTTCCTTCTCTCCCTCTTTCTTTTCTTCCGTCTGGGAAATCGGAATTTCAGCGAAACCAAGAGGGTATTCTTATAGCAAGTAAAGAGAGGGAGGGGGAGAGAGCGAGTGGGTGAAAGTAGGAACAGAGATTTTTCTCTAGTTTCAGAAATTTTTGCTTGTCTAAAATGACAACAACGAGAATGACATTTTTTTTTTGTTTATTTGACTGGTTAAAGATAAAATCTTATTCTAATTATAAGTTTTGGAAACTGTTTTAATTTATATAAGATTTTTGAATGAAATTTGTTTTTAAAATAAGAATATAATAATATATATTGAAAATAAGAAAAATTGTAGTAGAAATTGAAAATTTTTAAAAATTAAAAAAATTTCCTGAGAACGAAAATAAAAATTCAATTAGGAATTTATATAGTTGAAACAGACTTTTATTATTTTTTATTTATTGAAGAGTCAAACAAAATAAAATTATATTTTTAAATGTGCTGTTTTAATTTATATAAGATTTTTGAATGAAATTTGTTTTTAAAATAAGAATATAATAATATATATTGAAAATAAGAAACATTGTATTCGAAATTGAAAAAAAAATTAAAAAATTAAAAAAAATTTCCCGAGAACGAAAATACAAATTCAATTAGGAAATCTTACATAGTTGAAACAGACTCTTATTATTGTTTATTTACTGAAGAGTCAAACAAAATAAAATTATATTTTTAAATGTACTTAAATCTCCCGGATGCTTATTGTGCATACTGCGATATGTGGCCACGAAGGAGCTTTATAAGGCGGTGAGCATTAGATGGGGCCACGGGTCTCCGCATGGACCATCTAGGCCACTGCGCATGTATGTGGCGAAGGAGGAATTTTAAATTTCAAGGAATGCTCGTGGGATCCACCGGCTTCTGCACGATTCATCTCCACCATCCATTGGTTTTCTGGCTCAGGTGGGCCACATCATCAAAGAAATCGGCCGCTGGAAGCTTTTTTCGAATGGCGGCCGTGGACTGGGCGAAGAAAGTAAAATAGACGGGCAGCACGTCCGCAGTGGTGCAGGGCTTGGCCGCTGCGCGGAAGACAGGCCTTTTTCTTTCTCTCTCTTCTCAGATCCGACGTGGAGGTGGAGTTCTTGCTCTGCTCTCCCGCAGTGCTTGGAAACGAGGAAACGGCTGGCAGAGAATTATAATTACATAATTACTAATTCTCCGCAGTCGGTGTGTTTGACTTCGTGCGAAAAGCTGTTTCGAAAGCCTGATGACTAAGGTGTGTTCCGCAATGCGCAAAAAATACCATATTAAAATTTTTTAATTTAAAATTTTTTACTCTCTATAATTATTATATTTTTTAATTATTTTTCATATTTTCTTATATAATTACCATATTTTTCAATCATTTCTACGCAACTATCCACATAACTAATTTATCTATTTTAATTTTAATTTTTTTACTTTTCATGATTATTCCTGTCATATCACATCAACTTTTACTTTTCAAAACTTTTCATCAAAAGTTTTATCTATTTATAAGTATATCTTAAAAAAAGAAAATCTTCACTTTGCATGATTTTTAATTGACATCGTATTAATTTATTTCAGTATTTTTCTTCTTATTAATTGCTGGTAATTGCTTTGAAATTGCATGATTTCTCCGAGCGAACGGCTGGCAGAGAATTATAATTACATAATTACTAAATCTGCACAGTCGGTGTGATTGACTTTGGGCGAAAACGCCGAAAAGCTGTTTCGAAAGCCTAATGACTAAAAAAGAAAATCTTCACTTTGCATGATTTTTAATTGACGTCGTATTATTTTATTTCAGTATTTTTATTATTATTATTATCATTGTTGGTAATTGCTTTGAAATTGCATGATTTTTAATTGACATCGTATTAATTTATTTCAGTATTTTTATTCTTATTATTATCACTGTTGGTTATTACTTTGAAATTTTTCATCGAACAGTTTACTGGTATTTTATTCCATGTGATTTTGTTAATTTATCCCATGTCCTAATTATAGCATCGGTTTCATTTTTATAGTTTCTTTCTTTTTTAATAGGAAGTGGATACCACCACCATTGCATATGAAAACTTTCAGTTTTGTAAATTGCCATGATTCGTAAATCAATAATACTACTATATAAAACGGGTTTGTAGTTAACAGCATTTGTTTAGTTAGGAGAACAAATTTCATCTCAATCTAATATGTGAACAGGTTACATTGCTCAAAATAGATGTATTCGTGTGTAAATTATAAACAATGTTTACATCCATTCACGCATATAATAGAATATAACAATATTTTATAAGATCATTTATCTACATATTATTAATATTTTAGATGATTTAGATGTTGAAAAAACTATTTTAAAGTAAATATTTTAATATTGAACCATTTTATTACGTTGATTGTACACATTTATAGATGAGACTCATACTCAGTGAAATTAAAAAAAATAAAAAGGTTTTCAGGGTACTATAAATGAGGTTAAATACAATTGATGAAGTGAATTTTTTATCAACCATTAAGATTTAAAAAATATATGGAGTTTATAAAAGCATCCCCATTAATAAATAGTTTAATAAGTTAATCTTTTTCGTGGTCATGTTCCCGGTTATTTTACTATTAGTTTTATTTAACATCGAGTGGTCCTTTGTGGACGGTCACAAGTGGGCCTAAAAATGTATGTTTTATCAAATTATTAATTTAAATGCATTTAATTTATAAATTATTTTTTATCAAGTTAAGAGTGTTACAAAATTTTTAAATATATTTTTGAGTTCGTTTAGAAAGATGTAATAATAATTATTATTATAAAATCAATCACTCGTTTCTGCATGCCTTTTAATATTAATGTCATAAACATCGAAATATATTAATTTTTAATTTTTAATTATTTTTCATATTTTTTCATACATCTAATATATATTCTATTTTTATTCTCCTTATTTCTAATCATTAACCTATTTTTTTAATTTATCTCACTGTTTGCCATTACCCCTAAAAGTGACCAAAACACTCCTCTGCAACAAATCCAATCTGATCATCATGCATGAATCCACTCATCTTGATTTCAAAGATAGGGTTGCAGATTAATTAGAGTTGTGTTGGGCGTTCTTTCCTCCTGTTCCAAGCATTGGTTTTCTTTTTTTTTAAAAAAAAAAAAAATTAGGTTCCAAGCATTGGTTCTTGGTCGTTGCTGTTAATCATACGCCCTATACATCTCTGCCACGAAGATGTTCACCGCGGAGTAGGGCAAGCATAAATTATTTCAAAAAAACATTGTTCCTAAAAAAACCTAAAAAACCAAGAACATTTTTACGATCGAATATAAGTAGCAGACTACTGTAATTAGGGTGCAGTCCATCTGCACATAAAATATTATATATAAATATATAATGATCCCATTAGTTCGGACTAAGTAATAATTCGCTTAATTTATCTCGAAAAACTCATTTAAAAACTTTTTTCACTCTTTCTCATAAATTCATTAATATTACTATTTTTGGATATGTGTATATTTGTTAAAAATTTTAAACATATAAGTATTTTAGTCATTTAGATCAGAGATTCCCAAATAGGCTAACCATTCAAATTGTTGCTAAATCCATGGGCAAGCAAGAGACAACTTCACGAACTAAAATATCTTAGTAGCCAAAGAAAAAGAAAGCAAAAGCAATTTTTGTAGTAGTGGCAAGCAAAACAAGAGCAACCTAAATTGTAAAAAATGGGTTGTGGAAGAGCAATACCAACATCATGCTTCTAAAGCAATGGAGTGGTGCACCATAAATGGTTAAAGTCTAATAGTCGAAAGCATCACGAGCTTGCACTCTACTCCTATGTTTAAAAATCTAAAAAAATATATACACTATCCAAAAATGGTAAACGTGTTTCATATATTAAATACATTTAGATAAATAAGTATATTAAAAAAAAACTTAAAAGACCTTTTTGAAGTGAGTTGTCCAAGTTAACAAGATCATTTCTAATATAATAAATCATTTCGTACTGTCGTCGATTGAGGTTATTCATTATTCAATGTTCCAACTAACAAGTATCAATAGCTATATTCAACCCATGATGGTTGCATGCTATTACTAAGGAAATGCAGGAGGCATGTTGGACAAGAGAAAAGTAGGCAATTGCCTGCTAATCTGCGCAAGAGTTTAAATCACGTCACTGTCAACCCCCACCCTAAGAAATTAGGTGTTTGCAACTTGGAGTGAAAGTTTTTTTGTTGATATATTTATACAACATGTCATCCAGATTTTTTTATAATGAAATACATACATACCTTCATACCATTGAGAGAAATATTTACCTAACCCACCCCCAACCTCCGTTACAGAAGGACTAAACTATAAAATTCCAAATCATTATACTTGCATCTAGTAGGTGTTGAAATTTAAATCTGTCGCTTGCGAGGCACATGAGTCTACCACAGAGGGGTGACAGTTTTGACAAGTTGAACTTTTTTTCTTTTGCATCTTATAATGCGTGTTTGATATCATTGTTAGAGTATTTGGAAAGTGATAAAATTTTTAAATAAACAATTTTTAGTATAAAAGTTTTTAAATATGAAGAAAATGATGTGATATAATAGAAATAATAAAGATGAGTAAAGAGAATAAAGTAAAAATAAATATGTTAATTGTATGGGTAATTATATAGATATAATTGAAATGTATGGTAGTTGTACGCAAAAATATGAAAAAATAATTAAAATATATGTTAGTTATTAATAATGAAAAATTTTAGACTGAAATATGAAAAAATAATTAAAATATATGTTAGTTATTGATAATGAAAAAATTTATATTGAAAAGTTTTGGTAAAACAAACATGCCCTCCATCTAAATTTTTTTTTCACATTTTCATATACAAATGCAATATAATTACCATATCTATTTTAATTTTATTATCTTTACTTATTATCGTTATCCTTATTATATTACATCATTTCTCTTATTTTAAAAACTTTTACATCAATAATTTTTATTTTAAAAGTATTATTAAACACCACACACATTATATTTTAATTATCCATTCACTTTTTAATGTATAAATAACATATATTTCAATCGTTTCTCCCTAGCTACACCTACAACTACTTTATTTATTTTAACTTTATTTTATTTACTTTTTATTATTGTCCCTGTCATATCATATTATTTCTCTCATTTGAAAAAATTTTCCACCGAAACTTTTTTTTTCAGATATTTTATTAAATGCCAAACTCACTCCTATTTTGAAGTTGCATCCATATTAAAATCATATTGCTAAACATTGAAATATTAATATATAAGTTAAACTAGAATATTATTCACCACAAATGTAATAAATTTAGAAAAATAATAACTGAGAAAAATCCATTTATATACTTTGAAATAAATATACATATGCAAGTTGGCTCAATCCAGTTTTGGGTCAGGTTTCAGGTTGACCAATTCCAATTTATGCACTTCTACCAATGTTTAGCACAGAATTATGTACACCTTATTTAGCGTCCCATAACTGCATCACATTGCCTTGAGGATAATGATTTCGTAAAATGAGTTGTTGCTTATCTAAGCAATAACCTCATATACTATATATTGTTAATTTTTTCTGTTTTTTGTCATTTCTATGCGTAGGCTAACGTATAATATTTGAAATTTCGTAAAAAATATAAACAAAAATAAAAAGGTAAAATTTTGTATACCAAACACGCAATGCCTTTTTCTCTAATTTCTTTGATTTTTATTTTTCATCAACATATTTTTCTAAGTTTATTCAGCTCATACAGTAAGTTTTACCAATTTATAATATTTTATATATTTATGTCTGATTTTTAAAAATATTATTTATGGGGGCATTTAAGTCATTTTCCACCCATAAAAATCTTATTTTTAGAAAAAGAAACATATAAAGATATTTTAAAATTGTAAAACTTAATATGTCAATTAAATACACGTAGTAAAACATGTTTATGAAAAATAAAAATTTTAAAAATAAAAGAAAAATGGCACCACATTGCAGGGCTCATAAATTAAATAGACACGGACCTGCATAAAAACAAATAAATACAAGGTTAAAATAAACGAGGTTAACTACCCATTGTAGGGGATCATCTTCCTAGTGCTACAGGTAATGTAGCGCTGTAGTGGCCTTTTTTTTTTTTATTCTTAAAGGATCCCAACATATTATACACAAGAACTGTCAGCATTCAAAAAAGAAACAATGAACTCTGGTGGGCTCGCCCACCTGTATATTACGCCCCTATCATACTTTGCTAGAGTATGTGCTACAACATTGTCACTTCTCAAAACCTGTATAAAGGACAAAGAATAAAATTAAAAAAAAAAATACACAAAAGTTCTTTATCTCGTCCATTAGCATTTTAAGACTAGAGAGCACCTTTCCAATGTGTTGAAGAATCTCAATTAGAATTAGAGAGTCACTTTCCAACATCACTCTTTTGTATCCAATCTCTTGTAGCCATTGCAAGCCAAGCAAAATTGTCTTGGCTTCCCCCATGTGGGACTGAACACTTCTCTCATTGCCTAACATCTTGCACCCATAAAATTCAAATTTTCATTTTTTAAGGACAACTCCAAAGCTTGTCAGTTTTCGTGATTCATTCCATCCTACACCTGCATTAAGCTTGAGGACACTCCAATATGATTTCTACCATCTTGTTGGACTTTCTTCCAGGTTTAGACGGCCATTTCTGATAGGAATTGATGATATATAGTTGTGAAATAGAAGCTAGACCACCCCATAATGTCGTCTAAGGTTCCTCTAGCGGCATCTGCAATACATTTATTTCTTACATGCCACACTTTCCAACAAAACGTTATGAACAACGTGAATAAATACGTGTCCTTTGTTTCGTAGTCTTTGGAATATCTCCTTCATATTAGCGGTGTTTCTTCTCCTTAACTGTGTTAGCAGGTGCCAGTCACGAATCTCTTTCAACCTGTCGCACGCCTAGAACAGGTGTAGGATGTCTTTAGTCGAGTCCCGGTTTGTACACATTGGGCAAGTGCTTGTTGCACAGATGCCCATTCTCAACAGATTTGCCCTTATTGGCAAACAATCTGTCACAAATCGCCGTCCAAAAATCTAAATTTTCCTTAGAACCTTCATTTTCCATACTATATTTGTGCCTTCTATCAACCTAGGGTCCAGATTTAACCCCCTTCTCTCATTTTGCTTTTCGCATATTCCTTGCTAACTTGTATGCAAATTTAACCGAGAACTTCCCTTGTGTAGTTCTTCCTCAACATATCCAGTCCTCTACCTCCTCTCTTGGTAAAGGGAAATCCTTCATCTTTAGCCACCCATCCTACTCGACTACCATCTTTATGAGGATTTGAGGATCTTCTCTTTGGATGGACGAGTTGTTCTACCCTTGCCTGTAGATTGATTCCCCTGGGTAGTAGGCCAACACCGTGAATTTATACCATAGCCCAATTATCCTGAAAAAACTTTGACTTCCTATGCACCACTTTACTCCTGCTCTGACTAAGGATGGCGCCTGTATGAGGCTCTTCCAAGTATATAGACATCCCTGACCAGCGCAGCTCTCCCATAGGTTCCCATCTTTGAAATATTTAGCCTCTGTGGCACCATGAAGAAGGGTTAGTAAGTTACCACGGACATAAGAAAACAACAAGAAGAAACAATCGAAAAGGTTTTGCGAGGCTGAAAACTATGACGTGTGGCTATGTCAGTGCTATGCATGCTGCTGTGGCCTTTACCGATCCAGCGCAGCTGCATGCATATATCCTCTCTTCGAGCTCGAGTTAGGTGCAAGACTGATCACATGCACGCATCATCCTCCTTTGTTCGTTTACTGGGGATCCTTCGCTCCAAACAGAATATTACGTACGCATTTGCCGCCAACTGGGCCGCTCGTGGCCTCCATATGTGAGATCTGGTGTTAAAATCTCTGCATGGTACTGGGGTTTCAGGCAGTCTGGAAGCTTAATCTTTCGTATCTATGGATGGGTGATTGGCTTTAGCCAACATAAGTAAGAGCTTTTTGTCTCCTCTGTTGATAAATGGGATCTTATGGTCTTCGGCGTGAATGATCTTGAGTATAATATGAGATGTTATCTTGTACAATACAAATAATAAAGCCAACACAATATTAATATTTCTCGCTCTTGATCGGAAATATAAGATAATCGTTATTTCATTTGCTTTCTTACTTCAACATATCCTTAAATTTCTACACCTGTGACTTCAAATTAATTTCGAGTTTAAGTCACTGTGTGGGAAGGAATGTTCGAACTGCCTCGGGCTTTTAAAATTCAGAGGGCCCAAGTCATTTCCATCACCGTTCCAATAGAAGCTATCAATGAGCTGTGATTCACTGCATCCGTGTGCATTAAAACTTAAGTATATTTCGGTGCAAATTTTATTTTTAAATTTTTTTAATAAAAGTGTTAATCTAGGTATATTTTACATATATATTAAGTTTTATTATTTTTACAAATGTGTGTATTTTTTAATTTTTAAAAACAAAAGGATTTTAGTCATTTTTAAATGAGTACATACCACTGTTTTTAAAAATAAAAAATATACATACATGTCTACAAAAATAATAAAACTTAACTTATAAATTAAATATACTTAGATTTACAATTTTATTAAAAAATTATCAGAAAAATTTTTAGCAATGAAATTTAAAGCTAGTTATACTTAAATTTTAATGTGCACTCGGACGTTTTAAATCACTACTCATTATCAATTAAGATAAAAACATTGTTTCATATGCCTTCTTTTTTGCTTGATAAGGGAGTGTACTTAGCGTAAGTGCACCTGAGTATATTTAACTTATTTTTAATTTAATTTTTTTTATAAAACTGTTAATCTAAGCGTATTTAACATGTATATTAAATTTTATCTTTTTGAAGATTTATAAATATTTTTTGAATTTTAAAATCAATGATATTTTTGTGATTTTTGAATTACGAAAATGCCACTAATTTTAAAAGATAAAAAATATCTATAAATCTTTGAAAATGATAAAAATCGATACACATGTTACATACATTTATGGTGTGTTTAAGAAGTGATAAAAATGAAAAAATTTTATGTAAAATTTTTTAAATAAGAAAAATGATGTGATATAATAGGGTAATAATGAGGAATACAGAGAATAAAATTAAAATAGATAAATTAGATAACCATAAAAAAATAAATAAGTTAGATATATGGTTAGTCGTGTAGAAATGACTAAGGATTTTTTTTTAAAAAAATAAGGTAACAATCCGTCGAAAAAATAAAATTAAAATAAATAGTATAATTGTACGGAAATATATAAATAATAATTAAAAATTATCATAGTTTATAAGAAAATTTTGTGAAAAAGTAATAGGAGATTTTTTCCCCAAGACCATCAAACATTGCCTTTAACTTTTTCATAGTCATTATCTCTATTGTATTACATTATTCTCTTATTTTTTTAAAAAAATTCTCAATCCTAATTTCCTACTTTTACATCTTCCCAAACTAGCCATTAATCTATAAATTTTAATGCCGGCTACTTACAGTTACGAAAATAGACGGGGAACGAGAATTGGAAATACGAATAAGGATGGGAAAAAAGTGAAGTTGTCGTAAAACATACTATGTTAAATCAAGCCTGGAAAATGTAATTATTCAAATATCCAGGGAATTAATTCTGTTTGAATTTTGATAATTATCTTAGGGTCTGTTGGGTAATAAGGGAAAGAAAAAAAATCTACCTAATTCCTCCTTTTAAAATGATTTTAACATCTTAACTACCTCACCACTTTAATTTTTCTATTATTATGACCCTTAACATACAATTATTTTTTCCGAAATTTCCCAGCCCAAAATATACAATTTGGGGAGAAAAGGCAAAAAAGCATTCAAAAGATTTTTTTTTTCCCCTAAACAATTCACCATCAATAAAATAATTGTTTAAAAAAATGTTACGGGAAGGTGTAAAACCGATGCACTTAAATACTGGCATGGTAGAAAGATGACGAGAGGGAGCCTATTTTCTTTGGTTCCAGAAGAACACAAAATAAATAAATATAACTAAAGAAAGCTTTCCAATCAGCAATCCTTACTAAATTAAGCTTTGCAAATTGCAATCCCTAGGCAATATATCTAGCATGAGGCAGCACCATATATTATTCAGCCCCGAAATCCCAAAGCATGCAACCTGCTTGTTTCCAAATCCAAGCCTATGACTATGGGTTGGATGCACCAAATTCGTCTAATCCTGCCCAGTGCATCAAATTTCTCGGTGGGGAAAATCTCAATCCTTCAGCGGGAGGTGGTAAGGGAATGAAGCAATTGAATTTTTATTTTTATTTTTAAAAAAAACAGCTTTCTATGGTTTGATCTTCCAATTGAAGATAGGATGGAAGGGTCACTCTGGGCTCTGGCAACAGTTTTTTTTTTTTTTTTTTCCGGTAAGTCTGGCAACAGTTTCGATCCCTACAATTGCAGAGCCTGAAAACTAACAGGACACTTCAATTTGGAATCAAATAAAACTGCAATCGCAGTGTCACAAATTCGCAAAAATTACTTCATCTGAAAACAACACGATTGGGGGATGGAACCAACAAAAACCAAAGTAAGAATAACCCTGAGAATTTGCAGGAAATCAATTGAAGCAGACCTTATCCATGCTTCAGGACAGAACTTCCAGGGCTGAGTAATGTATGCCACCTCAATCGATTGCAAGTTTGCAATGAAAAGGCAAATTATACAGGCGAAATTTCCAATGTAGACTTCAGAAGCAGCGGAGAGATTTTTCAGAGAATTTATTAATAGGCTACAACTTTGGGTCAAAATCTCCAGCTGGATCTTCTCAGCTGTGAGTTTTCCAAATAAATTTCTGAAGAATGTGGAATGCTTAGAAAGAGAGCAAAGGGAACAATACCATTGAGAAAGACTCACAACAACTTTCTGCTAAATATCTAAAGGGAAAATCAAATTGCTAAACTTCATGCTGCCATTTAACCCTTAAGTAGAGGTCATTGGTTGGCAATAAAACGGTCTAGAACATCTACCAAATAGGGCTTAATGTATATGCTTTTGATGACTGACGATAGCAACAATCAACTATTTGACATTCATCTACACGAGAGATGGATGACAACATGATGCAACTAACTTCAGTTTGACGGCTCGTTCCAAAATCCACCTCTAATTCAGCACAAAGTGTTGAAGCTCTCTTCACAGTTTCTGTCCATCTCAATGTGAATTCTGGATATTTGTGAGTAGACTCTATGGGATCCCCAACAAAAAATTCCTGCAAGGAGGAATCAACAGTGAACTTCTTGAAAGTTCATACCCAGAAGAAGAACACGCGATGATCCAATAACAAATGCACAACGAAAACATAATGATCTTTCTGTCTGGGGAATTAAATGGAAGCAGGGAGGATCTCAAACCCTTTTCCTCTCGATATCTGTGAGTTTCTTATCTTGGTCTTTTGCAATTCTTCTTATTCTGCCATGGACAGCAAAGCCATCTCCACATCCTCAAGAGGTTGTCCAGCATAAAGCTGGAGCTGCCCCTTCTTAACAACAATTGCCTTCAAGCTAGAAGACTTCAGCGCCTGTTTCATGTCCTGCAATAGATTTCTTTCTCAGGTTCTATGCTGAAAAAAGTAGATCAATTGAATACAATTGAAAAGCTTCTAATTGCATATGAAGATGGTCTGTGTAAGCAGGAGAGTCATCCCACAAAGTCTTGGACACCATAATCATCAAGCAAAAAGGAAAATGGAAAGTGAATACATGCATGCAACAATGAGAGTATACTTTTATTACTTTATGTAAGTTGGCCACATGGAAAAGGTAGAGTGAATTGCATTTCTAGTGGGAAAAGACAAGAATTGGGACAATGGGACTTGAACTGCCTGCTTTGTTGAAGTAAGACTACAAATAGAAAGCAGGGAAAAAAGATGGGCAAGGTCAAGATAGGCAGAACCAAATAACATAATGAAGTCTTACATTTATTGACAATGGAAGAGCCTCAGCTCTGAAGTCACCTAGATCTTCAAAAAATGATTCCAGTATATGGCAGAAATTATTGGCATCCTTGCGGTCCTCAAAAGTAACAGTACAAGCTCCAGAACTTTCGTCATCTGAGTGGGAAATCGTCTTTAAGGAATACAATCCTTTTGGGCTTTCTCTGTCACCCACTCTGTACAAAAGGATAGCCTGAAGCAGGATAAAATACGGGTAAACTCATTGAGCCTTAGCATGAAAACAAAACAAAAATTTGCTTGACGCTCAAATAAATCAAAATGTGGTTATTTTAAATGTTGATTTCAGCTTTTGAAGGTAGAAAATATTCCAAAAAAAGAGAAGTTTTTTTTTTTTTTTTTTTTTTAAATAATAATAAAAAACGCGGGTGACTGTATACCACAAGACAATTGGGTTTTAGTATCCCTGATCTCCAGAAAAAGGAGGATGAGATCAGAAAACTGTTAGGAGTCGATGTACAATAGCAAAAGGGTCAGGTATGACTTACTTACAAAAACATATGGAAGTTTTAACCACCATGAATTCTCAACATCAAGCTGGTCATTTTTAGCTTTGTCAACCTCTGATTTGTCTTCAACTCTCCTAGTTTGTTGCTCTATTGTGGAGCTGCCAACACAAGTTGTGGGGACTTGCTTCCTAGCTGGAGTGGATTTTTCCTGGTTTCCATTTCTGGAATGTAGTTTAAAAATTTTCTATTAGAAAGATTATGCTCATGCTAAGAACTTTGAGAAGAATCCTGACCATACCGTGAGCTACTCTCCCCTGGAAAATGATATTTCTGAAACTTCTCTGAAGAACTGCCAGTGCCCCTGACATTGGTCCTCTTTGATCTTTCATTCGACTTAGTGGTCGTACCAGAATATTTTCCTTGTACTATGGACTGAATCTTTCCATATGGCTCTGCAGGTCCTTCCAAGGGGCTTTCTTCACCGCCTTCTTCAATGTGCCCTAAACACGATAAAAATCACGTCCATGTCAGGACATTTTTTTGTGGTTCAAGATAATTCAAAAAATGGAAAGACCATAACAAAGAAGCAATTATAGACAAGACAATGAGACTGGAGAGCAAGAAACCAGAACAGAAAATTGACTTAGAAGTAAAGGTGATAGGCCTTATCCACCAAGTACTATTATATATCTTCAGTTTCCAAGGGAAAATACTCACAACCTGACAAACAATTAGGTTTTTCTAAGCCAGTTTTTCAGTAGACACAAGAGGACCAACATTCACTTTCACTTTAACTCAAAAGAAAAAGAAAAATAAAAAGAAAACCCACTTTCACTTTACAATTCAAAGTTCACAACTTGGAAAGAAAATGGGCAAAACTGCTTAGTCAAGCTGAAAAAGATGTTCTTTAACAGGCGTGTAGAGATCGTGATGCATGTCAAGCTTAAAAAGATGTTCTTTAACAGGCATGTAGAGATCATGATGCATGCCATCAGGATTACTTGCTGGCTCGACCTTTTCGTACACCAATTTGAAGCAATTTTAGAGACCAGAACTGGTCTAATAAACTCACTTCATGGCATAGAGGAGGATAAATAATTAAATTACCAAGAAAGCCCACTTGGCCTGGAGCATTTTGCATTTCAGTTTCTTCCAAATGCCAATGTGGAAGAATGAGAACCATAGGCGGATCTATATACAGTCCCCTCTCAAAATTTATATAATTCTTATAGAAATTTGAAAAATGTTTTATTTTCATATGACTGCCCCATCTTAAATAATAATATAATCACATGCCCCCGCTGACTAAAGGTCCTAGATTTTCCACTGATGAGAACAACAATAAAAAAACCAAATAAAATGTTGATCAAGAAATTAAGGTTTTCTAAGCTCAGTCCAGCATATCTGTATGGGGCATTGCTGTAATGTCCGAAAAGATGAAACCCAATAAATGGAAAAGTAGCCATCTGATAGGTTTCCAGTGGTCATCTAGAGAAAGAAGCAAAAAATAGTTGCATCCAAATGTGGGCGGGTTATTGCTCATCTGAGATGTTGGATGTGTATCCATATGGGGAGGACCAAAAGATGTTGGCCAAAAGTATTTCGAGACGCATTATCATAATTCTTTGGAATGATTATTGTAAAAAGCCTCTAGATAAAATCTCCAAAATAATTAAAACCAATGCAAGTATCCTCTAAGAACAGTTCAAAACACATACCATTCCCCAAATCCATCTCGTCCAGCTTCTTCCTCATCCACAATTTTGCGCTTTCCCCTTCTCGCTTAAACTTCCTGTCCAATGCTTCAAAGAAATTCAACTCTTCTTCTGAGCCGAAATCCACAAATGGATCTCTTCCAGCAAAAGCATTATCCCGGACTTTTAAAACAATCCTTTCCAACACCTCATCTCTCAACCAATAAGACTCTTCTTCCCAAAAATTTTCTGCAGAATCCATCTCCTGTTCACCCTTGTCATCTTCACTCTTTCTCCGGCCGGTCTTTGTATCTCCAAAACCTTTTGGTTTTGGATAATTTCTGGCCTTTGTAGATTGAATTCCAGGCTTGACTTTCCTTCCAAATGGCCACCAATCTCTAGCATTTGAATTCGACGATTTTGAAGACTTCTCGTTCTGCGTGTGTAGGCTCTTTTGCAACTTCATTAGCCGCTGGTCCACCTCCTTCCGTACATCACTTTTAACACTAATAGTGCCCTCTTCACCTGCATTTCTATCATCCCCTGCCGAGACAACAGACGAAGAATCCGCACCCACATTCGCAGACTTCTTCTGCTCAAGTGCTCGGGCTTTCTTCGCCAAGGCCCGAATTTCTGACACTTTCTTTTCAAATTCAGGCTCATCAGGATCGCCCACATTGCCAATCCTCCCAACACCAGTTTGATCAACCGCCTCAGTCGGCGAACCTCCAGCAGCTGAATTCCCACCCTCCGAATTCTCATCGACATTGGAAGAACCCAAAAACCAAACAGCAACAAGTGTTTGCAGCAGAATGAGACCAAACCAATGGAAACCAATCCTCACAAATGAATTCGCAGAACCAAAAGGTGAAGGACTCGAAATTGCGCTAGTTTGGGAATCAAACGCTATCTCCCCGTCGTGGGGGGTGCTGTCCTTGCTTGTTTCCTGCCTGAATGCATCCTTCACCCGACGGAAAAGATCTTGGGCGGTTGGGATTTCCTGGAGGGGGGTTGGGGTAGGGATTGAGGAGGGGTGGGCTGTGGAGATTGGGAGTTTGGGGCGGAGGTAGTTTTTTCTGTTGGATTTCCTAGTGGGTTTTGGCGGGAACGCAAGATAAGATTGGACAGCCGTTGATTTTGGAATATGGCGGGGAGGAGGGAGAGGACGAGAGCGGAGCTGAGGCTCGGCTGCTCGCGCCATGGCTGGCGGCTTTCAGGAAGGTAAGGTTGGTCGGGAGGGAAAATAAGAAAAACGTCGTGGCACACGTGCCAGATTGTACGCCCGTGAGGTCAGGGGAGGGAAATTCTCGGGCATTTGAGAAAATTGGTAAGAGTCAGCTAATATGACAATGATAATGATTAGAAGTGGTGGAAATAAAATTTTAAAAATTAGCATGTTTGGATAAAAAAATGTAAAAACATAAAATAAAATAATTAAAATATCATATTTTTCAGAGACGTAAGGGAAAGCTTTTTTTCTCAACCGTTAAATACACCTGCTCTGGCAGAAGCAGCTCTCATTCTCGCGCGTGCGGACAACCGCAAAGAGGGAGAAGAACCTAAGAAGCCAGTAAGGACCCTGCACACGTGTGTGTTCTTTACATGGGGTGTGTTTTTAGGCATCGGAAATGCCTAAAAATTGTTCAGTTAAAACTTTTCGTTATCCATAACTATTCTATTTTTTAAATTTTTTTTACAGTTTTCCTATATAACTACGAGGCCTGATCTGCCTGATCTTTTTAGGCCGGACATACAGCTTGCTCCGTGCGTAAGGCCCGAAAATGTATTTTTTTATATTTTTTTATCGGTAAGTAAATCTATATGTATTAAATCTATAAATCAAGTTTTACCATTTTTAGATTTTTTAAGTTTTTTTTTAGATTTTTAAACACAGCGATATTTCCGTAATTTTTTAATACTTACCCATCAAAAAATTAAAAAAGTAAAAAAATAGGTTTTTGGGGCCGGACGCACGTAGATTAGCTGGCTATAGCTACCTTACTTATCAATCATTTCTACAAAACTATCTACACAACTAACATATATATTTTAACTTTATCCTATTTACTCATCATTATTATCTTTATTATATTATATTATTTTACAACTTCTGTTTTCTAAAACTTTTCATCAAAAGTTTTATCAATTTTCAAATACACTAAAAACTTTTCTCATTGGCTAACATCAATGGATGGAGAATCAATGCATATTGCACTGGTTTTGTTGGGCTCTACTAGTAGAGGCTCGCAAGCCCCTTGGTGATTTCTCAACAGCATTTACCGGAGTGCAACTTTAGCTGACGAAATTCAAAGCTCGATTTCATGTACTTGGGTTCACTTAGGCTCAGTGCACCTGGGTGCGTTTAATTTTTTTATTTTCTATATTTTTTTTACATAACTGTTAATCTGAGTGTATTTTTTAACATGTGTATCAATTTTTATCATTTCTAAAATTACTAAAAATGTCACTGATGTTAAAAAATTCAAATAATATCTTAAAATCTCCAAAACTATTAAAAATTAATACCACGTAAAATGCACTCAGATTAACAGTTGCGTAAAAAAATTTTGATTAAAAAATGAGTTAAATGCACCCAGGTGCATTTAAACATAACCGATGAAACTCATATTAGCCTCAAATTGACTGCATACACCCACTTGAAAGATAACTTTTTCAATTTTTAATGTACATTATTACATTTTTATCTCATTCTTTATCTGGATGTTTGGTAATGTGAAAATTGTAGGAATTGTGGGATGAAGTGAAAAATGATAAACTAAATATTTTGAAAATTATATGATTGATATGAAATGATAGAGGTCAATTTAGAATAAATAGGTTTGGTAGGAGATAGTTATAGAAAAAATTATTGGAATATGAGAATAAAAATGTAAAAATATAATGATTGGTTAAGAAATGAAGACATCAAAATCCATAATATTATGGTTTCCCACGCACGTTACCAAATGTGCCCTAAGTCTCTTTTAAGTCCTTTCGAATAAACCCTAACACTATTTGTAAATTAAAATCAGAGGATGCCATTAAATTGGCCTTGGGAAGTCAGCAGATATGGCGAATGAAGCGGACGGATGGCGATGAGATATATGATGACATACTCTAAGGGTGTGTTTGTTTGGGACATAAACATGTCAACCAAAACTTTTCAATCTAAAACTTTTTCATTTTCCATCACTACTCTATTTTTTAATCATTTTTTCACATTTTCCTATACAAATTAACTTATTTTTCAATCATTTCTACACAACTATCCAAACAACTAACCTATCTATTTTAACTTTATTCTCTTTACTCCTCATCATTATTCCTATTATATCACATCATTTTCTATCAATGTGACAACTTTTACCTCATAAATTTTTCATCAAAAATTTTACCCCCAACCAAACACACCCTAATACTCATGCTTTGAACTTTGAAGCACGACAGCATTAGGGAGTATCAGTAACTCCTGGAGGTGATAATGCACTGTGGCTTATGGAAATAATGATGGCATCGGGTCTAATGATGGCATCGACGAGGCGGAGGGAAGTGGAGACGGAAGATTGATGCACGTCAGAGGGTATTCATGACTTGGAGGACAAATACAAGGAAAATGTAGAAAGCATGGAGACCGGGATGTCATTGAGATGCAAGGAAAATGTAATGCGATGACCCGTTGCTGTTTTGAGGATTTTTTTGTATGAAAACAACAAAGGTGGAATATGGATGCCTTTTTACACCGAATGTGTATAACATTTGATAATTTTTTTCAAAACAATTTTAATTTTTAGTTCAAAATTGTTTAAAATGGGAAAAGTGATATAGTATGATTAGGTTAATGATGAGGAATAAAATGAATAATGTAAAATAGATTGAGTAGTGATATGGATACTTATGGAGAAATAATTGAAAAGTAACATAATTGTTTAATAAGATGTAAATAACTAATTAAAAAATAAGAGAGTAAAAACTTTTAGGTTGACGTGATTGCTAAACACGCCATAGTAACAATTTAAAATTCCACATTTACATAATTCCACTTATATCTATAAACTTTCAAAAATTTTAAATATATTTATGTATTTTGCTAAAAATTCACTTATATATACGCTGTTGGGGATTTATTAAAGTGGCTGCTAGCCCTAGCCCTTTGTGAAATAACAAATATGTTCATTCTTAATTATTATTATTATATGGATAAAAATTCACATGCAAATGAATTTTAACATCTTTATAGCTATAAAATTATATATTATTTAAATGCAAAATTTTAGTTTCGAGCAAAGCAATTCCAAGTTATACTAGGGCATGAGCATATTCATTATTTTATAAAGAGGTTAATGACCCTTTTGAAGGATCCTTAAGAGCATAAGTGAAATTTAAGGCAAAACATATAAGTAAATTTGACAATTCATGTATACGAATGGAATTAAGGGTAAAATACATCTTTATAAAAAAGGGTAAAATATAGAATATATGTAGAATTTTTCCTTATATTTAAAAATTTGCATGACCATAGTGTGGATTATGGTTATTTGCAATATTCAATCATGTAAAAAGAAAATCAAGGTGGGAACTAGAGGGTAAAATGATTAGGTGGTTTTGGGAATTTGTCTTGCTAATTGGCTTTTTCGTCTCAACCGTTGATTGTGTGCTCCGCCTCATGCCTTGATCATCGCTTGATTATCTTGATTTTTAAAATGGGGCTTGTTTGTCTTCTAACACTTCGGATTGTTATTTTATTTGATGCATTTTGGCTTTCTTAGGGTGTGTTGGGAAGTCATAAAACTTTCGATGAAAAGTTTCCGATGTATAAGGTTTTGAAATGAAAGACAAAAGATATGATATGATATGGTTAACGATGAAAAGTAAAAAGAATAAAGTTAAAATAAATAAGTTAGAAGTATGAGTAATTGTGTAGAAATGATAAAAAAAAATAGGGTAATTATATGGGAAGAAGTGAAGAAATAATTAAATAAGATATTTATGGGAAAAGAAAATAAAAATTAAAAGTTAAAAAATATAAATAATATACTTTGATCAAAGCAAGAGAAGAAAATGAAAACTTGAAAGTTAAACAATATAAATATCAGGTTTAAATGAAAATAATAAAATGCATTTATAATATAATCGCAACATGAAAACATATACGCAAATAAAAATATAAAAATATTATTTAGGTGCTATATATAACATATTTTATATTAAGGGTGTGTTTAGGAACTCTCAAAACTTTTTAAATTAAAACTTTTCACTTTCCACAATTATCTTATTTTTTAATTATTTCTTCACTTTTTCTTATATAATTACTCAACTTTTCAATTATTTTTACACAATTATCTATATATCTAACTTATTTATTTTAACTTTATTATCTTTATTCATTACTATTACCTATATTATATCATTTCATTTTCTCTTATTTTAAAAATTTTTACACAAAATTTTTTTCATCTAAAATTTTATCAATTCTCAAACACACCAAATATAAAAATGAAAAATGATATTTCAAAAATTTTTTTCAAAAAATTTTTCATCTAAAGTTTTATCACTTTCCAAACACACCAAATATAAAAATGAAAAATGATATTTCAAAAATTTTTATCTAAAAAATTTTCATCTAAAGTTTTACTACTTAGTACTTACCAAACACACAAAAAATGAAAATTGAGTCTCGGGTTCAAAAAGATAATTTAAAATTTTAACATTTGGGTACGACGGGCCAAATTGGTACCGAACTCGGCCCAAGTTCACTCCTTGCTGGTGGCCGTTTGTCTCGCCTTGCGCGCCACGCCTCAGCGTTCAAACTTCAACCCCATGAGACAACCCTCGTTCAAAAATAAAAAAGGTCTCTCTCGCTCTCGCTCTCGCTCTCGCTCTCTCCATTGAAACCCCAGGGCAATGAACTCAAGTCCCTCTCCCTCTACTTCAGCAGAAGCAACGGCCCCACCTTCGAAGAAGCCACCAAAACCAGCGGTTCTGGTCTAACCATCGGCACCTCAAGCAGAGAGTCCTCTGTCGTCTCCAGGTTCTTCTTCATCTTCTTACCCTTTTGCTATACGAGCTCCCCCGCTTCAGATTCCTCTGATGATGTAGGAACCCCTATAACAGAAACTGATAATGAAGGAAATCTTTCTGTTGGTTCCATCAAGATACGGATTCCCGACTTTAATTTATCCAAGGATGACATGGAGGGGTTATCTTGTGGGCCTTTTGCAGGAGACCCCGAAATGTCCTCTGGGAAAGCTGAGAGTAGTGATTTTTCAAGAAGTTATGAGCTGGGGTTGGCTCGTTTTGGTGATTCTGATGTGGGATTTTTTCCGCCAAAAATGATGACGCCAATTGCAAGTTTGTCAGGGGAGGATGAAGATGTAATTGGCGATGTGGGGTCAGTCGGTGATGTTGATGGTGATGGTTTTTCGGATGTGGTTGTTGAAGTGCCTCCAGTTACATATACCTTGAAGACTGGTGAGAGTGGAGACAGCAGTGCTTTTGAAAATTTGAGGATTCGTGTTTTGGGGAGTGAAGAACAGATCCATCAGGGGATTCTGATGCTGTTAGAACATCGGGATTGGGTGAGATCCTAGCTATTGACAAGGACGTAAGTGAGGCTGAAGAGGATGCAAAGGAGGTTGGAGGTGATGCTAAAGCAGTGACAATGTTGTTTTGCGCAGAAAGGAAGAAGACCCTTCTACAGGGACAGGTCCTATTAAGCCTTCTGCTGCAGCTGAATGGCATCAAGATGGCACAGGAATGGAAAAAAGCATTTTCTTTTGTCAAATGTCAGTAGCAACTTAGAAAGTGGGTGCAGCAATTGAAGATATGTTTGAATTTGAAATGCAGGAATTGAGATGATTGAATCAGATGATGATACTGTTTGCAAGAAGGATGAGGAATCAGATAATGGTTGTGCTGACAATGAAAATCCCACCATTGGATGGGATTCTATCACTAAGACTGAACAGTCATGCAATGAAATGCAAGAAGGAAAGCCTGTGGTTGAGAAGGACAAAACTTCTGGTGAAGGATCTAGAGAGGTGAATTGCTTGAAGATTGTTAAAAAAGATCTACATGAGAATCTAGAATTCAACTCTGCAGTGTTATCATCGAATTTGGAAGTTGAGTTGAATGAGCAATTACCAGCATTAGCTGTGAATGAAGCCAAATCGAAGTCTGGAAATGACAAACATGCTGACTCCAGTTTCAATCAAATGAGACAGAGTTTGTTTAAGGAGCAGGATCAACATCCATTTGTTGAAAATTCCACTGGTTTGACTAATGATAGCAAGAGAAAGGACAGCTTCAGTCTAATTGCTCGGGATAATATAGCGGTAGGTCTTTACAAATTGCAAGAGATTGAGGGTGATGGAGGAAATGATTATGTGCCTCAAGCAGATGAGGGTTCAGTTTCTGATGAATATGCATCCTTAGTAGGCTCAGCAAGTTTGAAATTGATGGCTAGAGAGATGGACAAGAGTCCTGTGAGTTCTCACTCAGGTTTTGATAGAGAGATAGTATCAGACCCTGATGAGATGGAGACTGATGAGAAAGACACCAGGTTTGGACTTGACACTGTCACTGCAACTCCTATCTTTAATCCAGCAGCTATTGGAGAGTCAGAGGCTAAAATGAATATTAAATTTTTGGATGAGAAAGACACCACGATGATTGTTCCGGCCTCGTGGAAAATCATTCTTCTAGTTAAAGATAAAATTATTTTCCTGCGGCTTTGGAAATAAATGCTTAATTAATTTCCCAGCAAAATTTTAAAGCATCTAATTCTTTAACCGAGTCCGAAAAGTACATCACAGAAATATTTTGCATTGTGTTCCACATTCGGATTTTACATCTCCAACGAGAAAACCCTTGATTAAAAGAGCTGAATACAATGGTCCATAAAAAAAACAGCTTAATAATAATGAAGTGCGTAGAAGATCCTTCTACGTCTTTACAAGTGCACGAAAAGTCGTGTCTGACAAAAATATAAAAATAAGTGAGTACACTTCGCCCCGCGCCGTGACTCGAATGTGAGGTATATGACGCCACGCGCCATGTCTTAAATATGAGGTACATGACGCCACGCGCCATGACTTAAATGTGAGGTATATGACGCCACGCGCCATGTCTTAAATATGAGGTACATGACGCCACGCGCCATGACTTAAATATGAGGTACATGACGCCACGCGCCATGACTTAAATGTGAGTTTACGCTTAGCCCGTCGACCAGCGATGACTCGGTTTGGGAACTAGTGAGGGGCCCGTCGGCTACATTAGTTACCCTACACAGCAAACTAAGTACGCTCTTAGCTTCTGGATTTTACACAGCAGACCAGCGTGTCCCGCTTTCGGCTTCTGAACTTGTATAAGAAACCAGCGTCTCCCGCATTCAGTCTCTGAATTGAAATTTGAGTGGTTTTACCCAAAAAAATGGATTTAATCGAATTTTGAAAATATGTGTGGGTCGACTTGGACCATCTAAAAGGGGTTCGAGCCCAACTGGGCATGTCGAAAAGAGTTTGGACCTAACTGGGCTTGACTCAATCAATTTAGGCTCAACTGGACTTGTTGGGGGATTTTTGGGTAGTTTTGAGCCGTCTTGGGCTTTTTGGAGAGTTTTGAGCCATCTTGGGCTATTTGGAGAGTTTTGAGCCATCTTGAGCTTTTTGGAGGGTTTTGGGCCATCTTGAGCTTTTTGAAGAGTTTTGAGCCATCTTGGGCTTTTTGAAGAGTTTTGAGCAATCTTGGGCTTTTTGGAGGGTCTTGAGCCCAAGAGGGCTTGCTCGGACATTAAGGCTCACGTTGAGCGAAAAGGTCATTTTTTATATATATATATATATATTTATATATATAATAGAAAGGTACTTAGTACTGCGTATCAACTTAGCCCACTGCTTGGGGAGTATTTACTCAGGCAAAAGTATATGAATTTTTTTTTTTATAATATATATATTTTTGAAAGTCTGAAAATACATATATATTTTTCTGGGGCCCGTGGGGGAAATACATATATTTTTTGAAGGCCCGCGGGACAAAATATTCATTTTTGGAGGCCCGCGGGGTATATATATATTTTTAGAAAATAAAAATATTCATTTTTGAGGCTCGCGGGGCATTTATATATTTTTAGAAAATAAAATATTAAATTTTTGGACGCCCGCGGGACGTCTCTATAATTTTAGAAATCAAAATATTGATTTTTGGAAGCCCGCGGGACATCTATGTAATTTTAGAAATCAAAATATTAATTTTTGGACGCCCGCGGGACGTCTATGTAATTGTAGAAATCAAAATATTCATTTTTGGATGCCTGCGGGACGTCTCTATAATTTTAGAAAACAAAATATTGATTTTTGAATACCCGCGGGCCATCTATATAATTTTAGAAATCAAAATATTAATTTTTGGATGCCCGCGGGTCATCTATATATTTTTAGAAAATAAAATATTCATTTTTGGATGCCCGCGGGACATCTATATAGTTTTAGAAAATAAAATATTAAATTTTTGGATGCCCGTGGGTAATTTTAGAAATCAAAATATCAATTTTTGGATGCCCACGGGTCATTTATATAATTTTAGAAATCAAAATATTAATTTTTGGACGCCCACGGGACATCTATATAATTTTGAAAATCAAAATCTTAATTTTTAGACGCCCGCGGGACATCTATATAATTTTAGAAATCAAAAATCTTAATTTTTGGACGCCCACGGGACATCTATATAATTTTAGAAATCAAAATCTTAATTTTTAGACGCCCGCGGGACATCTATATAATTTTAGAAATCAAAATCTTAATTTTTAGACGCCCGCGGGACATCTATATAATTTTAGAAATCAAAATCTTAATTTTTAGACGCCCGCAGGACATCTATATAATTTTAGAAATCAAAAATCTTAATTTTTGGACGCCCGCGGGACATCTATATAATTTTAGAAATCAAAATCTTAATTTTTGGACGCCCGCGGGACATCTATATAATTTTAGAAATCAAAATCTTAATTTTTAGATGCCCGCGGGACATCTATATAATTTTAGAAATCAAAATATTAATTTTTGGACGCCCGCGGGACATCTATATAATTTTAGAAATCAAAATCTTAATTTTTGAACGCCCACCGGACATCTATATAATTTTAGAAATCAAAATCTTAATTTTTGAACGCCCACCGGACATCTATATAATTTTAGAAATCAAAATCTTAATTTTTGGACGCCCGCGGGACATCTATATAATTTTAGAAATCAAAACCTTAATTTTTGGACGCCCGTGGGACATCTATATAATTTTATAAAATAAAATATTTAGGTTTGAAAGGCCTTTTAATATATATATATGTATTTTAGAAAATAAAAAAAAAATATATATATATATTTTTGAGGCCTTTTAATATATATTTATAATATATATATTTTTGAGGCTTTATATATATATATGTATGTATGTATATTATCTCGGGATCCTTTGGTGACTCTCTCTCTTTTTTTTTTTATTATTTATAAGGAAACTTATCCCGGGATCCCGGGCCATTCCATGGCGCGCTGGGTGGAATCCCGGGACTTATATATATATATACTTTTATTGAAAACACTTAACTATATATATCATATACATATATAAGGCGTACCCGGGGAGATCCCGAGACCCCGGGGCCTATATATATATAGACTATTATATATATATATTTTTTATATCATTAAAAAACTCTTTAATATATATATACTATATATATAGCGCACCCGGGGAGATCCCGAGACCCCGGGGCCTATATATATATTTATACTATTATAAATATATATATATATATTATAAAACGTTTAACTATATATATCATATATATATATATAGCGCACCCGAGGAGATCTCGGGACCTCGGGGCCTATATATATATACTATTATATATATGTATATTTTATCATAAAAACGCTTTACTATATATATGTGTGTGTATATATATATATATATTTGATGGCTCGTGAGATCCCGGGACCCCGGCCCTTATATATATTATATGTATTATTATATATTTTCATCATAATAATACATAGTTTAATATGTATATGATATATATATTTATATATAAAAATACACATATATATATTTATTTATTTTTAAGGAGAAAAATACTTATCCCGTGTGTCAATTCAACCCGCCAGTCGGGGAGTATCCACGCTGGGAAAAGTAATTTTTGAAAATAATATGTATATATGTATATATATATTTATATATAGAAAATACACATATATATATATTTTTTATTTTATTTTTAAGGAGAAAAATATTTATCCCGTGTGTCAATTCAACCCGCCAGTCGGGGAGTATCCACGCTGGGAAAAGTAATTTTTGAAAATAATATGTATATATGTATATATATATTTATATATAGAAAATACACATATATATATATTTTATTTTATTTTTAAGGAGAAAAATACTTATCCCGTGTGTCAATTCAACCCGCCAGTCGGGGAGTATCCACGTTGGGAAAAGTAATTTTTGAAAATAATATGAATATATGTGTATATATATTTATATATAGAAAATACACATATATATATTTATATTTATATTTTATTTTTAAGGAGAAAAATACTTATTCCGTGTGTCAATTCAACCCGCAAGTCGGGGAGTATCTACGTTGGAAAAAGTAGTTTTTTTTGCAAATAATATATATGTATATATATTTATTTTAATAAGAAAGAAATTCTTTTTTTTTTCTTTTTTTTTTACGTAAAAGAAAGAAAGAAAAAAAAAATATGGAGAACTCACGTTCTCTTTTCTTTGAGCGTAGGAGGAGAGCTCTCGTCACGGTTGAGTTGTCTCCCCTCGTCGTATTGTCCCTGAATGAAGGGCCAAGGGCCTCTATTTATAGGCGACTCGGAGGTAGTTAGCTGTGAGCGTTTCCGCGGAACTTCATTACGCGGAACTGCATTCACACGGGATTTCGTTGCCGCGGAACTACATTTACGCGGAACTCACGTATTCGCGGAACCCCGAGCTGGTGCCCGTTGGTCGCATGATATTTGCTTCTGCGGGACGGTTGTTCAACGACAATATCTGGCAGTCAATCTCCTGACATATCTGTTGGGATTTTAGCCTATCCCCTTTTTGTGTGGATTAAACAGGAATAATTAATCACAGACAATAAATATTGCAAATGATAAACAATCAAACCACGGGAAAAACACACCACAATTTTACGTGGAAAACCCCTCTTTACCAAAGGGGAAAAACCACGGGACCCAGTCCACGTAAATCTTCCACTATAAAATAATGGGAATACAATGCAATGTCTTCTCTAGTAAAAACTAGAGGATTTCATCATCACAATAAGGATGGATTTTAATACAGAAATTAACCAGGATAGATCTCACCAACTCTGAGATGACGGCGGAATTTTCTCTCTTGATGGCTGGAAGAGATAACTGCCGTAGAAGCCTTGAGCATATGACGATAAAATCCGGAGCTGCTGCTGCTGCTTCTCTGAAATCTGAGAAGGGAAGAGAGACTCTCTCTCTGACGAAAAAAAAATCGTCGCTGCCGAGAGAGGAGACGCTGCCAAGAGGAGAAGAGAGAGAGATGTGATATCTCTCTCTCTCTCACACGCCGAAAGCAGAAAAGGAGGGGGACAAGAGCAGGTGGGGCATTATTGAATAATGTCAAATGGGTGGGGGCCCCCACTTTTGACTTCACGTGGGAGGAACCCACCTAACAAATCTCCCCCTTCCGACTACGTGGAGGGATTTGTCATCCCAACAATAGAACGACAAACTTCAAGCTTCTCCCTTGGTAGAGCCTTCGTCAACATATCAGAGCCATTATAATCGGTATGGATTTTCTCAAGTTCAAACAACTTGTCATTAATAGCTTCTCTTATCCAATGATACCTCACATCAATGTGCTTTGATCTTGCATGAAAAGAAGAATTCTTACCAAGGTGAATTGCGCTTTGACTATCACAAAATACTATATATCTCTGTTGTTTGAAGCCAAGCTCATGTAAAAACCTCTTCATCCACAACATTTCTTTGCATGCTTCAGTCGCTGCAATGAATTCTGCTTCGGTTGTAGAAAGTGCAACACATTTCTGTAGCCTTGATTGCCAAGCTACAGCTCCCCCTGCAAAAGTAATCAAGGAACCAGAGGTAGACTTTCGAGTGTCCACATCTCCTGCCATATCTGCATCTGTGTAGCCAATTAGTAAGGGTTTCTCATTGCCAAAACAAAGTCTCAAACTGGAAGTACCTCGTAGATATCTCATAATCCACTTAACTGCATTCCAATGCTCTCTCCCAGGATTAGACAAGAACCGGCTTACAACACCAACTGCATAAGCTATGTCTGGTCTTGTACATACCATTGCATACATCAAACTTCCTACAGCTGAAGCATATGGAACCCTTTCCATGTCTTTCTTCTCTGCATCTGTAGAGGGACACTGCTCAATGTTTAGCTTAAAATGAGTAGCAAGAGGAGAGTTAACCGCTTTAGCTTTGTCCATGTTGAACCTCTGAAGTACCTTCTCAATGTAGTTCTCCTGTGACAGATATAACTTCTTGGCATTCCTCTCACGATGAATGCTTATGCCAAGAATTTGCTTTGTCGACCCTAAATCCTTCATAGCAAAAATTTGACTTAGTTGCGTCTTCAACCTATCAATCCTTGAAGAATTGTTTCCAACAATCAACATATCATCGACATAAAGCAATAGTATAATAATATCATCATCAGAGAATTTCTGCACAAAGACACAATGATCAGAAGTTGTTTTTCGATAGCCATGTTTCTCCATAACTGACTCAAACTTCTTATACCATTGTCTTGGTGCTTGCTTCAAGCCATAGAGGCTTTTTCTCAGCTTGCACACATAGTCCTCTTTTCCTTTTACCATGAAACCCTCTGGCTGCTCCATATAAATTTCCTTGTCTAGTTCACCATGAAGAAAAGCAGTCTTTACATCCATTTGTTCAATCTCCAAATCAAGACTAGCTGCTAGACCCAAAACCACACGAATAGATGACATTTTAACAACTGGAGAAAAAATCTCATCAAAATCAATACCTTTCTTTTGATTGAATCCCTTGACGACCAATCTAGCTTTGTATCGAGGTTGTGTAGTATCTTGTTCTTGCTTCACTCTGTATACCCACTTGTTCTTCAAAGCTCTTTTGCCCATAGGCAACTTTACCAACTCAAATGTATGATTTTCATGCAGTGACTTCATCTCATCTCTCATGGCTTCAACCCACTCCTTCTTGTGTTCATCTTCCATGGCTTCTGCATAACATTCGGGCTCTCCCCCGTCAGTCAGTAACACATATTCATCAACAGAATATCGTGTAGAAGGATGGCGATCTCTAGTAGACCTCCTGAGTGGAACATCTGGTGGAACTTCTGGTACTGGTGACTGCTCAACAATGTCATCATTAATCTCAACCTGTGTATGAGTATCAACATCAACTGTACCATCCTGGTCATCTTGAACTTCATCTCTAACCTGTACTGGCACATGTGTCAAAGGAACTGGATCCAAGTCTGTTAAATTATCATAATATTGAGAAACTGTTTTAACTGTTTTCTCAATATCTTGTATGGTTTGGTCTTCCATAAACACAACATCTCGGCTTCTTACAAGCTTTTTCTGTACCGGATCATAAAACCTGTAACCAAAATCATCTTGGCCATAGCCAATAAATACACACTGCCTTGTCTTGACATCAAGCTTAGACCTCTCATCTTTGGGAATATGCACAAAGGCCTTACATCCAAAGATACGCAAGTGACTATAGGATACATCTTTTCCCAACCAAACTCTGTTTGGAACATCAAAATTTAAAGGAACACAAGGCGTGAGATTTAACACATGTACAACGGTACTCAAAGCCTCACCCCAAAAAGATCCTGGCAACTGTGCATATGAAAGCAAACATCTTACCCTTTCAACTAGTGTTCTGTTCATCCTCTCAGCTAGCCCATTTAACTGAGGAGTCTTCGGAGGTGTCCTTTGATGCCTAATACCCAGCTGTTTGCAATATTCATCAAAAGGACCACAATACTCACCTCCATTATCAGTTCTGAAACACTTCAACTTCTTCCCAGTCTGTCTCTCAACTGAGGTCTGAAACTGTTTAAACACATCTAACACTTGGTCTTTTGTCTTCAAGGTATAGACCCATAACTTCCTTGAATGATCATCTATAAAAGTCACAAAATAGAGAGCACCACCAAGTGTTTTTACTTTCATGGGACCACAAACATCGGAATATACTAAATCAAGTATACCCGGCTGTCTTGAAGGAGGGGATATTTTAAAGGCAACTCTGTTTTGCTTCCCTGCCAAGCAATGAGCACATTTCTTCAATGCTGTATTCTTCAATCCAGAAAGAAGATTTTTCTTTGCCAAAACCATCAAACCCTTCTCACTCATGTGGCATAGTCTTCTATGCCATAGCTCTGTTGTACTTTCATTCTCCATTGCATTGATAATACAAGAAGAAACCTTTGCCTGCATGAAGTACAATGAGGAGCACTTCTTGCCTCTAGCCACAATCATAAAACCTTTAGTAAGCTTCCAATGACCATCATTGAAGGTGTTGCAAAACCCCTCGTCATCAAGTTTACCTGCTGAAATCAAATTCAAGCGAATATCAGGAATAAGTTTAACATTTTTCAAAAGCAACATCGTACCATTGTTGGTCTCCAAGCACACATCTCCCATGCCTACGGCTTTAGCTACACCATTGTTACCCATCTTAACATTCCCAAAGTCTCCGGATGTATAAGATGTAAAGAAGTCTCTTCGTGATGTAGCATGAATGGAGGCACCGCTATCAATCACCCAACTAGTGTCATGGCATGCAAGGTTGACAACATCATCATCATACACAACAAGGAAGTCATCTGTGATGGCAGAAACTCTATCAACATCATTACTATCATCAGTTTCTTTTTCTATCCCTTTTTCATTTTTGTAGTCTCTTTTGAGTTGTCGACAATACTTCTTTATATGCCCCCTTTTACCACAGTGATAACACTCAACATTGGCAAACCTGTTTGACTTGCTTTTGCTTCTGTCTCTGTTCTTCGGACCTTTACTCTTGCTCCTTCCCCTCTTTTCCATGACTAAGACATCTGACTGTGACGGACCCTGTGACTTTCTTCTTATCTCTTCATTTAAAACACTACTCTTAGCCAAATCCATAGTGATTACACCATTTGGAGCTGAGTTAGATACCGACATTCTAAACGTCTCCCACGAGTCCGGCAATGTGCCTAGAAGCCATAACCCCTGCACCTCATCTTCAAACTTGATATTCATCCCAGCCAACTGATTAAGAATTCCCTGGTAAGCATTCAAGTGATCTGATAAAGGAGTTCCATCCCTGTATTTCAAGCCCATCAACTTCTTTATTAGAAACAACTTGTTGTTCCCGGTTTTTCGAGCATACAGCTGTTCAAGCCTGTCCCATAAAGAACGTGCATTTGTTTCTTCACTGACATGGTTTAAAACATTATCATCCACCCACTGCCTGATATACCCACATACTTGACGATGAAGTAAAGCCCATTCAGCATCAGTTTTTTCTACGGGTTTTTGTTCCGCAAACACAGGCAAATAAAAATCTTTGACATATAGTAGGTCTTCCATTTTTCCCTTCCACACATGATAATTTGAACCATTCAAATTAATCATTCTACTTGTATTAACCTCCATCGTTCAACACAAGGCACAAGATTACTAAAACCTCGCTCTGATACCACTTGTTGGGATTTTAGCCTATCCCCTTTTTGTGTGGATTAAACAGGAATAATTAATCACAGACAATAAATATTGCAAATGATAAACAATCAAACCACGGGAAAAACACACCACAATTTTACGTGGAAAACCCCTCTTTACCAAAGGGGAAAAACCACGGGACCCAGTCCACGTAAATCTTCCACTATAAAATAATGGGAATACAATGCAATGTCTTCTCTAGTAAAAACTAGAGGATTTCATCATCACAATAAGGATGGATTTTAATACAGAAATTAACCAGGATAGATCTCACCAACTCTGAGATGATGGCGGAATTTTCTCTCTTGATGGCTGAAAGAGATAACTGCCGTAGAAGCCTTGAGCATATGACGATAAAATCCGGAGCTGCTGCTGCTGCTTCTCTGAAATCTGAGAGGGAAGAGAGACTCTCTCTCTGACGAAAAAAAAATCGTCGCTGCCGAGAGAGGAGACGCTGCCAAGAGGAGAAGAGAGAGAGATGTGATATCTCTCTCTCTCACACGCCGAAAGCAGAAAAGGAGGGGGACAAGAGCAGGTGGGGCATTATTGAATAATGCCAAATGGGTGGGGCCCCCCACTTTTGACTTCACGTGGGAGGAACCCACCTAACAATATCTTGTGCATGCGAACACGCCACTTCCTGTAACTCCCATTTCCACTGAATACGTGAACAACTTTCCATGAGCTGCCCCGTCGTCTAGCAATTTCATCCAATTTTGCCCTGTGCTCTGCCTCATCTTTCTTCTGCCTTACGCTTTCGAGCTTCCTCCTTTTCACGCAGCTTGGGAGCATGATCCAATGGCAAATGCCTCATATTCGAAGTAGTTTCCACTTAGGCAGTTATAATAGAGGTGAGCCCCAGATTCATTTAGACCAGCAACCAGAAGACCCACGCCATAGGGTCTTTTCCATGATCGCTGGGTGCAAACCTGGGCCTTGTCGGCGAGCTGAACGACGAGGCGGCCAACTAGGAGAGGCGACTTGTAAACGAAGCTATAGTTGATGCACTCGGATCTGAGGTACCGCGAGAGGACCCGGCCGTCGGCAGTAAGGCCAGCAATGGCGATGCCAATGTGATTGTAGATCTCGAAAATCTTCTTCTGGTGGGATGAGAGTTCGGAATTTGCCTTGTTGACGCTGGCGAGAACGACGTGGGTCTTTGATCGGAAGTCGACCGCTGCCGACCCCTGCTTCACGGCCTCTATTGCGTGCTCCACCTGGAATAGCCGGCCCTGCGGGCTCCACGTCGTGACATCCGTGTCATACTGGTTGCGAAACATCTTTCAGAAACTGCTCCTTCTGCCTCTTTCCTTGCTATCAACATGATAGTCATTTACGATCCTCTCTATTTTTACACACTCCTTTTCTCTGCGTAGTTTCTCAAGCAGAGCATATGCTGAAGCAAATGCTGAAGCTGTTTTTGGCTGCCATCTTCTTGGTTCATGGTATGCCGACTGCAATGAAGCAGACTCATGCCTTGGATGGCTACAGGTTGGAACAAGGAGAACAGAGAATATTCTATGAGCTCCAATACGCACTTCTACATCTGGGTGCATCATGGTTTTGAGAAGTTGGAGGAGAAGAGCCTCAGGAAAGACCTGCAGTGAATATGACTGGATAGATGCCAATGAGGTAATATGAGCAAGAACCAACAATGATTCAATTGTTGCCTTTGTAACAATTCCCCCAGGTGGCAGCTTCTCCAAAGTTAATGCCATCAAATCAAATAACGGCCTTGAATCACCAATCCCTTTAACAATTTCTAGTAAGCAGTCTTCAATAGAATTTTGAAGTAAAATGTTCGGGTTTGAGTCTTGTCGTCCAACTGATTCAACTGCTGCCTGAAGGCTTTTCCTCAAGTGCCTACGCAGATCACTAACAACTTCAATTTCCACAACCACACCTTGAAATCTTAGTTGCCGAGCCAAGGCAGTAGCAATCTGAATGATATCTGACTTAAGTTGAGGATCATGTCCAATATTTTTATGATCCAGATGCCGGATGACAGCTGCCATAATAAACTGTTCATTCCATCACCATAAAATAATGACTTCAGAAAATCAGTCAACTGAGGTATGTGATAGCTTTTTGCAGCAAACATCAGCATTGCCAGTGCCTACACAAATACTGATTTTCGGGGGGATGGGGACAATATTCCATTCGGATTTATGGATGCATTCCTGAGAGACAAAGGCAGCTGAAGGAAGCGCCATGTGGTGTTTTGATTTGAATTCTTCAGGTGCGAAGAAAGAAGTGTCAAGCTATACGAATGAGAGATTGCTTCAAGGTTTGCAGGCAAATTATCAGGAAGATTTGCCTGAATCCAGAAAGCGGAGAGTAACTGAGCTGTTTGATCCTCGCTTAGCTTGACAATATTTGGCTCATCTGCTGAGCTAGTGGAGCCAGCTGTCCTGTCAATGATAGAACTAATTTTATGAAAGTTGGGTGAACTTTTCCGAACCCATCCATGTTTCCAGTCTTCATCTACAGCTTCCCTTTTTATTTATTTATTATTAATATTATTTATTTATTTATTTTATTATCACAATAGACCCATGGTTAAAAATATACCTCATCAAACGAATGAGGATGAAATGTTGTTCTTGGATAAGGTGCAAACAATGAAGTTGAAGTACTTGCATATTGCTCAGAGACTGGGCCATTCTCCCCAAATTGGAATGACTGCTCCCATTTTCCATAATTTGGGCCTTTCTGAAAGAATTAGATTGGGGAGGCTAGTCAGTCAGCATTTTGGACTCATGAGCACCGACATCAGCACTGCAACGCAGATGAAAACAGCTGAGGGAGACAATCTTGATTTCTCTTGCAATATTCTTGTCATAGGAAAAATCAGAGTAGGTAAGCGTGCAATCATAGACTCCATTTTTGGTGAAAAGAAGTCTCCAACAAGTGCATTTGAACCCATGACTACTTCAATGAAGGAGATTTGTGGAACAGTAGACGTGGTTAAACTGCGTGTCATAGATATACCAAGCCTCAAGTCATCCACGATGAAACAAAATGCAAACAAGAAGATTTTGTTGTCAGTGAACAAGCTAATAAAGAAATTCCCTCTGGACGTTGTTCTTTAAATTGATCAACTTGATGTCCCAAAAAGTAAGTGTAATGATCTGCTTATTTTAGAATTGATCAGTAGTACTCTTAGTTCATCTATCTGGTGAAATTCCATCATCATGCTGACTCATGCTGCTTCTGAACCACCTGAGGGACCTGATGGGCTCTCTGTAAGTTACAACCATTACACTGCTCAAATGTCCCATGTTGTCCAGCACTCTATCAGGCAGGTTTGTGGTGATTCTTGCCTCATGACTCATCCATTGAATCCTGTGGCTCTTGTTGAGAATCATCCCTCTCGTGGAAGAAATGGAGATGGCCAAGAAATCCTTCCCAACGGCCAAAGGTGGAGGTCTCAGCTATTGCTGTTGTGCTATTCATTAAAGATTTCATCAGAAGCAAATCACTCTTGAAACCTCAGGACCCCCCTACAAGGAAGCTCTTTGGGCTTCATCGTTGTCCATCCCAGCCCTTTTTGCTGTCTTCCTTCATGCAAGTGGGTTCTCATCCATAGCTCTCAACAGATTTGGGAGGCACATATGGTGAGTGGGATGTTGATTTGGCTGAGCAACTTGATTTCACCTGGCCCCTGGGGAAGAGTAGAAGATGTTGATGACCATGATCAGCTTCCTCCTTTCAAGCCCCTGAGGAAATCTCAAATTGCCCAGCTTACCAAGGAACTGAGGAAGGCATACCGGAAGGAGTACGATTACAAAGTAAAGCTCTTCCAGAAGAAACTGTGGAAAATTTTTCAAAGACTGAAGGAGCTCAAGAAGAGAACAGAGGAGGGGCAGGGTGATTGCAGATATGCAAATTTAGAAGTTTTTTCCTAGGTAGGTCCTATAAGAATAGTTCTCATGAGTTGACTGGACGTGGGAAGGAAGGCCCTTCTGACAGATCAATTCCTTTTCTTGATATGGACTTGCCACTTTCATTTGATGGGGATAACCTTTCATACAGCTATCGGTTATTGGAAATTACTCCACAGCTCCTGACATGGCCTATTTTAAGCATGAAGGGGGGGGGATCATGATTGTGGGTACGACGGAATCAGTCTTGAAGAGACCCTTGTGATCGCCAACCAATTTCCAACATCAACAAAGCTTCAAATAACAAAGGATAAGAGGGAATTTAGCATTCTTCTGGATTCACCTGTTTCCACAAAGCATGGTCACAATGCCTCAACTGATTCCACATTCAAAGGGTTGAAAATAAGCTTGCCTACATTCTAACAGGAGAAACAAAGTTCAACATTATCAAAAAGAACAGAGCTGCAGCTCATATATCGGTTGCTTCCTTGGGTGACAATGCAGCAACTGGAATTAAAGCCGAGGATCAGACCGATCTGCCGGCATGCTAATCTGCTCTGTAGCACTGGTATGATCTGTGGAAGGGCTCTGTCATTGGTGAACTGGCAGAGAATAACTTAGCATTTGGGCCTGACGTTCAATCCCAGTCTGCACTTGAGAGGAACTCAAAGATGCCATCCATGTCCGATTCAATAACAAACTTAGTGGTCAGATCACTGTACGAATGAGAAGCTCAGAGCAGTTGCAGATTGGTCTCGGCGGTGTCATTCCCCCTGCAATTTCAGTCTTCAGAACCCTCTGGGCCTCATGAATCTCCTACCGTACTAGATTTCTGTCAATTATTTTTTTTCCAAATACACCCATCATGTTTGACCTTAATTTCGAATATACCTATTATGTTTTAGAAATCTTAAACATAACCATCATGTTTGTATCTAACCCCCAAAAATGCACGTTCCATTACAGACATTAATAAATGTCATTAATCCATTTATGAAATTACTAATATACCCATCAAATTTAGTGTTGAATTTAAAAAATTTAATATCATAACTTGCCATTGCCCAAATTGGACAAGAGTTGTAAATTCAGGGAGCTTTAATTTCATTTCATCTTTTTTTATTTTATATTAAGGGTATTTGGGGCATTTATGAAAATATAACCAACATTTAAATAAATAATCATTAATTTATTTAATTGTCACGCCCCATTCCTAGATATACTCAATAACTAGTCAATGAGTACTATACAACCTAAGAAAAATTCGGCAGCATCTCCCCATAATATATGAGGGGTGGTATGGAATACATGACCTGATATTTATAGATATTTCAATTTCATTTCAAAATATAACATTCAATCCTATATTTATACACTTGTATCTTTATATAATAAGGATATTCATATAGAAGGAAAATCATTGAATATATCCTTATACATTAAACAAACTTAATGATTATGCATATATGCATCCACAAAGAGTATAATCCAATCTAAAATGCCAAATACAATATGTTTATCAAAGTGAATCTATCTCAATAATCGTCTACATATACGAATATCAAAAGAGCACAAATTTTAAAAGAACTGAAATTAAAGATCTTGTGCTAATGGTCTCAAAGATTTGATCTTCAACTTGTCCCATCTTGTGGTTCCCCACCTGGCCTGTGATCTAAAAGCAAAATAACAAACTATATGAGTCTAAATAGACTTAGCAAGTAGATAGTGGTTAGCACAAAGTGGAAATAAGTAAAATTCTAGATGCACATGTTGTGATCAAGATAAGATATATGAGTCTAAATACCCACTTCCAAGATCGTATGCATATAACCACGTATAAATAGAAGGATACGAACAATCCTCTACTCATGTCTATCAAGGGTCATAAACAACCCTCTCCTCATGTCAATCAGGGGCCATGAACAACCATTTTACAACCAACCATTTTAAATAACACATCATATATAACAGATAATGATAAATGTCACAAATATTACTTTAAATTGAACACACAAAATTGTCATACAAGCATTTCACCAAACACGTGATAGGTGCAAAATAAGGGAACCTTCAATTCATACTCTCTGTGAGCCGAATTGATTAACGTCCTATTTTAACAATATAGAAACTGCTAACGAATCCTTTACTTCATATAAATCGCACATTCATAGCAAATTTCCCATGAACTCCGCTTACCCTAACTGTTACGAACTCTACGCCCCATACCACGAAGTTGTTAGACGCTACACACTCCCACTAGTCTTATATCATGTTTAACATGAAATTTCATCACTAATCAAGAATGGACAACATCTACTTACTTTGATCGTGATTTCTCCCAAAAACAGCGACCCTAGGCTTGAATTGCAGAGATTCGGAGCTTCCTTAATTGGTATCGATGATCTTCAAGGCAGTCGGTAGAGTTTTCTTGAAGAGATCTACAGCTAGATCGAACTGAATAGAAGGGAAAGAAAAGAAGAAGCAAATAACGGGAAGAGAAGAAGAGGGAAAGGCAACTTGCGTAAATGAAAATGGAGCCCTAACTCGCGGGCTCCCCTTGTTAACCGAAGAGTCGGGCCGGGCTGGAGCATGGGTCGGGTCTAATCGCAATTAGTAATTTACTTTTCCACTCCTACGACTTAAAAGTTAAAAATTTCTACAAGGGCGCCGCCCCCTTCACCCCCACGACCTGACTGGACAGGTCGAACCCCGTACCTACTCTGCGAGGTGGAAAATAGTCATAGTGCTCAACAATGGCACGCCAATCATACACCTTTTAAATTTATACCCAATGTGCTAAGATCATAATACATGCATATATGCACTATACGTCCCCTAGATGTCATGTCCATATATGTTATACATCCATTAACGTCATAAATTCCTAGTAGCATGTTCATAAATTACCTCATAAATAGAGAAGAGTTATAATAAAAATAAAATAAAATACCTAGTCTTCACATTAATGGTCTTTAACAGAATGAGAATTTTTGAAATTAAATACAAACATAATTGATATATTTAGAATTTTTGAAACATAGTGAGCATATTTGATATTAAATCAAATATAATAAGTAGATAGGAGAAGTTTTTTTCTTTTTCTTTTTCTTTGTTAGGCTTTGTTCGATAAAAAATTTTCTTTAAAAAAAGAAAAAATTTCTCCCTCCTTATTTATCCTTGAATATAAATTTTTCCCCTATTATTCTCTATTTTTCAATTATTTTTCACATTTTTCATGCAAGCAACTTGTTTATTCCATCTTTATTCTCTTTATTTTTAATCATTATCCTTTTTATATTTTTGAACCTTGCCAGTAAGAGTTTCTATCTTACTGACAGTCCGAAGCCCGGAAAAGGATTGGCATGTCAGGTTGGCAGTCAGTGCTATTAAAAATCATCGCCGCATCTCTTATGGATTTTGAAAATATACTAAAAGTTGTTAATGCTAGGGCGTCCCCTATAAGTGACGCGCTACAACGAAGTCCGGCTATAGTGAGAAATGAGCAAGGGTTGCTAGGGCGTTTCTCCAGAAGCGACACACTACATCGGAGCCTAGATGTAGTGAGAAGTGAGCAAGGGTTACTACGGCATCTCCCTAGACGCGACGCACCACAACAACGTCCGGTTGTGGCGAGAAGTTGGCAAAGGTTCTCATGCCTTTATGGATGTGGTTTAGGGAAAAAGGTAGTACCAAAACACAAGGTCCGTTTTGCCTCATGGAATATTGAGATTCTTTCAGGAAAAAGTATGGAAGTAGTAGATATTATGGGAAATAGAAGAATTAATATAGCACACCTTCAAGAGACTAGGAGGAAAGAAGAAAAGGATAAACAGATCAATGGATTCAATGGATTCAAATTATAGTATATAGGAAAGGATGATAATAGAAATGGTGTAGGAATAATAGTAGATAACAAATTCATAAATAAAGTTGTAGATGTCAATAGAGTAAATGATAGAATTATTCAAATAAAACTTGTATCAGGTGTAGAGGTCATAAATGCGATTAGTGCTTATGCACCAGAAATAGGATTAGATGATAGAATCAAGAAACAATTTTGGGACGACTTAGATAGTGTTATGCAGAGGATACCTAACCAGGAAAAGGTTGTGATAGGTGGAGATTTAAATGGACATGTAAGAAATGAGAATATAGGATATGAGAGAAGTCATGAAGGTTTCGGCTTTGAAATAATGAATGAACAGGGAATGTCATTTTGAACTTTGCTATAACATATGATTTGGTTGTAGCAAATACCTTATTTCAAAAACGAGATGAACACTTGATAACTTTTAAAAGTGGAACCAATTCTAGCCAAATAGATTTCTTAATTATGAGAAAATTGGATAGGTCTCTTTGTCTTAATTGTAAGGTTATCCCAAGTGAGAGCTTAGCTATGCAACATAGATTATTAGTAATGGATATATATACACAAAAAGAGTCAACAAAAACTAAAGGTAATATAATTTAAAAAATTAAATAATAAAATTTAAAGGGAAATAGTATGGAATTTTTTAGTAAAAAAATGATAGAAGAAGGAAAATGAGACACACGAGAAGTTGGAGTATAATCAATGTGGGATAAAATGACAATTAACATAAAAGAAGTAAGACAAAGTATTGTGTGTGTATATATATATATAAATTATAGATATTCACATAGAGAAACTTGGTGGTAAAGTGAGGATGTTCAAAAAGCTATAAATGCTAAACAAGAAAAGTTTAAAACATGATAGAGAAATAAAAATAATACAAACTTACAGCAATACAAACTATAAAAAAAACTACTAAAAAATTATTAGCGATGCTAAACACGAAACTTATAACAACTTATTTGACGGATTACGAATTAGACAAGGTGAAAAGGATATTTTTAAGTTGGCTAAATTAAGTAAAAATAAAGGCAAAGATTTAACGCATGTTAGATGTATTAAAAGTGAGGACCAAAGAGTTCTACTGAAAGATGATGATATTAAAGAAAGATGGAAAACTTTTTTTTATAGTATACTAAATGATACCTCATACGAACATTTAACATTAGATGTTTGTTTAAATAGAAAAGACAATAGGAATATCAGTTATTTATCAAAAATTCAAATATCTGAAGTAAAGGAAACTCTAAGGAAAACGAAAACAGGAAAAGCCTTAGATCCAGATAATATACCAATTAAGGCATGAAAGTGCATGAGAGATGTAGGTGCAACATGATTAACAAATTGTTTAATAAGATTATAAAAACAAGGTTAATGGCAAGTGAATTGAGGAAAATCATTATAGTTCCAATCTATAAAAATAAGGGAGATATTCAAAATTATGCAAATTATCGTGGAATAAAATTAATGAGTCATTCTATAAAATTATGGGAAAGAGTAATTGAATATTGACTAAGATAGGAAACTAACGTATCTAAAAGTCAATTATGCCAGGAAGATCAACCACTAAAGCTATTTTTTTACTTAAACAAATATTTAAAAAGTATAGAGAGAAAAAAAGAACTTATACATGATTTTTATTAATTTCGAAAAAGCATATGATCGAGTACCAAGAAAGTTAATATAGCAAGTGATGAAAAAAGAATTAATAATAGATATATTGATATTATTAAATATATAAGAGGAGGCTGTTACGAATGTGAGGACCATTAGTGGAGATACTAATATATTCCTAGTTAAAATAGGTTTACATCAAGGTTCAGCCTTGAGCCCTTACCTTTTTACCTTAGTAATAGATGAAATTACTAAACATCTCCAAGAAAAAATACTTTGGTGTATGTTATTTGCAGATGACATTGTTCTAATAGATGAAACTAAAGAAAGACTAAATTTAAAATTAAATAGGTGGGTAGATATTTTAGAATCTAATGGTTTTAGAATTAGTCACACAAAAACCGAATATATGAAATGCAATTTTAATAATAGGGAGAACCCATATGATGAACCAATTGAGATTTTAGATCAAGTTGTAACAATAACTAATCACTTCCGGTACCTAGGATCAATAGTTTAAGAGAACGGAGAAATTGAGAAAGATATAATATATAGAATTTAAGCAGGATGGAAGAAATGGAGAAGTGCATCGGGAATTTTATGTGATCGTTGAGTTCTAATCAAACTAAAAGGAAAATTTTATAAAACTACGATTAGACCTGTTATGCTTGATGGGGCAGAATGTTGGGCAGTTAAAGAACAACATATACAAAAAATGAGCATAGCGGAAATGAGAATGTTAAGGTAGATGAGTAGTAAAACAAGAAAAGATAAAATTAGAAATAAAATAATTCAAGAAAACTTAAAAGTGAGACCAATCTGTGATAAAATAAAAGAAAATAAATTAAGATGTTTTAGTCATGTTAAAAGGAGACCTAAAGTAACACCAGTCAGAAGAACAAAGTCTATCAAAGTAGAAAGTGGTAAGAGAATGAGAAGAAGATAAAAAAAAACCATGGATGAAAGTAATTAAACAAGATTTAAAAATATTATAAATTACAAAAAATTTAATCTTAAATCGGCAAGAATAGTGCAACAGAATTTATGCAGCCGACCCATCTCGGTGGGAAATGACTTATGATGATGATGACGACAACAATTACTTTGGCTCTTCAAAATTTTCTTCGCAAATTTCTCTACTTTTTTTTTTAACCTCATACCAATCCATATTCCATTCCAGTTTGAAATAAGTATAACTATAGTATTGATTTTATTCAGTAGATTTACGACCAGAGTACCCAGCACACCGGCCGTCACAACTACGTGTCGCAGAACTGTTCGCCAATTCTCTGGGCCAGCCAAAAATGGGGCAAAAAAACAAAACAAAAACATTTCGTAATTCGGAGTCAAGAAAAAAGGTAGAAAGGAGAAGGCAAAGGGCGGAAATTCTCCACTGAGGAGCCGGACCTTGATCTCATTAGCAGATCACTATTGTAGCCTGTGTAGAAGGGGGGCTCGCATTTGTAGGATGTTTGGTATCGCGCAACTTTTTACGTTATGCCACTAGTTTATCAATCACATAATGTATTCTCAATCATCGTATTTCGCGGTCTCCACAATTATACTTTTTTGCCATTATTATTTATATTTTCAACCATCACCAGTTATCTCCTTATCAAAACAAATTTATATTAGTTATTACCCCGTGTCTTCTGGATAGAGATAATTATTTAAAAAAAAAAAAAAAAAAAAAAAACGCATCGCAACCAAAAGTGCAAAATTTGGTAAGGAAAAAGAAGTTATAGAAATAAAAGAAAGAAGACAACTTCAATGCAACTGAAAGTCCAAAACTTTTTACCATGCATTTGGTGTATTCATTGTACAACCTTCCCTTCCATTGAATTGAATTCCCCTGCTAAGTGCAGTTCAACTTACTTACATTGTTTCTTACATCGTTAACTTCAACTCGCAGTGATGAGAGTGAGCAGGCAGGTGGGGGCACTTCATACTTCCTCATACAGGCAGCAGCAAGATAGCACTTGAGGTTGCCGGCAGACGTCATCTTGGCTGAACATCACTAGTCCTCATCGTCTCTAATACCTGCCATCCTGTCAAATTCTTCTGCTGACCGTACATCTGACATCAGCTTCTCCTGGTGTTTATCGCGCACAAGAATCTGCTAACAAGTCCCAAATCAATCCCTGAATCATTACAGACTCTTTTGATGGGATGACGTCAGATGATATTGTTTCCATAAGAAGTGAAACCATCTGGTTCTTTGGATGACATCCATAAGAATCGTGATCCAGTGCTCCTGTTTGCACTTAAGCTCAGTGCTCTCGGCCATCTGCTGCTGTCCAAAATCTGCTGGATGAAATCTCATCATTCGTTCAGCATAGGAGTCAGAGGAGGGACATTTCGCATGCAGGTCACGTCAGATGCGTCAGTGGAAATTTGAAAATTTGCAAAATAGTCATGAGAATTCAAATGCACTGGAGATTCGTGGAGCTGCTGACAGATTAGGTATTGGATCATGAAGGCCCCCTTCCTGTTGGTGTCATCTTCCTCAACTCTAGCTACCAACGGCCAAATTTGCAAACTTGGCAGAAACTGCACCAAGTCTGCTGCCAACGAGCTACCCATTACCTGCTGTAGCTTCATATCCAAATTTGATGCTGTCTTCATCAATTGATGCTACTGCTGTAGTTGTTTTTCCCAAAATCTAGCGAACCCATCATCTTCCCCAAGCCGCAATCAGATATGAAACCCATGGAAGCCACATACCAATCCTAGTCTTCACCAGGAAACCTTAATGATCTAACAGAATCCACCAAAATTACAACATCCCCATTACCACCAAAGCAAAACCCACCATGACTAAACCCTTCAGAGGGTGTCACCTTTCTACTCTTTTATAGGCAATAGCAGAGGTGCTTGGTGGTGATCGACAACGACCAAAAGTCGACTAGCCATTTCCCCAAATCAGATCTAGCCATAGCACCGATTATATCCAGCGGCTGTTGCCATCTTCTTCCAAACTGACACTCATTTTTCCCATCCAAATTCTGGTCTCCCCTCTCAGCTTTGGCATCATCTCGAAAATCAATCATGGCTAGTCACCCACCTAAACCAACATTAGTAGAAAATAGGTCAGTGGCAATTGGTGAAGATGCGGATGACCTAGTTGTGCTTGAAGTACTTGGGCAGCAATTTCCTTGTGAATTCCAGCAGATTCCACACCATGAAACTCTTGCCATTGGGGCTCCATGATTCAATTTTTCCTTCTGGAAGAAAATGACCCTGCAGAATCTCCGGAAGGAGATTGGAATTCTCATTATTATTTTGCAAAATTTCAAACTTCCAACGACGCATCTGACAAAGATCTGCATGCAAAATGTCCCTCCTCGACTCCAATGCTGGAACAAATGGCAAGATTTCATCCCGCAGATTTGGACAACGGCAGATGGCCAAGAGCATCAAGCTTAAGTGCAGATGGGAGCACGAGATCGTGATTCCATCCTTAAACCCAACTGCAGTTGTGACAACAAATGTTCTATTTGGGTGCTGGCCGGAATCTTGGGCTAAGCATTTCCATAGGCATAACATGCTGCAAAAATACCAATCAAGCTTCTTTGCACTTAAAATAAGATGCTAACAGAAAATGGACTTTAATTTGGTGTGTTTCACTTGAGCAAAGAAGTGATCTCACATTGCATTTGTTAACTTAGAGAACCACAAGAATTTTCAGCATTGACACCTATATCCAATTGTGGAGTTAAGGAAAATACAAGGACATGTAAAGGCAGAATTTACCTTGTCAATGAAACCAAACTCTTTAGCTTTTTCAGGTCTCATGAAGAATTTTCTGGAAGCCATCTTTGATATGTCCTCGAATGACTGACCCCATACATCAAGACAATAGAAAGAGAGCAAGTTATTACACTTCAAGTCACACCACCAAAGGCAAAGCAATTCTATTGAAGAATGGAACAAACCACGATAAACAATGTCCATTTCAGATTCCATAGACGGTTTGATGCAAGATGTTTTCATCCATGAGATTCCCAAATAATAAAACAGAAGATTCCCAAATAATAAAACAGAGGAATACAGAACAGCATGCTTGATACTCACATTTCCTGTGTGTTTTGCGAGGAGTTCAAAATAGATGTCCCTCACCTTTATAACCTGCCAAATCATTTCTTCGCGTCAAATTCTTGCATGAAAAATTCATGGAAGAAATAAGATCACGTGCATAATTCATGGTGACAGAGAGAATTTCCATGCATTGTTTAGACAAAAGTGGCTGATCTAGTATTTTGTTTATGAATACGTCAAGGGCACGAGATGCCTGGGTACAAATTCTTGCATGAAGAATTCATGGAAGAAATAAGACCACGTGCATAATTCATGGTGACAGAGAGAATTTCCATGCATTGTTTAGACAAAAGTGGCTGATCTAGTATTTTGTTTATGAATACGTCTAGGGCACAAGATGGCTGGGTACAACAGGGCACCATCAGCATTCCTTATTTTTTCGCAAAGAACATGAATGAATTGAAGCTTATGCAGAACCCACATGTTCCAGCTAGCCGACATATACACATAGCAAAACAAATACTTAAAGGGTCATCAAGAAAATAAAGAAAATTCATTACAAACAATGGATTTTTAAAATAAACAGATCAATGCTCAATTATTTAGAATAATCAAAATGGCAAGTCAAACAGGAAATTACTTTGAAGCATTCAGCAAGTGTGGAGGTAAGTCCAAATCAAAGCACACATAGTGTGCATCCATAAGGAACAATTCGCTCCTAATGGCATGAAATTAAAATGACAGTACGAAATCAGACGTAACCAAACCTCATTGGCACGATTGATAATATCACTTGCTTGCCTTAACCCGGTTGGTGGAATTTGAGGTTGGTGAATCATGGCTGAGAAAAAAATGAATATGTCACCTCATAAAATAGCACAATGAAGAGAAGCTAAAAGGATTATAATGTTCAACAAATAGCAGCATACCCTTTGCATGTTGCAGCATAAACCGTTTGCCCTTCTTTCCGCAGGCGAGAAACAGAGAAGCATAACCCATGGCAGCTCCAAGACCAAGTGTGTAGATCTGCATATACAGCAGCCATTTCACCATAAATAAAATAACAGATGCACCAAAATAGACTAAAATAATAGTTCCAAATTTTCCCCAAAGCAGTGTTCTGAAAGGCAGTAGTTAGTAATAATGAGTCAATGACATATTTGCACAAGGCTGATGACAAGATGGACAAACCTAACAGTTTATTCTTTCATAGTTATTTAACAAATGTGTCTCATTGAGAAGATATTGGAGAATTTCCCTTCCTCATGAACAGAAACTTGATGATTTGACAACATATATCTTGAGGATTCTATCCACAGCTGTAAGTCTTTATAATTCAGAGGAGTTGGGAATTGGAACTAGGCAAATTTATGTCACACAGATTCGGAGATTCCACAACCTGCATCCTTTTACCAATTATCAGCAGCAATAGTAGATTGAAAACTGGAGACTATGAAGGACCATACTCTTCAAAATGACTTAAAGGTATATCTAATTTAACACATGCAACTATACTACATAAATCATACAAAATCTTTGGAAGTTTCGACATCATATATCCAAGAAAGGCAAATCTAATAGAATCTGAGGAATGAAATGCTGCTCAAACCTGCAAGGAGAACCAGATTATCGTCTCTCTCAATATGTCTGTCTTAGTTATTTCACAGAGCCAAATGATAAGAACTTCAGAAAAGCAATATACGTAAAAAGCAGCAGCATATTTTCCAAGTAATGATTGAAAAGCCTACCATCTTCTAAAAAGTAAATCATTTGGAATTACTGATCCAGCCACAGTGCAACTTTAAACCAGATCCACAAGAAGAAGAAGAAGAAGAAACTACTAGAATATGAGAAGAACATTTCACCTCAGCCTTTAACTGCATCATGATATCATAGACGGCGAGAGCTTGGGAATCTATTGCAACCTGAAATGTCAACGATGAGAAGACATCATAAATTACAAAAAGCAAACAAAGAGGGAAAAATGAAAATGATTTCCACATACATTAATGTTAAGAAAAACTATTCATAAGAAATGACATCCATAAGACACCAAAGATGATTTATAGACAGGCAATATTGATTATTATCCTTAACCCTAAACCAAAAAAGATAAGTGTAGAATAAAACTAAAGTTTGAGAAATAGTAAAAGATAATCAGATAATAGGCAGTCATGGTTGCTGTTACTGCAATGAAGGAATTTAACAGCAGCATAAGAGGTATAAAGACAAAGGAATATAATGGAGAGAGCTAATATTTCATAAGGTTATCACAACCCAGTCAGCACCAACTAATAAACCAATGGGGGGAAAAAAGGAAGAAACAGCATACCTGTATTCCATCATCACGAGTAGTTCCAGGTGAATTGATGTAAACATAAATTGGCTGAAGTGGATTCGCCCACTCTAGGTACAGCAGTTCTGCTATCACAAGTTCAGTGACAGCTGGCACCAACTGATCAATGCAAATGGTTGACTAGTTAGAATATTTGAGCTATCCAGGAATTATAGGCAACAAAAGCAATATGCAGAAAGCACATAAAGAAACAGGAATGACACAGTGAATATAAGAAACACTTCCAAGTAGGATTAAAATGCTGCAACCATTGAAGTTTCAACAATATGTTCAATACATCTACTGGCCAAGGAAGACAGCCCTTCGGTTATTGAGATGATATTTGTGAAGCATTTCCATGAAGATTTTGACTGAAGGTACTTAACTCACAGCACACAAGGGACAAACTTGTGTCAAGACATTGCAATACATAGGAACTGACATCATCCACACCTATGAACCAAAGAATGAAAGAAGCCGTCCAAAAATTTTGTGACATCTGGATTCTCTGAAGCATCTTGACATCAGATTGATACAAACAAGCAAAACTTCAACATATCCTAGGGAAAACTTGAAACATATTTAATTTCTTGATGTATGATACAAACAAGCAAAACTTCAACACATCCTAGGGAAAACTTGAAACATATTTAATTTCTTGATGTAAATCATCCAAAGCCTTTTTATAATGATTCTAGAAACATCTTCATCATCATCGTCGTAAACCATTTCAGGTAGGTCAGCTGCATGGATTTTGTTGCGCCATTCTTAACCATTCGAGAATAAATTTTTGATAATCTTTAATATTTTCATATCTTAATTACTTTCATCCACATTTTTTTTGGTCTTCCTCTCATTCACTTACCATCTTCTACTTGGATAGACTTTGTCTTCCTAACTAGTGTTGTTTTAAGCCTCCGTTTAACATGACCAAAACATCTTAACATGTTTTCTCTCATTTTATCACCTATTGGCCTCACTTTGAGATTTTGTCGGATTAATTCATTTCTAATTTTATCTTTTCTTATTTTACCGTTCATTCACCTTAACATTCTCATTTCCGCTAATTTCTGCTACGTTCATTTTATATGTGTGTTGTTCTTTAACCGCCCCACATTTTGCCCCATAATCATATATGATCTAATCATTTTTATGAAATTTTCCTTTTAATTCAATTGGGACTTGACGATTATATAAAATTCTTGACGCAATTTGTCATTTCTTTCATCCTGTTTGAATTCTATATATTATATCTTTCTTAATTTCCTCATTCTCACTGGAAGTTATTAGTTCTTGTTACTACTTGATCTCAAATGTTAACTGGTTCCTTATCAAGGTTCTCACTATCATTAAAACTGCATTTCATAGATTCAATTTTTGTGTGACTAATTATTAAACCATTAGATTCAAGCGAATCTATTCACTTATCAATTTCAAATTTACTCATCTAGTTTCATTTGTTAGAACAATGTCATTTGCAAATATCATGCACCAAGGTACTTCTTCTTGTAAATGTTTAATAATTTCATCTATCGCTGAAATAAAAAAGTAAGGACTCAAAGCTGAGCCTTAATGCAAACCTATATTGACTAATGTTGTTAAAACCTGGTCAGGTCGGCTGGTCCAACCGTTTCGACCACTAATCGATGCCCAAGGCGGTCCGATTCACCTTGATTTCGACTCAGGTATATCTAATCAGTGCGAACTGGTTGAACCAGCGATCCGACTGCTTTTGAACTCTGCCAGTCAGATCGATTCCTCGGTTTGTATAAAAAAAACCTAAAATCGCAACCCACACTTTCAACTTTCTTCCTTCTACTCCCGCCTCCTGCAATAGCCGCCTAACCCAAAGGTCCCAAACCTTAAATGATCTACCACAATATTGCTTTTGCATTTTGAAATCGACATTAGAAATCGTCTCCCCCGTTTTACATTTCTTCACTCATCACTTTCTACCTAGTCCCCTTCAACTAGAAGAATCGGTGCTTTGCTATGCGATTTTCATCTAGTTTGCTGCTCATCTACCCAATTGTCTTTGTTGTTGTAGCTAATCGTTGCTACTAGCCCACGGTTCTCTACTCGAGGTGCTACCGGCTACTTACTATGTAACTCCTTTGTTCCCCTGTTGATCATGCTACTTGCCTGCTTGTTGTTCCTTGTAGTTGCTCACCGTGTTGCTCGCCTGCTCACCGTTCTGCTTGAGGTAATTTGCTTAGATTGGTTGGAAAATGAGTGGGTTTAACTTTCAATTTTATTCATTAGCTCACGAAAAGTTGCAAACTTGTCTCAGCTAAATATTTGATTGTCTTGGTTGAATATGTTGATAAATAGTAACTGTCTTGATCAAATATGTTGATATGTATTAATTGCCTTGCTCACTAACTGTCTTGGTTGAATATTTCTTATCCCAATAAATGTTTTAATATGTGCTTGAGCCATTCTGGACCTGTTAGGGAATAAGATGGGATGAGTTTTTAAAAAATACTTTTTCGACTTTAAAAAATAATAATTTTTTTCAATTCTTTTATAGCTTTTTATATTCTCGCACAACTTTATTTTTTTTTTTAACTCTTTTAACATCTCTCTTATTCTTAAACAAGTGGTTTATGATCACATATAAATTCATGAATACAATCTCAAATTATTGCATTGTTTTCACATGTAAATTTTTAAGTTTTATTTTAAGAATCCATAATATATTTCACAAAAATACTAAAACACCAATTCAATCCGGTTCTTAGGAATGGTTGAACCGGTTTAACCAAAACCAATGCCTTAACCAGTTTGGTTCTGACAACATTGATTTTAACTGGAAAAATATTAGCATTTCCACTCATGGTCCTTACATTTATTGCAGCCCCACATACATATCTTTAATAACATCAATGTATTTGTTATTGGTTCCTTTTTTTCATCACTAGCCATATTAACTTTCTTACAACTCGATCATACACTTTCTCTAAATTAATAAAAATCATGTGTAAGTTCTTTTTCTTCTCTCTATACTTCCCAAATAGTTGTCTAACCAAAAAAATAGATAGAGTAGTGATCTTCCTAGCATAAAACCAAACTGATTTTTAGAGACATTAGTTTCTCTTATTAATCTATGTTCAGTTACTTTTTACCATAACTTCATAATATGACTCATTAATTTTAGGGTAAATTCCTTATATGCTCACAAATTTTACCCATAATTTCACTTATACCAATGAATTTTCAAAAATTCCTCTCATACCCATGAATTTTCATCCTAATTCCACTTATACCCATGTCGTTAGAGATCCGTTAAAGAGATTAACTCTTTAAAAAATGACGAATGTGCTCATCACTAATTATGATTTTATAACTAAAAATTCACATTATAATGCATTTTCAATAATCCTACAACTATAAAATCATGTATTATTTGACAATGAATCTTTAACTTTAAGCAAATAACCTTAAATTACATTAGAGTTTGGGCATATTCGTTATTTTACAAAGGGGCTAATAACCTATTTAACGGATCCCTGATGGCATAAGTATAAGTGGAATTATGATAAAAATTCATGAATATCAGAAGAATTTTTGAAAATTCATGGGTATAAGTGGAATTAAGGGTAAAATTCGTATGTATATATGGAATTTTCCCTTAATTTTATTCTACGATAATTTGCACAATTTTGAATATCTTCTTTATTTTTATAAATTGGGACTGTAGTGTTTTTTCTCCATTCACTTGACATTTAACTTATTAAAGAAATTTATTAACTATGTTATACCTACATCTCCCATACAATTTCATGCTTCAATTAGTATATTATCTGGACCTAAAGTTCTTCCTGTTCTCGTTTTTTAAAGAAGCATTCTTTACTTCAAATATTCAAATTTTTGGGAAATAACTGATAGTCTTATCTTTTTCTATATTTAAATTGACATCTAATGTTAAATGTTCCGATGGGATATCATTCAATAGATTATTGAAATAAGTTTTCCATCTTTCTTTAATTTTTACCATCTTTAACTAAAACTCTTTAGTCTTCACTTCTAATACATCTATCATGTGTTGAATCTTTGCCTTTATTTTCTTTCAATTTCGCCAAATTAAATATATCATTTTCTCTTTGTTTAGTTCCTAATCTGTCATATAAGTTGTCACAAGCTTTGTGTTTTGCATCATTAATAATTTTTTAGTAGCTTTTTTTGATAGTCTGTACAGTTGTAAATTTGTTTAATTTTTGTTAGCTTGCTATGTTTAAAATTTTCTTATTTATCATTTATAGCTTTTTGAGCATCCTCATTTCACTACTAAGTTTCCCTAAGTAAAGATCTACCGTCTTTTTATATTCCTACAATACTTTATCCAACTTCTTTTATGTTAGTTATCATTTTATCCCACATTGATTCTACTTCATCTTCTTATATGTCTCATTTCCCTTCTTTATCATTCTTTTGTTAAAAAGTTTCATGTTATTACCCTTTATATTCCACCATTTAATTTTTGGAATTATATTGTCTTTAGTTTTTGTCAACTCTTTTTGTGTATATATATTCATCACTAATAATCTATATTGCAAAGTTAATATTGCAAAGTTAAACTCTTACCTGGGATAACCTTACAATTAATATAGAAGGATCCATCAAATTTTTTTATAAGAAAGAAATCTATTTGCCTACAATTGGCCCCACTCTTAAAATTTATCATGTATTCATCTTTTTTTTTTTTTGAAATAAAATATTTGCTATAACCAAATCATGTGTTACAACAAAATCTAAAATGACATTCCACATTTCATTCTTTATCTAAAGCCGAAATCCCTATGAATTGTCTCATATCCTACATTCTCTCATCCTATATGTCTATTTAAATCTCCTCCTATCACAATCTTTTCTTAGTTAGATATCTTTTGCATTAAATTATCTAAATCATCCCAAAATTGTTTTTTAATTATATCATCTAATCTATCTGTGGTGCATAAGCACTAATCACATTTATAACCTCTACACGTAGCACAAGCTTTATTTAATAATTATGTCATTTATTCTATTAAAATCTACAACTTTATTTATGAATTTATTTGCCACCATTATTCCTATATCATTTCTATTACTATCCTTTCCTATATATCATAATCTGAATCCATTAACCTCTCTAGCGTTCTCTCCTTTCTACTTAGTCTCTTGAAGACAAGTTATATTGGTTCTTCTCTTACTACTTCCATACGTTTCCCTAAAAGAGTCCCACCATTCCATGAGGCAAAATAGATTGTCTGTTTTGGTACTACAATTTTCCCTAAACCACGCCCACAAAGCGTAAAAACTTTTACCAGACGTTGTTGTTGTGCATCGCTACTTGGGAAACACTCCAACAACTCTTGCTCATTTCTCAGTGCAGCCGAGCTCCGCAACATACGTTGCTCACAGAGAATGCCCATAAGATTCCAAAATTGCCATCAGCCATCTTGTTCCCATTTACTCTGCTTTAGTCACACTTATTGATCACCTAGCCACCAGCTTTGGCCATTTCTAACAGCTTGTTTCTTTGGAAGAATACCTTTTCTGCTTTCTATTATTTGACAGCTGTTTTTAGGATATTTTAATAGATTCTCATGGGCCTAAACAACATAGATGTAAAAGCAATGCATTAGATTACTCTACAGCTGTTTTGAGGATGTTGTCTTGGACCTTAATGGTATAGGTGCATTTGCAAATAATGAAAAATTTCATCAGATCATTTGCAAATTCTTGAGCCATGCAAGTATACTTACAATAGGCAATTTTAAAAAATTTTGTCCACCCACCCACACGTGCCCTTACGCATGGACAAAAGCAATGATTTGAACTTGAAAGGAAAACATCACAAGAATGAATGATTGCCCAAAAACTGCACAAAAAGCAATGACTTAAGGATTGCACAAATGAGCAATTTGACAAAAATATAAATAAATAAATAAATAATCATGTTTCTTGTTGTATTTCTGCTACATTCATTGTCAGATGACATTCGAGGAAAAAAAAAAAAAAGTCAACAGCAGTCTTCACTTACAGGCATGCCAATGTAAACTATCCTTCCATCAAGAAGTATAGATGGCAGATCTGGGGGAGGCTTTCTCGCCCTGTGCTGATTGTAGCCATAAGAATGTTCCCCCTGATTCAGGCATTTAGGATTAATAGAAAACCAGCAAGCCATGAAGAGGTGAATATCAAACATGACAGAAACAGGGAGATGAAGAATTAAACAGGCATAACATATGGCCAATCAATATGTTTACTTTCAATGATTTTTTTTTGAGAGGTAAAGTCATAACTGAATCCTACTAGAGGCTCCAAATTGAACAGAAAAAAAGGCAAAGAAGAAATGAAGCTGAAGTCATAACATATGGCCAATCAATATGTTTACTTTCAATGATTTTTTTGAGAGGTAAAGTCATAACTGAATCCTATTAGAGGTTCCGACTTGAACAGAAAAGAAGGCAAAGAAGAAACGAAGCTGATATATCTATGAAGAAATCAGCAGCAAATTTAAAAGTTTACTATTTGATAAATAAATCACTCAAAAATCTAGTGGGAGATTAATAAGTAGTGGATGATAAAATCAGTCAAGCCGGAATTGCACATGATCTTTTTAATGAATAGCTAACCAAGAAACCTGTCTGCATGATTGGCGTTTCTCATAATTTTGGCATTTGGCTCAAATACTTGGAACTCTCTTTTTTGAATAAGGAGTGGATGATTGGGGAAAAAAAATAAGACATGTAGGAATATAACAAGTTTTTTTTTTTTTTTTTGTATGAAAATGGACACCAAAAGCAAGTCTGCACATTGATCTTTCTCATAATTTGGGCATTTGAAACAAATACGCCGAGTCTTCCACAAGTTGTAATCTGAATTAAATAATCTAGGGGGCGATCAATCACAAGTGGATGATAAACAAATCAATGAAGGTGAAATTTAACCAGTTCTTTTTAAGGAATAGCTGACAAAGAAGCCATTAGCAATGTTAGCCTTTCTCATGATTTTTGCATTTGGAACAAATATTTAAAATCTTTTGCAAATTGTAATATAAAATCATAGAAGGACATTAACAAGAAGTGGATTGATAAGCAAATCTGTCGAGGTGGAATTAAACAATTCTTTTTGATGAATAAGCTAACCAAGATGCCAGACAACAACATTAACTTTCTCATAACGTAGGCAGTGCCAAAAAATGCTTACGAGTCTTTCACAAATAGGAACGTTAATACAGCACAAACTAATCATCAAGGAGAATAAAATAAAACAATTGAAGACAAGAAAAAATCTATTGCAAAGTTTCATGAGTAATCAACTCCAGCGAAACTATGTAACAACAGGGAAAAAAATTGTAAACCAAACGAAGCAAACTTCAGATATTAGTTATGCAAATAACATCGAATAACAGTTAATTACAAAAAAAAAAAATTAAAACATAGTTGCAGAAGAATAGCTATCCAATAGAACTGATTCGAAGTGTTACATTCACATAATTCAAACAACATCGAAATTACAGTTTTTTGCTTTACCACACCAAGAATTCAACTGCGAAGCAATTGCCACAAAAAAAAAAAAAAAACGTGACCTTGTTTTAACTTGGAAACTCATCTTAGGATAGACTTGCATTCATACCTGTGCGGGAGTAGCCATTAGCTTAGGAATCCCTTCAAGGATATCGAGATACGGAGGCTGGCTCGAATTGACGGAGGCTTTGAGGAAATGCTGGGGGGCGGCGGCAGCAGCGGCGGAAAGCCTGGAAAGGAAAGGGTCGCGAGGGTTCAGAGGAGGCATGGGTATCTTGGCAACTGCGTGGACGCGTAGCGGCGAGCGAAAGGAACCAGATGATGCCATGGGCATACGCGGGGCGCAGGAGCTTCCAAACACCATACTCCTGCAGGCCACCATCTTTTTCTTCGTCTCCTCCTCCTCCTCCTCTACTCTTTTTCCTCGCTGCTGGAGTGTTCTTCCCTGGAAGCTTGGATGTTCTTGACCTGTGCTGCGTCTGGAAGGAGGTACAAGACCTGGTGTATCCGAAGTCACCTGGGTCTATTTCACGGATTGAGCGGATTCATTCGCCTATTCTTCTGAGTCGGAGAATCGGTGAACGGCCGAGTTTTTACGGAACCTTTGGTTGTATTTGCCAATGTACTGAAAATGTAAGTTCAAATTTTTTAACCTAAAACTTCCCATTCTCTACAAATACTATATTTTTTAATTATTTTTTCATATTTTCCTATACAACTACTCTACTTTTCAATTATTTTTACACAAACACTCACACAACTAACATATCTATTTAAACTTTATATTCTTTACTTCTCATCATTATTTCCCTCATATCACATCATTTGACAACTTTTACTCCCCAAAACTATTTATCAAAAGTTTTATCTATTCCTAAACACACCCTTCATAATCATAAATAAACTATGATGATTTGAAGATTTACAAATAGATCTTCTAATTACCAAGTACTGAAAAATAGACTCCAACGACTGACGGAGTCTTGTGGAAATTAACGATCAGGAGTAAAATGCATAGTAATACGAGTTGAAAGATCCAATTTGAAAAAAATAACCTATTATCGTATCCATGCATTTAGCCGTTAATATCTTTCACCTTTAGGAGCTAACAAGACAGGCCTATTTTTAATATCTTTCACCCTCTAGGAGCTAACAAGACGGGCCTATTTTGCAACATGGGATATCTAAATAGAATTCTGATTTTTTACGACCGGTCGTCCGATTGGTCTTGGAACGACCCGCACCGACAGCCGTTGGATGCTGCGGCATTAATCTGGACCGTTGGCAGAGCTGAGGAGAAAGGCTGCATTTTGGCAGGCAATTTAATGCCGCACGTATATCCGGCAGGGCCCTGTCAGGTCCGGAAATGTTCAAACGCACCCCTCAGCCATCCCACCCCGCAACCCGCAATCTCCCTCCCTCTCTCTCTCTCCCTCTCCCTCTCCCTCTCTCCCACCCCGCAGCTTTCCCGTCCTCTGCTCCCTCTCCCTCTTCCGAGCCGCCTGCCAGCCCACGCGCCCCGCCCGTGCTGCCGCTCTCTCCGTCTCTCTGCCTGCCTACCGGCCGGCACCCTTAGGACGTTGTCCCCCTCTAGCGATTTCTCTCCCTCGCCCTCACCTCTCTCTGCCCGCCATCTCCCTCCCCCCTCCTTCTCTCTCCCGGTCTGCCCTCTCCATCTCGCTCTGCCTTCCCTCTCCCTCTCTCTACCTTCCCTCTCCCTCTCTCTCCGCCCGCCCTCACCTTGATATTGCAATTTATGTTCTGGATTGATGAAATGGATTCTGTTTAATCAATTTATGATCACCATTATATCAACCACAACCGAGCTAATCCAACCACCAACCGAGCAGCAGGGGCAACCACAACCGAGCTAATCATCATAGCTCTCAAAAGTTTCGGCATTCATCAATTTGTATTCAATTCATGTTATAAATTGGGTGGATTGCACCCGATGAAGGGCAGAAGCATTGACTGACTGTATGTTGTAACAATAAAAATAAGGAATTAACAATGGCTGCATTAGCAGCACTATGAAAATGAGATTTGGCCCATGGTGCTTCCATGCTTTTCAATGGACGCCAGTGAGAGCAGAAAACAGAGTAACTAGAAGAAGAGAAAGAAATGTTGTGTAAACCATCCAGTAAATAGTGGAGAGTAACTAGAAGAAGAGAAAGAAATGCTGTGTAAACCATCCAGTGAATAGTGGATGGACTTCTCGTGGTCGAATCACACACCATGGTATTCAACAAATCTAACGTAGCCATCGTATTTAGGATAATTTATTTAACAAAAATATTAAAAATTCTCCATTGGAGGCCTTTTACGTATCTCAATATTAAGGGTGTGTTTGGTTGGGGGTAAAACTTTTGATGAAAAGTTTTTGAGGTAGAAGTTGTCACATTGATAGAAAATGATGTGATATAATAGGAATAATGATGAGAAGTAAAGAGAATAAAGTTAAAATAGATAGGTTAGTTGTATAGATAGTTGTGTAGAAATAACTGAAAAGTATGGTAGTTTGTATAGGAAAATGTGAAAAAATAATTAAAAAATAGAGTAATTATGGAGAGTGAAAAGTTTTAGATTGAAAAGTTTTGGTTGACATGTTTATATCCCAAACAAACACACCCTAAAGATACTTTTTTCAAATGATCTTGCAAGTTTTTATACATATCCTCCACCCCACAACCCAAATCCAACCCCAGAACCTCAGGTTGATACAGAGGATATCAGTTCAGCTGTGGAATATTCCGTGGAATTCTTCTACAGCTATGGATGCTGTGGGAGCTGTTGCTCATTGGGGAGCCTCTTCTGATAATTGCGCCCATGCCTCCGCAGTGCTGTGAAGCAGTTGCAAGCCTGGTGAGTTTGGTGGCGCCACTTCCTTGTAGTCCAGATTTTAGGCCTTAGCCCGCCTCAATTCGCTTCGTGAAGGAGATCAGTTCCCACCTATGGTTCTAGGTGTGACAAATCTGTTCTTCTTGAAAGCTCTTCGAAGCGTGCCGCATGTTGTTTCTGTGGGTAACCCAGCTTCCAATTCAAGTACGCTTCCCTTCTCTTCAAGGTCATCATCTGCTGGAAGAATTGTTATGCCAGAACGCTCGAATGTTCAGCAACTATCTTTGAAGAAGTTTTCACCAACAAACTTGCTGAAGTTTTCACCAAGACATCAGAACCTCAGGTTGATACAGAGGATATCAGTTCATATGTAAAACACAACAGGCTTGATATCTGACTTTAAAAAATTCTTAATTACAGAAATCCAAGGTGCGTCCAAATGACCAATGACTTCTCAAGTTTACCAGCTTGAGAACGGAAATTGTTTACACTCACAGCAATTGGTCCTTCAATCCTCATCACGGGTACTTTAGGAAAGACAACAGATCCCTCAGAAATGGCATACACTTCAAGATCAGAGCAGTCAATTTCCCGAAGATATTCAAAAAATCCATCCTGCAGAAAAAAAATAATTAATGCATTGATATAATGGTGATCATAAATTGATTAAACAGAATCCATTTCATCAATCCAGAACATAAATTGCAATATCAAGGTGAGGGCGGGCGGAGAGAGAGGGAGAGGGAGTAGAGGACGGGAAAGCTGCGGGGTGGGAGAGAGGGAGAGGGAGAGAGAGAGAGAGAGAGGGAGATTGCGGGTTGCGGGGTGGGATGGCTGAGGGGTGCGTTTGAACATTTCCGGACCTGACAGGGCCCTGCCGGATATACGTGCGGCATTAAATTGCCTGCCAAAATGCAGCCTTTCTCCTCAGCTCTGCCAACGGTCCAGATTAATGCCGCAGCATCCAACGGCTGTCGGTGCGCGTCGTTCCAAGACCAATCGGACGACCAGTCGTAAAAAATCAGAATTCATCTAAATATAGGACTTAAAATAGGGGAGGGTAAGGGTGAGCATGATGACATCAAAAATTTAGGGACAACCATTACTTTGCTACTCCCTCACGTGACATGTTTTTGGTAGACTTTGAACCCACGTCATCTAGTTCAATGTGCCAAATGTAGTACCGCCAAGGCAAGGACTTAATGGCCTCTAAGTTCATATTTGACTTTACTGTTAATTCTAAGTTGAGTTAATGTTTATCTGACTTTTACCTTTTTTGATATCATGGCAACAAGTTAGATTGAAAAAACAAGTCAGCGTGTAATAGTTTTAAAAAATTATATGCGTATGAATATAAATTATATTTATGGTAAATTTAAATGCCAAATGCTTTAATATTTTCTATTTGGTAAAAATAAAATAAAATTACAATTACAAAGTATTAGCAAAATATTTTTTTAATAATTTCATTTATAACTTCATACCTTCAACAAAAATAACATAGATATAAGATTTTGAATTAAAATTAAAATTACTAAAATGCAAAATGATAATATTAATTCTTAAAAAGTACAAAGAATATTGATAATACTTTTTATTACATTGAGAAACCATGTGTAGAACATAATTTGAATAACATCTACGCACTCGAGAAATAAAAATACATATGAATGAATAAATCATAAATTTGAATCTGCATCTACATAGATTATATTCACATTAACAAGTCTTAAGTTAAACATATATATCTAATAAAATCATATTTGCAATAAACAAATTTGATGATTTATTAAAAGACGTTTGATCTTTTACGGCCGAACTCATGGCTGCCCCATGCGTTCCGCCGTAAAAGATCACGGCTCTTATTAAAAATATTTTACACTTATGTAATGTAGGTTGAGTCAGGATGAGATGAGATATGGTCAACCTCTCTTATACTAAAATTGAAAAAATCTTGACTCATTCTACTCCATTAAGACAAAATTTCTGCCCCACCCTTATAAAATAGGAGCAAGTTTTTGTTTCATTTTTTTTTCCGGAAAATGAGGCTAACGGTCCGGAGCTTTATTCAAAAAAGAAACTACATTATACGAATGACTTCCAGAGCTTATAAAAGTCAATGGCAATCTTAAGGGCCAAGAAAAAAATAAAATTTGTCAAACAAGCCACTGCTAAATTACCTTCTCTATAAATATAATGAAGTTTGATCCACTAATTTGTGATTAAGGCTTTGTAATTTCTCAACAATGTTTTATACAAACAAAAGAGTGTCACCTTCTTTCACTTTGAACCATTATTTGTAAGTCAACTTCAATTATTATTCATCCAAATCCCTTGTTTCATGAAAGAAGAAGTTTACCATGCAAAAGTGCAAAATCCGTAACTTTTTACCTCTATCTTAAGGGGTCAATTCTATAAGTATCTAAAACTCGTCAATTGACTTGTAATTGTGCAAAGTTTTGGATACATTATCCAATTATCTAGGATTAATTTTCCTGATTAACCTGGTCTAAATATCAAATTGCTCTGATCACATAGAATATGTTTAATATGAAGTACGAGAAACCTTCAAACTTTTTCCAATTCACCTTTTAATTTTAACTATCAAATTGTCTTTCGTTGTTATCTTTACATTTGATTGGCTTTTATATCTTTACATACAATTGTCATTTTATTTTATTTTATTTTTCTAATCCTAATCATTATCCTAGTAATATTATATTATTTTCTCATTTTTCAAAAATTATAATAAGTATAATATAATTTCATAGATAAACAACAAAACTAATATAGCTATAATGGTAGAAGATGTTGACAGGTATATTACAAGTCTTGGGTTTGAATCTTGCTATGACTCTGCCCATATCTTTCATATCGAAGTTAACTGACGGAAAAAATTTTATTTTTGAAAATGTACATAGCAAGATTCGAACCCAAGACTTGTAATATACCATCATAGCTATATCAGTTTTGTTGTTTATATATGAAATTATATTATACTTATTATAATTTTTGAAAATCCCAACATTCCTCCACAATTTTCAAAATTTAAGTCAACTTCATTCAACCAAGGAAATCTCTTACATAAATAAAAGTGTCGAGTAGAATTGAACCTTTACTTAGTGATAATATATCAAGATTTACCGAGGTGTACAGTAGCCAAGGCTTTGAACTATTGACCTCATTTGATAAAGCGGACATATCTCACATATAAGATTTCAAAATATATCAAGTGTTCTAAAAGACGACACGTTATGGCCATGTGTCAGTATCCCAGTTTCGTGAGCACCTCAGAGTGAATCCATACACTCTGCAAATAGAAGATGCCTTACTTTCAACACTCATATAAGTGGATCTATTTAGAGTACCCTGTAACTAAATACTCCAACTTAGTAGTTTTATATCCATTAAAAGTATAAAACATTCAACCTCATAAATACGTTACAAGATCCAAGCACTGTCCGAGGGATGAAAGATTATAAATATAACCAGTACTTACAAGTTGCAAAATTAACTTACTTTGCTCATTGAACTCTTAGACTTGGGCTACAAGAATAGAGTTGAGTTTCAGTTATTGCAACTCCTAGATGTGGATTTCAATTTCATCTCTCTTGATGTTTTCCAGACCACTTTCCTAGTAAGGCCTTTTGTAAGTGGGTTTGCCAAGTTTTCACTTGATCTTACGAAATTAATATTAACCACTTCATCTTGGAGCAACTGCCTTGCATAATTGTATCTCAATGCAATATGTCGTGACTTACCATTATAAATCTTATTGTATGCTCTAAACAAGGTTGTTTCGCTATCACAATGTAAATAAATGAGAGGCATTGGCTTAGGCTAAATAGGAATTTTAAGTAATAAATTTCTAAGTCACTCTGCCTCTTTCCCTACTGCAGCTAAAGCAAGAAACTCGGATTCCATGGTCGAATGTGTGATGCAAGTTTGCTTTTTAGAAACCCACGAAATAGCAGCTCCTCCAATGGTAAAAATTCAGCCACTGGTAAATATAGATTCCTTAGTATCAGAAATCCAACTTGCATCACTATACCCTTCTAATATAGTGGGTTTACCATTGAATTTCAATCCATAGTCAATTATCTTTCTCAAATATTTCAAATCCTATGAATTGCATTCCAATGCATATATCCTGGATTACTATTGAACCTGCTTAATACACCTACAGCGAAAGCAATATCAGGTATAGTACAACACATGACATACATTAAACTTCATATTACTCTAGTATATTCAAGCTGATCAACAGATCTACCATCATTTTTATATAACTTGACACTAGAATTAAAAGGAGTTAAGACCATACCAGTGTCAAAATGATTAAAAAACAGATTGTCAATAAAGGTGTCATTATTTGTTTATATGTTGATGATATGCTCATATTTGGTACTGACATTGAAATTATTGTAGAAACTAAAAGTTTTATATCAGTTAACTTTGATATGAAAGATATGGGCAGGGCTAATGTCATTCTTGGCATTAAAATTATAAGAGATGGTAATGTATTTTCACTTTCCTCACTTTCCTTAATTTTCTCACTTTTTATATTTTGCCCCAACAATCTTAATGCAACTTTTTACCCAAGTCTTGTTCCTTTTCTATTATTTATAAATGGCCTTCAAGTCATCCATTCTACCTACAAAGCCCGATGTCCCCAGATTGGACTTCTGCGTTTGTACCAACTTCAAGAGATGTAAACAACAACTTCATCTTTTCTTAACCTGCATTGGAGTTGTGTACGCCCTCACCATGCTAAGACCTGAAGAAAAAGAAGATAAAACGCTGCAAGATCAACGCCGACGAGCAAAATAGGACATGGACAACTATATTTGCGAAGGGCACATCATTGAAGCGCTATCTGACTCACTATTTGAAGTGTAACAGGATGCAAATACGGCCAAAGAAATTTGGGATTCACTTCTACACAAATACAATACTGATGATACAAACGTCGAACGGTTCCATTTAAGCGATTTCCTCAATTATACTATGACTGACGATAAACCAATCCTTGATCAAGTTAATGAGATTGAACATATCGTCAATCAACTTGGGTCACTGGGCAGTAAGATGGATGAATCTATTCTTGTTAGTGCAATTATTGAGAAATTACCACCTAGTTGGAACAACCACCGTAAAAGTCTAAAACAAATGAAAGGATCCATGAGTTTAGATGATCTCGCTCTCAATTTACGCACCGAAAAAAATCAAGAAAAAATAAAAAGAAAGAAGAGCAAGTTCTTGCTAAGGCTAATGTGGTTGAAGTTCCAAACCAGGTGACAAATGTCAATAATCAACATTCTAAGATATCTAAGTTAAATACCAAAAAGACCATTACTAAGAAGAAGAAGGGACCTTGCTTTTATTGCAAAAAAATGGGTAATTTGAAAAATGAGTGTAGACTTCTCAAAAAGAAAAATAACACTCAGTCTGAATCATATCAGAGAAAAGGTCCAGAGGCTCATTTAACTGAGAAATATTTTGTTGCTATGATTTCTGAAATTTATACAGTAAGTGATGACCACAGCTAATGGCTTGACTCTAGAGCCACTAGACATGTTTGCAAAGACAGAAGTCTATTTAAAACCTATGAAACTAATCAAAATGAAAATAAACTATTCATGGGTAATTCTTCTACTACTAAGGTGGAAAGGTCAGGAACCGTGATCCTGAAACTGACTTCAGTAAAATCACTTACTCTCACGAACGTACTTCATATATTAGAAATAAGCAAGAATCTGGTCTCAGTTAGTCTTCTTAGTAAGTATGGTTTCAAATTGGTATTTAAATCAGATCAAATTATTATAACCAAGGGAGGTGTACTTGTGAGCAAGGGCTATGTTGCAAATGACATGTTTCGCCTAAATGTCAATAATGGATCATCATCTTCTGCTTATATGGTTGACTATTTTTTTGTATGTCATGGTAGATTAGGTCATGTTAATTTTCGTAGTATGGACATTATGATGAAATTAGGTTTAATTCCTAGATCATCTAATGAATTTTCAGATAAATGTAAAATATGTATTCAAACTAAAATCACTAAAAAACCATTTCAAAAAGTTGAAAGAAATTCTGAATTACTAGGTTTAATTCATTCGGATATCTATGATATAGAGAACACATTAACAAGAGGTGGAAAGAAATACTTCATAACATTTATAGATAATTTTACTAAATATAATTATGTGTATTTATTGAAAACTAAAGACGAAGCCTTAGATAAATTTAAATCATATAAGGCTGAAGTTGAAAATCAACTTGGAAAAATAATTAAATCCCTAAAATCAGATAGAGGAGATGAATATTTGTCAAGCGATTTTAATGATTTTTGTGAAAATGCTGGGATTATACACGAAGTAACAACCCCATATATACCTCAACAAAATGGAACTGCAGAAAAAAAATAGAACTTTAGTTGAAATGGTAAGTTCAATGCTAGTTAATGCAGACCTAAGTAAAGGCTGGTGGGGTGAAGCTTTGTTAACAACTTGTCATATTCTTAACAGAATTCCCTAGAAGAAAACCAAAGTTACCCCCTATGAATTATGGAGAAATAAAACACCTAATCTTAAATACCTAAGAGTATGAGGTTGTAGAGCTTTAGTAAGATTACCTAATCCTAAAATACCAAAATTAGGACACAAGGGAATAGAATGTATATTTATAGGTTATGCAATGAATAGTAAAGCTTATAGGTTTGTGGTGGTAGAGCCTCATAGTTCAATTCAACAGAATACCATTATTGAATCCCGATATGCTGACTTTTATGAAAATACTTATAAGTCAATACCTAGACTCGATCAAACTGATGAATCTTCTTCTCAACCATTAAATAAATTTATAGTTAATAATTCTATACCCATGGAAAAATCTACAAATGATGATAATTTGAGAAAAAGTAAACGAGTTAGAAAGGATAGTTATAATCGGTTTGGGCCTGATTTTCAGTTATACCTTATGGAATGATCCATAGACAAAATAAGTGAAAACACATGATTGTGTTTCATACCGAAGGGGATCCATCTCCTTATAAAGAGGTTATGAAATCTCTAAATGCATCATACAAGAAAGAAGTCATCCAAGATGAAATGAATTCTATAATAGAAAATGGTACATGGACACTAGTTGATTTACCACCTGGGTCTAAACCTATAGGCTGCAAATGGATATTTAAGAAGAAATTAAAAGTTGATGGATCTATTGATAACTTTAAAGCTAGATTAGTAGCTAAGGGGTATAGACAAAAGGAAGGTATTGATTTCTTTGATACCTATGCCCTAGTAGCTAGAATTTCAACTATTAGGTTATTAATGACTTAAGCATCAATTTATCATCTTGAAATTCATCAAAGGGATGCAAAAACTACTTTTCTAAATGGAGATTTAGATGAGAAAATTTATATGAAACAACCTGAGGGTTTTGTATTACCTGGACAAGAAAAGAAAGTCTCTAAATTAATTAAATCTTTATACGGTTTAAAACAGACACCTAAGCAATGACATGAAAATTTGATCAAATTGTATTAGCAAATGGTTTTAAATCAAACCAATCAGATAAATATGTTTACAGTAAATTTATTGCCAATAGATGTGTCATTATTTATTTATATGTTGATGATATGCTCATATTTGGTACTGACATTGAAATTATTGTAAAAACTAAAAGTTTTCTGTCAGTTAACTTCGATATGAAAGATATGGGCAGGGCCGATGTCATTCTTAGTATTAAAATTATAAGAGATGATAATGTATTTTCACTTTTCCCACTTTCCTTAATTTTCTCTCTTTTTATATTTTGCCCCAACAATATTATATTATTCTCTCACTTTTCAAAACTTTTTGCATAAATTTTCCCCAACTTAGAAAAAACAAGTTGAAAACTATTCAACACCTTTTCAGTATGTTTCGATGATATTATGAGATTACTTTTTTGCATTATTGTAAGTATTTTTAAAAAATATTTCATGCAACAAACTCAGCAAATTAAACAGCAGAAGACCACATTTTATCATTGTTTAAGAAACTCCACACTGCAATGAATAAAAAGATTTCCTAATCATTATTTTCAATTATGATTAAAATAGGCCCCAAGTGTCCCATAGAAAAAAAAAAAGAAAAAAAAAAGGCCCAGGTGGAGAGGGAAACAAATTGGCGTTGAACATGCACTATCCTTGCGTAATGGTGCATGGTAGGATTCCACACCAGTTGTTGGCATGATCTCCTACCTCTAAAGTTCATGCCAGTTGTGCTGGAGAAAGCGTTGAAACCATGCGCTGTTGCTTGGGAGCAGTTTATACACATTCCTAATCCGCTACCAATGAAGAAGTTTCATAAATTCAACTTCCTCAAACCGGTTCCATGGTATTGGGATCCTTTATGTATAATAATGAAATATTTATGATTCTTCGTTTTATCTTTGGATAATGTATTATATATATAATAAGGAGATATCTATAATTCTTAAAGTTTTGTTTATTTTTTTAGACTGTTTAGATTACTCGAGGCATGATATTTCGATTCAAGTTTTTAAATTGTTCGCCCAAATCCAAGCCAAAGGCAAATATTGACATATTATATACGCATAAATATTCAAGGCCGGATATCTCAATTAAAATTCTTAGTTAATTCAGATTACCTTCAAACCCAAACCCAAGAGAGAGGAACTCAAATATTAAGAATTTAAAAAATGATGGTAAATTCGGACTAAGGTTTATGTGAATTTAGGTCAAAACAGAAGATAGCCAAGGGTATTTTCTTTTCTTTTCTTTTCGAAATGAAAAGAAATCTTTGACCACATTGTGGGTCCATTTGATTATGAAGCGAAAAATTAGGAATAATGAGCCAATGGTACAATATAATGGGAGCAATACTTAGAATTAATCCGAATAAAAACAAAAGTAGATGAGATAGTTGTGATAAAACTTAAAAGACAAAAAAAAGATTAAAATGTATAAATAATAATAGAAAAATATGTTAAATTAGATAAGATGTCACCTAACATAAAAGGTTGTTAAAAGTGAAGGGTTTCCTATTTCCAAAAGCCTTGGTAGTACAAAGTCATACCGGATGTGTTTGATGACTTAAATTAAACTCTTGTCAACCCCACTTTGTATGAGGAATTTGTAGTGTTATTATTCTCCTTAATTTCTTTGGAAGCATCCACAGATTGGGATATTTAGGAAATATTATTAGGAAAAATTAGAAATTGGTAAGATATTTGTAAAATATTGTAAGAAATTTGTAAAAATTTCTCTGGACTAACATGTAATACACTTAAATGTAATATTGGTTAAGATGATGCAATATATACCCACAAAAAAATGGATCATATAATGGAATTTTGTAAAGAGATGTATTTACAATATCATTCAAACTGCGGAGCAAACTTAGAAACGCCATCCTTGAAAGGTTAAAATATCAACCCAAATCAATTTATGATTCGAGCAGGACAGTTCTCTAACAGTAGGCTCGCAAGGTCGAGTGTCAAGGGCATTGCAGCCAGGAGAGAGCATATGCATCATTCATTTTGATGAATGGGGCAAAACACAGGCAGATTAAGATAATAATTGTAATAAATACATGGGGTTACTTCCCACCACGAAGTTCCAAGCAAATAATAACGATATTAACACCTCAAAACAAACATTAATCTGCACGGAACGCTTTTCACTCAACGCCCGCGGCAGCTTCAGGAAGTTGGGGCTGTGCATCCACCAAAGGTCCGGATTCCTCCACGGAGTCGGTCTCCGGACCCTTGCCAGCAGCAAACACTTTGGCAATCCTCTCGGTAGGAATAAGAGGCAGGTAAGCAGAAACAGTATACCCTTTCTCTGCAGTATAGCAAATTGCCTGGTTGTACTTCTCCGACCAGTAGGCTGCGGTTGGCACCACGATGTCGGCCACCTCCGGCACGAGAGGGAGTCGGTTGACCGACTGCCACGCCACCACAGCACACTGCTCGGCAACCGGCTCATATCGGGCATACAGATCCTTGGCTGTTGGCTCCACCAAGCCATAGGCAGTCCTGGCGATCCCAGTCGCAGCGTCCACCACCCCTATTCTTTGAACTTCGGAGGCCACGGCTCGAGCCACAACTGGTGCCGTCTGGGCCGCAGATAAGGCCTGGTTTGAGGCCACCTTCACCAGCACTGGCACGTGGCGGTCGACCTCCTGCACGAGGCCATCAACCTGCCATATCATCAAAACATGGTTAGTCCCAATTCCCAAATTCCAGTTACAAACTGTAATGCCCTTAGAACCGAGGACAAACCGATCCCACGTTGAAATGGGGAGAGACTACCTGACATGGTAACCACGGCGTAGATTATAAGATGTGGGGGCACGAAGCCTTGAATAATACGTGAAGATCATTAAAGGGAACTGTAGCCATAGGTCCCATAATTAAATTTTAGATAGATTTCCGGGTACATCATTTGGAAGCAATAAAAGCCTTCCAATAAAAGCAGATGTTATAGCCGCATTCAACCACCGCCTACTGATGAGAAGGCTCCCAAACAACCACATGGTGGTGGATTATCAGGAGGGACTGCAATTAAAACAATTTTCCGTAATTGAAACAATTGAGGCTATTGCATACGAATTGGGATTTATGTTTATTTTTACATATTCAGAGGAACATGCTAATATGCTATCAGAGATTTTTGAGTATTTTAACATACGGATCGAGCGATTAACGCATAAATAAATCAACTTTTAATGGAAAAATTAGATAATCATTTGCATCATATCTAGGGTATTTAACTGATAGCGAGTTTTCGGTTTATTTTCATTTTCTAATTCTTCACTTCCTGTTCATGCGAACAAAGAATCCATGAGAGGATCGCAAACCTTCCGATCGGCGAATTTAAGAAGCTCGAGCGGAACGTCCTGGAACTTATCGTAGACGGGGCTGACGACCGTCCTGACTTTTCCCTCCATCGTCTGAACGCTGTCCTTCAACGGTCCCGAGTTCTCCTTGGCGTAGCCGTAGACGTTCGAGAGGATTCCCATCGCGCGGAAGGCTGCGATCTGCACGAAATCGAGGTACTTGAGCCGATCCGCGCGATCCTGATGAGCCTGCAAACACGACGCCGAAAAACTGAAATTTCCACACAGAGGCAATATCGAGAGAAGGAATTCGGAAACAATAATAATAATAATAATAATAATAATAATAATAATAATAATAATAATAATAATAATAATAATAATAATAATAAAAAATTCGCGAACGCCGATCGGAAATGTTATACCTTTTCCGCTTCTGGAATTGCGGTTGCGCCTGCCATTTTCTTTTTCCCTGCGCGAGAAGGAAGCCAGGAACAGGCCCGAATTTTCAGAGACGAAACGCCAAGGAAAAACAAATGCGTTTGCGTGGAGCTGGTCCCCGTGGTTCCTCTGCATTATATGGGCATCTTCGTTGCGAGTGTACACGTCAGAACAAACAGTTTCTCACACGTGTGAGGAAGTGATGGCCGTATATGAAATCTAGACCGTCCATGTGGTCCGTAAGGACCATAACTATATACTTTAAGCACTGTCATAATAATACAAGTGCTGATGCGGAAAAGGGCGTTTGAATCGCAACTGCACCTTTTATTAATGGATAATTAGAATTAGATTAGTAATCTTATTAGTCTAGGCTAAGTAAATGTCTCATTTAAACCATCTTAAAAAAATTCAGTTACAATAATCTTTTTTTGCTTTTTTCTCCATACATATATTTATCTAAATATGTTTAACCTATAAAACAAGTTCTACCACTTTTTAATATATTTATATATATTTTTTGAGATTTTCAAACATCTATACATGTATATATATTTAAAATACTCTTATCTTTAAAAATTTAAAATAAATAGATATAAAGATCCAAAAATGTCAAAACTTATTTTTTATGTTAAATATACTTAAATAAACAAGTATACAAAGAAAAAAATAAAAAAATTATTATAAATGAGCTTTTATGTTGGCTAAGTGGAGCATTTGCTTAGGCCGAACAAACAGGATCATTCTTCTTAGAATTATAGATATATTTCTCAAAAAAATTTAGCAAATGAAAATTACAATTGCATCATTTTCGTGATGAAAGGAAGTTTTAGAATCAGTGGAAAACTTTAATGTCAGGGTGCCATTTACTAACAATACGAGTTAACTGAAACTTCTTGACAATTATTAATATTTTGAAAATGGGTTTCGATTTTATATGGCTAGACGCGTCGAACTTTTTTTAATATTTTTTACAAGCATATGTATTCATTTTTAAAATTTTTAAAACCAAAAGATATAAAAATAAAAAAGTTGAAACAGTATCTGATCTAAGCGGACCCATGCACTTTTATCAAAATAAAAAAAATTTAAAAAAAAGAGTCTAGGGGCCCATATGTCTGATTATATGGAATTGGGACGTTTTAAACCACAGGTACTGATGTGCAGACATATTTGCAAAATGACCTCGTATAATACTGGAGCCAGCCCAAGCAAATAAGGTTTAAGAAAATAATACCAATAAATTTTTGCGTGTGGTTCAACAATGTATACAAAAAATGAGAATGTTAAGATGATTGGATGATAATTTTTTAAGGAAAAGGTTAAAATTACAAATGAAATCATTCAGGATCATGTGGATGTAAAATCAATGGGTAATAAAATGACAGGAAATAGACTGGATAGCTTAAACTTGTAAAACCAAAGGTCGAAAACTACTACAGTTACATGTTATGATGGGCGGTATAGATTTCAGTTGTTTTTTACTCGGCACGACGTTTGCGTGCGGTTCGTAGCGTGGCTACTATTGGATACTTTCTGTTCGCAAGATCGATATTGTCGATGGGGGAATTCCGCGTGACCGACGTGTGAGCTCGGGAATGGCAGTCTCGCGTGGCAGGCGAGTTGCCGTGGGAATTGAAAAAATGGATCCGGTTGCAAGCTCACCGTCTCGACTTCCGTATGCTTGGAAAAGTAATAAAAGTTCGACCTACAAAATTTTTACTGCAGAAGCTTTTGAATTAGCACGAAATAATATGATATGATATAAATAATAATAACAATTAAAATAAATAAATTATTCATATAAATAATTTTGTAGAAATGATTGAAAATAGAATAATCGTATAAAAAGAGATGAAAAATAATTAAAAATAAAATATTTGTAGAGAGTGAAATATTTTAAATTGAAATTTTTTTAATTTAATCAATGACAACAAAACAGATATGATAATTTACAAGTAGGAGAGCTGTCATTTTGACTCCGTTGAGAACCAGTCAGTTTTCGACCAGTTATTCCTACTGTTGGATCTCGTGTGCATAACTTCAACCATGCGGTTAAAATATGAAAACAATCTGTTGACACTGCAATGAATGTAGTGAAATTTTTGTGTTGGCATCCCCACATCCTGAGATTCTCTCTTTTATACAATTCTTTTTCCCTCCATTAATTTCGACCAAGAAAAATGGGCAAATTTTCTTGATCCCAAACGTCTCAATTCTGCCAGCAGCATTATGCTTCCTTCTACTATTTTGGCAACTTCTTCGTTGCTGGTAAAATCCAATCATGATCCTCCCTACTACTGGTGTTCGCAGATCCAGCGGCAACTTACAAGATCAGCAGTTCAAGAGCACAACTATCACCATTAATCCAGCAACCCTCTTTTATAAATTCAGTTAGCGAAGACGATGTTGTTGTTGAAGAAGCAATCTTTAGCCAAAGGTAGGGAGCCGAAAACAAGAACATAGCAAGAGCCAAAGTGGAGAAAGAGCAAAGGAGCCATAAAGATTGGAGAAGGCTGCAAGGGAGCAATGGAGGGGTTGGTAAAGGTGGAAGATGACCAACGATGGTAAGAGAACATAGAGGCGACGGTTGGAGCTAGTTATTTGGCTCCTTCATCCCAAGAAGTGTTAGGAAATGGAGAAGAACACGAGGAAGGCGAATGCTGCAGCCACTTCTAAAATGAAGAAGAACTCTCGCTCTTTTTTTTTTTGATGGATAGAGAAGAAAGAGTGCTATTATTCTATAAATTCGGCATTAGCAATGGCTAATCTTCATAAAGCTCAATCTCTAATCCAATCGTACAATCTAGATACTCTTCAACTCCGATTTTTGCCATGAAATTACAGAACTTCACCAAACTGTCACTCCATTTTTCCATGGTTGCCTCTTGTGGGAGGGAGAGATTTTAATATGATTTCTCACTCTGGCATTATTAACCGACACATCCATCTAGCCAAAAGCGCCACACTTCTTCTGCATACACTCGGCAATGAAGGCTTCGAGGCAGTGACATCTGAGTTCAACAGCGATAAGATGAGTTGAGCACGGTGTGCTAATCGACAAACTAGTGAAGAGGGAGATGGGCCACAGTAGAGGTAGAAAAGGCATTAGTGGGAGAAAGGCGAGTGAGAAGATCTGAGAGAAAGAGACAAATGCAGCTGACATACTAACAAAGGGAGGTGTTTACAAGATACCTATATATTAATGGTACCGATAGTAGCTAGTTTGAAATTTTAATCCAAAGGGTGAGAAGAATCCCACTGGATCGGCTAGCCCTCAGAGGTGGTCCAAAACATCGGGCACTTACACCTGGACATAAAAGATCACCACTCTACAAGCAGTGCAAATATTATAACTTCTACACTAAAAGGCTAATTTTTTTACATCTTTTGACCATTTGAGATGTTTAGCCAACAACAAGTGATTTTGTAAATAACACCCCACATATAAACTTTTATGAAGTTACACAACTTTTCATATGATTGAACAATTTACCTAAATGTCACATACCATCAAATACAGTTATCCTATCTATTTTATCCTTGTTCTCTTTACTTCTAATTATCTTATATATTTTATATTTATTTTTTTTACTTCTAATCATTATTTCGAATCAATTTTCATTAAGTTTTGTAGCCCACATATGCTAAAAAAGTAATGAAATGGTATTCGCATAGCACGCCCACCTCACACTGTAGCCATCCCGTCAGAATTTGACAAGTAAGACTTCTTTTTCACAAAGATTGCCGCAACATCAAAATAGTATTCTTACAAAATCAATAATTCCGAATAAAATGCCATAAAAAATAATTCCGAATAAAAATTTCAATTTTGGCAAAAACTGAACCAACTGCGAATAGCTCTAAGACAAATGAATTTTTCTTTTAAACATATTTTTGTGAGTTTCTGGTCATTTATTTGTTTTTCTAGAGCTTGATTGGATTTTTGTTTTTTTTAACCCACATCCACCACTCATACAAGTCCGGCTCAGAGAAGTCAAGAAAGATAAGAGGCCTTAACATAAAGCGAAGACAGGCTTTCCCTACCCAATAGTCTCAACGCGTTTTCCTCAAATGTAGAAAAAAAATTCACGTGCTAACATCAAACAGTGCTTCAGCCATATACAGCAAAGGATAGCACGGAGACCATCATTATGCAAGCAAAAAAAGAACTGTTAATCAGGTCGGAATCCAAATGATCAGAAAACATCACAGAGCGTTGATCATCCTCTTCATTTCTGCTGAGCGCCTTGGATCAGGCTCTGCTATTGCTCTCTCTGTAAGAACATGCTTGAGCCGGCACATCGATTTCCTCACCTGCACATTAATCATGTAATGCAATTGACAAAATGGTTGGTTGTGCTAAAGTCCTTCCTGCCCTACCCAAACCATTAACAAAAATTGCAAGAACACTAGGGGACCAAAATAATGCTCACAGAAAATGGAAGCAGATTAGGGGAGGGCTTGAACTGCACTGTGGGGGCTCATGGCCATGCTCTTCCAAGGTCAACAGGAGGCCACACTCCCCTTGAACTTCGTATCACCAGCTGGTGCAGGTAGAGCAGGGCCATTTACTTATTTACAAGCAGTTCTAGCCCTGCCCTAATCTGCTTCTATGGAAAATAAGAATCTGACACGCACATGAACTAAGGACCAGTTTACACCACATGAACTAAGGACCAGTCTTGGAATCCAGTCCTAATGCAGAAATCCATGTAGTGAAGTACATTTGTGAAAAGATCAAAATGCAATTTTCGTTTTGTTTCTTTTCAGACTCAATACTTGAGACATGGATAACTTGGGCAATCTATCCCCCCCCTTTATGAATGTTACTGGAAACTGAAAGAAATTTACTCTTCCATAATGCATTGCGGCTTCACTAGGAAAAAGGGGACTGAGAAGGAATTCATTCCCAGATATTCTAGCCATCCAATGATTGTCAAAAACTAACATAATGGTCCATCTTGCCATTTACTGGCATCCCATTCTTTGGGCAGGCCAATTGACAAGGAGGCCTCAACAACTGGATGATTGGGCCTTGCATCCTCAAACAACAAGGGATCAGCAACATCCAAAAACGAAAGCTTGGCAATCCTACCTCATCAGAAAATCTTGTCCTAGACAAGATAAGCTTTTGAACAAAGAAAAGTTGGATGTACCTTGGGAATGCGCTCTGGGTTGGGAAATCGCAAATTCTGAGCATGAAGCATTTGGCGCTGAGTCATAAGCATGTTTTTCTCCTTCAAAAGAACATACCAGAGCTTCTGAAGGTCATCCCATGATTTAAGACGCAATTCAGAAGCCTTCCAACTCCGACCTAATCCCCCCCAAAAAAAGGCCTGGTTAAAGTTTTCTAGAAATCTCCTCACAGAGATGCTAGATCTGAAGTCAAAATATCCACTCTCAAATTCTACCAGTACACAAGACACCAAATATCATGGGTCCATCATACTATAGTGCAAGTTGAGCAGAAACTGTGTTCATTTTTAGGCCCTACTGCGGTCCATAGCCAGAGAAAAATAGCAATCAATTTCAGATCCGAGCTTTTTAATGGAAGACATCAGCTAAACTATTACAGAATGATCCATTACAAAACTTAAAAGTCCTAACTAGAGTCCAGTACCACCCAACATGATATATCCATGTGTGCTTTTAGGACAGTTCAACAAAACGTGCACAGTCCATGTATTATGAATTAATCAGCACATTCCGCACAAAGAAACTTTTTGAAAATAATGCAGTGGCATTAGGTGCTGTACATTTCCTAGATTTCAAAATAGACAGAAATCTGTAGTATGCATATGCATACACAGGTAGTCAAGAACACTGTACACAATCAGGAGGTAACTTGAGCACTGATTATCCTAGACAGCTAAAACTCAAAACCTGAATGCTAACGTAGAAGATACACAAAGCACTCACACTGGCATCAGGTGGCTCATCTAGAAGAATTAATACCATAAGTGGGCTACTCACTGACTCATCATATTGGTCAATTGCTAGTAATTGTTTCAATCATCTGGTTAATTGTTGAATCGGATCATCTACCATAGCAAGCCAAAAAAACTGCTAACTGACTCCTTTGGAGGATATACAAAGTGCTTTTTTCACAACATACATGTGGAAAGTTAAATTCCGGATGCTTAGTCAAATCCAACTTCGCTTAACAAAAATAATTACTGACGGCAAGTTTACAAGACAGGTTTACTTTGACATAAAGCTTGTATTTTTCACAGACATGAAGTTGTTCCCAGAACAGTGTGCAATACAGATAATAGACAAGAGTCAATACCATAGACAACAGGCTTATCATCATCTGCACTCCTATCTGCCTCAAAAAATTCCTCCAGAGGATTGTAAGTTGTCTTGGCAGAGCTAGCAGCAGCTGCTGCAGAAGCAGATGCCTCTGATTTGGCAGCAGTAAAAAGCCTCCTCCCAAGAAGTCTTGACAAAAACATTTTGATCGATGTGAATTCTGCACCAAATTTCACAATGAATGAATAAGGATTTCCATCACTGTGGACCCTTTTATAAAGGACTTTAGCATCAAACTGTGCGACCCGACAAAGAATTTCAAACCATCAACAATCTGCCCCATAGATTCTAAAATATCTGAATATCAAAAGCAATAGTTTTCCAATAAGCAACCTCAGAAATTAATCAATTGTCATGACGAGTGTCAGTAACCTAGTTATAGCAAGCGAAAAAGAAAAATATATGGTGGAGCTCAATTGGGATCAACTGAAACTCTACCTTCAAGAAGTATCAACATATCACCATCCTTGTTATCAAATAAACTACGGATCCAAGCTTCCCATACGCTAACAGCTCGGCCAAATGTTTTGTAAAAGCCAACGAAACCCACCGTTCTCTATTTCAAAACGTAGGGCCAAACAGGCCCTCAATCACAAAAGCAAATCACAATCGCTTCCAAGCCAACACCATTTCATCCACCATTTTCATGTGACCCTAAGTCTTGACAGGGAAGCCGGAATTGACAAAATCACTCAAGATAGTCGAAATCATTCATACAGAAATGCAGAGAGTTAATAATAATCTAGGAACATTCTTACCACAACCTTGTCACATGCCTAGAACATGAAGTGTGGTTGGGCGTTTAACATCTCCAAATACGTTTTCTTAGAGCTTTGGAGGGGGCAAAAAAAGTTCATGGATTCAACAATAGAACTCCCCAAAATTAATACAGAAAAAATAAAATATTATGGAAATTGATGACAAAAAACCTTCATGATGAAGGTAGTACAATGGCATTCATACAGTTCAAGACAGAAAATCGCAACTTTGCTTTTTCCAATTGGAAGGCAAAAACTGGAATCGAAAACTTGAGTTAAAACACAGAAATACTCACCATATCTGGAGAAATTCGAACGGTAACTGTTTGAGAAAATGAAGCAAATAACGAGAAGGCGAGAACAAAATTAGAAAATGAAAACATTGCAAGATTCATTCAGCAAATGAAAATGCACGCCATGTATACACTTACAGCAACTCATTCTCAATAAAAACTAAAGAATCAAGATCTCTTATAGCAGCTTTTAACAGGCCTCGAACATCTTTTGATGAGTATCGACAGCGCACTTTCAACACCAGTGCAAGAGCACACCAAGCTGCGAACGGGAGAATGAGAGGGAGAGGGGAACAGGGGAAGGGCGGGAGAAGGGTATAGCAGCGCTGAAGGAAGGAAGGCGGGAGCGGGAGCGGGAGCGGGAGAGGGAGACGAGCAACCTAGGGTACGCGGGGAGAGGGAGGAAGAAGGCGGGAGGAGCGGAGCTGGGTGGGGAAAAAACCCTAAGCCCCATCATTTCATATTTTGATATTCCATGCATTGCAGTCACTTAAGTTTTTATTTTACAATTATTTAATTTTTCATTTTTTGTCAATCTATTGATTCTATTCATGGGTGTATTTGAAAAGTGATGAAATTTTCGAATGGAAAATCTTTTGGTGTAAAAATCTTTAAATTAACAGAAAATAACGTAATACGGTAAAATAATAATATAGAGTAAATTAGATTAAATAAGATAATTATACAAATAATTGTGCATTTGCAAGTTAAGTTAATTGTATAAAAATATGTTAAAATGCTTTGAAATAAAATAATTATGAAATGTAAAAAATTTTAACTTAAAAAAAATTTATTACAAAATTTTTATCATAGCCAAACATAACCTATACTTAAAACTATTTATTTAGTTTATAGGTGTGCTTGGTAAAAGAAAATCACACAAATTTTTACAAACTTTTACATTTGAAGATTTTTTTTATCAAAACAGTCGATCAATTATTTGAAGTCTTATTTTTTAGTATTTTTACACATTTTCCATACAATTATTTTACTTTTTGATTATTGATGAAAAAAAGTCACGTGGTTCAAATTACACCTCCTGTTATCTACATTCTCATAATTTGAGACTCAATGTATATGCCTGGAGCGATCATTTATAATAATTATTATTTTACATGTGCATGTTTGAGTATGTAGTTTTCGTATATGAATTTTTATTTTTTAAGTTTCTGTCTACGTATGCGAGTTTAAGCGTGCAGTTTTCATACATTAAGTTTTTTAATTTTGTGATCATTTATATTATTTTGAATTTCAAAAAAATGCTTATTTTTCATGAACTGGCGCATAAGAAATTAACATTTTATTTTTAAATTTCAAAATAAAACACTTTAAAAGTAAAAAATAAAAAACTTTATATGTATAAGCTATACGTTGGGGCCTACATTCGCCGATATTTAAAAAATAATAAATAAATGTTCAATGCAATACACACATTCACATTGATTTTTTTTGATAAGTCGTTGAATCTTAACTCTGATTAAAATATTAAAAACAATGGTAGAACATGATAGAGGGATTAAATGTTCTCCATTCAGTCCAACTCAAGCGCACCGTTTGGAGACAATTAGGTTTGATTACTTGTAATTCATATTAAAAAAGCTAAAACTTTCGAAAATTTTATTTGAGAAGGTTTTATAGTAATTTTATTTTTATTACTATTTATTTTCCAACCATATCCCTGTGCCGGCTTTGTTTCCTGATTAACTTCTAAATTTAAGACTAAACTTCTTGATTAGAAAATTTTGATAGAAGAAACCAGGAAATTAAACGGCCAGTACATACTATAAAAAAAAATGAATGCAATCAACGAATATTTTTGTAGAGCAATTTATTTTCCACTTCTACCAATTTAGTATCACATTATCCTTCCATTAATCATAAATGAAAATGAAAAGAAAAATGGAAAGATAGAGCTTTATAATCACCCACTAATTTTTGGGAAAATTCTTCCCGCGCGACCCTAATTCATAATATAATTTCACAAATTTCTTGTACGGACTACGGACGCTGTTATAATCTACCCTGATTCATAATATAATTCCACAAATTCTTATTTTTTCCATCTAAATTTCAATAATTGAAACAATTTAACCCTAGTCTACAAATATTACACCTGCCTAAATCCATTTTTTCAAGCAGCTTGTATATAAAATTTATCCGGACAACAATAATTTTGGATAAACAAATAAATGTCGGATGAGTAAAGTAGTAATTTGATAGACAACAACAGTTTTGACAACATAGGTGTACGGCACGTGTATGAGAGAAATTAAAGTGAAATATTGTAAATATAATAGGAATTTGTGAACTTGTAAGTATATTAATAATCCAAATATTGTAAATATACAGGAAAATTTTCTTAAATGATTGTGGATCGATACCTGATAGTGTTGCCAGGCAGTGAACCCAGCTGCTATTCTGATTTTTATTTTATTTTTATTTTTTTTAACTTTCACAGATGCATCATTTGAATCGCCGACACAGGGGCTTTCTAATTCCATATAAGACGAGTGCCGGTGGCGGAAGAAGCGACTCGAAGTGGGCAGAGCATCAAAAAGAGTCCAGATTGGATAGACCCGGATCTCCCACGACTTGGACCCAAAACGACGCGCTGGCACAACACTCTCCCACGCGTAGCATTCGCGGCCGATTTCGGCCGTCCCCACGTCTGCTTCGAAGCACAATCTCCCGCCACGCGGCCCCAGCATCCCGCCACGCTGCGGTTGAAATCCATCCCGAGGGAGCCGTTTCAGCCCATCCACACCCATTCCCCTCATAACACGTTCTTCTCCCCTCCTTCCCGCCTCTCTCCCTTTCCCGGCATCCTCCCCTCCCCCCCATCAATCTTTCCAATGGCCACCCAAAACCTCAAACAACGTCCCCAAGACGACCAAGACGCCGCCGCCTTCGCTACTACCACTGCAACTCCTACTACTTACAACGTCAGGGCCAAGCGCGCCAAGAGACTCGCCATGGCCCGCCGTGGCTTACGCTCGCTGGCGGTGGCCGTCGGGATTCCCTTCTCCCTCTCCCTCCTATCCATCTTCGGCTTCGGCGCCAGCTGCGGCCACAGCCCCCTGCCGCTCGTCCCCGTGTGGGTCATCCACTTCGCCTCGCTCTCCTCCGCCTGCCTCATGGGCCTCTCCGGCTGGCTCATGTGGGCCGAAGGCGGCTTCCACCAGCAGCCCGCGGCGCTGTTACTGTACGTAGCGCAGTTCGTGCTGACCATGCTCTGGGCGCCCGTCGTCCTCGGCTGGGGGGCCCGCTGGCTGGGCCTCCTTGTATGCGCCTTGCTCTTCGTCGCGCTCTATGGTTGCTCTCTGCGTTTCCGGCGCGTGAATCCTATCGCCGGGGACTTGGTGAAGCCGGTGCTCGCCTGGGCTGCCTTTCTTGGCCTCATGAACTACAAGCTCGCCTGAGACTTTTAACGTTGGAAATTAATGATAGCTAGCTAGCTTTTCGTCGTGCATTTGGGGTTGGTTTGCTCGTCTGATTGTGTTTGTGCATGAAGATGGTTTTGTGTACGTAGGTTAATTACGTGTGCTGTCGCGTTGAGCGCGCGCGCTCTCTCTCTCGATAGCTTGGTCGTGAGAAAGCTTTGATGATGATGATGATCGTGATGTAGACTGTTCGTTTTCTTGCTCTTCCCGGCCGGTTACCCATATGTATTCATTTTTCAGCCATGTAATGTATATATAAACATATGGAAAGAGGAAGGGGGTCAAAAATTAAAATCAATGTATACGTCCCCCCGCCTTTTTATAAACAAGCGTCGAGAATTTCTACTGAAGAAGGGATCTCTGCATTTACTTGTCCTTTTTTTTTTTTTTTTTTTTTTTTGAGAATTTGCAAATTTTACTTGATAGCTGTTAAATTTGTAATAAGCCTCCTCTATGTATGTGAACTTTATGTGCAAATAATACCTTTATCAACGAGAATAGTTGTGCCTTCTCGTGCAAGTCGATCTTTGACTACCGAAATTCCGATTATCAAAAGATTGATTGAGGCATAGTTTCAGCTTTGAGAACGAATTGCATCACAATGCCAGTCGATGTACTAGCTGCCCATCAGAGAAGCAGGGCATTCACCCATTCTCCCAGATATGTCACAGTTACCACGAGTAAACATATTAATGACAAAGAATACATTTTTATTTTGTTATGCGACTATGTAATTGTACGCTCCTTCTCAATAAATAAAAAGAAAAAATAAGATCATTCTATTTCAACAGACTTACACTCAAATTTTATAGCTCGACATCTGCTATATCGATTATGATTTTCCTTTAGATTGATTTTCCTATCTCTAAAGGAAATGTACCTTATTTTTTACTTACTTTTCTCATATAATTATTATGTAGTAAAAAGAGGACGAATATATTTTACAATGACTTCTTCACATATTTTCAACAACTTTGTCTATTTCAAGTTTATTTCTTATGCTTTAATCATTATACTTACTATATTATTCACTTTCTCTTTTTCTTCAGAATTTGCCCAACAAATCTTTTCCCCAAGGCTAAAAGATTTAAGTGACATGACAGTCTACCTTGCTAATTTAACAAAAAACTGAGAGAAAATATTCAACATTTTTTGTTTAGGCTTTTTGGTATTATAAATTGAAATTAAATTTGGATGAGAAGATTAGATAAACGTTGATTGTTGTTTATTTCAGAGCGAAAATTTAATCCGAAGAATGAAAAGGTAAATTTAAGAACAGAAAAAGCGTGGTTGGATTTAGATAAGAAATTTGGATAAGATTGATTGTTGTCTTTTTATAAAATTGATAACTTATTTGCGAAGAATGAAAAAAATGGTTTTTTTTTTAATCATCGAATAAAAATAGTTTTAACAATGGGAAAATGTGGTTAATATCGACAAAACTTCTACAAGGACAAAAATAACATTAAAAATTATTTTTTTGAAATGAGAATTTGTCTCATTTCATGATCATGTCCTCTAATGATTTTTTTAAAGTTACAGGGTAACTAAAAAGTAATTAGAAAAAACCTGCTTAGAATCAAAATCCGTTTCTCGAATAACTCAGGTCAGTCCCACACGGGAGAACAGAGCGGCCGTTCCTCAGCTCTTCTGCAGGTCTCCGTCGTCTCGAGTCTCAGCCGCGAGAGCCGCGAGAAAGAGTCATGGAGGCAGCAGCAGCAGCCAACCATTCATCCCACGACGGCTTTAAAATTTCAAAACACGCCTTATTCGCTTCAACGCTGCTCGTAGCGGAAACCCTTCTCGTTGTTCTCATCGTCGCCTATGTCCCATGTACGAAACAATCTCTATCTGCATTATCCGCCATTTCGATCCCAGAATCAATATCTATGCACTCACCTGTTGATTTCGATCGTACCCATTTGTTGGGTATTCGAGAAGAAGTCAAGGGGTACCTGGTATTGTATCATTTGCCTACTTTAATTTCGTATTCTGTTGTTTGTTCGATGTCAGATACAAAGATAGACTGGGATGCTTACATGTCGCAGGTATATTTGTTTTCTCTTTCATGATTTTAGGTGTTTGTTGATTTTTGCTTTCCTTCTTCGTGACTTTTGGGTTGGATCTCATTTGGGGTGGGATTTGAATGGTGGGAGTGAGTTAGGTGACTGGATTTCTTGGAGGAGAGAGGGATTACATGAAATTGAGGGGAGATACTGGGCCTTTGGTGTATCCAGCTGGATTTCTCTATGTCTATTCAGCTATCCAGTTCCTCACAGGAGGAGAGATCTACCCTGCTCAGGTAGTTACTTGAAGACTCCAAACTTGCATCTTTACAAGCATTCCTATGCGTGCTGCAAAGACTCAATGCTGTGGATATATGCTGCAGCATACCCATCAGATTAATTTTACTGCTATCACATCGATTGTTAATTCAATTTTCATTTACTTTTTTTTTTTGTTTTATAAAAAAAAATTAGTGCACCACTTTACATGCTTGTTGAGCTAGCTGTGTCATGTTGGATTCTGCTCCTTGCATTGTGGACGTTCATTTGCTTGAATTAATTGGAATTGGACGCCCTTTTGTGCAACTGTTATAGGGAAGCTGGGTTAGATCTACGCAGTCGCATGCATGAAGTCAAACATGGCTGTTGAATTAACAATTAAATCTGCAGTTTATTATTGCAATGGAAAGTAGTATAGTTAGTTGATGCCCTCAAACAATAGAGTTATATTTATGCATGACAGAAATCAGGCAGAGGAATTATTCGAACTAGTAGTATTTGAAAATATGTTTGATTTGAGGATTTATTGTGATATTTGCACAAGTATGCACTTATGTGCTGAAGTATTTTGAAATGATATTTTGCGCGACACCTTATTATTCTATTATTTAGTGCAGTGAAATGCGTTCTAACTCCAGGTACTGCTCGCATGGGATTTCGGTGTTGTCAATAATGCTGCAGTGATTTCTTGAGAAAGTAGAATTTCATTTAATTGTGCTATATGTATTATACCTTAAGGTTGTTGACATTGCGTGAATCCTGATTTCATATTTTTTAGTTTATCTAACTAAGAAGCATCATTCTTGGGAGATTGTCAACTAATCATGGGAATATCATGTGTATATGCCAATACAGGAGACAGAATATCATCTATCCTTCTTTCAACCATGACTCTAAATTGTTTTCTCAGGGCATGTTTGGCTACTTCAAAGTTGGATTGTAAATTTGGGAAAATTCGACTTTTTTTTTGAAATTTCTAAATTTCCAAAGAATCTTCAATATCCCAATATATAATTACCCTATTTTTTTAAATCATCACTATTTATATTTTCTTTAGAGGTGTTAATGGTCATGGTCAACCCGCTCGTCTAACCCGCTTATAAATGTGTTTGAGTTGGAATTTTTAAATAAATGAGTTATGATTCGCGAACCCGTTTAACCATTTAATTAAATAAATGGATTAGGGTTGAGATTTTATAAGCCGTCAACTCGTTTAGTAATCCGTTTATCTCATTTAACCTGTTCAACCAATTTAACCTGTTTAACCCATTAAAGTTATACCTATATAAATGTAAATCCTTTGATTGTTTTCCCTTTAAGTCTTTCTCTTGTTACCTAATTATCATTTTTCAACTGTTGTCCTAATTCCATTACTTATTTCTATTTCCTTTGCGCCAAAAATACTCTTTCATCTCTCATTGCAAGATCATTGTGTGCGAGAATTTAGGCCTTCAGGTCGTTTGCTGTACAATCTGTTAACACCCGTCAATCCATTTATTAAATGGGTTGAAAATAGGTCAGGATTGAGATTTTTTAAATGAGTTAATAAACGGATTAGGTTTGAGATATTTTAAATAGATTAGGATTAGGATTAGGCTCCAACCCGTCCAACCCGATCCGTTAACACTCCTGATTTTCCCTTCCCAATTTATGATGCGACATATAAGGCAACTGATTTTATACACCCGGGTGCACTTAGCTTTGGTGCACTTGGGTGCAAAAACTCATTTTTAAATATTTTTTAGAATTTTTTATAAAACTGTTAATCTAAGTGTGTTTAATGTGTATTTAATCTAACTGTTAATCAATGGCATTTTCGTAATTTGAATTACGAGAATGTCATTAATTTTAAAAAATCTAAAAAAATCCACAACTTGATACACATCTTAAACACACATAGATTAACAGTTATATAAAAAAATTTTCAAAAAAAAAATATAAAAATAGGTTTTTGCGCCTGGGTGCACCAGGTGCACCGAAGCTTAGTGCACCCGGGTGCGCAGATAACAACTTGACATATAACTAACACAAAAACCCTAATTTTCCACTTTATTCAGAATCAATTCTGATCGAATGGAATAGACTCTTAGTATTTTCACACTGATATACTCAAGGTTACCAACACAAAACATGTTTGTCAGTTCAATCATAATTTATTTGGTTATTGTTCGAGTAGTTGGATATTTTCATTTATGCTTTTGCTTCTAGTGAAATTTTCTTAAACCTTGCCTGTTTTCATCAAATAATCTTTAAGCCGTATCTGTTTTGATATCTTTGCAGATTGTATTTGGAGTCCTCTATATTATAAACCTTGGAATAATCTTGATTATCTACACAAAGACCAACTTGGTGAGAAATCCTTTTAACATTTGCTTTAAGATGTTATAATTATGTTCCCATCAAAAAAACGAAAAAGATGTTACAATTATGTTGGTGTCAGTTCATGCTTTTTCGAACACAGGAGTGGTCTGGAACGTTTTTTCGATTTCTGTGAAATGTTAATAATTTGAGCGGATCAGGTTGGTTATCAGTGCCTGGACCACAAAATGGAACCTATGCAAATTTCAAATGCAGTTTGGTTAGGCCTACTGGAACCAACCTTTCGTGTAGCTAAAAGGGAACCTGCCCTTCTTAAAGTTGGATTGGTTCCTGTTTTGTTTGCATTTACTTAAATTGCTTCCTCTAAGTATTTATTGATCACCAGAGTTTGACTGACTTGGGAAAACTCAGTCCACTTTGAATGCTTGTACAGTTCTTCTGTTAGGTTTTTCTTCTTCTCAGTGTCTATTTAGACTACGGATATATTTGCTCCTTATTGTAGATTAGATCCAAATGATCTTGAAAGACTATGCAGCTTCCATGGTGGGCTCTTTGCTTGCTTTCTTTATCAAAAAGAGTTCATTCCATCTTCATGCTTCGCCTCTTTAATGACTGTTTCGCAATGACGTTGCTTCATGCTGCTCTGGCATCAGCTCTTTATCAAAGATGGCATCTGGCATTGCTTATTTTCAGGTGATTATCAAATACCTTGCTGAGCCTTTGAGACAAGCAATGGAAGTTCGCTTGACTCCTTTTTTCTTCTTGTAGTGGTGCTGTGTCAATCAAGATGAATGTGCTCCTTTGTGCTCCTCCATTATTACTTCTCATGTTGAAGGTACAGTAGTATTTGTGGTTCAGTTTTATGAATGATCATTCTGATATATTATTTCATGTGTAAGAGCACCTGTCCTTGTGGCACTCTCATGTATTTTAGGGCCTCAAAACCTGCTAGGACCTGTCCCATGCCAGGCCCTTCACCTGGGGACCATCCCATACTGGGCCACAGCCCCTCCTAGGCACTGTTCCGAGCCCACAATATTCTAGTACAAAGCGAGACTTTGCAGAGTTGTTTGAGCTAGAATATTATGGGCTTGGAACAGTGCCTAGGAGGGGCTAGGCCCTGACATGGGACATTCCTTAGGTGGAGGGCCTGGTATGGAAACTGGTATGGGATGGGTCCTAACAAAACCTGAGATGGGAACATCCATCAATTGATGACTTACAAATGGAATGATGTTGAATGAATTTTCAGGGACTTGGGTCTTGGTGTTACATGCCCTTTTGTTTTGATGTCCCTTCATTGCAGTGGTTCCGCTTGTAACTATTCACAACTTACTCTGTGATGGCCCCTAAAACCTCAAATGCCTTACTTCTTTATTTGAACACTGCTGCTGCAGGGAATGAACATAGCAGGGGTGCTATCAGCCTTGGTAGGTGCAGCATCAGTGCAGGTGTGTGGCTTTTTAATTGATTGTTTCAACTGGCCTTCCTTGCTTTCTAAATAAGTTTAGAAGGAAAGAAACTGAATCTCAATTCTTAATGTGTGAACATTATGTTTCATGTACATTAAGTGGTTGGGTTGCTTAATTCATACGAGTTGCACAGAAAGGTCCATCCATGGGTTCATCTGTTTATGATGGAGTGATGATCTAGAAATTGGACTACTGTGCCTCATGTGTAGCTCGTGAGTGGGGAAGCACAATGATGGCCCAGTCAATCTTCGATATTCTTTTGCTGATTAGCTGAAGACCTATCACAGCTGCTGTATTTTGTAACTTTTGTTCGAAGTCATTTCACTTCGATAACTTTGCCAATGAACTGTTCTGCAGATTTTGTTGGGGCTGCCCTTTTTGTTATCATATCCAATTGGATATATTTCAAGAGCCTTCAATCTTGGACGCGTTTTCATCCATTTCTGGTGCATCTTCGAACTCATTTCTTATTTTAGTTGTGTGATGTTCTGGAGGGCCTTTAATTTCATGCTTCTGTTGACCAAAATGGTAGAAGACGTCAATGCATTGAGTAGTGGTTAACTAAAATGAAAATTCCATCCATTGACTGCATCCATGCACATAAAGAAGTTGGATTGGAGGCATGACCACCTGAAGAAAATTGGTATGACCGTGTGCGCTAGATGGATTGATCAAGTCTGCGTATGTCGGGACTCAGGATGTGGCCAACTATTTGCTGGTTGGAACATGGTTGCAGCCACAGTGGATGGAATCGTGGGTCTTGGATACCCGTTGAGGAAGCTTAGATAGGAACATTTCGTTTATTCCATTATTTGATCACGACTGAGTGGAAGTTTGGAATACTAGAGATCTACTGGACAGAAATGTGTATGGATGTTTTTTTCCCAAAACTTATCCTTTGATGTGGGCATTGGCCCCATACTTGTATCTTCTCTTACTAATCACTGAATGCTTGACCTCATTTCTGCTGCACATTGTACAATTTAATCTTGTTGGTGCAGGTGGCATCAGCTAAATGTTCAGTTCTCGTTTCTTTGTCAGGTCTGTGAACTTCAAGTTTGTTCCTGAAGAAATCTTTGTTTCAAAGGAATTTGCTATTGGTTTGCTGGTTATTCATCTGATGCTTCTTGCTCTTTTTGCGCATTATAAGTGGTGCAAGTAAGTGCTTGCGGAGTTATATTTATGTTTACATAATTATATTGGCCATTGGTTCCATTCATGTTCATGTGTATTAGCTCTTTACTGGGGAGGAAACTTTTGATGCGGTGAGGTGTATTTTGAACTAAAGTTTTAATGTTCAGAGTTTTTTATTTGCAGGGTGTGTTTGTTTTCCAAAAAAACTTTTCAACTAAAACTTTTCACTCTCCACAATTACCTTATTTTTTAATTATTTCTTTACATCTTCCTATACAAACTACCCTACTTTTCAATCATTTCTACGCAACTATCTATACAACTAACCTATCTATTTTAACTTTATTCTCTTTATTTCTCATTATTACTCCTATCCTATCACAACATTTTCTCTCATTTTAAAAACTTTTCATCCAAAAGTTTTATCACTTTTCAAATACACCCTTGAATGTTGTTTTCGATTGGCATGTGTTGTAATGGTGAGAACTAAATCAAATGATGCCATTTGAAAGTTATTAGGTAAAAACCAAAAGCAGGTGATTGAGTTGTTATTGGCAATCTGATTCTGAGATTGAAGTCTGTTGAGATGCCTGCTTTCCAGCCCTCAACAGTGATGTCCTTTTGTAAGGGCAGTTGATTATTAAACAGAATAAAGGTTGCAGCAAAAGATCCACACACAGGAAAGAAGAACTTGAGGGCTTATAACCAGAAACTGAGTCCTATCGGAAAAGGAAATTTTGCAAAGAACCAGAGAACACAGATTGATTACTGGAGAATTAAAAATTAATGACTGAACAGCAGAACAATATTTGGACTCTTTATGACTTACTATGTTGTGGCTATGTTAGTTATCTGCCTGTGGCTTTTGAATTGACAGTTTTAAAATGTGAAAATGATAAAACTGTACAAACCTTACATCTTGATTATTTAAGCTCTTTTGACTTGTATTTTCTTCCTTATCCAATTATATGGACAGAAGTGGTGGTTCAGATTCTCTTTAAATCATTTTTCTATCTATTTGTGGCGCCTATGTGTATGCTGTGAGGGTAACAACTGATGTGGAGAGACCTAGGCCTTTCCTTTGTTTTTGTCTATCACTCTAGCAATTTTTTTTCCCCTCATCTTCTCTGACTGTCATGATCAATCTACTCATCCTAAGGACCATTTGCAGGCATGAAGGGGGTCTTATCAATTTCTTGAGTTCTAAATTTTCCCGTGGGAAATTAAATTGCGCTTGTTCAAGTTCATCTGATCTTCATTGCATTTGGCTTCTTAGGCCAATCAAGACTCTGAGCAAAGAACGTAAGCCCCGGACATTTGATCTTTTTGTTTCCAGAATTCAATATTCATTTACCATCTTGTTTGTTCCTTGTATTTACTGTTATAATTGGAATTTTGGATACTTATATATTGTCATGGGATCAATCCAGATATTGTGACTGTTATGTTTGTTGGGAACTTCATAGGCATCGTGTGTGCTCGATCTCTGCACTATCAATTCTATTCATGGTGAGCATTGTCTAACCTTCTTTATCGGTTCCTCAGCAAAGAACTTCCTGCAGCATTAAATGTTGTGACTATAGTATGGGATCTTAAGTTAGATGCATGCGAAATGTTATTTTGCATGGTAGAATACTAGAATAATGTGGGCTGGATTCTTCCTTCAATCACCAGATACTGGATTCTGTTGAATCCGTGCCCTCAAAATCATTTGGAGGAGCATGATTTTTTCTATGGGGATTGACATGGTGGAGCTACTAGAGTCTAGGGTGAACGGAAATTTATGGCTTGATGCACATTGAAGTAGGATGTGGATTAGGACAGTCCGTGGAGGCTGTGGTACCATAGCAGTGGTGCCAGCTAAAAATACACCCTTGCTGGATGTCAGTTGGGAGACGTGGAGCACCAAAGCTTCACAAACTGTCGCAAGGAGACAATGAGTGGTCTGTCATAACTCGCACATCAGCTGTTGAGCTTGGATGGGATGAGGATAAGCTGGAACCTATATTTTGTGCACTTTCTTATTCCCTCCCCCCCCCCCCCTCCCCAATCGAAAAAAAAAAAAAAACCTAATTTTCTCATTTTCCATGTAACTTTTTCTAATTCCCATACCACTTGTTTCATTCCCGATATATGACAATACTTTTTCCATTCCGCATCCTCATCCCATCTGAGTTGTGTTTGAGCTGTTGAAGATATCCAATCACGTCCCTGCCAAAAGTTGAGCTTACTTACTCTCTACTCTCGAGGTCATCTAGGCTAATTTGTATGAGCACTCAAGTTGTAAATGGGAAGTTTTTACTTTAAACAGTTCCTAGTGACATAGCTGCCAGACTTGATAGTTGTGCTCTCTTTTTATAAATGTTGCGTTATCAAAGGTTCATTCTAATTGGCTGGATCTCTTAGGTATTGGTGCTAGTGGGGAAAGGTCATCTTACATTCTCACTTACATTTGTTTGGTTACTTTATTGAACATTTAAAATCAAAGCAAAGCTCAGAAGGTATTTGGACCATATTCACTAGGAGGCTGATGTAATGACTTTGGATGCCTATCTTCTATGACTGCTACAATGATGATAATCTTGTCATTTATGCCGGTTTGATTTCTTAAAAGACGAAGAGTAATAGAAGAAAGAAATGAAAAGAAGAAAAAGTTTACTACTGGCGGAGGTTGCCTGTTGTCTCTGCCTGAGCAGTTCATGCGATGATGTCCACTTGTGAAAGGAATATTCATTTCCAGGAGAACATCTAAATAGGAAGATCATGTCATTGTAATATTTGGATTTTTTTTTTTATTGAATTGTCTTTTATTGTTGTTGAATTTGGACCCCAGATCCACTCTCTACTGAACTTCCATTTGTCGGATCATGTTGAAGGATGAGATGACTCATGGGGACTCTTATGACATGAGAAATCCATTATGCGAAGTGCAATCCCAGCATACAAACACAAGGCTTGAGGATACAATATCTGAATAACACATTGTACTTTTTAAATGTGATCCACCCTTTTTTATGGCTGCTTTCCATCATTGGTGTGTGCAATATTTCATCCTTTGGACATTGTCGAGGATAAGACTTCCAAATCCTGAAATTCATATTCATTGTGGTTGTTTTGCTACGTGATTGCTTTCATCATAGATTGCTTGCCTATGATAATGATTTTCATTGGCATTTTCATGCGTTTTTTTTTTTTGTCCTAATTGACAGAATTTAACACCAACCTTTTCTCTGTGCGGCTTATTGCAGGTACTTCTACAGTTTACCATTTCTTTTGTGGAAAACAAGTTTTCCTACTCCAATTAGGTCTGTTGCTGATGTTTTTTTCCCATTCATTATCTCCTCTCAATGTTCCTTCTAAGCAGGACGGCTTGTCCATTATATTTATGCGGTGAAGCTCTTTGGATTCGAATGTTCAAATCATAGGCCTCATTTTTAACATTAACCAACATCAGCTAATGCGGTGGCAGTCAAATTAACTGAGAGACTGGAAATGGTTGGCGTCATAGTTTAGTGGTGAATGCCAGAAACCACTGTGCATCTAACCTGGACTGTGGGGCATTCTTTTTGAATTGGCATGTACTGCATGTGCGAGCACGGACTAGGGTGATGGCAGCTTAATCTCAGTGGAATCACCATCTTGCAATTTTACTTTCCAGGTTACTTCTGTTTGGAGGAGTGGAACTTTGCTGGAACATCTACCCCTCGAATTTTTACTCCTCTTCGGTGTTACTTTGTATGCATCTAGCAATACTATGGGGGCTATGGAGAGCTCCATGTGAATATCCTTATTTAGGTGACAAACCATGCCAAACAAAGGAAGAATGACCCTCTTGACAGCATACATCACAACGAGGAATTGTATGATCATTGCTCAGAGGATGAAGCTGATGCAATTAAAGACCATTAAAACAATCTTTTCAGGCCTGCTCTCTGCAAGGGGATGTAGACAAAGATGAAGGTGAGCCCGAATGTTGAGTTTGTAGATGGGGTATGGACCATCCACAGGGTTTTTCATCTTAACCAATGGTCTGGATTACTATACCTTTGAGTTGAATTCTTATGATCAACACAATTCTTGTGCTTATTCCATGTATTTTTTGAGTTTCCAACCTCAATGGCTTTCTGTTTAAATCAATGATCTGAGAATGTTAGAAATCATTCACTTTCTGCAGTTTGGTCAATGCATGATCCTTACGTCTGGTGTAGGTAGCTGAGGCTTTTTTTGGCCGTGCGGCTTCTACTCTGCAGCATTGTTTCCCAGCTGTTTCTATAAAATTTGTTTGGATAGATGAATGCTGTCGTACAATATCACATGCGTTAAGCAGCGCCGGTAGGTTTTAAGGATTTGATTGGACAGAGAGTACAGGTTAGAAATTAGAAAGAGGGTGCATTAGCAAAGTATAATTGAGTGCAACTGACTGAAATGTAGAAGTAATGAGGGGGGTGTGTGGAGGGGACAAAAGTGAATGACAGTAGTTAGCTCTGTTCTTATTTAGTCAAGATATGTAAAATCGTCTCAAAAAACCTTATTTGTAAAGTAAATGTTATATCTAAATCTTGAAAATTTTAGTCATTTAATAAATCTTTTAAAAGTTATATAATCATTTATCTAAGCATAACTGACACCTTGGGGCTTGGACATCACAGATTTCTGTGTACCTTCAGCCGTATTACGTAGGCTGCAAAATGGATTAAAGCTTTTAAAAATTATAATAGATTCACATATCATGCTTTTTAGGATTTTCTTGTTACCATAAATTTATGATATATTTGAGATTAAACCAAGACCATTTTTTAGCGGGGTTCGTTTGAGTGCGTTGTGCTTAAAGAGCGTGCATTATCCATCATCTATATGAACAATATCTTAATTATTTCTACGAATTTAACCATTCTATTTTTTAGCTATTACAAATATTTTGCTTTTTTCCTTTTCATTTCAAAGTCCCATTTTAGGGTCATTGGGGAAATGGTAACAAAAATAAAAAAATTTACTTCTTTTTACACACATTTTGATATGATTTCATATCTTAACTGTCTGACTCCAACTTTTTTTTCACTAATTTTCGTATAAGTATCTTATCTATTTTGTTTTGTTTATTTCTGGCTACTATCCATAGAATATCATCTTTTATTATTATTATTATTTTTACTACTTGCCCAATCAATACACTTTAAATGCATTAAGAATGATTTTCTAAGCAGTTATCGAGTGCACTAAATTTTAGCATTGTTTTTTATTTTTAGTTATTACTCATGTGCATGTAGGGGTGGGAATTGGGGCTGGTTGACCCGTAACCCCGCTTTGACCCGACCCGTTTTTGGCCGGGTAAAATTAATATATTTTTGGCCCGGTATAGGGATGAGTCAGAAAATTTGATCCGAATTCAAAAATAGGATTGAGGTGGGTCGACCATGTTTTGACTCGAAGAGTCCGACCCGCCTCGCAGATACTAATTTATTAAAAATTATAAGCATATGTTTAAATATTATTATTATTTTCTTTTAAAATTTTTACTTTTTTATATTCAACTCTATCAACAATAGAAGAATCAATTTATTTAGAAAGCAATATAAGAATTAATAAAAAGAATTTGTATATAAATAACCCTTATGTGTAATTATATATTAACCTATTTTAATAACCTTATACTATATTTTCAAAAATTTTGTTTTATTAATTATGTGTTTTTTAATAATTTGTGAAATATTGAAGCATATAATATTTAAATTTAGTATAGATGTATACTTATGTTTGATAGGTAAATAAATTCTTAAAATTATCTTATTTGACCCGTATTTTTGACCCGACCCGCTATCCCGAAATCGGTCCGATACCAACTTGAAGTTTGTCCCTGAACCTATTAAAAAAAAGTGAGGGTCAAACTGACCTTGTTCCGACCCGGTATAAAAAGAGAGTCAAATTCAATTTTTAAAAAGTAGGGTCAGGGTTGGGCAAACCTTAATCCGGTATAGCCCCGCCCCGATTCCCATCCCTATGTGCATCCGTTCCCCCGGTAACTTCGACAAACACACCCTTCAACTTCTACATCTTCACAAATGAACCCAAATTCTCGTTGGCATCAATCACACCTGATGCGATATCTGGACCAGCGGTTGGTGTTGTGCACATCAACTTGGTCTATTAGCACAAAATAAAGCGCAGAAGTGCAAATTCCGGAGGTCGAATTTTCGTACATGTCATCGTTTAAAAAACTTCTGATTTAGTTTATATTCAGTTTTTGAAATTTGTGTATGATCAATGAAATATTTTCAGCAGAACAAACCATCATCATTGGACCACGTGCACAATAAAATTTTCACGTGGGCCGCGTAGCAAATATTCGAACTCACACGAGCGACGCGGGATTAATCGTGCATAACGCTCGCCTTTTCCACAAAAACCCAGCATTTCGGATTCCAGACACAGAAGCAGAATTCCCTTGGGCGGGAGAAGTATCTGCAGCCCGCCAGCGACAGCCAGATCAAAGAAAACATGGTACGTTTATGCTTTTCGAGTTCTTAGGGTTTGTAGATTTATTGTCGGATCATTGGCGAGACGCGCAACAGTTTCATTTGAGTTCTTTGCGTTTCTGGATCTTTCTGCTCTCCGTGATTGCACAAAACGCTGCATGTGAGATGTGTATTTTACAGTGCTGTTTGTGTGTCTCCTCTGCATTTTTTGTCCTGTTTTGGAGTGATGTGGACCGTTTTGTTAGAATTAAACTCTTCCATAAAGATAGCCCAGCGTATCTGAGATACGTATGCAATCCGAGTCCTGGTAGAACTACACTTCTACTAAGAGTCATGATGGGAAGAGCTCTATATATAGAGGAGTCTAGGTCCCTCTCACACACGTGTACATTACAAGTAGTTCCTATCTACTGTTAGTATCATTGGGAGAAGTGTTGAGGGAGAAGACCTCGTACTCTACTCGGTCTACAAGGTGGAATCTACACACATGGATTCAGGTACGCTTCCGCATCACATGATTTCCAACACGTTCATCTCGTGTGACTGGCCGGTTGTTGACGGCGCATCGGCATTTTCAGTGCCAAGTCCAGCAGCTGGATCATCTCGTACTAGCCTCGCGATACCTATAGCTACGTCTTGAGTAATTCCTCTCTTTTAGCTTAAAAGATCTTGGTAGGAGTAGGACAGCAGCTTTGCTATCTAGACAAGTGCTGTCGCTTGAACTGAGGAATTTTGCAACGCTATGGAGGAATTTCGACGTGAACTTTCCATTGGGATACTGATAAATACTGTTCTTCTAGCAAATTCTGAGTTATGGATAGAAACTACAGACAAAGTTACCCCTTTCACATCACTTTCTTGATTGGAGAATGTTAATCTCTGAAAGTAAGCACCTTTTATCCCTTGCTGGATTAAATTAGAAACACACTGCACAGCCTTCTGGAGTTGATCTTCAAATTTGAAATTTCTTGCATCGTGCTCATTCTACAGATCCCCTTAGCATTAAGCGCTCAAACTCTCATGAAGCGGTCTGTTTTACGGAATCAAGACACAAAATTTGGTCTGCAGGTTCGGAATGTGTTCCCTAGTTGCTGGGTCATTCCATTGCAATGCCTTCCATTACAGATCCCCTTTGCAGTATTCACCTGGGTCTCTTTCTCACCTTTGCGTCTAGGGATGATGCATTTTAAGATAATTATATTGGTCAATTGTCTTGTTATTCTTGATCAAGTCTTCCAGGCTTCTCTATGGGATTGAAAGGAGCTTTCACCCAAATAAGTTATAGCTCTTCCTAACTGTGCCATTCTCAAAGTATAGAGCAACACTCTGTTGAAAACACAAGGCAAGAGTGGCATTGAAGCATGAATGGACTTAGCGATGTGAACCATGGTTAAGGTGAACTAGTGAGGGACTTCCTTCCCAATAATGCTGCTGTCATGCATGGAGTAAAGCTTTGTAGGAGGCTAGAATCCCAAGCTAGGAAAATAGAGCAAACTCGACGTCACAAGGCCAGGGATAGATTGCTCAAGGGGGCAACTCAGGTAGATGCAAGACTCTTTCTCCTGCCCTTAACTTAGAAAATTTCATTTTTCCGTATGCACTAATTCTTACATTTCGTTGGTCAAATAGCCATCTTATGTGGGCTTCAAAGCCTGATTCACGTGCCTTAAGGCACTCTTGCGTGCTTCGCGTCCAGCCTTGTTGAGTTTTGCTATTATAAGATAATGGGATGATGAAATAATGGTTGAAGAAGGATTGAATTATCTTTCTCAAACAAGTAATCCTTGATGGCAAGGAATCAGTAGCAAACAGAAATGTACATAACAGGAAACGACAAACTGTTCCATGCCCAGTGGTATCGTTTAAGACTGAACAAAATTGTAAGACTTGTTGTTGCCTGAATTAAAAGGCAGTTGTGGTCATGTATCCCTTGCTCTGTCATTCTTCAATTCCTCATCCAAATGGAGTAGCTAGGCAGAGAATATATCAGAGAGTAAAATATTGGAGTTCATTTTTGGTACCCCATGGTGGAAAGGAATTTTGGAAACTACAAGAAAGGCATCCATTTGTCCTTATCTTAATCCATCTTCCCTGAAGGTAAGACCACTGTTGTCTATGGTAGGAAGTTCACTTTGCTCCTGATGAGGTTGTTTGGCATAAAATAGGGAATCAGACTTGTGGTGCGATGTAGTCATACTGGAGATAATTAAGGTAAATGATACTGTACTACTTGCTACTAATGAAGAGTTCGATCAATGTTTTCCTGTACTTTTTCTTTGGCTTCCGTGACTCAAGTGACTGTTAATAGAAAGTTCACAAAGCTGGCATTTCCAGTACTATTTGTAGGAATCCTCAAACGCATTGGAGGGCTTCTCCATCTACTGTGATTGCATGGTTCAGTTCACCACTGTCCTTGGATCAGTTTGAAGATGTTATCATTAAGCACTCACGGAAAAAAACTGCTTGTTTGTTCAATGCAGATTTTTCGCTACTGAATAACATGAGATTGATCTGTCTATGTGAAATCTTCGCCCATTCATAGAATTTATTTTGAATTTAATCACCTATTAATAATCAAGCTTTGGAAACTGAAGATCACATTTTACAGGGGCTGTAATTCTTTTGGTCAGAGCAACAAGCTGTCACCATGAATGCTGCTGATCCCTGTCAGTACTGATGTGGAATCCAATGAATTGATCAAATTATTCCTTTCTATACAAGACAAAAGGCATACTTGTTGGAATTTCTTCCTTATTCAGTGTGTCCAATCTGGTCTTGATCTGGGCCATACTTGGTTTGATTATGAATATAGATTTGTTCTTATGTGGGCTTTTTGTTACTTTTCTTGTGAGTACTTTTGGAATACTAAGTGCCTATCTTGCCTGATGGTAGAATTACCATATAGTCATGCATTTCGTGATAAGCAACATTCAAGAGTTTATCCTTACACCACTTTTTGCAGCTTTTGCAGCAAAAATTTTCAGCCGAACAGATAAGCCAGGTCAAAGATCTCTAAAAAAGCGCAAGAATTCATCACTTTCCGCTTACAAAAACAGAACCAAAAAGACCCTAAATAATGTACAATATTTGTCAAAATAAGTTGCTATTGATAGTATATTGGTTAGAGTTATATCTGAAACAGCTCCAAGATTTCTAAAACCATAATTATTTTAGAAGTTACTGTTCATGTAAATAGAGATCTCACAAGCTGTGTTTTCTAGGAGTGTTTTTTGTGATCTTTGCCTTTTGTTTTAGGAGGTCGTCGTAGATAACTTTGTTAGATATAAGAATAAATTGTGAACAGATTTATTGTGAATAAAAAATTCAACCTTTCCATTGATTGGATTGTCAAAGTGATTTCATCTCGTACAGTTCCTTCCTAGTAAAACTTTCATTCTGTTTTCAAATTCTATATTCTGACTTTCTTGCTCTACGTTGGTTTGCATAATCTTGAGATTGTGCTTCATGGGTATTAATATAATTATGTAAATATTTATGTCTATGTTACATTGGTGAAGTACAATCATTGGTTGAGCCGCAAAGGCCAATTGTACTACAGGTGAGTTAGATTAATCTAAAATGAGTGGAAATATGAAAACGAGGTGACAGATGTTAAGAAGTGTTGTGTGGGCAACAGTCAAATAAAGAAAAACGTGATATGGTCATGGAAAAGACTTTCTGTGATAGACTGCATAAAAGATAATGTGAATGGAAAAGATAAGCCTGATTATGAAAAGTGAAAACAGCATATCAAGTAACAGGAGGGAGGAGTTGTATATCTTTTCCTCTCCTTTTACATCTTACCAAGGATTGAGACATTTCTGTCTTTCAATTTTCAGTTCCTACAGTCATATTGAAGTTTTCAGTTGCTCTCCTTTTACATCTTATAAAATTAAATGGTGGAATTTAAAGGGAAACAACATAGAACTTTTTAGTAAAAGAATGATAGAAGAAGGAAAATGGGACACAAAAGAAGATGAAGTAGAATCAATGTGGGATAAAATGACAACTAACATAAAAGAAGTAGGACAGAGTATTGTAGGTATATATAAAAATTGTAGTTCCTTACATAGAGAAACTTGGTGGTGGAATGAAGATGTTCAAAAAGCTATAAATGCTAAACAAGAAAAGTTTAAAACATGGCAGAGAAATAAAAATGATGCAAACTTACAACAATACAAACTATCAAAAAAAGCTACTAAAAAGATTATTAGCGATGCTAAACACAAAGCTTATGAGAACTTATATGACAGATTAGGAACTAGACAATGTGAAAAAGATATTTTTAATTAGGCTAAATTAAGAGAAAATAAGGGCAAAAATTTAACACATGTTAGATGTATTAAAAGTGAGGACCAAAGAGTTCTAGTCAACGATGATGATATTAAAGAAAGATGGAAAACTTATTTTTATAGTTTACTAAATGATACCTCACACGAACATTTAACATTAGATGTTAGTTTAAATAGAGAAGAAAATAGGAATATCAGTTATTTCTCAAAAATTCGAATATCTGAAGTAAATGAAGCTTTAAGGAAAATGAAAACAGGAAAAGCCTTAGGCCCAGATAATATACCAATTGAGGCATAGAAGTGCATGGGAGATGTAAGTGCAACACGGTTAACAAATATTTTTAATAAGATTATAAAAACAAAGTTAATGCCAAGTGAATGGAGGAAAAACATTATAATTCCAATCTATAAAAATAAGGGAGATATTCAAAATTGTGCAAATTATCGTGGAATAAAATTAATGAGTCATACTATGGAATTATAGGAAAGAGTTATTGAAAATAAGGGAGATATTCAAAATTGTGCAAATTATCGTGGAATAAAATTAATGAGTCATACTATGGAATTATGGGAAAGAGTTATTGAACATAGACTAAGAAGGGAAACTAATGTATCTGAAAATCAATTTGGTTTTATGCCAGGAAGATCAACTACCGAAGCTATTTTCTTACTTAGATAATTATTTGAAAAGTATAGGGAGAAGAGAAAGAACTTATATATGATCTGTTATTGATTTAGAAAAAGCTTATGATCGAGTACCAAGAAAGTTAATATGACAAGTGATGAGAAAAAAAAAGGAATTAATAACAGATACATTGATATTATTAAAAATATGTATGAGGGGACTGTTACGAATGTGAGGACCATTAGTGGAGATACTAATGTCTTCTCAATTAAAATAGGTCTACATCAAGGCTCAGCCTTGAGTCCTGACCTTTTTAACTTAGTACTAGATGAAATTACTAGACATCTCCAAGAAGAAGTACCTTGGTGTATGTTATTTGCAGATGACATTATTCTAATAGATGAAACTAAAGAATGACTAAATTTAAAATTGAATAGGTGGATAGATGCTTTAGAATCTAATGGGTTTATAATTAGTCGCACTAAAACTGAATATATGAAATGCAATTTTAATAATAGTGAGAACCCGAATGAGGAACCAATTAAGATTTTAGATCAAGTAGTAACAAGAACTAATCATTTTAGGTACTTAGGATCAATAGTTTAAGAGAACGGGGAAATTGAGAAAGATATAATACATAGAATTCAAGCATGATGGAAGAAATGGAGAAGTGCGTCAGGAATTTTATGTGACCGTCGAGTTCCAATCAAATTAAAAGGGAAATTTTATAAGGCTGCGATTAGACCTGCTATGCTTTATGAGGCAGAATGTTGGGCAGTTAAAAAACAACATATACAAAAAATGAGCGTAGCGGAAATGAGAATGTTAAGGTGGATGAGTGGTAAAACAAGAAAAGATAAAATTAAGAATGAAATAATTCGAGAAAACTTAAAAGTGAGACCAATTTATGATAAAAGGACAGAAAATTGATTAAGATGGTTTGGTCATGTTAAAAGGAGGCCTGAAGTAGCACCGGTTAGGAAAACAGAGTTTATCCAAGTAGGAGGTGGTAGGAGAATGAGAGGAAGACCCAAAAAAACATTGATGGAAGTTATTAAACAAGATTTAAAAATATTACAAATTACAGAAAATTTAGTCTTAAATCGCCAAGAATGGCGTAACAGAATCCATGTAGCCGACCCCACCTAGGTGGGAAATGGCTTCTGATGATGATGATGATGATGATGACAGTCATATTGAAGTTTTCAGTTGCTTTATAGAATGGAATTTTGGGTTTTTCCTTTATATAAATTTTAGAATGTGTTTATATAATGCACCTATCTTTGTTTACCTATACTCTCAATAGTTTATGTTACTCTCGATACCGTGGATGGAAGAATACCTAATTGGCTCTGGTTGCAGGATGGACAAGAATCTGATAATCCAAAACAATCGACGGCTGATATGACTGCTTATGTAAGTTCCTTTTGTCTGTCAGATGCCATTACTTGCTCTACTGCAATAACAATCAATCCTGATCTGTTGATGCAGAACTGATGTGGCAGTGATATCTGTGATCTTATGTCTGGTTTGGCTATCTGGAAATTCATTTGAGAAGCGTGTTACTATGTTAGCTGCTAATCATTTATGCACAGAGACTAGGCTCCTAGATTGTTTCTGATGAGCAGAAAAAATGAGTGATATGACTACTGTGAATTCCTTCCATCTATTACATGCCATTACCAAGCAGAAAAAATGAGTAATTCGTTAATGAGCTTTCCTTTGCTGTTTCAGGTACAAAACCTTATTCAGCAAATGGTGAGCTTATTCTTCTTGATTGTGACTGTTTCTGTCTGGGAAATACATCTTGAAATTTCCACTTACCGAAATGTTTCATTTGCAGCAAGCCAGGTTCCAGGCAATGTCGGACTCAATAGTCTCAAAGAATATCCATTGTTTTCTCAGTCATTATTTGCTTTGTTGGAAGTAGGCACCATATATTCATTGCACTGTTGGGAGTTGACTGCTAGCTCTATTATTTTTGCTAAGTCGGGAGCACAGATGATAAATATCAACTTTTTCCCTATTCCATTGTTTTGTACTGTGTTTATCCCTTGGAAACAAACACATTGAATCATGAGGAGAGCATACATGCTCTTCAGTGCCTTCTATTATGTGCTAGATCTCAAAAACAGCCTCAGGGAATTGCCAGATGAGCCTGCATGTCTGAGACTGATGGTCAACATTCAGCCTGCAATTCGTTCCAATCTGATGACTGGGTGAAGGAATAGCATATTTCTGCCCACATGGTTGTTGGTTCATGGGTGCGCCAAGTTGATACATGTCTGCAACTGAGAATCTATAAGTGAATAAGGAAGTGAAGAAAATTCTTTTGCCTGCCACATGTTGGTTTTGTTTCACCTGTTAGGAGATAATTGAAAATTGTTGAATCTATTTGCACTCGCATGAAGTGTGTGTGGAATCTGGTTTTTCCTTAATTGCACATCACTAGATGAAATGGGCTGCCGTGTAGAAGAATTGGAGAAGAGCATCAATGAACTTAGAACTGAAATGGGTGCAGAGGGCTCTCCCTCCCCATTGGCCCCATCAAAATCCAAGCCTGAGGAATCGAAACCTGATGATTGATACTGTTTCTTCATATTCCCTTTCGAGGGTGACAGAGCAACTGGTTGAATGGTGAGTCTTATTAATTGAGAATGATCAGAATGTGTTTCTGTGACTTCTCTCTAATTCTGGGGTGTTAAGTATGTTCGTGTATGAAATAGATACTGTTTGTCTCAGTTTAGGTAATCTGAATGACACATCGGATTTTTGTAACTCTAAATTTTATGTTGCATTCGCACATAGTAAGGAAGCTTTTTGGTGCTTTAACCAACAATGATATGCAATGGCACATTTGGATGCTTGGGGAACTGAATTGGAATAATCCAGTTCTGTAGAGAATGATAAAATTGGAGAAGCTATGCTGTTTTGTTCCTTATGGACTTGGAGCTAAACAACCATAATCTATATCCGGGAATTGATTTTCCTTGCAAATGCAAATGAACTGGTCATCTAAATGAGCCATATTTGGCAGTGCACAGGTTCCAGATATGGTGATTGCTAGGCTACTTTTGTTGAAGCCACATAATATTATAACCTTATCTGAACTGATTGGATTCCTTTGACTGCTATGCGAAAAACAGTTTTTCCTAACCACAGTCTGTTGTGCTTGATCCCCACCAATTCAGAGGTTGTTTAGGTTGTAAATACATACCAGTCTCTGTTGCTATCCTATTTATTCGCTTCTACAGCTGTCAAATATCCGTTTCGTGGAACCCAGCTTCATTTAAAAGATCACTATATTCGTGTTTGTTGAAGGCGAGCTATGGACATAGTGGAGTTCTTCTTTATTGAAAGAGATCGTTCAAATTTCTATTTTTTCATGGAAATGGCACCCAAGGAAAAGTCTACATCCAACTCAAAAGGGCCAAAATGCTGTTCTGAATGCTTTTCTCGGAGTGCCCTAGTTTTCTGGTCTCGTGTCATGATCCACCCTTGCATTGCACGCAGGTATGATATCCCTCATGTGAAAACCTGGCTATGGCCAGCAAAACCTTGTAAATTTCGCACTCTATCATGAGAAACATTGCCTTTTTCTAATGTAGTAAACACCCTCAGAACATAAGATGGAGACAACATCAATCTCTCACCAAAAACGAAAACGACGCCCACTGAGGCCTGTTCACGTGCATGCACGGAAACTGCCGGCTTTGCTTGTGGGCCCTGCCTCACCTCTTCCCGTACCCTTATGTTTTCAGGGGGCCGATCTTTTGGGCGCGAGCACACGATTGGAATCCAGGTTAGCCTCGGGGACCTCAAAATCCATCCAATGTCTAAAAAGACTGATTTTTTTTTTTTCTCTCATTGGTATTTATACATTGTAATAACTGATATTAAAATTCAGCACCTTTTTACAGCCCTTACACCACAGGGAATTTTCTGTACATATTCTCACTACATGGGGTTAAAATCTCCGCATCAGGAAGAACCTTAAATGAAGAAGTGCAGCTACGGGTGGTGGCTAAAAAGACTGATTTTTGGGGCCTCTTGAAATCTACCCAAAAAAACTTACAGCGGTTTGCATGTGTGCCTGCCTCTTAATTTCTTGTAGATTCGGCTAATTTACGTGGACCATATGCCTTTTCAATACGACGTGAATTTCAATGTCGTTGTATATGACGTGCTTGGAGGATCACCTCTTCCCGGTGAAAACAGCAAAAGAACATCAAAATAAATAAAACCAATAAAGAGTTGCATCATGTTTTTCTACCGATCCAAACTGGCCTTGGATTGGGACGCAAGCAGTCATGAAATTTTGATTCTTTCTCATGCCGACAGTTCGACACCCAAATCGCTTTGTTTACAAGCCTAAAGGAAGGACGAGCCGCACTGCTTCTATCTTGTCTTCTCCCTTTTTTATTTGACGCTTAACTGCCTACATTTACTCTTTCAGTTTTTTCTTTAAGAAAGAATTTGTCCCATCATTATTTGTATTTTTAATCATTGTCTCTGTCTTACAAGTTACAACTAGAAAAAAAGTAATTGTATGCAATAACCAAAAATGATATACCCAAGTTAAGCTCACTCAGATCATAGCGTTATCTTTTTTTCCAATTTCCCATCATCATCATTATTAATAAAAGTTATTTTCTTCCTTCCTAAGTGGGATTAGTAACATAAATCCTATTGCACCGTTCCTTTCTTTTGGAGATTTGTGTATGCGTTCAGAAAACTTAAACATTTTAATTTTTTTTAGTGATCTTTAATCATGTTTTTTCAATGTCTCCCTCTTCTTCAACAATCTTCCATTTAAACAAATTTATTTCTGGAATAGTTTGTGTGACCACTTTAATAATTTTTTTTACTGATTTATAAACGTTTTACCTCTAGTTTATTTTTTCAATCTCTCATCAATTTTAACATTCTCATTTCAGTTGTTTATTTAATGTTTATTTGATTTCACCTCAATCATATTCCTTGTGTTATATCTTCAGATAATTAAGTGCCTCCTAAAAATGATCACCCGATGAACGTGGGATTATTTGGATCTAAGATGGGTCCATCATGCCGACAAGAGAGAAAAAGTACAAGTACTCTATATAATCCCAACCGTATCTTGTCTCTTTTTAACTTTCTACCCTTTTCTCCCTCCCGTTTAAGTAATGCTCGTGTCAGCTGCGAACTTGCTTATTTCCAATGTCTGAATACTACCAACCAGTGGGCTAGAAGCATCCAATTTGTCTTTTTTAAACCAATTTCCCCTTTTCTTTTGTAATTTTTTTAAAAAAATGCAGCAAATTCCCCACAATTCCCGGACTAGGATTCATGCATCTTGGAAATTAGTGATTGTGTGCGGTCCGAAAATTAGTCGGTCCACATTTCATTTGGGTGGACATTCGCATCCAAAATTTAGATCTGAGACATTGCCATTCTTTGATTGTGAATGGCAGATGAAGGCCCCCATGGTTGGCAGGCAGGCAGTGGCTGGCTGGCTGGCTGGCGGGTATCTTCTTCTTTTTTTTTTTTTTTTGTGTGTGGGTGTGCGGCCTGTACCTGTTTGTCCTCATTAACAAACCAAGCGATTCCTTTGCTGTGTGTGCATGCTTTTCATAAAGCCTTACTTTGAGGGGAGAATATATGGCCAGGGCGGATGCAAATCACAATGTCCCAAATTCGCTTTGCATTTGAAACAATTTTGCTCCATCTCACCTTTTTTTTTTACTAACATTTTTTTCCCTATTACGTGTTCATCAATTTTTCATTTGTGTTTATGGAGGGCGGGCCCGCTTTGTAATTATCATTCATCGATGGATTTAGTTACCATCTATTACTACATTGATGTCCATTTATGAAAGACAGATCAACGGGCGGATATGCAGATTATTTTCATTTTTTTTTCAAATTTATAAAAGTTGAGGTGGCAATATGAAAACGCCCTCTAAATTTCAAGGGGTTTGGTGTGGGGCCCACCAGCCCTAGATATGGGTTTATGTTGAATGGCCGCCATCATAGTAACAGTAAAAAAACCTCCACGGTTAAAAAGAAAAAAGAAAAAATATAATAAAAAAAAAGAAAAGAAAAGTGGAGCTTATTTTCGTAGTCCCCCTCTAGCCATTAAATTGGTGGCCCTTCCTGCTTCCCAACAGGCTAAGCTAAGCCATTAATGGACATGTGGGGGTTGTGGCCCACCATCGGAGATAGGCCCCACCAAATTCCATGGCTGGATGCCCGGGGAAGCTGAATCGATGCTTTTGGTCGTCGCTGTAGGAATTAGTGAGGGGTGCCTTTCTATTTAAATTCAAACCACCAAAAAGCCTTCTCCCCACTCTATCTCATACGCGTGACTTTAACTAAGGATCATGCACCCCACGTGGTCATTAATCTCGAGACATCTCAACCGTCCATGTTGCTCCTAAGCCAAAAATGACAAGATGGGGAGCGGTGAAATGACTGCCTCAGCTCCAAGGCTCTTTATTACCACCATTGTTCTCTGTCCATCCATCCAAAATTTTTTAAATACTAGACATCGTAAATTGGTCAATTGAATTTCCCAAACTTAAAAAAGGTGTAATTGCAATCAGAAAATACTACCGGGCCAATTTTACAAAAAGCTTGTTTATCATCTGATGGTGGCCCATAATCGGATCAATCTCGAAACCATCATTGAATTGTGTCCAAACAGTTGATTTTACAAAATCACGAATGATCGTTGTCCACAGCATCTGGTTGTACGTTGCCAACCTATTTTTGACTATTTAGAATTGCAAGAACATGCACGCACATCACATGCTGAAACCTGCAATTATAAGTTATTGCAAATTTTAAGAGAATAATGGCATCTGGTGGTGGTGGGGATTCAGAAAACATCACGGTTGTTCCAACCCCCCCTTCGTCGGATAAAATCGAGAAAAGGTTTCATGAAATTTTCCGTCTGTGAGCAAACGGCCTGATTAATAATTACTCAAATTTCCAAACTGAAGAAAAATCATTTCCTTGGAATTCCCCATTTGATGCTTTGCTTTTCTTACAGGGTAGGAAATTGGGACTACATGTGGAAGTGGGAATCCTAAAACTTCTTCCGAGAGTTCGCCACCATTTCCATCTCATCGAGTGGATTGTGAGAACAATATGGCTAAAAAGGATCAGGAAATTGGCGGGCAATTTCGAGTTTTATTCGGCTCAGATCACGGCCATTTCGAATTTGAAGGCTGGATCCAGCCATCCACAAATGACCCAAAATCACTTTTGGGTGCATATCTACTTCTCCTAAAATCAAAAGCCCCAAAATCAAACCATCAAAAACAGCGCACACAAGAACCAATTGTTCCTAGGAAAAATAAAAACATTTTTCACCCCGAATCCAAAAACAATCCAACACCCACAGCACAAAAAATAGTAATAAATAATAGAATAGAATTCTCTAAAAATGAATGTTGTACACCGCATACACAACCTCAGTAAGATTATACTGTTCAAACACCACAGGATAAGGTAACATTTTTTGGAAACAAAGCAGGGAAGATTCTCTGATCCTCCACATCCATCCATGTATAGTCACAAACAGTGAGACATGATTGTAAATAACATAATATCACAGACACATGAAAAGAAGAAGAAGAAGAGATTGAGAGATTGAGAGAAAGAGGTTGAGATATGGAAAGAGTTAACTCCTGCACCGTGTGATAGCGCTGCAGCCGCGGCGGTAGGGGTTGGCCTGAGCTCCGGGCCGGCAGTTGTAGTAGGAAGCGCCGCGGCGGGAGCAGGGGATGCTGTTGCGGCGGAGGGCGGCGTAGCTGATGTACCTGCTGGTGGCGAGGATCCGGCGGCTCATCTCGGACTCCATGGCGAACTCGTCGGCGTCGTCGAGGCACTCGGCGATGGAGCCAGTGCAGGCCGAGCCGTGAGGGACCCAGCCGAGGGGGTGGGCGCCGGCGTCGGCAAGGGGCAAGACGGCGGCGAGGGCGAGGAGGAGGAAGACGGCGAGGTGGGTGGGGGAGAATGCGGGTAGATTCGCCATTTGGGTGTTATTTCGAATTTCTTCCTCTCTCTTTTTTTCCCTGCTCTGCGACTGCTTTTCCTGCTGCCCTGCGTTTCTCGCTGCGTCGGGTAGGCGCCTGTCGCCGGCTGCTGGCAACGCTTTGCATGTGGGCTGATGGGGTGCTTTGCTTTTCTTATATGGTTGGTAGGGTTATGAAAATGGACTCTTCTCTCCTAAGAATCACGGCAACGCCACTGGCCTTTTTTCCTTCGCCGCACTGCCCTGCATCTCGCTGTCGTGGCGACACGCTGGCGCACTTAACGGCCACCTCATGTCTGCTCAACAATTAAAAAAAAAAAAAAATTATTTTAATAATTTGATGTGTTTTTTTTATTAATATTTTATGGGTATATTTTTAACTTTTGTTTCGGCTTATGGGTTATTGAAAATGAATAATTAGCTCTAGAATCTTTCTCCAATAACAGCTTTTATATTAAAAATAAAAATAAAAATTTGCATGTACAATTCTTATTACTTTACTTACTTTCAACAATAATAAAACTAAGCTTTAGAAAACAACAACAGAGGTAAAAAATGCATTTCTTTGTGAATTCCAATTAACACTGGTCTTATCCCTACCTACGTGGATTTTTGCATCATAATCTTGTTCCTATGGACTATCGTGCTTGCGTTTTTCTATTGAGTCAGACAAAAATACTCTACTATAATGATCTTATGGCATACATTTAGCTGATGACTACATGTGCATATTACGAAAATGGCTGTGCAAGGATTACCATGTTGACATCTTAGTCGAAGCTTCATCTATTGATTTCTAGAAGATAATAATACCATTTGCCTATTAAATAATGTAATCAGATCATAGTGGCCAAAAATTCATCAACTATGCTTGTTGAGTGGTCAGTTTGAATTTCGGACGGCCATGATTTGTGCATTGACACGGGCATGAGCGGGTGGGAGGAAGAAAAACCTTTGCTACGCTGACGAGGTGGACAAACGATATGCTGGCGTCGCGATATGGGTCTTGCCAGGAAAAATTCCAAAATTGGTAGCTATAAATGTGTGTTTCTATATTTTACATTGGCTATGATATTGTTACTCGGCTAATATATATATTTTATATAAATATATCTTTGCAAGTGTATTTACCCTCTAGGGAATATACTGAGATTTTCAAAGTATGAATATGTCTAAATATTTGATTTTTAAAAAATCAACATTTACAGGGGGTGGAAATGGCTACAAAATATTTGTTTTTTAAAAAATAAACAAAAATTATAAAATTTAATATATGAGTTAAATATGCTTAAAAATATTTTCATAGCCAACTTGGTCTCCGAATGTGGCATGGAGCTAATCCACACATCGATGGATATTGTGGCGTGAGCTTAATCTCCTTTACTTATCTAGATTATTTTCCATTATAACATGACAATAGTAGGGGTGGGAATTGGGGCGGGTTGACTCGTGATCTGGCTTTGACCCGATCCGTTTTTGTCCGGGTAAAACCAATATATTTTTAATCCAGTATAGGGATGTGTTAAAAATTTTGACCTGAATTCAAAAATAAAGTCGGGTGAGTTGACCATATCTCGACCTGAAGAGTCCGACCCACCCCACATATATTAATTTATTAAAAATTATAAACCTATGTTTAAATATTATTATTAGTTTCTTTCAAAATTCTCATTTTTTATAATCAACTCTATTAACAATAGAATAATTAATTTATTCAGAAAGCAATATAAGAATCAATAAAATGAATTTGTACATATATAATTATTATGTGTAATTATATATTAGCTTATTTTAATAAATTTATACTATATTTTCAAATATTTTATTTTCTTAATTATGTGTTTTTTAATAATTAGTGAAATATTGAAGCATATAATATTTAAATTTAGTATAGATATATACTTATGTTTGATAGGTATATAAATTCTTAAAATTATCTTATTTGACCCCATTTTTTGACTCGACCTGCTATCCCGAAACTGGTCCAATATCAACCCAAAGTTTTTCCCGAAACCTATTAAAAACAGTGAAGGTCAAACCAACATTGTCTCGACCCGGTATAAAAAAGAGTCAAACTCAATTTTTAAAAAGTAAGGTCAGGGTTGGGCAAACCTTGACCTAGTATGGCCGGCCCTGATTCCCACCCCTTGACAAGAGTTTTTTTTCTTGATTGGGTCGCCTATCAGCGGGAGCCAGAGTTTCTAATAATTGCCGGCCGGTGCGGAACTGACGGGTGGTGATGATCTATCCCCAATGCCCGCATTTTGCCCTCATTTTGGTGGGTTAGATTACCCAATTCCGGAATTCTGGGCCTCACTCGTCAGAATTGAAAAAGCTCATGCCACACATCTTTCATTTAAAGCTGATCAGGACCTTTGATTTAGTTTATGCTTTTGGTACATATGTTCGGGGGTCACGCATCTTTTGAAGATCAACGGTGAAGATCACCGATATTGTGGACCCCACCAGGGAACGTCGATTGGTTTGAGGTAGAAAATGTAATTTAATGGGAAGAGCTGGGCATGTTGGTGGGTGGAAGTGATAGACATGTTGGTTGACTGGCGGAGAGTATTTAATTGGAATTAATAATTACAATAAGAAGGGAAGAATGAAAGATGGCATCTAGGGTTTCAAGTTTGTACCCGTTACTCTCTCTCAACGCTGTTTAAGGATACCGCAACGGCAACCCTTTCCGTCTCTGTAGACTGTAACGCTGTTACAAACGGCATGAAAGTAATGATTTGTGAATGTTTTGTTAAAGGGTTAGTTAGGCATGATGTAAAAAAAGTGTGAAAATTTTGTGTAAAATTTTTTTGGAACGGGAGTTTGATATGATACAGGCATATTTGGTAACATATAAAACTTTTCAAATTAAAACTTTTTATTTTCGATGACTATTTTATTTTTTAAGTTATTTTTTTCATATCTTTTTATACAATTATCTATTTGAACTTTATTCTTGCAACCCATAATCATTATTCATATCATATCATATTATTTTTTTCATTTCAAAAACTTTTACACAATAAAATCATTTATCCTAAAGTTTTATTATTTTCCTAACATGCCTGTAATAAAGATAATGATTACAAATAGATGATATAATAGATAAAATAAAATAAGATAATCGTATAAAAAATAAGGAGAATAATTAAAATGTAGATAATAATCAAATTATATTAAAAGGTATGTAGGACCGAGTAGGAAATTCTATTTCTTTTCACTAAATGACAAAAGGACCGTGTTTAGAAAAAGGAAAAATATTTCCAACGTTTTCCTTGTTTTTCGTATTTTTCTATCTATTTCAATTTTTTCCATTTACTTATAATCATTATTTATATTATATCACATTATTAATTTATCTATTTCAAAAGTTCATTTTTTTTTCCTATTTTTCTTTTACAAACACACCTTAAACATGAAAAATATAAAAATATTTTCATCTCCCAACAACATTATGAAACGTAGCAGGAAGAATCCAGGAGGAAAATAAAAGTTGCGTCAAAGGTTTCACTTCAATCGTCGGGTGTGGGAGCGTTGCCTCTCGGGTGAGAGTTGTTCTTCTTTGTTGATGAATTGAGGAAAAAACAGTTAAAAGATTTGGGCTTGATTTACAAAATGACATGAGATATTGTAAAATTATTTTTAAAAATGGAACAAATAATAAAAAAAAGCTACGCACTGACAAGAATGATTTAAAAGTTATTTTCGAAACGGGTGACTCATGCCCAAAAGCTTTTTTTTTTTTTTTTCCTATGCAATTTTAACATTTTAATTACCTAAAATTAATTTTTTATTATTATTGCACATATTCTAGTTAGTCTTTTACATCTCAACCTACAGTCATCTGGTCTATTCTCATTGCGTCGCAATGGTGGCCGTACGGCGAGAAAGCGTGTCGCAACGGCACACTCGTCATGACGGCGTGTTGTCCACGTCATTAACGATCGCCGTTAGGCGCCGGGCTGTCGTCGCGTGGGCCCCACCGCATCCGGACAGAAAATGGGGAAAGGCGGTGGGGCTTTCCTACCGTGTTTACGCGTCGACCGCCGAAATCGGAAACCTCCGTCAAATCCAGCTGGCAATCACTTCCCCTTCCCACCTCTAAATCCGCCTTTTATCCGTGATTCTCCCTTTCTGACTAAAATACCCCCGTGGTGTTTTCCTCTGACGAAACTGCCCCGACCTCCGGGGCCCTCCTCCTCGCTGGCACACGTGGAATGGAACGCTCCCGTCGCCCGGCCTTTTCTTGTGTTAACGCGTTTTGGAGGCAGCACATGCAAGTTTGGTGCAGTCCACATCAGGACCGTTCATCGCTTGCCCTGCTATTTTGGCTGATGGGCCCCCACCCAATGGAAGGAATTGAGCAGTTGGGAGTTATGTTATGTTGAAGAAATGTATTGATTATATTCCGCGGGCGCAAGTTGGAATGGGTTGAAAATAGGTAGTCAAATATACAGTAGTCGAAATTTCGAGGGATTTTTGGTACTCCAATCATCGAAATTTGTGGCACATTTGAAAATATCGAAAACTCATCTTTATTACAATTCTTTAAATTTTAGTTCTTTTTTCCCCCCCTCTAAGAGGGTCATTTAGAGCGGCGTGATTTGTAATTAAGATTCAATTTAGCTATACTACTGATTTAGTCAAATATCCAAACATTATTTTAATATAAGCACAGTGCCATAGATGGACTACACATTTGAATATATAATTCGAGAATGGATATATATTGTTTTAAAAATCTCAATTTATGATTTAATCTAGATATAAGCTGCTTTCTTTTAATGAAAATGAAGAGAATAATTAAAGCAAAGCATAATGATGGGGTTGGATGTAATTGTATCCATTATGACATTCTCCAAATGAAGCAACCTTCTTGTCTCTCTTCATAAGGTTATCTTAGGCTAGAACTATGCTGCAAGGCACTTCAACGATTGTATACTTTGTTTTCATGAGGAGGGAAAGGATTTCCGGATGTGATTGTTTTATAATAAATTTTTTTAATTAAAAATTTATCACTCTATATAACTTTCTTATTTTTTAATTATTTATTCATGTATTCTTATAAAATTATCATACTTTTCAATCATTTTTACTAACTACTGATAAAACTAATATATCTATTTTAACTTTATCTTCTTTATTTTTTATTATTACTATTATCATATCATATCGTTTTTTTTAATTTTAAATACTTTCACGCTTAAAACTCTTCATTCAAAAGTTTTATCGTTTCCTAAAAATATTTTACTTAAAATTTAAAATAATGCCTACATCAGTAATAAGAAAATAATATGATTGAAGGAAGCCTTCTTGATAAATTCCTTGCGTATTTACTTGGACCATGGATATATCCAAGCTGCAAACCTGCATGGTCTTATCCACCTACAATGTGTGTGCCACAGTTGCTCTCCTGCATCATCCTATCGCATCTATATGTATGACGTAGCCCATCACGTCAACGTTTTTGCCGGATAAGATAGAAACGGTCAGTATAAAATCGAGGGAAATTGCCCGATAAGATAGAAACGGTCAGAATCAATCAAATCAAGGCAAAATTTGGGAAACGAACACATAGTATAGTCGCATGAAGAAATTTTAAAATAATTATATCACGAAGTTAATAATAAAAAATTAGAATAATTGATAAGATAAAAACTTAAAATGTTATTATTATTATTATTATTATTATTTTGTTTTTCCTGGTTACCAAACGGCCCCAAATATCTGAAAAGGCATTGTGGGTATTAGAGCCCACAAGTCATTGGACCTGACCTTTGTAGCGGTCCACAAGATGCAGATTGTCTGATTCGGTGGGGAATGGACATTTATAATTGTCAGGTGCGCCCTGTCAACGGTTAGGATTTAGTGGTCAGTTTTTAAGAATACCTAATTTGGGTGACTTCAGTTTTGGAATACAGCACCGAATTTGCTGATCTCTAATGGGCCACGTATGCTGAATGAGGAGCTTTAGCTAATTTATGTAGTAAGAACTTGCCGTTTCTTTTAGCAGTAAGCAATGCAAGAGTATCTCTACCCCCAAGTCTTAAAAAATCATTGCAGAGCAGCTGTTTGGCACTTGGGTTTTTCCTTAGATATGAGGATTCCTTTTTTCCTGCTGGCAGACGCTGATTGTTACCCTTATACCATTGATTAATATAGAGTGAAGCGCTGACACGAAATCTTTAGCATTAAAGACATTATCCATCCATTATTGGCTATTGCAACAAATGATCTTAACTGTTACCAATCAATATAAATTCTAAACAATATAATGCATACTTCATCTGATAGCATCCACAAACTCCCCATCAACTTTTTGGCACCTTCGACTTGATGGCAGCTAATGCAATCAACTTGTGTCCCCTAAAGCATTCATGGTTGCTTGTGCCAACGCACATTCATGTCTTCATGATTATTAACTTCGGGTGTGTATGGTAATGAATTAAACTTTTAACGAAAAGTTTTAGAGAGTAAAAGTTGTCAAATGATGTGATATAATAGGAGTAATGATGAGTAGTAAAGAGGATAAAGTTAAAATAGATTGGTTAGTTGTGTGGATAGTTATGTAGAAATGATTGAAAAGTAGGGTAGTTGTATCGTAAAATGTGAAAAAATAATTAAAAAATATGATAATTGTGAAAAGTGAAAAGTTTTAGATTGAAAAGTTTTAACTTGACACTTTCTATTAGTTGCCAAACACACCCTTCATCAATACAAAATTTCAGCAGGCCACCGCATGATTAACTTTTCACTTGTGAGTTGTGATCATGTAAGCTGCTCAAACTAGGCTTGGTTCTGGGGCCGGGCTGATGGTCAGTGCTGAAGAACTATTCTGCAGACTCTCATTGTCCATCTAATACATCCAAATAGTGTTAATATTCTTCACCAGTGCTGCTCCAGCATTTCACATTCGATCGACCCTTATATGTGATTGAATGATTCCTCTAAACCATCCAGCACTGCCCTACCATTAGAGGTTTCCTTGCATTATTACATTTGACTCTCAATTATTCCTGTTAATGACTCAACTACGTAAGAAAAGCAGTGGGCAATTCACCACACAGAAGAAAAAAGAGGCCCCAAAACCTTTTTTTTCTAGTCCCACATGGAATCAGCTAAAGGTTCTAGTCATAATTGCCACAATTGCTGTAGACAGATCACATTCTTTCCCAAACGCCCGTGGATAATACCATCAAGGTATGGCACCACGCGATCTACTACTGATCAACCGTTGTGTAACCTACTCTAAGGACTCAATTCCAAAGACATGACTGATACCATGGGTGGCTTCAATTTGGTTTTTGAACAAGAGTCGTAATGTTGGTTGCAACAGTGTTAGAGTTTCTATATTAGGGGAGCAAGTGCCAAAATAATCTGTTCTTGGTCACGTAAAATACTCTAAAGTTCATATCATCTGAGTACTATTATAGCATCTAGCAGATATATGGCAACAGAAATACCATGGCAATACACCTATGAAATAAGAATGGTGAGAAAGGCAGCAGCATTTGTTGAGATGCACGTTTCCTCAAACTTCGGATCTAAATAGGCATAGATGGCAACCACCAAGAGCTGCTACCACTTGGAAGTGAATGCAAATGCTACCTTCCTTCCAACATCCACTGAAAACCCTACAGCATCAGAAGCACAATCAAGTAATTTGCGAACATTACTCTCAACATCCATGGATATATGCTCCAAACACATTTCCAACTACAAACCGAAGCCCAGGAGGCATAACCATGTGCAGTCACATAGGTCATTTTCCCCTGTTTAGGTGTCACATAAACCCTCCAGTAATGGCAAAGCTTCAACTCTAAGGCCCTTAAAATAAACAGTCTATCCAAAAGGAATGAATCCACTAATGTAGTGCCAACGCATACATAAATCCTGTGATTGCTGAACACATGCAAACATATGTTTCATAACAGGCCTGTTATGCAAATGCTGCAAACCGTCCAGATTTCTGCCTAGCAGGGCCACAGTTTTATCTCCGGAATTAAGGTCTACATTAAATATACTTAAAAAATATTTTCATTAAAAAAGAGAGATATGCCCCAGCTAACAAGAACATACCCATCCTATTCGGGTAAAAAACTTGGAAGTCGCAGGGTGTGTTTGGTAATAAGTAAAAATTGTCAAGTTAAAACTTTTCAATCTAAAACTTTTCCCTCTCCACAACTATCCTATTTTTTAATCATTTCTTCACATTTTTCTATACAACTACCCTACTTTTCAATCATTTCTACACAACTACCAACACAACCAACCTATCTATTTCAACTTTATCTTATTTATTCCTCATCATTACCCATATCATATCACATCATTTGACAACTTTTACTCTCTACAATTTTTCATCAAATATTTTATCCATTCCCAAACACACCCGCAATGTGAATCCAGATAGTATGAAGATTTCTGGCCACGGCCCATCGATCAGCAGCCACTCCTCCACACACTCTCCTCCCACGATCACCACCACCACCGCCACCTCCTACTGAAAAATGTCATGCTGCCTCCCTCTTGAATGCTTGCTCCAAGCGCCAGTACAGCTCATGCAAATCCATGTGTTGCTCCTCACCACCAGCCTCTCACATAAAAATAGCCTCCTCACCGCCGTCCTCCCCTCTCTCATCCTCCACTGGATGCTCGACGCTGATTGCCTTTTCGACAACATGCATAAGCCTCAAAAGTTCCTTTGCAACCTGCTCACCCAAGGCTACATAAACAACGATCTCTGCTCCAAGGCTTTTGCTATTTATGTCCCAATTCACACCACCTCCATCCGTCTTAATAACTTCACCTTCCCTCTCTCGTTCAAGGTCTGCACCGTGAGGGGAGCAATTTGGGGTTGGTCCTCCTTCCTGGCCATCATATGCAAGTCGAGTTTCACCTTGGATGTCATAATGCTTACTGAGCTAATGCTCATGTATGTGAGATTTGGGGATCTGAGTGCAACAGATTATCTGCTCGAGGGAATATCTGAGAGACGTTCGGTTGCTTGGAATGTTTTGGTTGCTGCTTATGCCCCAAGCAGGCATGACATCAAGGCTCTTACACTGTCTGATAGGATGAATGTGGAGGGAGTGGTGCCTGATTTGGTTATACTTGCAACTCGGCTTTCTACATACTGAGGGTTATTGGGAAATGGTATGAAGATTGAAAAATGAATTGCTGAAGAAGGGCCAGAAAGGAATGTATGTGTAGACAATGCGTTTCTAAACATGTATGCCAAGTGTGACACTTTGACATGATGGACTAGGTGTTAGGAGAGATGCCTCAAAGGAATGTCATTTCTTGGAGATGGTGGGTATGCAATCAATGGTGAGAGCAGGAAGGCCCTAGATTTTTTTTTTTTTCCTTAGATGCAGGCAGAAGGGATGCAACGAAATTATGTCACTCATCTATGTGTTCTTTCTAATGTAGCCCTGCGTGGTTTGCGAGGGATGGCAGAATGTATTTTAGTCAGATGACTCAATCCAACAGTAAAAGTCCTCCACTGAGAGAGCATTATGCAAGCATGGTCAATCTGCTTAGCCAAGCCAAGGCATCTCATGGAAGCTTACAATTGCATCTCTAAGATGCCAATTAAGCCAGATTTTGGTGTCTTAGGAAATTTCCAAAATAATCTATTGTTAATCACATAATTTACTCATAGTTTGTTTCATTTGGGTACCTGTTATAGCATCTAACAGATATATGCCAATAGAAATACGTGACAATACACCTGTGTAATGAGAATGGTGAGAAAGGCAGTAGCATTTGTTCAGATGCATGTTTCCTTCAGATTTTAAATCTAAATAGGCACAGAGGGTTAAATAGGACTTCAAATACACTTCGGAATACAAAATGCAGGATTAATAGATGAGGGGTGTGTTTGGGAAGTGATAAAACTTTTAGATGAAAAGTTTTTGTTGTAAAAGTTTTTGAAATGAAAGAAAATGATGTGATATAATAGGGGAAATAATGCGGAGTAAACATAATAAAGTTAAAATAGATAGGTTAGTTGTATGAGTAGTTGTGTAGAAATGATTAAAAAGTAAGGTAGTTGCATTAGAAGATGTGAAGAAATAATTAAAAAATATAGTAGTGGAAAGTGAAAAGTTTTAGATTGAAAATTTTTTGTTTAAAGAGTTTTATAGGTAGCCAAACATACCTGAATATTCAATGTAATGGATAGAGTATGGGCAAGTGGTGGTCATCTTGCTGACCTTGTTGATTGGGAAGATGTAAGTCAAGCCTTTCCTAGTAGCAGCTCTCAAATATGATTTGCCAATAACATATTAAAAAAGATTTGTGTTTTATATATTCATAAAAACTGAGCAAGTTGTTTACTCATAGTGGAACTGTTTTAACACAGTGGATGAGAAAAAGATCACATTGTAATTGTTCCACTGTTCCAATAAAAAATTGTACAATCACATGATGATTGAAACTTTTGAAAGCAAAATATATTATTTTTGCTGAAATAGACAGTTACACCAAGCATATTAACAAATATGAGAATTGGAAAATGTGCCAAAAAGTATGGCAAGCAGCCAATATGTTTCCTGATGAGGCGTTTCCACTAAGCACTACAATGAACTTGAAAGAAATCATTTAAACTAAAGCATGCTAGATAAAAATGGAGAATAAACGAGGGAAGACAAAGCAAGCATTTGAACAATTAGACAAGGCAAGAGAACTGGCAGCTATGCCAGAGTAGACATCTGCAGGCTTATCACCAGCAACCAAGTTTATGGCAGTTACCCCCAACTGAATGAAGCAGTCCAGTCATTTACAAGGCAGGTTACAAAAGCATTGAGAAAAGCCAGGCGTACATTTTTCAAAGAACGAAAAATATAAATAGTAGACAAATGCATGCACATCCACAGATTTATGCATGCAATATTATTATTTATTTATTTACAAAAGTAATTTCTTTTATTTTAAGAACAAGGAAATCCAGTAGATGTTCAACAAGCTTTCAGAAGAAGGCAACAAGAGAAATATACAATGCATCATTGCATTTTTCTTCCTTTCAAAAATCATAATTGTCATTGGTTTATCTGGATACACTAACAACACCCAAGGTGACTAGATTTACACTAATATTAGCATTTTCCTGAAGTGTATCTTCCTGTGGCATCATCACAACATAAATTGAAAGTGCTGATTGCGTATTGCAATAAGATTTACAACAAAGTAGATGACTTAAAGGCTGCATGCATGCAGAATTTCTGATTAAAACAACTATCTCCAACAAAAGCAACAGAAGATTCTCTCGGGTGAAAAGAAACATAAAATCTCATGTACACAATTACTATGTTATTTACAGACTTGATGGGATTTTTAAATCTTATCCAATATGCAAGATCATGAATTCTATTTTAGAGTCCAATATGGAACAAAAAAATCTAGGGCAAATTCTATATATACCTACAAAATTTACCCCTAATTCCACTTATACTCATGAATTTTCAAAAATTCATCTCATACCTGTGAATTTTCATCCTAATTTTACTTATACCCACGCTGTTAGGGATCCGTTAAATGGGCTGTTAGCCCCCTTGTAAAATGACGACTATGCCTAAGCTCTAATGTAATTTAAGGTTGTTTTGCTTAAGGTTAAAAATTCATTTTCAAATAATATGTAATTTTATAGTTGTAGAATTACTAAAAATTCATTATAATATGAATTTTTAGCTATAAAATCATTTATAGGGATGAGCATATTGGTCGTTTTCTAAAGAGTTAATGGTCTCTTTAACGGATCCCTAAAGGCGTGGTTATAAGTGGAATTATGATGAAAATTCATGGATATGAGAGGAATTTTTGAAAATTCATGGGTATAAGTGGAATTAGGGGTAAATTCGAGGGTATATAAGGAATTCGCCCAAGAATCTATGACAAATGCAAGCAGACTAGCTAATCATAACCATCTTCATGGAATATTTGAACTCCTACTTTGCTTCTTTTCTTGAATTTACAATACTAATTGTTTCTCCAGTTTTCTCAAATTGTACGATCTATCAAACAGCAATCTCTGTTACAGTAACGGATGACAGTTGGCATTCACACGACTGATAAAGTACGAATTGAGATTCCCAACAAATCAGCAGAGACCCACTAACGAAATGGTTTAGGTTACCCTCTCTCTTCCAAGGGCAGCATAGTGTTGTAAGCCATTACAAGAACCATACTGGAAAAGGAGGAAAATCCACAGAACTTTTCTCAGATCACTCTAATTTATGAAAGGCAAACTATGAAAACTCATCAACCACAAGCCTTAAAAGGAAAACCTAATTCATGGCAGTCAGCCATCCACATGCGGAGATACGCTTTTAGAATAAAATGAAAGTTTAAGAACTGTTCGGCTAATCTTTATGTCAGAAGTTACTCTTCCTTACTAAAACACAAATTTGACAACTCTGTATTTTCACAACTTGTACTTCTACTGTTCTACACCATTTGCAGTGTTGGTCAAAACCATAGATGATAATCATATGAATTTGGTGCCTGTCATGCTAAATGGATGCAAACTTGCATGGTGTAAAAATTAGAGCCTGCTGTGAGAAAACGCAAGCTGGTTAGCAGTAACAAACCACATCCTTGTCATTCAGATGTCAGGCTGTAAAGCCAGTATTCTGATGAGTGTTTCGAGGGTATCAAGGGATAAGTAGCTCTCCGGGATATCTTATCATTCCATAAAACACCAAATGAAGCAGCCAGATTTCTTATCTCTGTCTCAAATCCCTATCCACTTGTTCCCACCATTTGACCATGCAGAGCGACAGCACTGACAACAACAAACAAACAGATAAAAAGCAAAAAAAGTTAAGGATCACAGGTCCATAGGGTGACCAGAATCATGGGTTACAGGAAGAAATTATATGCATAGGCCAGATCATGGAAAGTTTCACCTGCTTGAATGTGAATCATGCTGCTTTTTAACCATTGCTTTTACTCGTCGCCTATGAAGTTAGTATGCTACGGTCCGATTGGCTAGAATTTTTAAGTAAGGGCCATCTAACAGCTGCCAGGTAAATAGCCATCATTACCCATATGATTGTAAATATGCTAAGCACACATAACATAGCTCTCATATCCTGCCATAGAGGAAACATTCTTAAACATTCCATAGAAAATTACCTGATGCACAGGCAGGTGTGTGTCTCTTGCGAGGAGCTTCTTAATGCTTCAGCAAGATTGATGCAGACAGCCAAGCATCAGAAATGATCCTCAGCACCCAGCAACCATCACCTACCTTCAAGTGGTCGATTAGTGAAATCAAATATATCACCAAAGTGATTCTCAGTAAATGCTATTCAACCATCAAAAGAAAGCTTGTTGACACCATGTAATTTGCTCATAGTTCATATCATTTGGGTACTTTTACAGCATCCAACAGAAATATGATAACAAACACCTGTGTAATGAGAATGGTGAGAAAGGCAGAAGTATTTGTTGAGATGCATGTTTCCTTAAATTTTGGATCTAAATAGGCATAGAGTCCTTACCAGATGGCAACCACCAAGCCTTGCTTCCACTTGACTTGAAGTGAAAGTGAATGTTGTTCTTCCATTGCAAACCTCCCTCCCAACATCCTTTGAAAAACCCAGGCCATCAGAAGCACCATCAAATCAATTACCAGTAGTCATTGCAAGAACATTCACCATCCTTGAAATGATGGAACCGATTCTTATCTCTAATTATAATCACTCTTTCTGTGACTCTGGAGATGAACTTGCTGAAAGTATGGCAATCATCACATATCCTCAAATTTTTCATAATTCTTATGGGCACATCTGGCCTCAAAGTGAGTATCCCAAAAGCAATTGCAATCTTCTCACTGTGAGTTTCCAGCAATACTTCTTTCTCCTCCATCTCCACATCATGGAGCACAACATTCGTGTTTGCAACATAACCTACCCTCTTCAACTGCTTGATCAGCTTATCCAACACCTCATAGATTCTTACACATAGCAGATGTGATTGGTCTCCCCTGTGAAACACATGAACTTCGTCATTTGCCTCCAAAGAGCTATAAGCAGCCACTTTCTTGACCCCTCGATCCCTCATACTTTGCCGCACCTTCTCAACATCCATCCATCTTCCAGCTGCTGCATAGATGTTAGACATCAACACATAGTAGGAAGCTGATTGAGGAGCTAGACTGAACAATTGATCAGCCACTTTCTGACCTATCTCCAAGTTTTGATGGATGTTGCAGGCATTCAGCAAGGAACCCCAAACACCAGAATCTGGATTAATTGGCATCCTAGAGATGAAATTATAAGCTTCCATGAGATGCCCTGCTCGGCTAAGTAGATCAACCATGCATGCATAATGTTCTACCTGTGGAGGACTTCTACTGCTAGATTGAGTCATCTGATTAAAATACATTTGGCCCTCCCTCACGAACCCTGCATGGCTACATGCAGAAAGAACACTCAGATAAGTGACATGATTTGGTTGCATCCCTTCTGCCTGCATTTGGGAGAAAAATTTCAGGGCCTTTCTACTCTGACCATTGATTGCATACCCACCAATTATCGTGCTCCAAGAAACAACATTCCTACCAGGCATCTCTCTGAACACCCGGTCCATCATGTCCAAATTACCACACTTGGCATACATGTCTAGAAGCGCATTGTCTACAAACGCATTCCTTTCCAGTCCCTCTTCAACAATTCGCTTTTCGATCTTCATACCATTTCCCAATAACCCTAGGGAAGCGCATGCAGAAAGCACACTTGCAAGCGTAACTGAATCAGGCACCACTCCCTCGACATCCATTCTATCAAACAACCCAAGGGCCTTGACGGCATGCCCGTCCTGGGCATAAGCAGCAATCAAAGCATTCCAAGCAACCAAATCTTTCTCACTTATTTCCTCGAACAGATAATCTGCAGCACTCAAATCTCCAAATTTGGCATACATTAACATCAGCTCAGTAAGCACTATGATATCCAAGGTGAAACCTGACTTCCATACAACGGCATGGACGGAGTGCCCGTCCTGAATTGCCCCCACAACAGCACACGCCTTGAAAACGAAAGGAAATGTGAAATTATCAGGACGAATGGAGGTGTGGTGCATCCGGGCATAGAGAGGGAAAGCTTCAAAGCAGAGATCATTGTTCACGTAGCCTCGGATGAGAAGGTTCCAAAGGAATGTCCGGGGCTTGTACATGCTGTCGAAAAGGCGACGAGCGTCGGGCATCCGACAGAGGAGGATGAAAGAGGAAAGTAGGGTAGTGAGGAGGCCGTTTTTAAGTGAGAGGCCAGTGGTGAGGAGCAACGCATGGATTTGCATGAGTTGCGCTGGGCGCTTGGAGCAAGCATTCAAGAGGGAGGCGAAGTGAGATTTTTCAACCGGAGGAGGTCGTCGTCGTTGTCGTAGGAGGAGAGTATGGAGAAGAGCGGCTGCCGATCGGTGGGCCATAACCGGAAATCTTCATACCATCTTCATGCGCGTCGCCAATGTTGTCAGAACTGAACTAGTGCACAGATAAAAACTTAAAAAGTTTACATCTAAAAACACTGCAATAATTCGGATTACGATCATGATTTAGAAGTTATAAAATGGTGTATTTACCTTCACGTTATGGATTATATCTTCGCCAAAATTGAATCTTGCTTTTGTTTTGATGTATTCTTTAAAAATTTATATATCTGCAAGACAAAAACAAAAAAGAACATTAGGATAATCTTCGTTATATGATTAACTAAGTTTTGAATGATTTCGTGGGTTAAAAATTAACAGAAAATAGCAACAGAAGTGTGGTAATTTTCAGAGTTACAAAGTTGTGCTTGGCAGAGTAAAAGTTACAAAACGACATTCAGATGCATGGAAAATACCAATTAGAAAACAATAATTTCCATTTTCAATCACGTCAACATGATAACAACATTTAGCAAACAATGAAGCAAATAGCAATCGCATGAAACCAAGAATGCAGCAACCTTCTAACCTATCCATAGCAATTAGCAAAAAGGGCAGCAAATAGCAATCGCATGAAACCGAGCAGCAGAGAGCCACTAAGCCATCAATAGCTTAAAATAATCGCAAACAGGTAAGACCAGAGGAAACAGAGAGTTAGAAACGAATTCAACTGGGGCATCCATTTTACCGACCTCGAACAACCGGCGTCGTTTTTGGTGCAGGCAGATCGCGGCGGTGCTTGGGAATGATTTCGCAGACGGAGCTTGCGGTGAAAACTGCAATGGCAATTTCACAGTGACAAGTGACGATGCTGCCGTTGCTGTGGAACGGCCGAAGGAGGTGATTGGTGGCCGCTGGAACTCGCTTGTAATCTGTAGGCTGCAACTATGGGAGCTCGATTCAGATGGGCTTAGATCGTGCTGAAAGATGAGGGATACACACACACACATCACGCCGCGGGTAGTTGATGCAATTGGGGTAACGGTCACGTACGGCTTGCATCCTTTTGTTTTTTTTTTTGGATGTCTCATATATTACAAGTCTTACAAGTCTTTCATGTGATGTGTATTTTTTTCAATATTTTTCCTCAAATGTAAACTCTCCACAGTGCAACGCTCCTAAAATGGAAGACTATGCTCCCAACCCGGATCGAAACCGGGACATCATGGCAGTACACCAGAGTTGAGCACCAACTGCACTACGGCGTTGGGCTCGTACGGCTTGCATCCTAGTTCAGTGATGCAGAAATAAAAATTCTGGAGAGTAAAACTTTTGTTGAAAAATTTTAAGGAGTAAAAGTTGTCAAATGATGTAATATGATAGGGATAATGATGAGTAGTAAAAAGATAAAGGGGACGATTGGGAATCGAGTGTGGAAAATGTGTGAGGGAAATGGTGGGGAACGGGTTTCAAGACACATCATTAATCAATCAATTATCATACTTTTCCACTTTTACTCTTATATTTTAATCATTTTTCCTATCAACTAAATTCCAACAAACCTATTTATTCCAACTTTATCCCTATTATTTCATATCAATTACACAATTTCCAAAATATTCTATTTTCTACTCCCACCAAATACCACATTTTCTACAACTTTTACATTCCCAAACATCCCCAAAGTTAAAATAGATAAATTAGTTATGTGGATAGCTGTGTAGAAATGATTGAAAAGTAGGATAATTGTATAAGAATGTGTGAAAAAATGATTAAAAAATATAATAATTGTGAAGAGTAAAAAATTTTAAATTTAAAAGTTTTAACTTGAAATTTTCTATCAATTGCCATATTATATCACTAGTGCAGCTGCTGGCGATTGTTACAAATTCCGGCAAATTAATGGATTTTAGCCGTCTACCGAAAACCTATTTTTTAATATAAAAGATGGAATAATAAAAACCTTAATAGTACCTCAGCTATATTCTAGTTTGAGCGCTATCTTCATCAGTTTATTAAATTCAACATGTCTGACATATTTAACACGGGGGCAACTATATAAAAATAAATTATATTTTAAAAGTTTTTAAAATTCTGGAAGGGAATTTTTTTTTAATTTTAGAATATTCAGGGCAGGGCTTTTGTCCCATCTCAGCTTTATGTGGCTCCCCAACTAGTTTTATTTAGATGTCCAAAATCATCCCAACCCATTGACTTGAACCATTCCTAAAATTAACAGTTACTTTAGAATGATTTTAAATTCATTAAAATAATTTGTTGATAATGAGGACTCAGGCCATGAGGTCCCAATTTTTAATAGCTAAATCATCTAAAATATCCATCCTACCTATGATAATAATTTTATATAATTTTATAACATTATAAAACTTTAATGCATAGATTCAAACTCTTCTAAATATATACACGTTTATAAAACATGTACCCCACGGATAACTCCGAATCATGTAATTTTCGGCATCTAAATAAAATAAATTATGTTAAATATAACGGGTGGATTGAATTTTATAAAATCATCAGCACAAACTGACCGTCCACTTAAGCGAATTAGTAGGACGTGATATACTAAAAGTGATTCTAATTTATATATATTTCTCACCGCATCTATTTGTTAACTGGATACAGGGCATGTTTCATTGTGCGACAACATTGAAATATTTTCAATATTATCATCCAGTTCCTTTTGTATGATTAACCAAAATCTATTTCACTCTTTGTATTTAAAATTATTTGTTTCGCTATGAAATTAATTTCATCCCGATTAAAGATATGCATAACCCGTCTAATAAATGTATAAAAATAAATTGATAAAATTATTTGGTTTATAAATAAATTTTGAAGCTGTTAATTCAACATTTAAACCATCTAAAATATCATTTTATATAAATAAAGATATTCAGATGTTTATATGATTAGATTTAGATTTTGTTTTTTTCAAATTTTATACATAACTGTGTAGCCCATCAATTCTGTTGTGGGTGCGTGCTTTATTGGGAAAATTGTGTCATAGACCCTCTAACTATGCGTATTGGCATTTTAGACCCCGACGTTTGCGTATTAGCATCTTAGACCCCCGAAAGTTTTGACCCTTGCATTTTACCCCCGCGCCCTCACGGCGTCAACAAAGTAAGCATCTGGCCGTTTGAAATGACGAAAAAAGACGAAAAAAGTTATGATATTCGTGAATTACTATACAATCCACGCCCAGCACAGCCCATAGGCCCCTCTTGACCGATTTTGTCTCCCGCTCCCTCTCTCTCCCGCTCCCGCTCCCGCTCTCTCAGTCGCCCCCGCCCTCTCTCCCTATGACCTCTCTCTCCCGGTAGTTCCCTCCCTCCCGCTCCCTCTCTCTCAATCATCCCCGCCCGCATCCCTCTCTCTCCCAGCCAGGGCATAGTTAAGATTATGTATTACTGGCTGTCCCGGATAGAAAACCAGATATCTCCACCATTTCAACAGTCTAGGGATCAAACCCAATTCCTTTGGAAAGGGACGCCCAAATTCCTTTTTGAAAGCCAATATCAATCGATTCAAGTGATACAAGAGAAGGGAACTGTTGGTTTTTGTTTTTCAAGTGTGTGCCTGAAAAGGGTGGGATATTGATTACATCTCCTTTAGAGGCCCTCCGACGAGATTATTCTAGAGTTCAGGTGCCATGAAACTTAATAAAAGACCAGAGCGTGGTTGGCGTCCCACGCCTTTCCTATGTATGGACAATATTATTTATATCCGAAAGAATGAAGTAGAACCATGTACCAAAGGCCTCCAATCATACCCAATCCCACATGAGATGGAGGGTGAAAATGGATCAGATTGCCTACGACCTCACCTCAACCAAGAGAGGGAGCGGGAGGGCAGGGGCGACTAAGAGAGAGGGAGCGTGGGAGAGAGAGGTCGCAGGGAGAGAGGGCGGGGGCGACTGAGAGAGCGGGACCAGGAGAGAGAGGGAGCGGGAGATGAAATCAGGTAGGACGGGCCTGTGGGCAAAAGGTGCTGCCTGACAGGGGTTGGACGGAAAAAACGCCATCGTTAATTCCTCTGCTAAGCCTGCAGCCTTTTCGGGGTTTAATCCAACGGCCCCAAATTTCTCCACGCGATCCAGCGCCGGAGTGCGCTGGTCAGAGATGGGGTCTCGACCGACCGGTCGTAGATCATTATTCCTGTTTATCATGGCAATAAAGTTGCAGCTGTGGCTGCCGGCGCAGTCCCTGCTCTCATCGGCCTTCTGATGGATGAGAGAGCTAGGATCACAGATGATGTGTTGGCGCTGCTGGGCCTGCTAGCTGGTTGTGGTGAGGGGTTGAAGGAGATGAGGGAGAATAGAAGGCGGCTTGTGGGCATTCTTGTCGATTTGATGAGGTTTGGTTCTCCAAAAAGGAAGAAGACAACGGTTGTGCTGCTGTTGAGAATGTGTAGTAATAATATTGATGGAGAAGGGAGCATTAGATGCTTGCAAGAAAACCTGTACAACATTGCTTCTCTTGGGAGTTTGGTTTCCGAGGGTGTAAAAGCCAGTAGGAAGGCAGATACCCTTTAGGATTACTCAACCGCCACGCTAGCAACAAAACTAGGAACATGCATGGATGCATGAAGAGTTTTTAGAAATTTCCCTAGGCACGAGGGTATTTCCGTCTTTTTCTCGTCATTTCGGACGGCCAGGCGTTGCTTTGTTGACGCCGTGAGGGCGCGGGGGGTAAAATACAAAGGTCGAAACTTTCAGAAGTTTAAAATGCTAATACCCAAACGTCGGGGTCTAAAATGCCAATACGCATAATTAGAGAGTCTATGGCGCAATTTTCCCGGCTTTTTATTTACATGGATTAAACTAAAATTGATTTTTAGCTTTAAATATTAGTTATTTCTAAAGAGGACTGATGTTAACTTGGGCTAAGTACCTTGAAAAATACATTTAAAATACATTTTTCGTTTTTTCTTTATACACTTATTTATCAAAGTATATTTAACATATAAACCAAGTTTTACCATTTTTGGATATGTGTATATATTTTTTTGACATTTTAAAATACCCCTATAATTCTAAGATGTCAAAAAAATATATACACATATCCAAAAATGGTAAAACTTGGTTTATATGTTAAATATACTTTGATAAATAAGCGTACGAAGAAAAAAAAAAGTGTTGAGTGAAACGTTTGTTTAACCTGGGCTAGCGAGATCATTCCTCACTTCTAAATTATGGTATTTTATTAAAAGCAGCTACTTTTTATATCAAATGCTGACAAAAATATATTTCATACAGATATTTAAATTTATCTACAAGTAAAATAGATATTAGTTTCCTTTAGCGCTAAATGCAGCCGATTCAAATAAAAAGGAAGAAGTATAATTATTGTTTTTTGAATTACAGTCCTCGTTCAATGCACATGGTTGCATTGGAACTTTATTGCATTCGAGATTCATTTAAAATAAGAACTTTATAAAAAGGACCCATTCCGGTGCAGATGGACCGCTCTAAAATGATTCCACATATATTAGATTACAATGAAATCTTATACAATCATTTATCCATATTAAAATCATACTTTAGAAAGTTTAGATGTTGAAAATATCACTTTAAACTTGATATTTTTATTAAATTATTTTATTATATTGATTTTGCACCATTTTTAGATGTGTATCACACATATGTTGGATTTAGATGAAAATTAGTATGCTAATAAAGTGGACAATTCTAAATACAATGGGTGGGGTAGATTTCCTATTTCATGATCATGTGGGCTCACAGTGCATGGACTGCACGGTAAAGTCACATGCACTGGATCATATTCCTTATAAAACAAATTAAAAAATATGTTATCAAGATTCAATCTATATATATATATAGGGATTTGTTCCCGTGCAGTCCGCTGTAAAATGGGCCCCACACATATTAGATCGCAATGAAACTTTATATAATCATTTATCCATATAAAAATCATACTTTAGACGGTTTAGATGTTAAAAATACCACTTTAAACTTAATATTTACATTAAACTATTTTATTATGTTGATTTTGTACCATTTTAAGATGAGGATCACACACATCTTAGATTTAGATGAAAATTGGTACGCTAATAAAGTGGACAATTCTAAATACAATGGGTGGGGAGGATTTTCTATTCATGATCATGTGGGGCCCACAATGCATGGATTGCACGGTGAAGTCGCATGCACTGGATCATGTCCCATATATATATATACACATGATGGAAAATATGATTTATAAAAGTGGAAAATTTGCAAAAATATCTACATAGTTTGACTATAATTGCAAATATAATAACTTAATTTCCAAAATTACAAATATACGTACATAGTTTATATATATTTATGAATATATCTATGCTATCACAATTAGGGGTGTAAATCGGGTCGGGTTGGGTTAAATTAAACCTAACCCAAATTCTGAAATCTCAACCCAACACTACTTTCAACCTTATTTTTCACACATTAACCTTACTTTATTTTAACCCTATAGAAATCGATTCGGTTTAATTCGGTTTAGGTTAGAAATTGGGTTAGTGAATATAAAATATTTAAATTTTTTTTGCTTAATTAAATCTACTTTAAAATATAAATTTATATCAAATAATAAAAATTAATCATTTTTATATGAATACTTTTCAATTTATGACTTATACAATAATATAATTACTAAATAATCTTATTTCAAAGTAATAATGTCTAATTAATTCTTATATATTATGTACTAATGTATAATAATTTTTTAATAATGTATTATATTTTACACTAATATATAAAATGAGGTCGAGTCTGATGGACAATCATCTACCAACACCAACTCGAGTCTGACGGACAATCATCTACCATAACTAACCCACTTTTGAAATCGGGTCATTTCAAATCGAGTTTTATTTTTTAAAAATGCCTAAGCCAACCCTATTATAAATCAGATTGGATTGGTTGAGTTACGGTTGAAACCAACCCTATTTACACCCCTAATCACAGTTCAATTATGGCGGATTCAATTATGGCTCCGTCATGACATACTATATTAGCAATAAGTGCAAACTGGACAGATTCGACCGGTTATTTGCAAGTTCTCGTTTGACAGGTACATAACCGGCTTCACCACCAAATCCAAGCCATCCACTGAGAAAAAATAGAATCATAAACACGAATTTTACAGGCTCGAGCGTCAAGGCTTCATCGTAATTCATCTCGAAGCAGTCCTTGGAAATAATTAGATTACACATTCACTTTCATTTTGCTAGTTTATTGACACCAAAAATAAAATTACAAATTACGAAGCCGAGCTTTCCTTTGTCAATTTGTAAATGCATATTGGCAAAAAATAATTTTTTTCAAAAACATGTAGCGGAAAACCATTGATAGAACTTTAGTGAATTCTAGTTTACATATACCCATTTTGGAAATTAAAAAGAAAATTTACTAAAATCAAGACCATCACTGCTAATTTTCAACATAATTGTCAGCCCAGTTTGAACCGGAACTTCTTTCGAATTTGTCGGGGTTATTGGATTGAAAATTTTGAAATACGTTTAGCAGTATCTGGGATGCTTGCATCACATAGATTTCCTAAATTAAGATGCGAAAACTGTTATTAAGAAATGGATCTTAAATCATGCATTTGATCAATCAGACATGGAGAGGCCAACAAGCATTCAACCTTATACATCTTCTTCGTCGTCATCTCTTAAAAGATTTACAAGCCATTCCTTCAGGTTTCCATGGGAATTACAAGAGGAAAGGGTACAAAACGTCCTGGTTAAAATACAAATTTCTGCCACAAATTCAAGCCAAAATCAATAAGATTGGGTTATTGAGTCCTTCAACATGATCTGACCATTGAAGCTCAGCATGGGCATATATAGACTTGTTCCCAAGAAAGCAGCCTTCGAATTGCAGAAGCTTCAATTTCAAACGGACAGGTTGGTGACCTACTGACCTTGTTAGCTCTTTTCTTCTTCATTTCGGTACCCTTCGATACATGTGCACTCAAATGCTCGTGGATTATGGCTAGCCTGTGTGATTCAAGGAAACTCTCTCCCCTTTCTCAATCATGTGTTGCCCATGCCATAAGGGAGCCAAAATCGAGGTACTGTGTTTAGACATGGATCTCTCCCTCTTCAGGTTTAAACCAACTCATGCTGATATATTTACATCAACCATATGCGTTTGCATATTGAATCCATAAAGAGCAGACCTTTCTCCACAGACCATGAATTGAGCTTTGCCATGCAATCCTGCAGCAATTGAAAAGAATACAACACTGCCATCCTGCAAAAATGGCACATATGGAATGCATCTGATGAAGAAAGCCGCCACATGGCAATTGAAGGCGACAAAGAATGGAGGAAGCAATGAAGATCAGTTGAAGAAATATGTTGAATCAAGTACATCTTTTAAATCAAAATCTCCACGCTCTGGCAGCGGAGGGAATGTTAATGATGGAAATGACTTCTGGAAACTTTCCAACAGCTGTGAAAGAGCAAAAAACAATTTCAGACAGTCAAATTGTTTAGAGAGAGAGAGAGGGAGAGAACAAATGGCTACACTCACATTCTCCAATATTGGTGTTTCATAAAGTTCAACAAATTTCTCCCGAAGTATCCTGTTCATCTCTTCTACATCACATGCATGTGTCCAATATGAATCATGTACTCCTGCAAATCACAAATGGCAAACCAAACAATTGTTTAGAAGAATAAACCTACAGTCCAAGAGCAGTAACAAATGCACTTACCTGCAAAATTTAAGCCTGCTTTCTTGCAGGCAATTGCAGTCAGCATCATGTGGGACCCATCAAGGGAGTGAACAAAGTTTGGAGGGAAGGCTGTCCTCTGCCTCTTGCCCATGACCTGCAATAAATAGTGCGTTCAGCATGCATTTCAGTTTGTTAAGGACCAAATAGCTCAAAGTGGGTAATATTTAGATTAAGAATTATGGGAAACATCGAAAGTAGCAAGCATGTAAAGTTAGCACCCAACTGAAAATAAGAGCACAGCTTATCATGAATCTAACCTTCTCAGTCTCTTTTTTTAGCGTCAAAATTTGAAGAGATGTCTTGACCTGCATCATGATTAAGGAAAAAACTTCAGCCGCATACATGAAAAAATAAGCTCTGGTGTCATTGTCAAGACAATAAAAGATTATGGGATATGATTATACACAATAGTGTGTTAACTTACGTTGCAATGATGTAGGCCCCACATATGCTTTATTTTTGAAAATTTTCCTACACATCTATGGGCTCCGCTTAGATGGATCTATATAAATATTTTCAAAAAATTTTAGTTCATCTAGATGCATTTTTTGAACTTTTTTAAAATGAATTTAGGAGTTTTTTCAAAACAATTTCACTTTAAAGATGAAAAAAAAAACGTATTTAGATAAGATTTAAAAAAAAATTCGAAAATATTTATATAGATCCATCTAACTGGGATCCATAGATGTGTAAGAAAAAAATTCAAAAATAAAGCATATGTGGGGCCTACATCATTGCAACATAAGTTAAATAACTTACACACTATTGATTATAATCATATCCCAAGATCCAATACATGTCAGACGGAAACATGAAAGAATAAGCTATTATTTAGTTTGTGCAGACAGACCAAAAGAACCAAAAGATGATAGGGGAAACAAATGACTTAAAAGGTCTAAGACTCGGTAGAGTCCAACATTGCTTGGTTGGACAAAGGACCACTTTCTGGTCATTAGATTTGGCTGCCCTAAGTAATAAGCTGCTTTACATGTTTTTCGGAGAGCACTTACAAGGTGTCTTCCTAATACACGATATGGTTGAACAACTGGAAGTCCAAGAGGCGTCATCCACTGTACTGGCTGATTTTCTGAAGCAATTATCTGTTCAAGATTCAAGTTCAAGAGTTAGCATCCATATGAAAGTTGCATTGAATATAAGGGTAATTTTCATATATACCCACATAGTTTGCCCGAAATTGCAGATATACCCACATGGTTTCACGAATTTACATATTAGCCCCACAGTTTCATCAAAATTACATATAACCCCCATATTAACAGCTGCTGTCAGATACAAGGTAATGGGACATTAGTCAATTATCTAATTTCCAAAAACACCCTCGTGGGTCATATTATCTTCGAGTATTTACCGACTCATAATTGTGGATTCACAGGGACGCATGGCTTCCATGCAAAGGCAAGATCGCCCAACAAATAACGATCATGGTGAGGGATGACTAGCCCACTGAGTAAGAAGAGAGAGAGAGAGAGAGAGAGAGAGAGAGAGAGAGAGAATGGTTGTTCAATTTCGTCTCTCATATTTTACTTCTTGCCTTAACGTAGATAATGAAGCGGTGATTCTCTACTGTTGTGCCACTTTAATCCCCTATGTGAAATCTTATAAGTCCCATTGTCGTCCCACAACACAACAACGTTGGCTTGGATTGTCTCCGCCCCTTTTTTGAATCTGGCTGTCGTACACCTCCCCCTTTACAACTGCGCTTCTGGCGTGAACCGGGCCGCCATGCTGGGGGTCAACATATGGTTCTTTGCAGCGCCAGTTGATCGTCACTTCTTTTCGGAATCTTGGTGCAGACGTTAATCACAAGATGAAGCACCAACAGATGAAAATGTCTATTATTAAGAAATCTCAGCCCAAGCCACCTGCTAGGGTGGAAGAGTGCGGCAGACGAGGCACCATTGGGGAGTGATTGCAGAAGACATGATGAGAAGGAAAATTTTGATAGCGATGACATGGATGGGGAGCGACCTACGGATGATTCCAACTAAGTTGAGATGTGGACGAAGCCTCTTCAGCGTCTGCCTAAATAGAGCAGACCAGAAGGTGTGCCTACGCTGCTAGCTGAACAGAGCGGACTAGTGGGTGTGCTTATGCCGCTGACAGCCACCACTCGAGCATCGTCTCTCAGCGAGGACAGCTTTGTCAAACCATGCCTGGCTTAGGAGCAACCGTCTGTTCTAGCATCTCTATTTGTGAAACAGATACGATTATTGCAGGACCAGATGAGCTTGCAGCTCTACAAGCTGAATATCTTAGTCAGGGAGGAAAGAAAGCACCGGCCAACCATGGAGGTGCTAATGTTGGATTCCAAGATCGTCATGGCCAACCAAGCCGACTACAGGCTTGATCATTCGGCTGAAGTAGGCAACGACAATGTGAGAGTATGGGATCCCGACAAGAAGTTGTGGCACGAACAGAAGCATGGGATGCTGGATCTGGGTGGAAAGGCAATGCTAATAAAGGCAGGCCAGTCTGGACAAATCTGGGTTCCCAGTGGCATATAAGCAGTGGGAGATTTGTGCTCAGAAATGGTGGTGTATTCAGCCAACATTGCCTTGAACGTCATTCAAGGTGGTGTCGAGAAATCATGGGATTCAAATGGAATCACCAGGATAGCTGTTGCGAGCAAATCGGAACTGAGGTCTGTCAATTTGTGTGAGGCTACTAGGCGGTTGTCTCAATGAAACCATTGGAAAATTCCACTGGCAGAAGACAGCTGGCGAAATTGTGGGTTGAGAGAGGCTAGGAAGCATCATGGCCACGGCTGCATGCTTTTGCAAGTGACTTCCAGCAGCCACGGGATGATGATGAGAGATGTGGGCCGATGATGGAAACAAGGTTGTAGAAAGCTTCGACTTGGAAGCCATGAAGGGCGAGTTCATATGGTGTGCACATGAGGTGGCAATGGGCACAGGTGAGCTCCTGAGATCACTGCAATTTTTTATGGATACATGAAGGTGTTTTGGGAAACCAAATAATTCACTAACGTCCTTATACCTTCTATTTGACGGAAATCCTTAATATGGGGGTTATATGTAATTTTGATGAAACTATGTAGGGGGTAATATGCAATTCGTCAAACTATGTGGTTATATCTGCAATTTTGGTTAAACCATGTCGGTATATATGCAAATTACCCTAAATATAATTGTAATTTGCACAATAAAAACTTTAAAAAAACCCAATAATGCACAAAAGTAAACACATAAATAACACACGTAGCATCCCTTCAGACAAATGGTAAATGCTCGTATCATAGGTACTGCAAAAGAGATCAACTTCGCAAACCCTGAAAGAATACCAATTGCATGTCCATACGACTTTCAATTCCTTAACAATGAACTGCAGATGGTCACATGCTTTCAACCATCAGTCCCAAAAATTCATTAAACAGAATAGGCAATCCCCTGCTTCATGTTGATAATGACAATAGATTTTCCTGGTTGATGTGAATGATTTCTCCATATATGCATGCAAGCATCAGTTGGCAATGGTAAAACTCGAGGACACTCAAACCATGGTTCCCAGCCCAATGAGTAAATGGAAAATATATTTTGAAAATGATGCAGATGATAACTTGCCACTGCAACCATGCATTGCAAGCGCTATGGTTGGCGGCCAGGAGGGTCTGAATTTCTTAATAGGTAACAGATTTGTTAAGTATAGACCTCCTTACAGCTTATCAATATGATCATCATAAGCTAATCTCTAAAATCCAACCATACACAAAAAAAACAAACAACAGATGCCAACTCTAAATAAATATTATCACTTCAGATCAATAATAACAATATTGATTATCATCATCATTATCTAACAGCCATGAGCAAGAACAAATAATGAACACCATCCAATAATGTTGAAGAAATAGCATGCACAATTGTGGAGGTTCAAATCTGGTAATCAAGGATCAAGGTGGGAGGACTGCTCGCAGTGCATGTTTCAATGGAATTTATATGACAGTTTAGTTAACGATTTGACATTTATTTTTCCCAAAATATTAGCAATGTACCTTAGCACAATCTCCAAGCCAGCTCATGATACCACGTGCAGCTTGGAACATCTCTTCCAATGCAGTCAATGTAACCTGCTCAATAAGTAAATAGCATGAGAATATTTCCATCATTATGACCACTTCATGACTTTTAGGAAAAAGATTGGTTTCTTGATGCATTTTGAACATAGCCACCACACATAAGCTAGTCTTGTAAAAACCAGATCCACCAAGGAAGCCTAAAGATTTTAAAGCATCACAACATTGCCAGTTATGTGCTTACTTTTGCTGCATAACAGGATGCAGCAAATAGCTGCCTTTCATCTGCAATGGCGTCACGTTCCATCAACCTCCTTTTGATTTGGTCACGAGCCCCAATATAAGTGACACCATACACTGACGTCATCACAGTTTGCTTCACCAGCTTTCGATCAACCTACAATGAATCAAAGTAATTATTTAATTTTGTTAACAGTCAGTCTCATACGCATACTAGTGAAAACGATGACAGCTAGCATATCTTGTCTATCTAAACATGTGGATCCTGAAGGTCTAAAAAAATTCAGTTTTCCTAAAACATCATCCACGCATGGAAGCGGATTCCTCGCAGGTGTAGCCCACATTTCATAAATGATGAAAAACATACAGAACTTGACCCTTTGACACTGGTTTGGTGAAAAGCTAAATACCCTCATACCTTGGGTCCCAACAGATGGATAAAACAATGTAACTTCTTCCAGGTTTTAAAAAAAAAGAAAAAAAAAAAAAAAAGTGACATGCTATCAAACTCACCTGACCTATCAAAAGCTTGGCATGAGCTGCGAGAGGTTCTTTTGCAGGATCCTTTTGTGCATCCCTCTGCATGATTTCCATCACTCTAAAACACAAGGATCAGTGTATAAACGAAAATTACTGAACCACTGAATACAAAACAACAAGGAAGGAATTCCATCCTCAGTCCGGAAGAACTGACCATAGATTTTTCAAATTGATGAACAAGTGAACTGTACTCAATAACCATCCCAGAAAATTGATTGTGCGTGTTTAACGTACAAAATGAAGGAAATGCAAGACTTTCCATACATAATAAGTTATGTGATGATTCCTTCCAAAAAATAACGGTTGCATGCATAACTTGGACTGATCAAAATGATACACTGTTCAATAATCTAAACAGTCAGGCACATTACGATATTCAGCGATCTAAACATACAGTTCTTTGTCTGGAACATTATTGGAAGCACCATGCAAGGAAATAGCCTACATAGGAGAGACTTCTAGAATGAAAGCAAACAATGATCTAAACATACAGTTCTTTGACCGGAAAATTATTGAAAGCACCATGCAAGGAAATAGCCTGCATAAGAAAGACTTATAGAATGAAAGCAAACAAGTTCAATAAAAGGCCACGAATAATGGGCGCCACCAACACATAAACCAGATTCACATGCTTTCCCATCATACTATGGGCCACCATATAAGGAACTCATAAACAAAACTAAGTCTTGACATTAGTTTTTAATGGATAAACACATGCTGAACCAAAGAATGTGAATTACAGAATCAGCAGTGCCAATCAATACAATGCATGTATCAATATATCACGACGACATGGTTCGGAAACCTTGAATATGGCGACCTGTTCTATGGATTATGACAGCCTTGAATATTATCAAGATGGCAACATATTAACACAGTGGACTAAAAAAGATCACACTGTAATCACTCCACTGTTCCAATAAAAAATAATTCAATCAAACAGTGAATGAAACATTTGAATGCGAAATATATTATTTTTGCTGCAAATAGACTGTTACACCAAGCATATCAATAAATATGACAATTCGAAAAATGTGCCGAAAAGTATGGCAAGCAACCAATATGTTTCCTGATGAGGTGTTCCAACTAAGCACTACAATGCACCTGAAAGAAATCCTTTAAACTAAAGCATGCTAGCAGCAAATGGAGAACAAACCAGGGAAGTTGAAGCAAGCATTTTTGAGCAATTAGACAAGGCAACATACCTAGCAGCTATGCCAGAGTAGACATCTGCAGGCTTATCACCAGCAACCAAGTTTACGGCAGTCGCTCCCAACTGAATAAAGCAGTTCAGTCATTCAGAAGACAGGTCACAAAGGCATTGAAAAAAGCCAGGGGTACATTTTTCAAAGAATGAAAATAGACAAAAAAGACAAACACATGCACAACTGCATGGATCTATGAATGCAATATTATTATCTATTTATTCGCAAAAGTAATTTCTTTTCTTTTCAGAACACGGAAATCCAATAGGCGATCAACAAGTTTTCAGAAGAAGGCAGCAAGAAGAAAATACAATGCATCACTCCATTTTCTTCATTTCAAAAATCATGACTGTCATTGGTTTATCTGGATACACCAAAACCACCCAAGGTGACTAGATGTACACTAATATTGGCATTTTCCTGAAGCATATCTTGCCATGGCATCACTGCAACATAACTTGATTGCTTATTGCAGTAAAATTTACAACAAAGCAGATGACCTAAAGGCTGCATGTATGCTGAATTTCTGATTAAAACAGCTATCTCCAACAAAAGCAATAGAAGATTCTCTCAGGTGAAAAGAAACATAAAGACTCATGCACACAATTACTAGGTTATTTACACACTTGATGGGATTTTTAAATCTTATCCACTGCTTATGCAAGATCATGAACTCTATTTTAGAGTCCAATATTGAACAAAAATTTATGACAAATGCAAGCAGACTAGCTAATCATAACAATCTTCATGGAATATTTGGACTCGTACTTCACTTTTCTTGAATTTACAATGCTAATTGTTTCTCCAGTTTTCTCCAATTGCACCATCTATCAAACAGCAATCTTTGTTACATTAACGGATGACAGTTGGAATTCACACAACTGATGAAGTATGAATTAATATTTCCAACAAATGAGCAGAGACCCACTAATGAAATGGTTTAGGTTACCTTGTCTCTCCCAAGGGCAGCATAGTGTTGTAAGCCATTACAAGAACCATCCTGGAAAAGTGGGAAAATCAGCAGAACTTTTCTCAGATCACTCTAATTTATGAAAGGCAAACTATCAAAATTCATCAACCACAAGCCATAAAAGGAAAACCTAATTCATGCCAGTCAGCCATCCACGCAAGGAGATATGCTTTTAGATTAAAATGGAAGTTTAAGAACTATTCTGCTGGTCTTTATGTCAGAAGTTATATTTCCTTAATAAAAACACAACTTAGACTGTATCACGCACACACACAAGCACACACACACGCACAACTTAGACAACTCTATATTTTTCACAACTCATACATCTACGCCATTTGCAGTGTAGATCAAAACCATAAATGATAATCATATGAATCTGGAGACTGGAGACTATCATGCTAAATGGCTGCAAAATTGTATGGTGTAAAAATTAGGCCTGCTGTTAAAAAATGCAAGCTGGTTAGCAATGACAAACCACATCCTTGTCATTCGGATGTCAGGCTGCAAATCCAGGATTGTGGCAAGCATTTTGAGGTTATCGAGGGATAAATAGTGTCCCAAGATGATTTATCATTCCACAAAATCCAGATGAAACAGCTAAATTTCTTGTTTTTGTTTCAAATCCTTATCCATTGTTCCTGCCATATGACCACGCGGAGCAGCAGCAGCAACAAACAAACAAACGAACAAAACAAAAAAGTTAACGGTCACAGATCCATAGGCTAACCAGAATAACGGGTCACATGAAGAAATTATACACATAGGCCATCAGATAATTAGAAGTGTCACCTGCTTGAATATGAATCATGCTGCTTTTTAACCATTGGTTTAGCTTGTTGCCTGTAAAGTTAATATGCTACAGTTTGAATGGCTAGAATTCTTAACTAAGGGCCATCCAACAGCTGCCAGATAAATGGCCATCATTACCCATGTGATTGTAAAGATGCTCAGCACAAACATAACCCAGCTCCCACATCTCGCTATGGAGGAAACATTCTTAAAGATTCCATAGAAAATTACCTGATGCACAGGAAGGTGTGAGATGGTAGTCTCTGGCGAGGAGCTCCTTAATGCTTCAGCAAGATTGATGCAGACAGCTAAGCACTGAAAAGGATCCTCAGCACCCAGCCACCATCTCCTACCTTCAAGTGGTCGATCAGCGGAATCAAATACATCATCCAAGTGATTCTCAGTAAATGCTACTCGACCATCATAAGAAAGCTTGTCAACACCACCAGCATATAAATTAGCCAGATGTATCTTCAACCAACATAAGCCTGACTTCCCCAATGGACGTCCCTCTGCAAACTCAAGAATACCACGGCATAAATCTGAGCCAAGATGGTTCAAGTATGGATGCATTGGATATGCACGTCCTCGGAAATCTAAATTGTGAGGATAGAAAAATCCATCTTCATCTTTCATTTTCCGAGCAACCTGTTCCGTGTAAGCAAAATCAATATACAGTTTGTTTCAGCTCTTTACAACCAGAAGAAACCTGGCAAAATTAAACAGTACAACTTCTTACAGCTAGTTTAAGTTCTACATCACACCGCTGGGAATGCCTTTCATTGTTTGCCTTTTTCACTGCTTTAAGTTGCCACTTCCACTTCCTAATTTCAGCTTCATCTTCAGTGATAGGCTTCTCTGGTAGAGGAAGCTACGAGAAAAAGAAGAGAGAAGTGTCATGCACGGTTCTTCAGTAGACAAGTAAATGCCTCATTGTATTAGTAATGCATTTGATGACAATGAATGCTTAGAAAAGGGATAACTCGGCATGATGGATATGTACATCAACTCGCCTAATCAAAGGCATTCTCTATCTATATGGGGAGCCTGCCATCAAATTGATGAGCTCAAGCACTGAACCATATTAAAACAATTCTACTATGACAAAACAACTAATTCAGTAAATATATTTTTAAAAAAAATCTTTTTGAACCTGTAATTGGCAAATCATATTTGAAAGCTGCTATTAGGAAAAGCTTAACTTACATCTTCCCGATCAACGAGGTCAGCAAGGCGGCCACCACCTGCCCATACTCTGTCTACTACATTGAGTACTCGTTTATTAACCCTCCACTTTGTATTCCCAAGTGCATTCAGTGCCTGCAAAGCATATTCATAAAACCAGAAGCATCCAAGAGACAGATGAAGACATGAAAAGATATACAAATAAATATTTAGGAAGAGTGCAGAATATGCTGTCATTCTTACGTGTATATTCCTTCAGCTGTTAAGCTTTTGGAGTATTGGTTTAATCACCAGCATGGCCTTAATGCACAGCCAGGTAGCTAATTGCTTGGGTTCATGTTACATGGATTTGGAAGCACGTGTTAAATTCGTTGGTAAACACTTGGGTAAAGGTACAGGGAGCAGAAGATTTCTGGTGTTTTTGTCTGTTCTTTCACTTTAAGGCAATAAGTTACTAGCAAAGTGACATATTCAAAACAAGGCATCAACCACATCTGAAGCAGTATCACACAGATGACATCTCACATTATGCAAATATCTGTTCATTCATCAATTATATCAAGGAATTATAGACAAAGAAAGGTATAAGCAAATTAATTATCCAACCTCAAAAATGAGTTGCATTTGCTCCTTTGGTGTTTGTTTGATCGCTTCACGCTGTTGTCTGACTCCATGTGTGCGCATGATATAAGATGGTAAGAACAGATGTGCTCCTCTGTCATATCTATCAAGATTTAAACAATTACAGCTGGTTACAAAGCTAAGGAAAGTAGGAAAACTGTATATGTGGCCACAGTGTTTGCATAATCTTTTAAAAAAAAACGTCAGCACTAATATCATCAGTCACATTTTCATTTAGCAATATCAAAGACAAATTACAGGCAACAGAAACCTAATTTTTTGTACAGTTATGAGATAATTTTCAGTATATCGTATAATTATTAATGTTCTCTTGAGAATTTTCAGAAGAATCTCATAAGACAATACATAAATGCAATTCCATCAACTGCAACCAATTCAATTGAATGCAATTTTCGTGAATTTTACTCAAAGCAAACAACAGAATTTGAAACCCCTACAAGAAAAGAGATCATAAAAAAGTCCCTAAACAAAGAGGTGAAGCAAATTTAGAAGTTGATGAGTTAGATGAGATATAGTGAAGACACTTATGGGCTGACTATCATGTTTGATGTGTGAACAAATCTGTTCTGATCATTTATAATTAATTTTATGGTATGCTGCATAATTCATCATTAGTGACTAGAATCCTGCAGGGGGGAAAACTGAAATAATTCAGAAAGTAAAGGCCAAAATGACCATACCCAATCCAGTTATTTGGGGGCACCAGCATTGGCATGTAAGGGATGACCATGTGCCTTGCCTGCAAAACAAATAGCATCGCCAATGATGTACAATGAAAATAAAATGTCAAACACAAAATACTATTTATATACTGCAGCATATCTCAAGAACTTCAAGAATTCATGCAGCACCCAGTGACATCTAATCTAATATATGATTTGAATTGCTAATCAAACAAATACATACAGTTCTATCCAGCCCTTTTTGAACAAGTGGATCACATTCTATGACTCCATATCTTCTGCTCCCTTTTCTGTTCAGAAAGTATCATTAGCAACAAAATAGATATATATTTATTAAACCCGACAAAATAAAGATGCCTTTTTTATTTGGGAAAACAGCGAAAAACTCTTACTGTGGTTGCTCTTTCGAAACAGTTCTAAGGAAGTGCCTGAAGGCAGGCCGAATATCAGGAGGAGAATCCTGTTCAACTCGAGGTTGAATGTAGGCAGTCTCTATCAATAACTCAATAAGGCGACTCCCAACCTAAAATGAGGAGAATATCATTTTCACATGTACCAGTATTAAAGATCATTCAATTCAATAGTTCATTCCTCTAAAATTTGATCAGTTTAGGGGTAGCTTTCACATGATTGCAGGTACAGTTCTAGAAGCAAGCAGCCAGCAATCTATCTTAATAGAACCAACAATTCTCATACCAGAGACTAACAAGTTCCATTTTCCAGCACTTTCTATGATGATACAAACCTTAGCTTGGTCCTCATGTCCCCATGGCCTAGAGTTATCCTGGCTCTTAACAATTGTCCTCACTTGATGCAGCTTCTGTTTTTTCATCAAATTTGTAACTCTATTCCTCAGAATTTGTTGCTTTTTTTCAACAGCATCAGGTTCAACTTCATTTTTCTTCTCTTTGGAATTTTTTTTCTTGGTATTTTCCAAGAATTTGTGAATCCTAACCTGAATCATCCATTAAAAAAATTAATATCTATAAATTAGTAAAACAATTTACATGCTGAACCGTGGCTAGAAGCTCAAATGGGAGTTCTAAGAATTTCACAGACAACGATTTCAGTTTTTTTGGGAAAAAAAATTCGGGAAAGAAAAAGTTTATAGGCTGAAAAAGAAAACAAAATATACCATAGGGGAAAAAGCTAATGGGCTGACCACTCAATGGATTTGAACTTCATAGAAAGGAAAATCCATTTTTCAAGGGTTGATTTACATGTACTCTTCACAACCCCAGTGCATAAAGCTCCCACAGATTGCAGGTCCATGGAAGGAGAGCCACCCATTTTATCCTTGTTTTATCACAAGAAGATGTTTCCCATGATAAGCACACTTCATAATGACCTTACTTTTTTCACCACTGCCTGTGTGTTCGATCTCTCCTATTTACTCTTAACTGAATTCACTTTGTTGCTGCTATTATCGCTATATTGCTAACATCAATTTTCCTTCCATTCAATTCCCACCAAGCACACCCATTCTACCAATCAACCCTAAAAAATGGATTCGGCAGAAAGCAGAAATCAGTGATTTCAAAACATTAAGAAGCTGCATTTAACCTATCCCATCAACAACCTATAACATTTGTTGTGATACTCGAAACTTAGGTCCAACCAAGTTCATGTGCCAGCTTCATGCATTACATTCTTTTACATTTGAACTTGACCATTTATGGTCCAACCCATTTCATGTTGCCAGCCTAACAGAATCTAGTTACATTGACCTTAACATCATTTGCTTTTGACTATTCCTTCCATTGCTTCATATGAACAAACTAAGGCAGATAGTACAGACCATGATACATAAGCTAGATTAACTGAAAGCTGCAGATCTGTTTGCTGGTCTTCGTATCTCCAACTGAAGGAAAAAAGAAGACAACTGGCAGCACATGAGGTAACAAAAGTAACACTCGTTCTAAATTAAAAGACAATTCAGAAGTAAATCAGAACTCAACAGTAAAACATAACGACAAATTTACAAGACAAAAAAAAAAAAAAGCTGAAAAACTGTTCATTATACAATGAAAACTGAGAAAATGGGGTACCTTCTAGGCCGTTATTGTGATAGAAAACTTATTACCATGTTTAAAAGTTATTTGAATGAGGTAACTAATACGAGACAAGAAGAAACTAAACAATTCGCAATTGCATTCACAATTGAATTTTGAAGATAAATATGTTCTGAATTAAGCAAAATTTAAAGAGATGGTGGGGGGTGCGGCCAGTTCAACCCACCTCCTGCTCGATGGCTTCGCCAACATGACAAGCTGCCTGGATCACCCTGGCGCATCCATGATTGTTCCCAGTCATCAATAATCCCATCAGCTTATGCATAGTGATGACAGCCATCATCTCTGCCGGCAACAAATCAAAATACATGGCATATGATGCTTTGTTCTTCCCTTCTCTACACAACTGCTGCTCCTTTACTATCGCATCCCGCAGGGGCTCAAACCACCCCAAGAAGAGGGACTTCATATATGGCAAGTTCGGGGCCAGCTTGTGCTCGCACATATCCGCGAGAAGCTCCTTGTATTCCTTCGCTGCCTGCTCCCAAGCCTCTGTCTCCATCTTCACCTGCCTTTTCCGAAGCAAGAACATCTTTCCTCTCTTAATCCCACTCAGCGGCGGGACTTGCTTGATCCCATTAGGCGGCGGTTTGTGCTGCTGCCAGAATTCACGCGCATCCCGAACTACAGCGCTCTCTTCCTCAGCATCTGTTGAAGATGCCGCCTCGGCAACCTGGGCAACACTCGCAAAACCCATAACTGGATTCAACTGGTAACTAATACCAAATCGGCTTCCAAAATGCGCACCAAACGACGGAAATTTGGTCATTTCCGTCTTCGACCGACGTCTGGCACCCGAACATCGATCGGTTGCTGATAATTCGCTATCCCCGCCAATACCCGTATCAGAAAACACGGAACTTACAAAAGGGAGTGTATCAAAACATTGAGCTTCGTCCGGAATCAGCGAAGAACCTCGAAACGACGAAGTGGGAGACGACGAGGCAAGCAGAAGAGATGGTTGGCTGAAAGGAGGAATATTTTTCGAAGAGACGCCGCGCTTTGAGATAATGCGTAGCATCTTCGGCGGTTCGGAGTAGGATTGGTTGGGTTTTGGGGTTTCGAGAAGGAGCTTGGGGTGGCTGGAACGATTGGTGGGGAAGATGATGGAAGAAGTCAAGCTGCCGCAGCACATGAAATTGGGCGGTGTTGGCAGGTAGAACGAGGAGGTGAGAAATGCAAGAAACTGAGGGATCGAGATGGAGGATTAAAAGTCGGTTTAAAGAGATTTGACGCCATAACAAATAGAGATTAGAGCGGAAGGGCTAGCGGGTTGAGGGGGGCGCAGCAGCAGCAGACGCCTTAAACCCTGCCAAAACCTTCTCCTCTTTCCGCCGTCGAGGTTTTGGAAAGCAGAGATTTTTGCATCCGAGTGTGCAGCAGGCACGTTTGGCGGTGGGCCCCGCATCGAGGGATCCGGACTGGTCGGTCCGCTGCGCCCGACAAGGGTGCAACTTGGGCAGCCTGACATGGTGAGAGCCATGGTTCTGTTAGCACTTAGCTTTTACTAAAAAGTTTATTTGCTAAATTTTTTTATTTTTTAAAATTTTAAACATAGAGGTCTTTTAACCATTTTCAATGGTTCAAAATTACTAAAATAATTTTATGTTTGAAAATCTTTTAAAAGTATATGCACATCTTCAAAAATGATAAATTTTAATTCATATATTAAATGCACTAAGATTAATAAGCTTATGAAAAAAGAAAAAAAATTAAATAATTTTTTTAGGGTGTGTTTGGCAATGAGAATAAAATATCTAAGTTAAAACTTTTCAATCTAAAACCTTTTCATTTTTTATAACTACCTTATTTTAAAATTATTTCTTCATATCTTCTTATACAACTACTCTATTCTTTAACCATTTTTATACAATTACTCATACAACCAACCTATATATTTTAATATTATTCTTTTTATTCCTCATCATTACCTCTATCATGTCATATTATTTTCTATCAATTTAATAACTTTCACACAAAAAAATTTCATCCAAAAATTTCATCACTTTTCAAATAAACCCTTAACGTGGACCAAGTACTTACTTAGATGAGACTAACTTAATCGCCGAATGATCTTTTACGACCGGTCGGAAATGCCCGGTCAAAAAATATATATTTTTATTTATTTTTTTAAAAAATATTTTTATAAACATGTTAATCTAGTTATATTTAAATACCCCTGTATTTAAAAATCCAAAATAAATATATATACATGTCCAAAAATGGTAAAACTTGGTTTATAGATTAAATATAACTAGATTAATATGTTTATAAAAAAAAATTTCAAAAAAAATTTTAAAAAAAATATTTTTTGACCGGTCGTAAAAGATCGGGACTCAACTTAATCATACCTTAATTACTAATATATATGAATCGTGATCATCTTCGATCGACCGGAGATGGGCATTGTTATTGACTACCCCTGTGAACCGTTTGATCACGCATGCGTGTTTATGATCGTTGGATTAATGTCAAGAAAACTGCCGCAGATGGAAGCAATTAATGCAGAGAAATTTTGCTCACCTGTCAGGCAAACGTTGTGCCTGCTTTGAGCCCTCATTTCTTCCTCTTTTAGTACATCTCTCTCCTCCATCATGCTATCTTATTGTCAGTCAATCTCCCTCCCACGTGATCTCGACTGCCCCTCGCTTGTCTTCTCCCTCCCTTCTCTCGCATGTTCTCCACTTCTTTCTCTCTCTCTCTCTCTCTCTCTCTCTTTGCATCTCCTTGCTCCTCCCTCATTTCTTCTCCGTTTTCATGCACCTCCTTCTCTTGTCTTCCTCGTTTAATTAAAACTCGCATATTTCGGCAACATGGGGAATGACCCTGGTTTTCTACCTCTCTCAAAATTCTCACTCGTGTATTTCTATTTCGTAATTTTAGAAATGTGTTTATAATTGTACTCCACTACAAACAAAGAGAGCTACTTTAGCTTAGCTAGCTATTCCTTATTATGGAAGAACAGTACTATTATTTCATTAAGATGTTTTGGACCGAAAGCATATCATCAAAATATGCTAATTTTGGTAAATAATAACAAGAAGAGCAAGAAGTATTTCATTATCCATTCAAATCCTCCTGTGATCTTCATCCTTTGCACATTCCTGGCCGCTCCTGATTATCAAGGCCTAGAATCCTTAAAACAGACAAGGAGCTGAAACTGACATCACTCAAACTTTTCCTTATGCAGAACAGTTGCGAGGATTTGTTGGAATGGCGAAGGCACTCTAGATCGAGCTCTCAACCTTCGAATTTGCCCTGCTACTTCTCTTCAGTAGTTGCATTGAGAAGGACACCCTCAAACTCACTCGAAGACGAGTGACAAGATGAGGAGGAAGAGCTCGACGAAGTTGGTTTCTTATTTTTTATTTTTTCACACAAAGCTAATCCTAAATTATCGACTTGAGCCCGTTGTGCCTGGCTTTGTTAATGACTTTCTGCGACATCTAGCAAAAAATCAATTATATATTATCAAATTTATCAATGGAGGAAAGAATTTATTAGTTATATATCAAACTGAAATCTAGCACGCAGAGATTAACAGTTTAACAATAGGGCAGCAGGCGGGAAGAGGAAAAGAAGAGAGAGAAAGAGAGAAGGGGGAAGGAGGAAGAAGATGTTGAAACGACATCGATGCCAAGCTGTGCTGCGGTGACGACAACAACGATGTGTAAGCAGAAGAAGACACATGGAAACATAGAAAAAATGGGGAATGAGCAAGGAGAAGCAGAGAGAGGGGGAGATAGGGAGGAGGGAGAAGATGAGAGAGGGGCTGAGATCATGAGAGCAAAGGGAGGGAGGGAGGGAGAGAGAGAGAGAGAGAGAGAGAGAGAGAAGATGGGAGAGGGGCAGGCGAGATTGCGTGGGAGGAAGATTAGCTAGCGATGAAGCAGAGGGATGGAGGGGAGAGAGAGAGATGTTGAGAGAGGAAGAAATGAGGGACCGAAGCAAGCATGGTGCCCGCCTGACAAGGCCCTTGGGCAAAAATTAGTTGAATTAATTACTCCCATTTGCAGTAATTTTTTTGAAAATACTCAATAAGCCATAAACACACTCGTGCGATCAAACGGTTCACAAGGGTGGTCGACAACAGTGCTCATCTTCGACATCTCCGACTAGTTAGAGATGATTATGATTCAATATACATTCAAATATATCTTTCATGAAATATGATCTATATTTAAAAATATAAAATATACCTTTTAAATATATACATACTTGTTCAATGTATCTATTATTTTTTTATGGAAAAAGATGGGTTTCCAACACATCCCTCTAAAACAAATTCTTGAGAGGGTGAGGAGGAAGCTCTAAATCTTCATTAAAGAAGCTCATGTCTTTACACATAGCATTTGAGATACAAATAGGAGACAAGCCCGTTAAAGAACATGAAAAGAGTTCCTGTTTCAATTCACACTCCGCTAGTGCATGAGCCACGACATTAACATTCATAAAAGCCATGGAAAAAACACAACCGTTGTCCTATTGACTGTAGGCTTTTATCATTTCCACAATATGGCGAATGCTGGAACAGATGCTACATTCTTCTGGGAAAACCAAAAAAGGATGAGGGAGTCGGTCTCAATGATGACATTTGAGAAATGAAACTCCTCTACTCATCTTATAGTTAACAACTTACCTTGAGATTCAATCCAAAGAGGGTCTTCCCATGCCTAAGTTGTTGCAGATAAGAAAAAACCCTTGTCATCATAGATAACTACACTAATGCCAACCTTTCCTGAGCTATTAAGGAATCCACCATCAATGTTCACCTTTATCCAACCAAGAGCTGGAGGTTTCCAATAGATAATGCCCTCATTGAGTAAGTAAGAGCTATGAGATTGAGCTTTAGCTGAATCCTACTAATGCAAAAGGGCGAAACATCTGTTGAAAATATCAAAGAATATGGGAGAGTGACCTATTGTGTACCTTTGGTTTCTAAAATGTCATATCAGCCAACATGTAACAAAAAATGTTCTATACTGAGTTTTATTAATAGAAGACAACCACAAGAGGAGGGTACTAAGACTAAGATTTTCGTCCAAACTTTGGTGGGATAGGACCCTTAGATGGTGACCATGGGTTGGAGACGCGACTAAGCACTCACAAAAGAGGTGGTAAACATCTTCATTGTCAGACCTACATAGTGAGCATATTAGATCAAGCTAAACACCTCTACGATTGAGATTTACCTTGGTAAGGAGGGCATTTTTTATTAGTCTCTAGCCAAAAATGAGAATTTTGGCAAGTTTGAGCCTGTAAAGATGATGGATTGCCACTCTATAAAAAAAGATGATGGATTGCCTCCGAAGTAACATTGTTGGGAATCCACCTTAGCATTGCCATGAACAACCCAATATGCATATTTGACTATAATTTTCCATCGGTTCATAAGGCTAGTAGATAAAATCTTTAACTTCCTGCTAGGGAATTCAAATGCATCTAACTATGTTCCACCCAGCCTCTCCTACCATAATCTTTACTACTACCTCATGCGACAATCTCCGGGCTCTGTCAATGAAGTGAACCACCTTAATATCTTCGTTTATATCCCTTGGTAGGGGCTAACTTTGTTGAGTTATATAGGTGTCCATCTATCCAAAAGAAACTTGATCATTTTTCCATCCCCCACTCTCCACATTCTTTCCTTTTGAAGTAGTTTAATGATATTTGAAAAGCTTCTTTAGGTGAAAAAAGAAGATGGAGTAGGATAGGAATTCCAAAATTCACTATCGTGGAAATACTTCGGCCCTAGGACTTTATAGCATAGTAATTCATTGTTCGTTGCTAGCCTCTTGTTTCACCAATAACGTTGTATTGAATGCAACTAAATCTCTAAAGTTTTACTCACCTCCTGAAGGCAGGAGTTTTGATTTTCATCCTTAGACTTTGTCCCAAATACGAGCCTTCATGTTTTGAAATTTTCTAGTTTTTGACTTGCCAATCCATACAGGGATACCAAGATAAATTTGAAGGGTCTTGCCTTGCACACAAAGTAACTACTTAACTTGTCTCTTCGTCTCAACTTTAATGTTCTTGTTAAAGAAGAGTGCTATTTTTTCCATATTGATCCTCTAACTTGTGCATTCTCCATAGGCCTGTAGAATTGAGATCAAGTGGCCTACCTATTCTCTATTAGCCTTAAGAAAGGGAAGAGCATTCTTAGCAAAGAAAAGATGGATAAGGGTTGGGCACCTCATATTAATCCCGAATCTGCTGATGTGGTTGGTTTGTTGAGCTATTCGGAAAAGGGTAGACAAGTCCCCACCTCAAAATAAGAAAAGATAAGGGGATAAAGGGTTCCCTTGTCTTAGACCACGCGTGGCTGTGAAAGAATTGGATTTTTGGCCATTGACTCCAACCCCATACATTGCAATAGAAATGTGGTGGTAGATCCACTCCATCCACACGTCGTCGAACCCTATCTTCCCAGTCATTAGGCAAATAAAATCTTATTCAACTCTATCATATGCTTTTGATATATTCAGCTTGACCACTGTATCTTCCCTCCTCTCGAACCATCTGTTTTTTAGAGAATGGAGAGTTTCGTACACGATGATCATATTGTTCAAGATAAGTTTACCCAGTACAAACACACTCTGGATGGAGGAAGTGATTCCTGGGAAGCATTTCTTCAATCTATTAGCTAAGACTTTGACAAGTATCTTAAATGTAACATTGCACAAGCTTATAAGTCTGAAATCCCCTGATCTGATAATTTATCTATTATTTAGTGAATTTAATAAATATATTTTAATATTACATTTTATCCCATTGACTCTAACTTTTTAAGTAAGATTTACAATGGCACAATAATTTTTAAATATAACATGAGCAAAACAAATTTGAAATGAAAATCATTAACAACACGACTTTAAGAAAATATAATAAGAATGGCTTCCAACTTAGGTAGGGTGAGCTTCTAACTAAGTGAATCCTAAATTAAATCTAACCACCTAAGTTGCAACTTAGCCATGCTTGCACCTTACATTATTTTTACCTTACTTGTATGAAGATCCCCTAGATTTAAGGTGTGTGGGAAGTCATAAAACTTTTGTATGAAAAATTTTTAGTGCAAAAGTTTTTGAAATAAGAAAAAATAATGTGATATAATAGAGGTAATGATGAGAACTAACTGGACTAAAGTTAAAATATGTTAGTTGTACGAATAATTGTGTAGAAATAATTAAAATATAGGGGTAGTTGTACAGGAAAATATGAAGAAACAATTAAAAATAAGGTAATTGTAGAGAATAAAAAGTTTTAGATTGAAAAATAGTTTGTGTAAACAACCCCACCCTAATTACCAGTTCTAAATCATTTTTTCTGATACAAAATATTTAATATTAAAGCAATTAATTTATTTTTTCACTTAAATAGAATATTAGAAATATATTTGTACTATGAGATAAAAAGGAACCCAATCCAGTGCACCCGGGTGCATTCAGCCTCAATGCACCCGGGTGCACTGCACCTATTTTTTTTTATTTTTTTTTGAAAATTTTTTTATACAATGGTTAATCTAGGTTTATTTAACATATGTATCAATTTTTACTATTTTTGGAGACTTTTAGATATTTTTTTAGATTTTTTAAAATCAGTGGCATTTTCGGTAATTTAAAATTACGAAAAATGCCACTAATTTTAAAAAATCTAAAAAAAATATCTAAAAATCTCTAAAAATAGTAAAAATTGATACATATGTTAAATAAACCTATATTAACAGTTTCATGAAAAAATTTTCAAAAAAAAATAAAAAAAATAGGTGCAGTGCACCCGAGTGCATTGAGGCTGAATGCACTCGGGTGCACTGGATTGGGCTCCAGATAAAAACGCCATCCATACGGATAAGAATACATGAAAATCTATACTCGCACGGTATATGTGACCCACGTGAGTCTGTCCGAGTACCCATTATATGTGATTTATCTTATCCTAATTGAAGATATCAATAATTTTTTATACTCCACCTTATTTTTTATTCGTGATTTTTTTAAACCTACCCTAGCAAGAGCAAGTCGGCTGCACAACCCTTAGGTTCACATTCGTTGATGTGATTTCGATGTAGATGTTCTAGAGTGATTCAGAAATAATTTAAGGTGTTCTAAATTTTTCACTGTTTTTCGAAAAATTTAGAATTGTTACAAGTGAATTACATGTCTCGATGGGGCCCACTTTGATGAAGAAGTCTAAACAAACCGTTCACCTTGTCTAACATCATTTGTTTCATGGGATAAGAAGTATTTCATTTGGATTCTTAGGTCGGCAGCACTTGGTTAAATATATAAGCTTATAATCGCCATACCTTCAATGTAACCTAATTACATATAAGCAATTTTATGTAACCCATCTATTCTTAAGATGTTAATCATGTAACCCATTAAGATATCAATGATTAATATAAAATTCAATCCATCGTTTAGCTAAGAGACTCAGTTTCATCTCAATCAAATATATGTGTATGCTATATTTACACAATTCATGTATAAATTAGAAAAAATATTTAACTCCATTCATATATGTATTAAAATGTAATAATACTTGATAAAATTATTTATCCACATAATTGTGATATTTTAAATGACTTAGATGTTTAAACTACTAATTAAAAATTAGAATTATTTCCAAATATATCCACGAAATTTGACTTTAATTCCAACTATACCTATTACGTTTTCAAATTTTCAAATATATTTACTATGTTTGCATTTAATCCCAAAAATACTCATTCCATCAAAAACCGTTACTTAAATTTTTTTAAATATCCAAAATACCCTTATCGTAAAATAATAAATAATGAAATAAATAAAAATAAAATAAAATTAAGACGCTTTAACTTTAGAATTCATGTGCAATTAGGGCAATAATGAGTTATAAAATTCAATTTTTTCAATGGTGTCCTAAATTTGAAGGGCATATTAGTAATTTCACAAATTCTCTAGCGGCGTTAACTCACAAAATGAGTATTTTTAGAATTAAATGCAAACGTAGCGAATATATTTAAAATTTTGAAAACGTAGTGGATATATTTGAGAATTACCCTAAAAATTAATATTTAGTATTCAATTATTTTATTGTGTTGTTTTCATGCATTTATAAATAGAGCCTATATACAGTTATATTAAAAAAATGAAAAAATTCATATAATAATATAAATGATATTTTTTATTAGAAATAATATAAATAATTTTAAATATAATAGATTAACTTTGTTTTTCATCAACCATTAAGATATTAAAAACGAAGAGATTACATAAAACAAGAGTTTCATAAAAGCGAATCCCGTAAATAATTACGTGTAACTTATGAAAATATTTAAATTCATTCCTTAATGCATTAGATTATTGCAATAACTATATTTTAATTAGTCACATAGAAAGAATGCTTTAGACTATTTAGATCTTAAATTTACAATTTTAAAAATGATACATAAATTAAACGATTTATTATGTTGATTTTACACTTTGTGAAATAAAGTTATATTTTTTATTTAGATGCAATAAGTCACTCTTGCAATGAAATTACACACGTACATAATAGCTCTTCTAATGAAATTATACTCATAGTCCAAGCAATTAAATGCGACATGAAATCTATAATAGAGATAAAAGGATTTTGGTTAGCATACGACACTCATTTTTTTATTTTTTTTGAATTTTTTTTATAAAATTGTTAATCAAAGTGTATTTAACATATGTATTAATTTTTACCATTTTTGGAGTATTTTAGATATTTATTTTTAATTTTTAAAAATCAGCGGCGTTTTAGTAGTTTTAAATTACCTAAAATGTCATTGATTTTCAAAAATAAAAAATAAATATCTAAAATACCTCAAAAGTGTTAAAAATTGATACACATTAAATATACCAAGATTAACAATCTTGTAAAAAAAAAAATTCAAAATTTTTTTTTTAAAAATGGATGTATGCACCCAGGAGCATTGAGCATTGTATGCTCCCGAGAGCATACGACCAGCATCCGAGATAAAAGGCCTAAAATATATAATTGTTATTTAATGAAACTTTAATTAAAGTGTAATCCAAGTAATTAAATGAGACATAAAACCTATAATAGAGAGAGAGAATGAGGGAAAAATTGTTTGAGATGGCCAAATTGTTGAGGCCTTAGAAGTAATAAGAGAATGAGACACGAGGATTTTTAACTAAAAAGGAGACTCAGTAATTCCAAGATCTTTCTGAAAACTTATGAAGAAAAGAATCCCATTAACAGAGATGCGTAGGCACAAGTTGTCCCTTTGTTTTGGCAAAGAAAAATGGCTTGAGGCTTACAAAACATGAAAAAGGGAAGAAGAGGAGACAATCGAAGATACAAAAGAGAGTTCTGGGTGAATTTCCAGCAGAAATTGAAACAACCTGGAAGTCATAGGTTGGTGCCTTTCTCAGATGAACTTCTTTCCGTGAGGAGCTCATCTTTCTAACTTGCTGAGAAATGCCTCCATTGGAGGTAATTCCTTTAGAATCTGTTGCCAGTCAGGCATGCCCTGGATACAAAAACGAGAGTTAACAGTAATTCACAGAAATGGGAAGGGCCGTGGATTTCTCATCTCCGTTTGCAGTGTTGGTAAGGACAGATGGGAGAGTTCTATTCCGTCGATTTACCTTTCCTGATCTTCGGACACGGCCATCAAGGCGCAACATTATATACACATCCTCCCCCGGGGTAACACCCTCAGACTTCTGTTGGTCAAGTATCCATCTGCAGATGAGGAGAAATCGAAAACAAATGAAATTAGTGCATCCAGATTGTAAAGGCAAATCAGAACCACTGGCCTGACACTGACAGGGAAATCATGATGATTCTACAGTTGGAGCCAGCAGAATCAGTGCCAATTCAACCACTTGGTATTGTGGCCCTTATTTCAGCTCTCTTTGTATCCTATTTGCATGGCAATTCCTAGATTAGTGGTTTACACCTTCCATCAAACTGTCACATGTGATAATAGAACCACCAAAGACTACGACTACAACAGCTAGAGTTAGAATCCACCTCAGAAATCCTCCTGCCGTAACAAAAGAACTGTGAAAGATAAAAGCAATTGGTCGTCATCATCATCATAAGCTATTTTCCACCAAGGTGGGGTCGGCTGCATGGATTCTGTTACGCCATTCTTGGCGATTTAAGACTAAATTTTTTATAATTTGTAATATTTTTAAATCTTGTTTAATTACTTTCATCCATGTTTTTCTAGGTCTTCCTCTCATTCTCCTACCACCTTCTACTTCGATAGACTCTGTTTTTCTAACCAGTGCTACTTCAGGCCTCCTTTTAACATGATCAAACCATTTTAATCTATTTTCTCTCATTTTATCACAAATTGGTCTCAATTTTAAATTTTCTCGAATTATTTCATTTCTAATTTTATCTTTTCTTGTTTTACCGCTCATCCACCTTACAATTCTCATTTCTGCTACGCTCGCTTTTTATATATGTTATTCTTTAACTGCCCAACATTTTGCCCCATAAAGCATAGCAAGTCTAATCGCAGTCTTATAAAATTTTCCTTTTAATTTGATTGGAACTCGACGGTCACATAAAATTCCTGACGCACTTCTCCATTTCTTCCATCCTGCTTGAATTCTATGTATTATATCTTTCTCGATTTCCCCGTTCTCTTGAAGTATTGATCCTAAGTACCGAAAGTGATTAGTTCTTGTTACTACTTGATCTAAAATCTTAATTGGTTCTTCATCCGGGTTCTCACTATTATTAAAATTACATTTCATATATTCAGTTTTTGTGCGACTAATTCTAAAACCATTAGATTCTAAAGCATCTACCCACCTATTTAATTTTAGATTTAGTCATTTTTTAGTTTCATCTATTAGAACAATGTCATCTGCAAATAACATACACTAAGGTACTTTTTCTTGGAGATGTCTAGTAATTTCACCTATTACTAAAGGTAAAAAGGTAACGACTCAAGGCTAAGCCTTGATGTAGACCTATTTTTAACTGGGAAGATATTAGTATCTCCACTAATGGTCCTCACATTCGTAACAGCCCCCTCGTAAATATATTTAATAATATCAATGTATCTGTTATTAATTCCTTTTTTCTCATCACTTGTCATATTAACTTTCTTGGCACTCGATCATAAGTTTTTTCTAAATCAATAAAAATCATGTATAAGTTCTTTTTCTTCTCCCTATACTTTTCAAATAGTTGTCTAAGTAAGAAAATAGTTTCAGTGGTTGATCTTCCTGGCATAAAACCAAATTGATTTTCAGATACATTAGTTTCCCGTCTTAGTCTATGTTCAATTACTCTTTCCCATAATTTCATAGTATGACTCATTAATTTTATTCCACGATAATTTGCACAATTTTGAATATCTCCCTTATTTTTGTAGATTAGAACTATAATGTTTTTTCTCTATTCACTTAGCATTAACTTTGTTTTTATAATCTTATTAAAAAATTTTGTTAACCATATTGCACCTACATCTCTCATGCACTTCCATGTCTCAATTGGTATATTATCTGGGCCTAAGGCTTTTTCTGTTTTCATTTTCCTTAGAGCTTCTTTTACTTCAAATATACGAATTTTTGAGAAATAACTGATATTCCTATTTTCTTCTCTAGTTAAACTAACATCTAATGTTAAATATTCGTGTAGGATATCATTTAGTAAACTATAAAAATAAGTTTTCCATCTTTCTTTAATATCATCATCTTTGACTAGAACTCTTTGGTCCTCACTTTTAATACATCTAACATGTGTTAAATCTTTGCCCTTATTTTCTCTTAATTTAGTCAACTTAAAAATATCATTTTCACCTTGTCTAATTCATAATCTGTCATATAAGTTCTCATAAGCTTTGTGTTTAGCATCGCTAATAATCTTTTTAGAAGTTTTTTTTTATAGTTTGTATTGTTGTAAGTTTGTATCATTTTTATTTCTTTGTCATGTTTTAAACTTTTCTTGTTTAGCATTTATAGCTTTTTAAACATCCTCATTCCACCATCAAGTTTTTCTATGTGAGGATCTACGATTTTTATATATACCTACAATACTTTGTCAAACATCTTTTATGTTAGTTGTCATTTTATTCCACATTGATTCTACTTCATCTTCTTGTGTGTCTCATTTTCCTTCTTCTATCATTCTTTTCCTAAAAAGGTCTATGTTATTTCCCTTTAAATTCCACCATTTAATTTTTGGAATTATATTGTCTTTAGTTTTTGTTGACTCTTTTTGTGTGTATATATTCATCACTAACAATCTATGCTGCATAACTAAGCTCTCACCTAGGATAACCTTACAATTAATACAAAGGGACTTATCCGATTTTTTTATAAGGAAGAAATCTATTTGGCTAGAATTGGTCTCACTCTTAAAAGTTATCAAGTGTTCATCTCGTTTTTGAAATAAGGTATTTGCTATAACTAAATCATTTGCTATAGCAAAGTCCAAAATGAAATTCCCTATTTTATTCCTTATTCCAAAGCCGAACCTCCATGACTTCTCTCATATCCTACATTGTTCTTTCCTACATGTCCATTTAAATCTCCACCTATCACAACCTTTTCTTGGTTAGATATCCTTTGCATAATACTATCGAAGTCATCCCAAAATTGTTTCTTGATTCTATCATCTAATCCTACTTGTGGTGCATAAGCATTAATCACATTGAAGATCTCTACACCTAATACAAGTTTTATTTGAATAATTCTATCATTTACTCTATTGACATCTACAACTTTATTTATGAATTTGTTATCAATTATTATCCCTACACCATTTCTGTTATCATCCTTTCCTATATACCATAATTTGAATCCATTAATCACTTTAGCCTTCTCTCCTTTCCACTCAGTCTCTTGGAGACATGCTATATTAATTTTTCTCCTTCTCATAACATCTACTACTTCCATACTTTTCCCTGAAAGAGTTCCAACATTCCATGAGACAAAACGGACCTTGTGTTTTGGTACCACCTTCTTCCCTAAACACGTCTATAAAGGCATGGGAACCTTTGCCGACTTTTCGCCACAACCGGACATTGTTGTGGCGCATCGCTTTCGGAGAGACGCCCTAGCAACCCTTGCCCATTTCTCACTACATCCGGGCTCCGATGTAGCGCGTCGCTTCTGGAGAAACGCCATAGCAACCCTTGCTCATTTCTCACTACAGTCGGGCTCCGTTATAGCACGTCACTTACAGGGGACGCCCTAATGTTAACAACTTTTAATATATTTTCAGAATCCATAAGAGATGCGACGGTGATTTTAATAGCACCAGCTGCCAGCCTGACATGCCAACCCTCGTTTTTTTTCCGAACTTGGGATCGACAGTAAGATAGAAACTCTTACTGGCAAGGTTTGAAGCACTGAAGGTTGGTAACAACTAATAAAGTTGTGCAACTTGGACCAAGTTAAGTCTGAACCTAGCATGCCAAACCCAAACCCGAAAAAATGCAATGTTAAGGTTGTTCTTTTAAGAACATGAACCCAAGGAACTCCATTTATAAATCCAAGCTTAATTTTTTGTTTTATATTTAATATCAAATATATAATATACATAATATCTCAACAATGTTTCTTCATATTTATTTATTTTATATTATTTATATTTATGTTTCTATATTGGTTGATTATGTTGAAATTATATTCTAGAAATATATTATATTACTACATATTTTTCTAAAAATTGAGTTAGCCTATGTATTGTTATTTTTCTTACATGATTTGTTGTTATTGTATATTTAAGCTGTGTATTATTATTTTTATTTCCGTGATTTGTGACAACTAATAAGTAGGATGCAACTACTGCTAAAAAAATAAAAAATAAGTAGGCCACAACTTGTGCCAAGTTATATGAAAAATTGCATTGTTAGGTTTTTTTCCTTTTTTAGAACCCAAACTTAAGGAACCCAATTTGTAAGTAGGGTTAGGGTTCGAGTAAACCTGAGCCTAATTTCTGATTTTTGTGTTTAATATCAAATATATTATATACATAATGCTTAAACAATCTTTCTTCATATTTATGTATTTTATATTATTAATATTTATGTTCCAATACACGTTTGTCATGTAGAAATCATATTTTAGAAATATATTAAATTACTATCTTTTTTTTATTTATTTGAGTTTGGATATGTGTTATTATTTTTGCTCGCATGATTTGTTATTATTGTATAATCATATGAAATTTTAATCTTATGACTCCTAAATCAAATGAACATTTGTCAATCCACTCAACCCAAACCTAATTTTCACACAAATATGATTAGAGTTTAGGTTTTACAAAAAAAAAATTGAGGTTAGAGTTCAAATTTTATAGATAAGGTTAAGGTTAAGGTTGAGATAAGTCCAAGTTTCATAAGTCCAAGTTATACCTATATTGATAAGAATAAGAACCAACTCGAAAAAGTTAACTAGGGCATAACTTGATGCTTTCATATCACGGATGCATATGTGTGGCCCTGGCTTCAAATCTAAAGGGGAGCAAATGGCTCCATGTAATGTAATAAAATAAATAAATAAAAATAAAAATAAAAAATAAAAAGGAGAATATGGTATAATTGTACTGCATTACCTTTCCCATTCATTAGGTGAGACAACCTCTGCCCTAAACCGCATCTCTGCTTTCAAGCGTGATTTTGCAGTTATGGACTGAGTTCGCTTCTCGAAGTCTTCCTACCAAGATTCCATCACAGACTTTATTAACAAATGATCGAGTTCTCAAGCATGGAGTAAGAGACAAATGTTAAACTATATTGCACCAATGAACATGAAAATAATAACCTGCATGTAGTAAAGAGCTACTTAGTCCATGATGGAAACTAAATAACTGATTGATGCAATTTCAAAAAGCCAAACTTAATTCTCTAAAGAAATAAAAGAAACAAGTAAAATAGAAAAGAAATGACATGGTCACAGTGAAGTGATGTATGATGACATCAAAAGTAAGTGTAAGGATTGTAAAGTATTACACATGGGAAAAATGCCAAGACACATCAACACTAACCCGAAAGTGCGTATGAATGAATTTGGAGTAATCTAAGGCCCTAAAACTATTAGGATGATGCCTTTTATGCAAATCAAATCTAAAAATGGACAAATATAAACCTGATTGCAGATTCGTAATCTGATACTCCGTCCCAGATCACATCCTTTTCTTTTTTGATGATGATGATAATCATAATAAGGATGAAACCTGGATCACATCCTAGAATTGAAACTAAAGGACAACGGAATTTGATGAATCTAATTGCTACGAGTCTGGCACCTCATTGATTAAGCTAGATAACCTACCCAGAGGATTTCAATTCTGGTCATTTTAATTGAAATCAGAAGGCAACAAACATTTCTCCGCAAAGCCTACTAAAATCTGGTACAGCATTGGTTATTCTAAATAGATTCAAAAATAACGGTTATCAGAAAGATGGCACTGGTAATCACAATAGAATTGAATCTCTATATCATACCCCTATAGAAGGAAGAGATGAAGCTGCTTTCGCTGGGGCACCAAAGCCTTTTCTCTCCTCAATACGCAAATTTTTGCCTTCACCCCAGATTAGAGGAACAAGAAGTACACCTCGGTTGAGAAGTTCGGTACGGAACTTTTCAGCCTGCCGCATAGCTGCAGAAACAGTATCCTTGCTTCCTGCCAAAATAACCTGAAAATATCAATCAGACACATTGTAATGTATACAGAAAAGAAAAGGCACTGCCAAAATTCATGAATGAAATGAACAAAAAATTAATGAAAGTAGTAAAATCAGAACATAAATTGCAAACAACAATGCCAAAAAGTCATGAATGAAATAAACAAAAAAATCTGATAGAAGAGGTAAAATCACACTAGATTTGCAAACAATTATGACCAAAAACATTGACCAGGCTTGAGGAAAAGATGGACTCGGACGAAGATAACAAGTGAAAGAATTATTTTCTATGCCATAAGAAGATGATTTTCGACAAGCATGCGTTAGCATGCACAGACATCAGCAAAGTCTCCAAACCACGGACTCAAGAAAACTGGAAAGAGATCAAATTCAGTTAGATTGTTTGATCATAATCCTCAAACTAGTCAACATTTGTTTTTTCATCTTTGGAAATGGCCACACTTTTTAACTATTTGATAGACATTAATTCAATGGTAATAACCATCCAGTGTGAATGACTCAACATTATCACCTCCTAGATTGGGTTTATGATTTGGCAAGTTGAGATCAAAGTAGATGCATGCTACTGGAAATGATTGTGAGTATGCATGTGGGTCAAACATGTTATGAATACCACCCCATGACATGCCACCTAAAAAAGTGACAGTGGAACTAACTGGCCTAGCAGTATCCCGCAGCTGCACAAGTTCAATAATCCGATTGGTTGAAAGACGTAAAGGTAACCGTGATAAGGTTTCATTCCTGGATATCTGAGCAAGCTGTTCCTCCTCTTTCTTGTTGTCCCATAAGAATAATGCCACAAGTATAACAATACCTGTAGAGGGCTGATTCAGAAGATTAGTCAATTGGAGATTCAAATTATATCTGAATCAATAAATGCTCCAGTAAGTTAAGCACATTGAGAGTCTCAGTTGCAAAATACTCAAAACAACGAAACTGCACTAGTGGGAACCTGAGTAATTACAACTAATTTCAAGGATTAAGACAAATAAAAATCCATGCCTTAGCCTTATCTCAGTAATGAGATATAACTGCCAACCATTACTACCAAGAAAAAAATTACGAGGGAATTGGGTTGAGTTGAAAGCCCTAGAGGGACAGGAATATCTGAAATGATAGGGATTTAGAGGTTAAAAAGGACTCCAGAATTCATTGTTCACCTCGAAACAGCCAGTGATGGCATGATAGAATTCATGCAGTCAACTCAGATTGGTCAGGATAAGGATTAATAATAATAAACATGGTGACTCAATTAATGAATAACAGATATGTTGAATCCAAGGCAAGTACAAGTTGTTCAGTAATACTAACTACTCAACTTCAACAGCTGAACCATTAAGAACAAGAAGATCTGAGGTCCGATGCCGATCATTTAGTGACCCAAACAACGTATTAAATGGGCCCCATTGACAAACTCATAAAGATTCCAGACAGTGCCCTATCTTCTCTCACTTATGGTGTTCGATGGATGATCTGAAAGTAAAAATAGAAAAGGCCTGCAACTTTCAGGTTGGGAGAGCCTAGGGATTCATCCAGCAATCATCCCATTGTTGAATCCAACGAACCAGAACATATACAGACGGATAGAGTTCTGCAAATAATCTGAATACAAAAATTCATCTTCTAATAAACCAAAAATCAACATAGGGGCATTTGTAGTTTCCAATATAATTGTCCATTGGAATTTTTTTGAGAGAAGAAATAATACAAGGAAAGAGATCCATTTTACCTCCAATGTTGATGCCAGCATTTTCAGCAGTCTCCAATAGATCAGGAGCACCTTCTCCACCTTGAATTGCACGAATTAATCTAGGAATAGTAAAGAAAGTTGAAATTCCTGCTGCAGCAGAAAATGCAATATAGAAGAATCTCCTAACACCACGAAATGGTGCTTGGACTTCACTTATGAGTTTCAGATCTCTCCTAAAACCGTAACCAATGTCTTCACCACCCACCCTTGCCTGTAAAAGCAAATCCCACAAGCAAAACCATTCGAATTTTAGAATGAAGAAATGAGACAGACAGGATTTCACTTGACGAGTAGATGAGCCTAACTTTAATAAAGGCCAATTTTAACATGCACAATGGAAGGATCATCTGTATTTCAAGAAGAAAATAGAAGATAGAACTAGAAGTGATCTATGTTTCTCACATTCCACCAGCTTGTCAGATGGCACTGAAGGATTGAAGATTTTCGTCTAGCCATCTTATTTATGTGCAAAAAGAAGTGCAATAGTACTTTCTCGCAGGGCACTTGGAATAAATGACCATGATGTTCTTCCAAACTACAAATAAATGATGCTGACATTGTAGAGTAAACCAACAAAGTGAAATTATAAACCTCTTCTTGCAACTGTTTAAATTCTGGAGAAGCTCTAAAGGAAGCCAAGTCTGGGTCATTAAGAATGGTACTGAATTTCAGATTATAATCTCGTAAAGCAGTCCGCAATGCATCTGCAACCTTCTTTGCTTCCCCTCTGCCCACAAGAAAAATCATCTCATGCATCACGAAATGTCAAATTAGAATCCGTGTCAACATCGGATTCTTCAAACATGCAGTGGAAGAGTCGGAATAAATTACATCATTGAATTCTTCAGTCTCAAGTAAATATATTTGGGAGAATCCATGCAATTTTTCGTTAAATAAGAAGCCATCTTGGGCAACTTGTAGGTAAATTTCAAATTTCGTTCAATTATTCTATATCCAAAAGCTTCTCAAACAGAACACTCCGTGTCTTACAGAAGGCACCTTCAAAAAACCAGATGTATGCATTTTAAACATAGCTCAAACAACTCAGAAGGTAATTCAAGGGACGACTTCCATATGAGCAGGCAGTTAGAAAAATTAAATAACTGTTTTCGTGAATGGAGTATTTGAACCATCTTAGGCAAAGCCAGGCTCGTCATAGAGAGTCAAGGCAGAATAGCTTCAACTCTTCACAACCATGACACGTGGAGATGAATCAAAACATCAGGGGCCATTGGATAGGAAGAAACTACAGAAATTTACCCAAATCTTTATGATAGGAAGCTCAAAATCAGAATCCTAAGGGGCAAATGCAACAACTTTAACTGTTTGTCTAAATAAAAAAATTTATTAAAAAATTTAAGGGCTTAAATACATAAAAGCTGTGAACAGGGACAAAAGGTACAATTTTATGGAGGGGAAATACAATAAAGCAGAAAAGCCCCACACCTATACGCATGGCAGCAGGCTTTGTTATAGAGTGCTGCTTGGGCTTCAACGGGGTTCGGATCTAAAGTGAGTGCAGTTTCAAATTGAGAAAGGGCATCTTTTACCTGTCACAGTTACCAAACACGCATGGTAAGACAACTACCACCAAGGATCATTTTTCACGACTCTACAATCAAAAGATAAGGAAACAATCCGTAATCAGCTAGTCCAATCGCAAAGCTAAAATTTGCAACAACTTCACAAAACACCAATCTGTTGAGAATTATAAGTCGGTAAATGAAGAAGATACATCAAAAAGAGTGCTGTTACCCGCCCTTTGGAGAAGAGTGAGAGCCCAAGAGTGACGCATGATTCGGCAGTTTGAGCGCTCGTCTCGGACGATGGCGTTGAAGACGATGAACAAGTGAAGAGAAGACGCCGAGAAGTTCGAAATCGCAAGTGGGTTTTGGCGGGGATCCATGTTCGTGGGTTTTGGGAGGATCGAAAATGGTGGGAGCAGAATGCTGCAGGAGCAGCCATTGCCATATCTTGCTCTTGATGGGCGCCGCTTGTTTTCTCTTTCCTTTTTTTTTTTTCTTTTTTTGTTAGAATTTATCCGGCTTTTTTTTTTTTTTTGGATAAAGAATTTATCCAGCTTGTTTGATTTCAATAATTAAGCGCGCCCGGCGCTTCGGCAATTCACGCAGAGGTTTACGGGACACGTGTGATGGATCAAGGCCTTTCATCGGGCGAATCCATGGATCAAGGCGCTCTCGCCCATTTCTTGGGCTCTCCACGGTCCACAAATTTACAAACGAATAATCTTCATTTACCTTTCAAACATACGACTCTGACTGTTGATTTTTTTTTTATTTTTTAAAAGAAATGCCTTGTGCACCTTAAAATTTGGACTCCGATTCAGTGCTCTCGGGATCGTGCGGTGCTGCATGCTCCCGGGTGCATACATATATTTTTTTTATTTTTTTTTTTAAATATTTTCATAAAAATGTTAGCCAAAGTGTATTTAACATATATATCAATTTTTACCATTTTTGGAGATTTTTAGATATTTATTTTTTATTTTTGAAAACCAGTGTCATTTTAGTAATTTAAAATTACATAAAATGCCACTGATTTTCAAAAATAAAAAATAAATATCTAAAATACTCGAAAAATGGTAAAAAATTACACACAGATTAAATACACTTGGGCTAACATGTTTATGAAAATATTTTCAAAAAAAAGTAAAAAAAAATATATGTATGCGCCCGAGAGCATGCAGCATTGCACGCTCCCGGGAGCACTGAATCGGGGTCAGTAAAATTTAGGCTGAGATATGTATACATAAACCACCACAAAATGATGCCTGTTAACTTCTGTTAAAGCCCACTAAGCTAATTGACTATTAAACTCCATTAGTTTCATTAACGTCCAACGTTATCAAATCTAATTGAATTGTAGCCAAATTAAAGCATCCATGCGCTCTCAAAAGTTAAATCTTGATAGTCTTTTTTTTTTTAATTTGATTCGAAAATGTTGATAGTCTTTAATTAGAGGAAATTCGTTCCACTATACATTCCAACGGATAGTTAGTTAATTACCATCAAACTGTTATGTGATTGTTCATAACAGTTGCCGTTTCGGTGCAAAAAACAGCACCGAAGTCCACTGCCAAGAGACTGTTAATGTCAAGTTAAATCATCAACTAATAGATTAATCTTGGTTGGTGGAGAGTCAAGGGAGGTTTGGGAATCCAGAAAGGTGAGATGGGATGGTAAATTATGATGCAGAACAGATGATTTAATGCCGAATGATCTTTTACGACCGGTCGGAAATCTCGTAAAAGATCGGTCCTCTGATTTAATAACCCCACATTCTTATTTATTTGAACTTTATTCTTATATTCTAATCATTTTTCCTTTCAACTGCCCTATATATTCCTCATATTATTTTATTTGAATCACACAATTCCTGAAATATTCTTGTTCCCACCCTTACCTCATTTAAAATTCCACTAACTTTTCAATGTCTAAATGTCCCTTTATATGACCTTCTCCATTTGCTTGGCAGGGTGAGCATAGACTGACAACAAAATCCACAATGTTAACATTTGAACATGAGTTGAAATTGATAGATTGCTTGTGCATGTGACCCATTGAACGTAAATGTACCACCTATGTGGGGACATATTGAAGGGTGCTTCGAGGAAAAAAAATTGAGAAAGTAAATTGGTTTAGATGAGGATATCAAAAGTTGGGTTTTTGAAACATTATGAAAGTAATGTGATATAATAGAAGTAAAGTGTAAATAAATAGTATAGTTACATGATAAAATGATTGAAATATAAAGGTAAAAGTAAGATAGATTATTAAAACATTAAATCATGTTTTTGAAAAATGTATAAGTGGATGCATGAAATTTGCTTCCCTCTCTACCCCTACTGATAAATAGTGTCTTAGTCTGATTGAAGAAATTATGACCTCGCTTGACTATTGCTCAAGAATTATTTTTTAAAATGACAATCTTTTAATATTCTCTATGGGAAGAAATAAAAAAGCTAAACTTATGCGACTACTTCAGTGAATGGGTGCAATGAGGACCATGACTTTTATCTAACCTTACTACTAACAACATTGTAGATGTGTCATGTGTCTTGTGAAAGACACTACTAAAAATCTCAAACTCTCATCACAATGCATGACTCACACACAATAATGAAGTTGGTACTAGAAGCCCTAAATTATTAATGGGCTAGCTCTTATGTTAAATATAAATGATTGTCCGCCTTTTTGTATGCCATTAAGTATGCTATAACGCATACATACTAGAGTAATATTTGAATGAGAATGCAAATTTCAACGTACTAGGGTATAAAACTCATTTTTTTTGAATTTTTTTTTTACAAAACTATTAATCTATGCATTTAATGAATAAACTAAAATTAGCATTTTAGAGAGATATATATTTTTATTTTTAAAAATAAGGAAATTTTAATTATGTTTAAATGAATTAATAAATTTATAAAAAAACTTTAAAATGTTTTACACACTGATGTATTGAAATATGACTCTACGAGTTAACTCCAACAATATTCCTAGGTGAGCGTGTGCTAGATACTTCATAGTTTCTTGGGCTTATGTTCTCCGATGCCTATGTTTGAGAAATAATAAAACTTTTAGATGAAAGGTTTTTTGTGTAAAAATTTTTGAATCGGGAGAAAATGATGTAAAGTTGTGAATAAATAATTAAAAACAGAGTACTATAGATAGTAAAAAGTTTTATGCTAAAACAAACTCACTATAAGTTTATTTGTAAATAATTGCAGATATAAAAATTCTTGAAAATTATTACATACATATTGGTTAACTATGAGGTATATAAGTTTCACTTTTATTAAACTTTAAATAATGATTTCATGCAATCTTATTTATTTTTCTTACATGGATTGTTAATGGGTAAATTCATTACATTTACTATACTTAGAATTATCTTTTAATTAAAAGATCAACTTTCTTCAAAATCAAGAATATCATACGTCATATAAATATATTCACGTGTAAATTATTCACGGACGAATGCAACAACGTTTTAAAAATCGTTATCTTTATCGGTAATTTTAACTTTTATTGGTCTAAGAATAACTCGAAATTCAACTTGAAACTAATATCATCCTGGTCCGAACTCAACCTGAACCAGATTCTAATATTAGAATTAGAATTTGGATTTACTTAAACTCAGTAGACTTAAGGTTTATGTTAATATAAACTTAGTACAATCTGACCCAAGTTGCACCTTTATTTTTCAATTCCATATATTTGTCAATTATTAAAATAAAAAAACCTTTTTAGAGTGGATATAGATAATGAGTTTAATCAATATCTTATCCTAGCTTATGTAGGGGTGGGAATCGGGGCGGGTCGGGGTGTGCCCAACCCTGACCCTACATTTCCAAAATCTTGTTTGACCCTTACTTTTATACCGGGTCGGGACAAGGTCGGTTTGACCCTTACTTTTATATACTAGGTTTCGGGACAAAATTCGGGTCGGATCGGGTCAACGGGGTGGGTAAAAAATGCGAGTCAAGTAAGGATTTTTTAAAAAATTTATGAACCTAACAAGTATAACGAAGTAAGGATTTTCACATTCTCTACCATTTCTTCCTCCATATTCTTATCCACATCCAAACTCGTATTTTTATATTACGTTATATCCAATGCAATACCTAAAAATAAATACAAATAAAAGAAATTAAAATCCAAACATAATACAAGCATATACCAAATATAATACACAATGCATAAACGTACATGAAACACTTATATTACTTGCAAATAAAATATCTGAAGTAAGTTTTTGAGAGGTCTGTAGAAATGTGATCCATGATCAATTCTAATAATTAATCAATAATATATGTGCCATTTTACCAGCTTAAATATGTTAGATTAAATGGAAAAAATGTAATGAAAAATAACATATACCAACTATTGCCGGAGCAGAGGCAGACCAATTCCAAATTTCGAATAATTATTCAAGATCTTCGGATTCGTCGATGTCAGCTACTGCGTACTTTGGAGGGGCTGCCTTGAGCAGAGGACTTCGTGGGCGGTAGAGTGAGAGGAGGAGTAGCCGGAACTGGCCAAGACCAAGGTTCGGCAGTCGGCAGCACTTTTGCTGATGCAAAAAATAAATTGGGCGGGGGAGCTTCAGCCTACTGTGCCTGTATGCGTGTCCATTCCAAGCAGATCTCAGCAGCAAGCGGAAGATGAGTGTGGGGTGGGAGGCGATGGGTGCTGGACAATGGGCACTGGGGCATTGGGGCACTGGGGCCGATGAGTGTGGTGTGGGAGGCGATGGGCGCTGGGAGAAGAACCAAAGGGAGAAGAACAGAGATTGGAGAAGAAAACCAAAGGGAGAAAAACAGAGTTTGGAGATGATGGGCGCTGGACGATGAGTGCGGGGTGGGAGGCGAGCGGGGGCACTGGGCGCCGGAAGCCTGGAAGGGAGGAGCGGCACTACGTGCTGGAAGGGAGGATCGGTGAGGGCGCCAGGTGCTGGAAGCCTGGAAGGGAGGAGCGGCGGGGGAGCTGGGAGCTGGAAGGGAAGACCGGCAATGTCTAGGCAAGCGTGGGCTGGAAGGCGAACAAGGGAGCTGTCGAGGTGGGCGCTAGAAGCCTGGAGTGGAGGCTGGAAGGGAGGAAGCACTGAAGCAGCACTGCTGCAGGAGGGCGTGGGCGGAAAACAGAGTTAGTTTTAGGGTTTAAAGAGGTGCGGGTCTGCGAGGCCGATCCGCCCCGACCCGGACTTTTGAAGAAAAATAAAATGCTTGACCCGCCCCGCTGGATAAATAATCCCGACCTACTCCGGTTTTAAAAAGGGTCGGGGCGGGGCGGGTCACGGGTCAACCCGCCCCAATTCCCACCCCTAAGCTTATGCATAAAGCCTTTTATTTGTCAATCTTGACATGTAGCGGCTTCAAGCTCTTCATTTGTGTATTATCATAGCTGGAAGGGCTTGAGTTCTTTGGGGTATAGCTTAGTAATAATGGCTTTATAGATTTGATGCTTTGAAGGAGTATTAGAGAGGGTCTGCATTGACGATATTGTTAATCTTGACAAGATTCATTGCACGATACCTATCAATCATTTTTTTGAGAAATTAAACACTTTGTTTAACTAAATTTAAAAGTAAAACTTCAAAAGGTTTGTAGTAAGCAGAATTATTAGTCACATTAGATTGCTAAATTTGATCTCATTATGCCTTTGAATTTTCGAAAACTCACATCTATTATAAATGTCCTCATTTGTCAATTCCTTAATAATCAACAAAGATCATTAAATTCTCAATTTTGTAGTTTTTAAGTTCTAGTTTCCTGCAGATATAAAAATGTTATTAAGATTAGATGACTTTTCCCCGGAATATAAGTCACTTAAAACTTGGGAAAAAGAAAAGATAACAGGTGTTGACACCCCACTTAAATGTGAAAATTTTCAAATGGGCTTTCTACCATTTGGCACACTCATTTAAGGTTTTTTGTGAACTTACATTTGAATTTTTAACCCATGTATTTGCAAGCCCAAGTTTGTGTAGGATCCATGGGCCTCCGATGCTTCAAGCCCAATACGGAGGAGACAGTCACTAATCATATAGCAGATCAGGAGTAATTCGCATCCAAAACAAAGTAGCAAGTATTTTCTCAAGACAAGTGAAGCAGAATCGACGTAATGGACAGTTTAAATTAAACAAATAATTAGTATTTTACGAAATTTTAATGGTCAAAATAAATTTGACCAAAGAAAGATGTGGATTTGCAACATTTCAAATTGTGGACAAAAACTACTAGATCCAACCTATCAAATGAAAATCTGAACCCTTAAAATGGATGAAGGACAACAATAAGTGTGGGGCCCATCTAAGAACAAGGAAAATATGTGACGATTGAAGCATAAATAAAAGGTCAAAAATACACAAAATCAAAGGCTAAAAAAGATTTGACTTTCTAGCCAAGCAAAACAAGGGGTCATTGGTGGTTTTCAAAAACTACTCATAAAATTACCAAAAGGTCCATTTTTGTTAGAATTTTGCAAAAAAAGGAAATATGGAGTTGTGCAAAAAAATCAAGAAAAATACCAATGTGCAATTTTTAAAACTTTAAAAGCTATAAAAGAGGTGCTGTTTCCCCTCATTCAACACGTTGAGAGGCACCCCAAAAAGCCCAACTTTTTTTTTTTGCTCCAAAATCCATTTGAGACCAATTCTCTTTTTTTTTTTACATTGGTGCATTTTCTTAAAAAAAACGGAAACCGAGTAGAAGAAAAAAGAGACCAGATTGTGCATCTCGTCCATCCCTCCTATATCATCTCTTCCTCCTTCTTTTCATATACATATATATTAAAAAAAAAGAAGCTAGCACGTTATCATTCTCTTCTCTTTTTTCTTTTTTCTTTTTTTCTTTAAAAAAGAAACAAAGGTACAACTCATCTTCTCCATCGTCATTCCTGCTTGCTGTCATTTTTTTTTCTTTTTTACACGTTACTTCTCCTACATCAAATCTACCTTTTCCCTTTTTATTTAAAAAAAAATTCCCGGAAACAAAAACCCACCAGTACGTCCTTTCTTCACCTTTCATTTTTTTTAAAAAAAAATCCCGGAAAACCAGAAGCATTTAGCCGTCCTTGGCTCCTTGCATGATATTTAAAAAAAATCAAAGGCAAATAGAATACTCATCACGTTATCCTTCTTCACTTTGCCCTTTTTTTTTTCTAAAAAAAAATCAAAGGAAAGCAAAATCTACAGCACGTCCTCTGTTTACCTTTTTCTCATTTTGTTTAAAAAAAAAATCAAGAAAGTGCAAAACCCACTAGCACGTCCTCTGCTCATCTTTTTTTCATTTTTTTTGTTTTTAAAAAAAAATCAAGAGAGAGTAAAGCCCACCAGCACGTTCTTTTTCACTTTTTTTTCATTTTTAAAAAATAAAAAAAAACTCAGCCCGTTCCTTTTTCTCTTACATCATCGCCTCTCTCATTTTTTTTGTTTTTTTTTTCGTTTTCCAAAAAAAAAAGGGTTCCAGCACTTCACGTCATATCTCTGTATACCATCTCCTTTTTTTATTTTTTATTTTTATTTTTTTAAAAAAAAACAAGTCTGCAGCACATAAAGCCGACCAGCACGTCCTTTTTCACTTTTTTCATTTAAAAAAAATAAAAAAAAAACTCACCAGCACGTTATCATTTCTTCTCTTTGTCATTTTTTTCCGTTCTTTTTTTTTTAAAAAAAGAGTTGCTGCTGAAAACCTTTTTTTTGACGTAGGCAACAAGAATATGTCATTATATTTATAAAATAAATATATATAAAAAAACATAAAATCAAATCATCATAAGAATTTTATTCTGTGCAATGGGAACAACTACCCGCATCCAACTTTCAGATTGAGTTAGGGCCTCAAAAAAAAAGCCTAGGGATTAAATTTCCGCCTCCACCCTCCTGAGCTTTTACATAAAAAAAAATGTGTGTTAATCTTTCACACTCCTAGGACTGATGTACTAGAAAAATAAAATTATATTTTTTTTCTAGTTGAGAGTTCACCCAGAAAATCTCTGTATTTCAGTGCCTTATTGTACACGAACTAACCACCGTTATATGGTTAGTGGCGACTCCAAAAATTTAATATATTAAATTTTACCAAAATTTATACACATGTTACTAACCACTAATTGCGCCTAACTGAGATACATGTCTGTGCTTGACTAACTCGCATCATTTAAAAATCTCTAAAAACTTGCATCATCTAAAAGCCTTAACGCTTGCATCTCCCTTCTTTAACCCCCATGTCTACACCTTTTATATTTTTTCTATTTCTGATCTTGAACCTCTTTTCTACACCGTTTATATTTTTTATTTTTGCATGTTTAATTTCTGTATCTGACTTGCATCACGTCTAACCCGCTAACTCACTAATTTGCATGTCATACTTATTCTCTTCTCTGGTGTATACATATTTTATTTCCTCATTTTAGTTATGGTTATATGTATTTTTGAGCCTACCTTACACTTTTTAGGCCCATTCGCCGGCCCATCGTAATGTGTTAAAAACCACGTGCTACAATTTGGCGACTACGCTGGGGATGGTTAGGAGTGCTAATTTTCATTTTTAGTAAAATCTCCAGGAGGGTAATTTTTAAGGATTTTTTTTTTAAAAAGTAAAAATTTCAAATTTTTTTCTTTTTTTTTAAAGGGATAAAAAGAAAAAAATAATATCTTTTTGGAAAAGATTTATAGAATTTAAGTATAATTGGATATTAAAAATCTACCTATATAATAATAATAGCGCGTAAAAAGGGAATACTACCACCCCGTAGTTAGGTGGTCATCAGGTCCAAAATAAATCAAACAAAAAATGGTTGAAGCAACACAGGATATGGGGGGATCATCCTCAAATCACCCGGTTACAGATCTCACTAGTATAACACAACAGGTAGATAAGTTAGAAGAAATGATATCTAAGGTCCTAGAAAGGGTAGAAACTTTATACCGATCTAGGAACCCAAAAGATAATAAGGAAGACACTTCTACTAGTAATATTATAAAAGAAAAAAATGTAGACCATTATCAAAAAAAATAATTTATTTTAAAACATACCACAAATAAAATTGAAAAAGTAAAAGAAACCCTTCAATCTCAACTTAAGAAATTAGAAAACAAAGTAAGACAAAATGATGGAGAATGGTTGTCATCTTCAAAGATAGAAGACCTATGTTCATTCCCAGACATTGAATTACCTAGAGGCATAAAAATTTCTAAATTACCTATATATGACAAGGATTTATGTCCAAAAGCTCATTTAAAAGCATTTTGTGGAATTTTATATCCTCTGGTTCAAAGGGATGAACTTTTTGTAAAATTATTTCAACAAAGTCTGAAAGGCAATGCACTCGAATGGTATGTATCTCTAGATTACAAGTTTATTAAAAATTGGGGGCAATTATCTACAGCTTTTCTAGACAGATTCTCTTATAAATTAAATATTGCACCAAAAAGAGCGGACTTGGAAGCTTTACGGCAAAAAGAGGATGAACCATTTGCTGAGTATATAGCTAGATGGAGAGCTTTAGCAGCAAAGTTAAAGATCAATTTATCCATAGAAGATCAAATATCCATAATCATCAAGACTGTACATCATAGCATTTCTGGATATTTAGTGTCATACCCCTTCACTAGTTTTGCGCAACTAATACAAGTCGGTGAACAAATTGAATATGGATTAAGAAGAGGAATCATCTCTCCTTGGCCATATCAAGGGAGTATTTTTTGTGAAAAAATGAATGATAAGTCACAAGTGTTCAATAATAGCCCACAAGTTTATTTGATTAAAGGAGGTGGAAGTCATGACCCTCACATACCCAATAAACAAGCTTTTCACACAAATATAAAAGACGAGGTCCTTGTTCTTATGGATACACCCTCCAATCCTATCACTTCTCAAAGACAACCTAATAATCAAACTGATATTTTTGTTTTAAAGGGTGCACCTTTTAATCCTATTGCTTTTCAAAAACAGCATGTTGATCAAAATGATGTTCTGGTTTTAAAAGATGCATCTTCTAAACCCACTTCTTTCCAAAGAAAGTCCGTTGATCAAAACGATACTATTGTTTTAAAAGATGCACTCTCCAATCCTGTCATTTTTCAAAAACAGCATGATAACTCAAATGATACTATTGTTTTAAAAGGCACATCATCAAGTTCTAATATACTTTCAAAACAACCTGTTGATGAATCAAAAATTATTATTTTAAAAGGAAAACTTTTTAATCCTATCATTCCCCCGACGCCACATACGGATTATCCCATCTTTTTTCGGAAAGAGCCTACAGAGTCGACTCCCCAGTCACCTACTTTTACAAAAGAAATAATTAGTATATTCTATGAAAGCACAAATAGAGCACCAAAAATGGCCAACTAAGTAGACCCTTCCCACATATTTTCAAAAGAGATTCTCGCGTCAACTATTCAATCAAAGCCTATAGATTTAACGGCCTTTGAATCTTCTATCTTTGCAAAAAGTATGATAAATAAATTTTCCGAGAATATTTGCGAAGCACTAAAAACAACTTCCCAAACAAAAGTCTCTCATTTATCATCAAAAGAATTTTTTACATTTTACAGTCAATCTAAATCTAAAAAGTTAAATTCTCTTCCTACGTCCACAAGAAAATTAGTTATTAGATTCTCTGAAAGTAAAAATAAAATATCAAAAGTGAGTAAATTTCTCCGAAACACCTTTCATTCCTCCAGAAAAAATTTCCACCTTTATTAATAAGCAAACCAATAATTTTTTCGTATCTTTAAAAAAAAATTTCATTCCAGCTAATCAAACAAAAGATAACTCCTACATATCTTCGGGAAGAATTCCCATTCAAGACATTTCATCTTTAAAGCTTGAAAAGGTCAATCCAAAAGATATATTTCTAGAAAAACTTTACACCCCAATTGACCAACCAGTGAATCCTAAAGCGATTAATCCAGAAAAAGAAACAAATTCTACTATCGCAGAATATACCAAAAGCTCATACAGCATGACTCAACCAGAAAATCAAGCCAAAGCATCTACAACTCCTTGTCAAAGCCTCTTCATTTTAAACAATTCAAATAAAGTCAAATCTCAATCATTGAGAAAGCTAGCCCGTAAAGCCGCGGAAAGCACAGGGAGCTTTATTACCCAGGTATCAAAAAAGCTAGCCCGTAAAGCCGCAGAAAGCACAGGGAGTTTTGTTATCCATTTTTCAAAAAAGCTAACCCGTAAAGTCGCAGAAAGCGCGGGTAGCTTTATCACTCAGACATCGGATAAGTTGGCCCATAAGGTCGCAAAAGGTGCAGGGTACTTATCCAAAAATCGAATTAATCTTCAAAATGAGGCTTTATCATCATTACAAAGAATGTTTTCAATTAGCATAGACACCATATTTTTGCAAGGTCCCAATATACTGCAGGTAGTTACCAATTTATCAAAAAAAATTACAAAATTGAGGGCAACTACCAATATATTAAAGAAGGTTTCAAAACTAGGAGGAGTTATCAATATACTAAAAAATGTTACAAAAATGGGGGCAATATCTGCCAAATGGAAAGTTATGCAACACAAATATCAAGGTGATATCATTCGCAGAAGAAAAAGGAAGCCAAATAATAGGAGACAATGGCTAAAAAAGAAAAGAAAAGGAAGCAAAGCAAAAAAGTTATTTTATCATGGGAGACCTAGACAACCATGGCTCAAATCAAGGAAAGTCATCAAAATTTTCAGCGTCAAATTGGGCATGACTGCAAATAAGGTATGAGACCTTGGAGGATAGTTAGCAAGGTATGCCACTTTACCCTCCCTCCCTCCACATTTTATATGCATTTTTTTATAAAAATGGGGTTGTTATTTTTAAATAAAAGGAGTTTTTTTTAAAAAAATTAAAACTTACATACGTTTTAGCAAATTTTCAAAATTAGTCATATGGATAACATATCTTATTTACAAAAAATACAAAAAAATGATGAAAAATGATAATGCAAAAAAAGGGACAAAATGAGATATTAAAAAATATATATATATACTTAAGAGATAACCAAATCATCTTTTAGCTATTAGAAGACAATCAATTCATGATTAACACTATCGAATACAAAATGAATTAATTGAATTTAACAAAAAAATATGGGATTGTCTTTTTAAAGTGTAGAAATGTGCAAGTCAATCTCAAATGGGGGTCATCACCATCATTAATATTCCAGTTATTAAGTCTCATAAGTTGCAGAAGGCGCAAGACACTCATCAATTAAGCCCAGTGGGTCATGCAAGGCTCAAGGCACCAACTCGTCCAGATGTAAATCCCATTATGAGAATGTCATTGACCACGCTACTTGAAAATATTGAATTCCAAGCAAATATTAATCCATAGAGTCATAAGATGTGCATGTTGGTTGGTTAGGTATAAAAAAAATCAAAAACGCAAAATAGATAAAAGGAAAAAATAAAAAATTAATTTCATTGTCAACAAACAATAAAATTTTAAGTTAAGACGTCAAAGATTTTACGCATAAAAAAAAACTTAAAAATATCTATTACTCTAATAGATCAAGAAGTGAGAAGTAATCAGTTATATTTGTGAAAATTTTTCATGACATATGTAAAAATTCCATAGCACTCTAAAAAAAATCTTATACAAATATTAATGAAAATTGGTGGATACAAAGATGATTTAACATTTTCTCATCCAAAGAGATAACTATTAATATAATTATGAAACGTGGTGAATTATTTTCAAAAAATATTAAAAAAATCTCCAGATACCCTGAAATATGGTGAGGGGAAGAAAAAAATATAAATTAAAGAAAATTTCCAGATACCCTGAAATATGGTGAGGGGAAGAAAAAATATTAAAAAAAATCCCCAGATACCCTGAAATATGGTGAGGGGAAAAAATATATTAAAAAAAAATCTCCAGATACCCTGAAATATGGTGAGGGGAGAAAAGTACAATACACCACTATTATATTTTGATATTACAGGTAACTCACTTGGATGAGTTATTAAGGTTTCATGCATCTGACATCTACCTGTTGATAGATCATACACTCATGTGCTATGTTATTTTAGATATTTCATGGAAAAAATGATCACTAATATAAATTAATGAAGCTCACTTCTTAAGCTAATTGTTTCAACTAATAACCTTGAAATTTTGCAACTTCATTACTCATATGGCTACACAAGTCAATAATTATTTTTTTTAAAAAAAAAAACTATGAAAGCTTATAATGATTACATAATTAATAGGATTACGAAAAAAAATTTCCTAAAAAGAAATTGTTAAAGACAATCTAAAAAAAAGATGAAAAGTATGAGGGTAGGGCAAATTATAAAAATTAAGGAAATCATACTAAGCTGCGCTAAAAAGAGAGAAAAATTTTAGGTGTCAACTATACCTTCTTCGATGACAATGTTCATTATTATCAAAGAAGGGGGGGGGGCAAATTTTCAAATGGGTTTTCTACCATTTGGCACACTCATTTAAAGTTTTTTGTGAACTTACATTTGAATTTTTAACCCATGTATTTGCAAGCCCAAGTTTGTGTAGGATCCATGGGCCTCCGATGCTTCAAGCCCAATACGGAGGAGACAGTCACTAATCATATGGCAGATCAGGAGTAATTCGCATCCAAAACAAAGTAGCAAGTATTTTCTCAAGACAAGTGAAGCAGATTCGACGTAATGGACAGTTTAGATTAAACAAATAATTAGTATTTTATGAAATTTTAATGGTCAAAATAAATTTGACCAAAGAAAGAGGTGGATTTGCAACATTTCAAATGGTGGACAAAAACTACTAGATCCAACCTATCAAATGAAAATTTGAACCGTTAGAATGTATGAAGGACAACAATAAGTGTGGGCCCCATCTAAGATCAAGGGAAATATGTGACAATTGAAACATAAATAAAAGGTCAAAAATACACAAAATCAAAGGTTAAAAAAGATTTGACTTTTTAGGCAAGCAAAACAAGGGGCCCATTGGTGGTTTTCAAAAATCACTCATAAAATTACCAAAAGATCCATTTTTGTTAGAATTTTGCAAAAAAAGGAAATATGGAGCTGTGCAAAAAAAAATCAAGAAAAATACCAATGTGCAATCTTTAAAACTTTAAAAGCTATATAAGGGGTGCCCTCTCCCCTCATTCAACACGTTGAGAGGCACCCAAAAAAGCCCAACTTTTTTTTGCTCCAAAATCCATTTGAGACCAATTCTCTTTTTTTTTTACATCGGTGCATTTTCTTAAAAAAAAAAACGGAAACCGAGTAGAAGAAAAAAGAGACCAGATTGTGCATCTCGTCCATCCCTCTTGTATCATCTCTTCCTCCTTTTCATATACATATATATTTTAAAAAAAAAGAAGCTAGCACGTTATCATTCTCTTCTCTTTTTTTTTTTTTTAAAAAAAAGAAAAGAAACAAAGGTACAGCTCATCTTCTCCATCGTCATTCCTGCTTGTTGTCTTTTTTTTTTTCCTTTTTTACACGTTACTTCTCCTACATCAAATCTACCTCTTCACTTTTTATTAAAAAAAAATCAAAGGGAAACAAAAACCCACCAGTACGTCCTTTCTTCACCCTTCATTTTTTTTAAAAAAAAAAAATCCCAGAAAACCAGAAGCATTCAGCCGTCCTTGGCTCCTTGCATGATATTTAAAAAAAAAATCAAAGGCAAATAGAATACTCAGCACGTTATCCTTCTTCACTTTGCCCTTTTTTTTCTAAAAAAAAATCAAAGGAAAGCAAAATCTACAGCACGTCCTCTATTTACCTTTTTCTCATTTTGTTTAAAAAAAATCAAGAAAGTGCAAAACCCACTAGCACGTCCTCTGCTCACCTTTTTTCCATTTTTTTTTGTTTTTAAAAAATATCAAGAGAGAGTAAAGCCCACCAGCACGTTCTTTTTCACTTTTTTTTCATTTTAAAAAAATAAAAAAAACTCAGCCCGTTCCTTTTTCTCTTGCATCATCGCCTCTCTCATTTTTTTTTTTGTTTTTTTTTGTTTTCCAAAAAAAAAAGGGTTCCAGCACTTCACGTCATATCTTTGTATACCATCTCCTTTTTTTATTTTTTATTTTTTATTTAAAAAAAAAAGTCTCCAGCGCGTAAAGCCCACCAGCACGTCCTTTTTCACTTTTTTCATTTTAAAAAAAATCAAAAAAAAAAACTCACCAGCACGTTATCATTTCTTCTCTTTGTCATTTTTTTTACGTTATTTTTTTTTAAAAAAAAGAGCTGCTGCTGAAAACCTTTTTTTTTACGTAGGCAACAAGAATATGTCATTATATTTATAAAATAAATATATATAAAAAAACATAAAATCAAATCATCATAAGAATTTTATTCTGCGCAATGGGAACAACTACCCGCATCCAACTTTCAGATTGAGTTAGGGCCTCCAAAAAAAAGCCTAGGGATTAAATTTCCGCCTTCACCCTCCTGAGCTTTTACATAAAAAAAATGTGTGTTAATCTTTCGCACTCCTAGGACCGATGTACTAGAAAAATAAAATTATATTTTTTTTCTAGTTGAGAGTTACCCAGAAAATCTCTATATTTCAGTGTCTTATTGTACACGGACTAACCACCGTTATATGGTTAGTGACGACTCCAAAAAATTAATATATTAAATTTTACCAAAATTTATACACATGTTACTAACTACTAATTGCGCCTAACTGAGATACATGTCTGTGTTTGACTAACTCGCATCATTTAAAAATCTCTAAAAACTTGCATAATCTAAAAGCCTTATCGCTTGCATCTCTCTTCTTTAACCCTCATGTCTACACCTTTTATATTTTTTCCATTTCTGATCTTGAACCTCTTTTCTACACCGTTTATATTTTTAATTTTTGCACGTTTAATTTTTGTATCTAACTTGCATCACGTCTAACCCGCTAACTCACTAATTTGCATGTCATACTTATTCTCTTCTCTGGTGTATGCATATTTTATTTCCTCATTTTAGTTATGGTTATATGTATTTTGAGCCTACCTTATACTTTTTAGGCCCATTCGCCGGCCCATCGTAGTGCGTTAAAAACCACGTGCTACAACAGGTTCACTAGATCATCTGAAAGACATGGAAGTTGTTATGCATGAGAAAGCACCTATACTAGAAATCGTGTTAATTTAGCTGATAAACTACGCTTTAGGGGTAGTTGTAGAAATTATAAATAAGCAATCTTTGAAGTTTATTTATCTATTTCTTGGTTCTATACAACCACTAATAACAGGACGTTGCTTGAATGAAGTCGGGTGCAAATGGTAGCCCTTGGATTTCTCATTTTTAATATTCTTTTTATATATTCAAGCCCTGCATCTTATTTTTTCTGTTTATATTGGTATGATATAAAAAATCATTTTAATTAGGTCACATATAATCCATCACAAGGGCGAACGTATGATGCTGTATTTTCTATTACAAGGGCGAACGTATGATGCTATATTTTCTAATATTATGGATTATAAAAACTTTTCACTCGAGTTGACTTTTAAAATTTTTATTATAATAAATCATTTTAAACATAATAATATATCTTAAATCTATAAAAAAATATCATAAAAAGGAAAATCCTAGGATGTACAAGTTGCACCTAATTCATGTGACTTAAGGGGACATTTGGGAATGTGAAATTTTGTAAAATTCTAGTATGAGATGGGAAATGAAAAAAGAAAATATTTTAAAAAATGTATGATTGATAGGAAATAATAGAGATAAGGTTGGAATAAATAGGTAGTTGGTAAGAAAAATGATTAAAATATAGGAATAAAAGCGGGAAAAATATGATAATTAGTGGAGTTAATAGCTATCTCGGGGAATGTGTTCCCACTATTTTCCATATTTTTCCACTTGCGTAGATTACTAAATGAGTATATTTGGGAATGCCCTAAGAAAACAAGCAAGCTAGAAAATTTTTGAGAACTATGGGAGTGATGTGATTTAATGGAGGTAAAATGATGATAGACAAGATAATTGCATGAAAAATAATTAAAATATAAAAGTAAACATAAAAAATAAGATAATTAAGATAAGTAAAATGATTGCTATGTATTGAAAATTGAAATTCCTATCCTCCCTCTGTGCCATTACCTTCCCAAACATACCTTAAGGCTGTGTTTCTAAAAGACGTGAGTAAAATGCAAACTTTTCTTTCTTGAAATATTAACTATCAAACTTTTTTTTTTTTTGTTTTTACTCTTATATTTCATTCATTTGTTACATAATTACTATATTTATTCGTAATTTACCCATGTTATATCACATCATACTCATACTTTTCAAAAACTTAATTTTTTTTTATCTCTTTATTACCTAGGTTACCAGGTGTAAATTTTAGAGTTCAAATGTATCTAAAACATTTTTATAAAAAAATTTTTACTTAACATCATTTTAAAATATTTTAATATAAGAGCGTGTTGGGTAATACCTTCAGAATTTTTTAGGAATCTTTACCGATTAGAATCTTTCCGATTTATCTTTAGGGACTTTCCCATCTAAGTGGGTGTTTGAGTAATGAAATATTAATAAATGGAGGAATGATCCTGTTAGCTCGGACTAAGTAAATACTTCACTTAGCCCACCTCAAAAATCCTATTTAAAATTTTTTATTTTTTTCTTCATACACTTGTTTATCAAGTGTATTTAATATGTAAATCAAGTTTTACCATAAACCATTAAATACATATATACACATAGATGTTTAAAAATCTAAAAAAAATAGATAAATATATTCAAAAAAGGTAAAACTTGGTCTATATATTAAATACACTTAGATAAACAAGTGCACGAAGAAAAAAGTAAAAAAATTGTTATAAATAGGTTTTTTAATGTGGGCTAAGTGAGACATTTACTTAGCTCGAGCTAACAGGATCACTTTTCTAATAAATGGGCCAAGAAGAAACAAAATTAACCGGTTGCATATGTATGATTGATACCTATTTTTAATTTAGCCCAAGCTAATCAAAGGTAGAGGTGCAACTCGGGCTCATGAAACTCGGGTTCACCTCAACCCTAATCCTAACCCTATTTCTAAACCTAAACTCTAACCCTATTTGTAAACATCAACACCTTATTTTTGAAATTCGAGATCGGGTTGACATTCTCCTATTAATATGTCTTTGTTACTCATCCTATATATAATTTTTATCACAAACGTATTGTATAAGAAAGTTTAAAAAATAATTTATTATACGAAAGCAAGAAAAATTCAAATACCGCTTAAGAATAGAAAGCAAAAAACCTATTTTGAGTCTTCTCTTTGTATAAAGTAAAATAATAGTTGTGTTTTGGAGAACGTAGAAGTACAACCGTTTTCCATTCTGCAATATAACACCAATATCACAACTATATACATTAATATTACCATCCAATTATAAGATAAACCTTATTACATCAATTACAATAAATTAAAATCATCCAAAAATCACAAAATATCAAGTTGAATAAAATTATATTAATTCAAATATCAAACTCCAAATCACAACATCCAAGTTAACTCCAGGTCGACAACACAAGTCTTAAGTTTGAATAACCAAATTACAACAAACATTACAACATAATAAAAATAAACATTTTTATCTTCCACTGTTGTGTTCATTGCCCTTGTCTTGCATTATTACCATACGTCGAGCCAAATTCTTCTTTCCTAAAAGAAAAAATAAAAATTCAATGTTATATTATATAATTGAACTTAAAGAATATATATATGTATATATATTCAAAGATATAACTAATACCTGTTGGAAGATGAGGTAAAGAAGCATATGTCGATGTTTCATTAGCTTCCTCTGAAAGATAAATATTAGTTAGAGAATGTGCAAAATATATTAAAATTGTTGCATATACTGTGTTCTTGTATATGTGTGTAGTGTAAGAAAGAAAGAGGTGATTAATTTAATCTTATTAACAAAAGGTACATGGAAAAATTAAAGCAATCGAGTTGATAAGATCAGTGCCAGCAAAATAACAAAAATCAGAAAAAATTGATAAAAATTAACCTGTAGGTTCAAAGTGCTAACAAAATGGACAACAATCAACAATTTGTTGTATTAAGCCACCATGTCTTATGCCACGAGGTTCATTACAGTGTTAATTGATTAAAAAGTTAGCTGAGAGTAGACAGGACCAACACCCATAGGTGTTCATTTCCGAACCAACACCCATAGGTGTTCATTTCCAAAAAAATATACAGCCGAAACAAGTATACCAGCTGAACCAGCTATCTTCGTTGGAGCGCTCCTACCCCAACTTAGTTAGAAGACTTGCAAATTCTGCAAGATCATTCACTAAAGATGTTGTTGGCCTGACGGATTGCAAAATGCAAATGCACCTAACAATATTTCAACACGCCCGAGGCTGACAAATGGGTAAGGCCAACATGAAAATGCAAACCCTCGGCACCCAGTCGTAGAAACAACACAAAAATTCCACACATGAGAAATATTCAATTAAGGAATATGTGCAATTTCATCAGAGAATGTGTGAATACCCACACGCAAGCACACGCCTAACAAAGGTCGCGAAAGGCCGGAGACTAAACCCGAAACCGGCAGTAGCGTTTTGGTGAACGACGGAAATGCAGCGGCATCATTTTGGCGAACGACGGAAATGCAGCGGGCAGCGGCGTCGTTTTAGCGAACGGTGGAAAGGCTGCAAAGCTCAAAGCTAGAAAGGGCACCGGAAATGGAAAGCCAGAACCTATAACTCGGAAGCCAGAAAGGAAAGCTGGAAAGGGAAGGGCGCTGTGAAATGGAAATTCGAAACTGGCCTAGTGGCTGGTGCGCCTGGCAGCCTGGCAGCGACAGAGACGGGACGACAGTTGGCTCTGATTGACATATAGGGTGTGTTTGGTTGGGACATAAACATGTCAACCAAAACTTTTCAATTTAAAACTTTTCACTCTCCATAACTACTCTATTTTTTAATTATTTTTTCACATTTTCCTATACAAACTACCCTACTTTTCAATCATTTCTACACAACTATCCATACAACTAACCTATCTATTTTAACTTTATTCTCTTTACTTCTCATCATTACTCCTATTATATCACATAATTTTCTATCAATGTGACAACTTCTACCTCAAAAACTTTTTATCAAAAGTTTTAACCCCAACCAAACACACCCATAATAATAAAACATGAATAATTTTCAAATATAGGTTCAGGTTTACAGGGTTCGGATTCACCTGAACCCGAAACCGAGAGTTGTTTGAATTCGGTTTGGGTTGAGAAATCGGGCTCGGGTTGACAATTACCGAATTTCAACACTGCTCCTAGCCGGGTTCGGGCTGAACCCGGCCCAAGTTGCACCCCTTATTCAAAAGCGACCGACAGCGTGACTTTTTAACTGCATTAGGTTTTTCTTTTCTACCAAATAAAAGTACGTTTAAGAGTTAATAATATTATGAGTTAATGACACTAAATGCGATTAAGTTTTACATAATCATTGAGGTGGGCCATCCTAGATTATGAACACTATTAAATGGATCATCGACTATAAATTGAGGATATTTCTATGAAACTTCTCTTTCATATAACCTTCTTCATTTTTAACATTTAGATAATTGATAGAAAATTTATTCATCTATTATATTTCTTATCATTTATATTATCATAATTGTTTTATTTATCTAGTATTATTGTATGAGCCTTATCTACAAACCTATAAAATCAATATGATAAAATAATTTAATGCTAAATAATAATTTTTAAGTAGTATTTTCAACATTTAAATGACCTAAAACATCACTATTTGTGGATAAATGATTCTGTAAAGTATTATTATATTATAATATATATGTAAATGAATTTAAATATTTTCTCAAATTTATATACAAATATACCTATTTTTGAAAAAAACGTAGCTTATGCACCTATTAGATTTAAATGAAAGTTAGTCTTCAATTAAATAAACAATGTTAAATGTAATGAAAAGATTTTGTATTAATAATTAATATCTCAAAAATAGAAAGGGTTTTACGAAATTACTTTTATAAAACCGGGAATGTAGGTAGAAATATCTCAAAATATAAAGTAACTAAAAAAAGGTTATCAACCTTTATTTTATTTTCCAACCATTATAGTGGACGGTTGGGATCTCCTCTCTCTACTCCCGCACGTGCCGGCAGCGAGCGTGCATATATCCCACGGGGTACATACGGCTTTTACCCCACGCACTAGGGCTTTGGAGTCAGGCTGAGCGAGGCTTCCATTACCGGAGACGGAAACTTCAGTGCCACAGCATGGTGAGTTCCTCTTTTTCGCCCATATACGCTTTGCTCACTTCATCTCTCTACAATCTGGATGAATAAAGGGGCCCATTTGATCCGTCTCTCAATCCGTGTTGCTTGGTTTTTCATAAATGATGTGCACTGGACGCTGCAGAAACTTTTGGATTGTTCAATAGTTGAAAAATGGTTGTTTTGAGGTTTTTCTTCGTCGGTTGGATCGATGGGAGCGATCTCAATCATCTATTGGATAATGCCGAAGGTTGCGTTCGTCTGATGTTTCCGTTAATCTGATTCATGTTGTTTTGCATTGATGGGTTTGCTGAGGTGCTTGTGCCTATATACATCTCCTATTGTGTGTATGTGCAGTGTCCTGGTCCTGCTTATATGCTTATGGCATGCAGTGAATATATTGCACTATGATAATTAGAGAGATGGCTCGTTAAATTTGCTAATTTAACAACGAAAACGGTGTATATGGAGATGATTTGTTACTTTTATAGTGGAAGCCGTTAAGAGGAGGTTTGTTTTTCCCTCTGCCCCTCCTCGTTCTTGTTCTAGATTGTTGGCAGTTTTACCTTGTTCGGGCATATTTTCCTTGGAAAAAATTGTAAAGATTTATTGGTTTTTATTTATTTATTTATTTTCGGTGGTGTTGTTGGTGTTAATGTCTTGAGCAAACATTTTCTAGATGCTAATGTGGAAAGTATGGGCAATTGAGTGTAATGCTAAGACGGTTTGGTAGTGAATGTGTTTTCGCAGTCAAAATATGTTATTGTTTCTTTTATGCTTCTGAAGATTAAGATGGATGTATGAAATATAGCGTTTGCAACCTTAATTTTATTATTTTGTTATATTTATGTTTCTGTCTGAAAAAGGTATTTATGGATATGCTTCTCTGTGTTCCAGGCTAGAGGTTTGAAGAAGCACTTGAAGAGGCTCAATGCTCCTAAGCATTGGATGCTTGATAAGCTTGGTGGTGCATTTGTAAGTCTAAAACGTTTCCTATGATATTTGGTTTCTTGCTCCCACTGTCTATTCTGGTTCTGGTCATATGATTTATCATCTCGCAGGCTCCCAAGCCATCATCCGGCCCACACAAAGCCAGGGAATGTTTGCCGTTGATTCTGATTTTGCGAAACAAACTGAAATATGCACTCACATACCGAGAGGTCATCTCAATTTTAATGCAAAGGCACATAATGGTTGATGGCAAAATTAGAACTGACAAGACTTACCCAGCTGGGTTTATGGGTATGCCTATCCTTTCTCTTTTATTATGTGTTGTCCCCTTTATCTGGTAATGAGATATCCTATATTAAAGGAAAAAGGTTCCTATTTACTGTGCCATCTCAGATGTTGTATCAATTCCCAAAACAAATGAAAATTTTCGACTTCTTTATGATACGAAGGGCCGGTTCCGTCTCCATACTATCAAGGATGAGGAGGCAAAGGTATGTCTGCTGGCTTTTCAGTTGCTTTTTACTGACGATATTTTTCTTATTTTCTCACTTAATCGTGCTGTGTTGAGGTAGTTATTGTCTTTAAAATTCATTGCACTGGATATCAACAATTTTATTTTTTTATTCTAATTACCTTATTTTTTAAAAACTAATTCAACATGACTTCAAGTTTGGATCGGACCATTTAGGTTCTGGGTTAAGTATTATCATTACACATGCAAAATGATTGATACTTGAATAACTCAACATATCTGGAAATTGGAAGTTGGCAGTTTGCCTGACCCATGACTTTCGGCTGGGCCGTTTTTGTGGTTTTTGTTGGAAACAATCACATATGTGCACCTAGTTAACTTTTGAGCAATTCAACCTTCCCAGAACCAGAATAATGTTATGAATCAATGACTTGCCCTTTGTATTCCTGTTTACTGCTGTGCTTAGAATCAATTTTCTAATTTAACAGTTTTAGATTAACTTTGTCAAACGGTCATGAATTGCACAGCTTGAGAATTATTGATTTGTCCATGTCAGGAAGAAAGAGGACAGAAAAAATTTGAGCACTTGTTCATCTTCTAACCTTTTCCTCCATCTCTGATGACCAGTTTGAGAGACATTCAGTGACTGCTATTTTGAGAATGAAAGCCTCAGTGTTGTCTTATGTTAACTTGGGGCAGGCATGATGATGATCATCATCTTGACTGTATTGATGCATTGGAATTGTCTCTTGGTTTATTATTAATTTTCAGTGTGACTGCACTTAGCAAATGTCATGGTTTTTTGAGAGCATTTTCATTGAGATGCGTCTGCTTTTGATGCAGTTCAAGCTATGTAAGGTCCGGTCAGTGCAGTTTGGACTGAAAGGCATCCCCTACCTCAACACTTATGATGGTCGCACCATCCGCTATCCAGATCCCCTCATCAGGGCCAATGACACCATCAAAATTGACCTGGAGACCAACAAGATTGTTGATTTCATCAAGTTTGATGTTGGAAATGTCATCATGGTGACTGGCGGTCGGAACAGGGGGCGTGTAGGAGTGATCAAGAACAGGGAGAAGCACAAGGGAAGCTTTGAGACAATCCATGTGCAGGATGCCACAGGTCACGAGTTCGCAACACGGTTAGGCAATGTCTTTATCATTGGCCAGGGAACAAAGCCCTGGGTTTCTCTTCCAAAAGGCAAGGGTATCAAGCTCTCCATCATTGAAGAGGCACGCAAACGCAATGCTGCTGCCGCTGCCGCCTTGGCTTCAGCCTCGTAAGAAGAGTACTAGTACGACAGCTAGCCTACATATTTCCAACTGTTTGATGATGTTCTCATGTCAATTGCTATATCAAATGGATGGCTCATTTTGGTTCTTTTCTTTTTGCCTTCCTATGCAAATTTAGCTGGATGACAAAGTGAAAATTTTGATTTTGGCTTCTTACATTTTTGGGACTTATGTCGTTGAATTTTTTTCTGGAGAAGACAGTGGATTATACTTATTGCATGATCTTTAATTTTAAAACTTTTTAATAAAATTTACAAGTATTCTGCATTTCTATTGAAGGAGCGGGCAAATGGGAAGTGAGGAACACATTTTTTAATGAACTTCTTAACTACCTAGTTACCTTTTGTCCAGTACTTTTTCTTATTTTTTAATTAATTTTTTCACTTTTTTCTATACAATTATCTTATTTATTCTCACTTAACCCATATTATACTGTATCACTCACTTTTCAATTTTTTTCTATTTCTACTTTCGCATTTCCACTTTTAAACCTTACCAAACCGACCATTAAGTCTTATGAGCCATAAATCGTTTAAAATCTTATCAGTTGAATGAGCTCAGTCGGACATAACAGAAACATCATCCGGTGAACTTCAAGCCTTCTTTTCATATACCTGCAACTATGTTGATCAATCTCCTCAGGCAAGTCGATAATCATGTAGGCAATTTCTCATATGAGATTATAGAACTTGCCCATATATTATAGCATGTAGTTTTGTCCCTTAACTTGCCCATTTATTATATAGCATGTAATTTGGATGTATTTGAACAAGAATGCATGCTTTGTAGCCGTCTTCCTTGCCCAGACAAGACTGCTTTATTGTTAACCAATTTTCTTAAACATTCATGATAGAATATTAATAACAATCTGTTAAAATTATGAATATCAAATTACTGACTAAATTAAGGTTAATAAAAACTCTGGTCACCTATTTTGCTCAAGTCTGTGGCCGACTCCGGCTTACTTATGGACTTTGGGGTGTCTGTTTATCTCAAAAATTTTTTGACTTAAAACTTTTCAATTTAAAATCTTTTACTTTTCATAGTTATCTTATTTTTTAAATTATTTCTTCTCTTCTTCTGTACAACTATTTTACCTGTTAATCATTTTTTACATAACTACCTATATCTGTTTTAATTTTATTCTCTTTAATCCTTATCATTACTCTTATTATATCACACCATTTTCTTCAAAAATTTTATACTCTTATTATATCATACCATTTTCTTCAAAATTTTTATTAGTTTCCCAAACTCCTTCGCATGAAAAAATAATTGCTTCGAAGTTTGCTGTAGGCATAAGAAGAGAAAAAAAAAAACTTGTCACTCTTGATTTTTGTCATCGTTCTATGTTCATCTATGCATAATCAAAAGCTTGAGCATGACCAAACGAGCGCCGGCCGCGGAACAAAACTTTCGTTCCCACCGGCGCGTGTTCGAATCCCAGGTGGGATTTCAAACCAATAATTTGTGTGGGGGCATGTGTGGTCCTCCTTATTTGGTTGGGAGCTGGTGGTCTCTCTCGTTGATATTTGGGAGCTTGTTGTCTCCCTTTGGAAATATTGTTTGAATTATCTCAGAGCTTTGAATGTGATATGAATTGAGATATGTTGGAAATATACTCCAATAAAAAAAAAAAAAAAAGCTTGAGCATGTAGTAGTAAAATTAGAACAATGCAGTGATACTGATTAGAACAATGTAATGGTATCTTAGGCCATACTCCAAAACCGTCTAATAGTATCCTTGATTATTTGTGATATACACCTTATGGTCATTCGGTCAAAATTTTACTGTTCAGAAAAACCTTATCAGTCTTTATCAATTACTGCTTTTGCAATTTTTTGAAAAAAAAAATCAACAATTGTAAGAAAAAATTGCAAAATCTCAAAGAATGAAAAGGCAAATGATGGCAAGGAAAGCAAGTAGTTCAAGCTATTGCTTAGAAGTACTCCCTTCTTGCGAGTATTAAAATATGACAATCATATATATTTTTATTTTTAATTTTATGAGAAGCTTTACCCACCTTCTTATGACAGCTCTCAAGATCTCAAGATATTCCTGCAACGTATGTTAGGATAGGGCTCCTCTTACATGTAAGCCGTTTAATTTTTAAAGATTGGATTTTTCGTCAAAAATCCAATCCATTCATATAAATATTATTTGTTTATCTAAAAAATTAAGTTTAATCCCAATCAAGTATATTTATAAAGTATGTTCATCCCAATCAAGTATATTTATAAGCCACATTCGGTGAAAAGTGAGAAAAGTGTAAATTATGAAAAATGCTTTGATCCGGCATGCATTAGAATGTGTTGAAAATAAATATAAATATTCACGTATAAATTATGAAATTTTTTTTCATAGATTCATTCACATATGTAAAATTATAAAAAACTCTTATAAAAAATGCTTAGATCCATTCACACATGTATTAAAATATAATAATACTTTATAAAATTATTTATCGACATAGTAGTGATATTTTAGATGAATTAAAAAAACTACTTTAAAAATTAACATTTTAATGTTAAACTATTTTATTATATTAATTTTACCCATTTGTATATGAAATCTATACATTGTATATGAAATCTATACATAAAAATAAAAAAGGGTTCATATACATAAAAATAAAAAATGTAAAAAATGGGTTTCATAGAGGTGGTTTCATAGAAGTCGAACATATATAGCCCGCAAACTTGATGATAATGTGAAATGAAAGCGAAAGCGGGTTACATAGAAAAATAATGTAACCTGTATATCTGGCCAATACATAGAAAAATAATGTAACCTGTGCATCTGGCCAATCTTAAGACCTTATCTTAGTGATATCTAGCCAACCTTGATATCCGAACTTGATACTGATGTGACATTGAGGTTTTGTTTCAAAGCAACCGGATATACTAAGTTATATCATTTTTGAAAATTTATATGTATTTTTAATTTTTGCAAATAGAGATATTTTAGTCATTAATAATATCCCCTATTTTAAAAATAAAAAATATATACATTTTTAAAAATGATAAAACTTAATTTTACAGATTAAATGCACCTAAATTAAGAGTTTTATAAAAAAAAATAAAAACAAAAACAAAAATGGAAGTTTTAGCTAATGCATTCGGTTACATTAGTTGCATTAAAACATCCTCCGTGATATTCAATCAAACCTTGCTGATGGTGTGAAATACAGAGTTTTTTTCCCTCCATTTTGCTTAACCTTTGACCTTTATAAACATTTGCCAAGTGAGAAGATCAAGTTTTACCCAATGCCTAAATCAAATTTATTGAAAGATCAATTTCAAAATTAGCTAATCCCAAAAGCCAAAGAAATTAAAAAAAAAAAAAAAATCCTACATATCAACTTTATGGGCCTATGGCAGTGCAACTCCCTTGAGAAATTTCCGGGCAATTTCTCCACCGCCGCCTTCCGGTAGGAACCCTCCGGGCTTGCCTTCATCGCCCGTCCCGTATACCATCCTCAAAATCTCAGCTGGCGTACGAGAATAAGAAATAGAATTTTCATTGGCGGATAAGATGTTGCTCCTTGTCTTGTTCTCTGCACCCCACTTCCTGCTCACTATCAGCCCTTCGTCTTTCACCCCACAATCCGCCAGCTTGTTTCGCAGCTTCGACAATCTTGCCGTGAACTCAGCCACTGTGTATTTGTAGGGACGGACAGCTTCCCCAGCATGCAAGTACAGCAGAGATCTGATCACCGCATCTTGGCCTGATTCCACGCCCAAAAGACCAGCCAACAGCTAAAGAAAAATAAAAAATAATAATCAAAGTGAGAACACATGGAGTTTTTATTTATGTGATGGGCATTGATATTTGGATAGTTTAATTAATTACTTACCCTTTTGGAAACATAGCCATTGATATTTGGGTTGGTCCCAACATAGGCCACCAGTCCCACGTATGGAATTACATAGGAGGCCAATAGGTAATTTATACTGTTGGCGTATGGATCGAAAGGTGGGGCGAGTGGGTGCCCAAATGCATCATCAAATAGCTTCGCAAAATGGCGTTGGCTTAGATCGAGTTGGGGCCTTGGGAATCCTCCCACCGTCGTTTTAATTGCCCTGAAACCAACAGATAAAAAAAATTAATTCAAATCAAGTCCCAAAATATATACATGTTATTTTATTTTATTTTATTTTTTTAAAATTTCTAGTAGTGGACAAATTAACCAACCTTAGATGTCCCACTTCCTGATAACCAAACTCTACGATGATCTCTTTGATGACTGGGTCGAGGTTGGCTTTCGTGGCTCCGATTGGAGGTGGGCCGCCCATGGCTAGCTCAGGCGCAACACTGTCCAAGCCATGCCCAAGAGCTCCAAACAAGAAAAAATCGGCCTCCAAGTGCTCCAAATTGAGGGCGAATCGAATCCTTTCCACATCGTCGTCGAATATGGGGACGGCGATGACCGGGCGATCTGCAGCGCATTTGGGACGATTAACTGCTGCACTGACAACCGATGCCGGGAATAGAAAGCAGCAGGACAGGAAAATGAAGAGAGATCGAGGTGACATAGCCGTCGATTAGAGGATTGGCAGAGAATGGGTAATGTGTGTAACAATCAAATTGAAATATTATGCTGGGAGAAATGGCCTGAAAGTTATTTATAAGTGCAAAATCATCCATCCGGAGTAGTTGACTGAATATGGTTGTTAAAATTTGTTATAAACATCGCGATGAGATGAGACACGTTTGAATGCTGTGATAACACGTGGAACTGCATGCTCTCTATTGCATGCAACCATCATTTCGTCTCACTACACCTGGAGAGAGACTGGTCTTTTTGCGAGCGAAAGGAGGGAAAGGGTAAGGGATTAGCAACAAGAGAGTTTGTCTACTGACCAACTAATTAATTGGACAGAAGCAAGGAAAATCATAGTTACATACGAATCTTTCTTGGACGTAATCTCATTCATGTTTTGGCTTTGATAATTACACTGCAAGAAAAAAGACTTATCGGAATGTAAAATTTTGTCATTAAATATATATATGAATTTATAATATGTCTCTGTACGCGCAAGTAAATCCGTCACAAATGGCTTTTATGATTTTCTTAAAAATGGTAGCGACAATTTTTGTCATTAAAAGTTATTTTTTTGCAACATTTATTTCATTATTATAGCAAAGAGCTAATTTTCATTGATAACAATTATTTATATTTTTAAAAAGAATTTTTTGTGACAAAATATTAAGTATCTCCAAAAGTATGTAACAAGATATTAATTATTCTGTATTTTTAACAGTCAATCCACTTTATTTATCATATTACTAACGATATTTTAGGAAATGTTTAAATGCGAAAAATAGCATTCAGAATGAAACCATTGTATCCTATTGATTAATACTAGGTAAATGATGTAGTTTTAATGAAAATATAAATTATATACAGAGGATAATAGAAGAAAAGCTTCATAGGAGAATAACACGGGTTGCACGTGACTATATATTTGGAAACCTTACAATTTTTATCTCTTAAAGATTAATCATAGAAAGACAGATCAATGGAGATGTAGTGTCGGTCATTTCACTCGTGGGCCAACATAATTACTGGTTCCCCACGTGTTGGATGCTGCTTGACTCGCAATATGAGAGCAGTTACGTGCTACCAAATACTTAACTTGCTTGGCTTATGCGAATTTCCAACGTTACCTGCTGTTTTCAGAGCCAAGCATTTGCCAGAAAAATCACAAAATCACGAAAAGACGTAGATGCATTTAGTCCAATCAACAATATAACTATAGTACTTAATTTCTAAATTAAATGACCATACACATTAAATAATCATTGATTATAACAAAAATACACCTGACTACTGACATAGTATATATATATATATATAGGAAAATATTACTGGACCGTAAAGTCTATGCATTGTCGGCCCCACTTAATCATGAATGGAAAATCCACGCTATTTAGAATTGTTTATTTTGTTAACATACTAATTTTTATTCAAATCCAACATGTATATGATCCCCATCTTAAAATGGTGCAAAATCAACGTAATACAATAATTTAACGTAAATATCAAATTTAAAGTGGTATTTTCAACATCTGTTGTATTTTCAACATCTAAACCGTCTAAAGTATGATTTTTATATGGATAAGTGATTGTATAAAGTTTCATTGCAATCTAATATGTGTGAGCCCCATTTTACAGTAGACCGCACTGACCATAATTACGATGTAGTCCGTCTGCACATGATCAGATCTCATATATATATATATATATTATATATATGAAAAATAACGGATTACAATGTAACATATGAAATGAGCCCCGCACATATTAAAACTAACATCCACCCCACGCGCTGCATTAAAACAGCACAATAGGAAATAAAGGCAGCCGGTGAGCCGCATTAGAAAATGAGAAAAAAAAAAAGTCAGAGGCGTTTAAGATTAATTAGCGTAATTTTGCATAGAAATTACCTAACTATGAAACAATGCCTGTTCAAACAAATGTGCAGGATAACAAAAATAAGTATATCGATCGAATAACCAAACCAGAATTATTTCGGCGCACATATTGCATTTTCCAATGAAATTACAGCAACCGATCGAAGGAAATTTAAGGAAACCAAATTCACACTAGAACGTAATTCATCCATCCTAAGAAATCAATTCCATAACAACATATATGTAGAAAATAGAAATAGCTAGAAACTAATTAATAGTCAAGGCTTCTTCAGAAATCCTTGAGCAATCTTGCCGCTGCCACCGTTGGGCAAGAAACCACCCGGCTTGGCCTCATCGCCGGAGCCATAGACCACCCTCAAGATCTCAGCCGGCGTCCTGGAGTAGGCAACGGAATTCGGATCAGCAGCCAAGATGTTGCTGGTGGTCTTGTTCTCAGCACCAAACGGCAAAGAAACCAAAAGCCCCTCATCTTTCACCCCACATTGAGCAAGCTTGTTCCTCAGGGTAGATACACGGTCGGTGAACTCAGCAACGGTGTAGCTGTATGGTTTCACCACCTCATCAGCATGCTGGTAGAGCAGAGCTCGAATCACAGCATCTTGGCCTGATTCCACTGCCAAGAGCCCAGCCAAAAGCTGCATCAAAAAATAACACGTATTTATTCATGAATTAGCTCAAGAACTCCTAGTAATTAAAATAAAAAATGTGGGTGGTTTGATTTCTTACTCTTTTGGAAACGTAGCCGTTGATCAATGGGTTGGTGCCCACATAAGCTACCAGTCCCACGTAGGGAATCACGTAGGATGCCAAGAGATAGTTGATGCTGTTGGCGTATGGATCGAAAGGTGGGCTGAGAGACTCGCCAAATGCATTGTCGAAGATTGCTGCAAAATGTCGGGGACTTAGATCAAGCAAGGGTCTTGGAAATCCTCCAACAGTCGACTTGATTGCCCTGCAAAAACAGAGGTAGTTGATTAGTTTTAAAAATATATAATCTAATGATTGGACTTGCTGAAAGTTATGCGATTGGTTGTATATGTGTATGTATAAGCAAACCTCAAGTGGCCCACTTCCTGATAACCGAATTCTTCAATGATTTTCCGGGTGGTTTCATCAAGGTTGGCTTTCTCAGCACCAAGGGGAGGTGGCCCACCCATGGCCAGCTCTGGCTCGACCTTGTCCAGACCATACCCAAGAGCTCCAAACAGGAAGAAATCAGCCTCCAAGTGCTCCAAGTTCAAAGCAAACTGCACCCTATCAATGTCGTCTGGGAATATCTTCACATCAATGGTTGGACGGCTTGCTTTGCACTTTGCGGGGACATGGCTAGCAAGAGAAATTGACAAAAAATAAGCCAGCAGGAAGAGAAGGAAATATGGAGAACCAGCGGCCATTGTCGCCGAGGATGTGTTGAGGTAGAACGAAAGGGAATTGATTTGAGATGAGTGAAATTGTGGGCCATGGGAGTGGGTATTTATAGCACTCAAAGATCTTGAATTAAGGCAAATCAGGGGGGTTAGGATGATTAAATGGCATATGTTACGCAACTAGCCAGAATTTTTTTAGAAATAGAAGTCAATCTAGGTGGTTCATGCAATTAACTAGCATTTTTATAAATAGAAGTCAATCTAGCGTTGCTAATTTCCCACTAATGATGAGTTAATTGCTGAGGATTTTTAGAAGTGCCCATCCGAAATAGCCTTTTGGATTCATTGAAGCATGGAAAAAAGTTCGTGTCGTTGCTAATGATCCTATCTAAATCAATCCATGATCACAGTCTTCAGGTGGGTCTTGAATTGTGATTTTGGATGGGTTGGTCATGATCTTTTGCATATTGATTTTAATGTCTAAGACTAAGAAATGTTCATGAATGCATGATCAGTACTTGTTAAATCGTTGATTCATGATTTCTCCCTGTCATCGGGAATATGAAATATATAAACCGTCGAAATATGATCTTGTGAAATATATTCCTTTCAAACCAATGCAAGAAACGTTTCTTCAGCCAATATTTTCTCGTGAAGGGTAAGTACGGATCTAATTACTCATTTATTCCAATTAAAATCACCACAACAAGCCGGCTGGAGGTACGTTATGTATAATAGCTTCCTAGTCTAAAGTCGTATTAGGAATAAAAAGCATCGAATTTTTAATAAAAGAAAAGGGTTACTCTCAATCTTATTCAAATTTCATCAGCATATTATTCCTTCTGGGCCACTATAATTTGTTCAGTTGGAGGAAAAAGATCCAAAAATTAAAAATAAAAATAAAACGAATAATTTTTTTTTAAATAAGATAAATTTTATATGCACAAGTTAAATTTGGATAGTTAAATATCATGTTAATGAAGAACGAGAATGCTTCTATGAAACTTTTTTTTTATGTAACCCATTCCATTTTAAATATCTTGATGCTTGAAAGAAAATCCACTATAATTATTATATTTAACATTGTTTATAGTATTTTAGAAATTTTTTACCTAATATCACTGTACACGAGCCCTATTTAAAAATGTGTAAAGTCAACACGAGCCCTATTTAAAAATGTGTAAAGTCAACGTAATAAAATAATTTAATTATAAGGATCAATTTAAAATTGTATTTTTAGATTGTATTTTTAATATCTAAACCATTTAAAATATCATTTTTATGTGAATAAATAATTTTATAAACTATTTTTACATTCTAATACATATCTAAATAGATTTAAATATATTTTTTTTATAACTTATACATGAATATATAATTTGAAGTAAATGTATCTTATATACATATTTTTTTTTATAGGAATTCTATATACATATTTGATTTGGATAAAACTTGATTTTTATGTTAAATAAATGATATTAAATATAAAAAACGAATTAGATTTTAAATCAGGAAGGAAGTTAGCGCGAAAGACTAGGAAAGTAATATTTCTTTTTCTTTTTCAAATGTGGTGTATAACATTATGACGACATCCAGAAAATAGTTTTGATTGATAGGTTTGTAGATTTATATTAGATAAATTCAGAAAACATAAAATTCAATAAATACCCCTTCCATTTGGAGGGAGAGAAATTTATAGCAATATAATCTAGGCGTGAGATATGCTTTCCATTTTCAGATGATAGAACCGAGCAGCTAATCCAATATATATGCTGTAAAAGCAGGGATCAGATGAGATCGATAGTTCATACATTCTAAAATTGTTACTTCTTCTCATTTTACAATAATTCGAGAAAAAAATATTAACCCAGTAATTTGTTTACCTCCAATATCGACCTATCTAGCAAACGAACGGACTGGATTGCCTATTGGAAGCAATTTCGGCCTTCCATAGAGGGGTGGTATTAATAAAGGGGCCGCGATTAATTGACTTATAAATTAATCATTAATATACTTACCAAACAGGCTGATTTTGACACCATACGCTAATAGATGTGGCTGAAGGAAGGGACTAGGGCTGGTCAGCAATTAAGTTAATTACAAAGAGGCCTACGGGGACATCGTATTAGATAAGGACCGTGAGAGATAAGCAAATATGAGGAGAGCCAGTGCTTGCGATGCCGGCTTTCATGGTTAGTTCCATTTGGCGTCTATATATCCTTCCTCGTCCACCTGCCATGCATATTGACTCGGCCTGCAGCTTACGTTCATGCTTAGTTCACAAATTGGGTGGGGATTGATGGTTAATCTAATCCCAAAATTAGTTGGAAATTTTAATTAATTTTAATCTTAATTAGTGTGACTTCCTAAGAAAATCCGTTTGGGTTGGAGCTGGATGTTCGAGTTGGAATTATTTAGTTGAAATAATGTATTAACAATATTAGTTGTAGTAGTTGCTTAGTTTAAATTTATTTTATAACAAGTAGTTTTTCTTCAACGTAAAAAAGAAAGAAAGAGTGTGTTTAGAAAGTGATAAAACTTTTGTATAAAAAGAATTTGGTATAAAAGTTTTTGAAATGAAAAGAATTGATTTGATAGGATAAGGTTACGAATGGAAAGTAAAGAGAATAAAGTTAAAACAGATAAGTTAATTCTACTAGTAGTTATGTGAAAATGATTGAGAAGCAGGATAGTTGTACTGGAAAATATAAATAAATAATTAAAAATACTTTAGTTATGAAGAATAAAAAATTTTAAATGAAGAAGTTCTAATTTAAGAAATCTTTGTTGGAAACAAACATGCCAAAGAAAATTTTCATTAGTAAAATTTTCCAAAAAGCAAAAAAAACAAAAAAATTGAGAGAAGTGCATAGCGATTGCCGATTAGCGCATGAGATATCCATTCAATATAATCGGTTTATGGGTTATGAACTTGTTAGCTTAAGCTACTATATGTTCGGCCTCCTTATGATTGAGATAAGATGAAGTCGAAATAAAATGAGATACAATTTCTCGTTTTTAAATTAATATATAAAAATATATATTTTTATTTTCCATATAGCTTTTCTCATTTTCAATATATTTTCTCAAATTGCAGTACATATTGATAATTTTTTGTCTCATTTCCTCATCCTATTCTTATTTAATTACACCTCCCGAATAAGGGAGTCCAGCTAAAAGGTGAATGTTTATCATTGTCAATTTTTTATGAAACTTTTTCTAATTATATTTGACTTATATACCAAGTTTTGTAAATTTCGTATATCTTTATATTTTTTGAGTTTCAAAAATCAACATTTTTTTGAGTAATTAAGTATATTAAAAAAATTAGCCAGAGATAAATTGCGTTTGTGGTCTAATCCAGACAAATTTTTTTTTCACATTTATAAACCGACTTAATTCACAAGGCATGTCTCAAGTTCTGAAATTAGTTATTTTTTTATGTACTTCATTACCATGGAGTCCCCAATTTGTTTAATGAGTATAAGATTACTGTTGACACCCCACCCTTGGGCCCAAAGATGGATAAATTGAAATGAATTCCAAGCCCAAGCAAATTCAAGACAAAAGGAAGTTCAAGCGAGCTAAGCGGGCCCTTCCGAACTCAACCCACGGGAGCAAAGCTCCACCAAAGCCTCAAAGCAGGCTTTTCAACAAACCAGATCCGGCCCACAAAGAGCAAAGCTCCTACAGGCCACCTCAACGGGCTCCACAATGTAGCCCACCAGATTCAACTCACCAGACACAGCAAATGGGCTCTACAATGCAGCCAATCAGATCCAACCCACCAAGCCTCAAAAGCAGGCTTCTCTACAACTACCCATTGAGCCTCTACAACGGCCCACCCAAAACAACGGGCTTAGCCAAGCTCTAGCCCACTAAGTTCCAGCCCACTATGGAAGAAATCCACGAAGCTCAAGCCCATGGACCAAGTTCAACATCTCAAGTGGCTAAAGGCCCATGCTCTCATCTCAAGCTCAAGCCCATGGACCAAGTCCAACACCTCAAGTGGCCCAAGGCCCATGCTCGCATCTATAAAAGGAGGAGCCCCCCTCCTCCTCAGGACACACTCGGAGAGGCATCCCAGAGGGGAGGACGGGAGTCTGCAGCAAAGCCCCGACGTCCCGTTTTTTTCCGATCTCCAAGCTACGAGCTTCTCTTCCACATCCCCCTTTTCCATCTCTCCCATTCTCTCAAGTCTTTCCTTTTCCCCCTTTCACGTCGTGTAAACCGCCTCGGATTGGCAGATTTTGCCATATTTGCTTCAATCCGAAGGCCGGAATTCAGACTCTATACGACTAGTGCCTTATTTCATTAAACAGGGGTTGATCTCCCTTTAAAGATCAGTGGCGACTCCGTTTTTTCTTTATTTTTGCGTGCGTGTTTGAGTTAACGCCCCGGCAAGGCGGGTGCACACGGGTCCACGGATTCCAGCATAATACGCTGCCGTTATGCTGTCGGATTTGTGACTTGATCCATGTACAGAAAGCCCTGTCTTAGCCGTTATGTCGCCGAATCTACGGGAGAATAGCCATATGCCAGATTTATCTAAAAACCATGAATCCTAACACGTTTACCCCATGTGGATGCAGGAAAACTAAGCCCACGCTGCTGTCTTGGAGGCGTTGAAAACCCATCTGGCACGGCCCAAATTTCCAAGGCGCGGAAAACCATTCCGAGCCCATCGTAGCGCTCGCGGCGGGTGCTACAGCTTGGCGACTCCGCTGGGGACGGCGTTGCTGGTCTACACCGGGCGCAAGGGGGACAGAAATACGAAGATCGGAGCTTCTTCCTCGCTAAACAGCGAGTTGCAGAAGCATTTCCGTCTTCCGGCAGCAAGTTTCTGCCCAAATCACGCAGAAACCTGACAAGTTTTTAGGTTCAGAGGCGTTCAGCTCATAAACTGGAAGGAGCTCGTAAAGGGGGCAAACCATTGCATATTAACTCGTAACTGTCCAGACATATAAAACGAGCCTAAAGGAACGACCTCCAGCAAATACGAAATCGATTAACGCTAAGTAAAAATTCGGCATAAAAATCACGCCTTTTTCATAACCTGAGAGTTTTCTGGTCACACTTCCAGAAACGCTTCAAGCGAACTGATCATTCTTCCAGAAACGCTTCAAGAGAATTGGTCCTGTTTCCAGAAACGCTTCAAGCGAACTGGTCACTTTTCCAGAGGCGCCTCAGGCAAACAAGAACCCGTGGACCTCGAACATTCTCACGCGTGGAACTTAAAACAAATAAAATCTGCAAAAAATACAAAAGGACCTGGACTTGCAAGCATCCATCCAAAGGTTGATCTCCCTATTATTTGTTTACAAGTACTAATCACTTTTATTGATTGCTCAAGTTTTTCAAGTCAACCGTGGATCGAAGCCCCGTGGTTACCAGATTGAGAGCGGCTAGGATGGAGTCCGAGCAATCCTCACACCATGAAGATCGGGATCGCCAATTCAAGCAGTCCATTGAAGCCTTCATGACGGCGAAAGGATGCAAAAGCTAGAGGAGGTCCTGTCAAACATGGGACCACCTCTAATAGGCGGCTAGAATACGGCTACACCACCATTCTATTCTCAAAGCCCGAACACGAAACAAGGCGGAGGACCTCAACAATCTTCCCACAGATCAAGGAACGATCACTACAAAGAAGAGGAGGTGGTCTTAGAACAAGGCCGCAATGAAATTCAAGACCTTAAGAATCAACTCCATAACCAACTAAAAGAAATGGAGGAGCGAATCCGACAACATCAAAGGGAGGGCTTGTCCTCGATCAAAATAGAAGATCTATGCCCATTCCCCGACACCAAGCTACCCGAGAAGTTCGAGATACCGGCTCTACCCGCATATGAAGGAGACTCATGCCCAAGGGCTCATCTCAAGGCCTTTTGCGGCATCCTATACCCCTTGGTAAAAAGCGAAGAAGTCTTGATAAGATTATTCCAGCATAGCTTGAAGAAAGACGCCTTGGAGTGGTACACATCACTTGATTACCGGTTGATTAAAACATGGGAACAACTCTCCTTAGCCTTCATGGACCGCTTCTCATACAAGCTAAACATGGCTCCTAAAAGGGCTGATCTAGAAGCGCTCAAGGAAAAAGGGGACGAAACATTCTCCGAGTACGTGGCTAGATGGCGGGCATTGGCGGCAAAAATGAAGAGCCCATTGCCTTTGGACGAGCAAATCTCCATCATTATCAACTCAGCACACCCGAGCATCTCGGGATACCTCATCTCCCACCCTTATGTCAACTTCACTCAACTCCTCCAAGCCGGTGACCAAGTAGAGGCGGGAATCAGACATGACACTATCTCTCCATGGCCACAACAGGGGAATGCTATTTATCTTGAACATGCAAGACAGACATCTCAAATAGCGGACAACGACATGGAAGTCAATTTTGTCAAGGGTAATACTAAAACCTTTGACCCTTCTATTTTCATAACAAAAATCCAACCCTATGATGCTCCTGTCGTTTTACAAGGCTGAAATGCCAACCCGATCACCCTTCAAAGAAAATGCGTTGAGCCTGTCATTTTATTAGGAAAACCTGTCAAGCCTATGTAAGAAAATCCTACTCTACATAAACCACTTGTCGAGAAAAGAAATCTCTCCAATATTTTTCCTACAAACCCGGGTACTCCACTCAAAATAGCAAGCCAACCAACTTTGCCTCACTTGTCCCCAGAAAATGTCTTCATTCCAGTTAACTAACCAACATGCCCACAGTCTAAAAATGCAGAAGAGAACCTCAAATCTCCTTACACATCTACTCCTAGAATCTATCTAAAGCAGTCGTTGTCATCATCTACACCACCGTGTCCGGCCACGGAAGGTGAAATATTAATCTTATCAACAAACCAGACAAACGCCTCAGAAAGGAAGTGCTAGCCAAAGAGCACAAATTTCAAGAAATTCCTGCACAAGAAAAGCCAAACGAAAAAAGCCATCTACAAGTCACAAGTGAATTTATCCCTCACACAAACAATCAAGCAGAGACATCTAAAAAATCTAAACAAACCATCATCAACATAGGCAATGTTGACAAAGTCGAACAGCCAACAAGGTTAGCCCCGAAAGTCGCAAAATGTGCAGGGCATACAACCGTCATCTATCAACCCACCGCCACAAATACATCTTTGTCAACACATTCACAAGGGATAGTTCAAAATGGCTACTAGACAGTCTTTTTATCAAGTTTGGCAGGAAAAATGCCAATAACCAGTGAAGACAATATTTCATAGGGGGGAAAAAGCACACAAAAAGCAAAAGGCTGAGGGCATGCCAGAGAAGCATGGGGGCAGCCTACCAAAGCCGCATGCCAGAGAAGCATTAGATTCAAGCTACAAGGGAAAAATTATAAACAAAGGCTAAAGGGCGAAAGGTGGAGAAAAATACATTTATATCATCCCGAAGCATGGGGGCAGGCTGTTCTGAAGGAAAATGACACAAATTACTTTTATATTATGTTCCATCTTGCCTCAAACAAAGTTTGGGACCCAGGAGGCAAAGCTACATGAGGAAAGGGACGACATTCGCCTTTCTGCACTCTCTATGAAAATGGGGACAATCCATAACTGGTGAACTGCTGTTGCTGGAAAAAAGCCTCGACGACCTAAAAAGTTTCAGGGTTCCACAGCGCCTCTCGCAAAGCAAACTTCCAGACACCCGTAGCAACCCCGTAGCCTTGAAGGACAAATGCAGAAAGCATGGTGAAGAGATTTTGAGCCGGACGGACGAGAAAATCGTGCAAAAACTAGAAAATACGGAATGCACGCGCAAAATCCGGATTTCAGCAGGAGGATCGCGGAAAAATCGAGCAAAATCTGGGAAATACGGAATACACCCGCAAAATCCGAATTTCAGCAGGCGAATCGCGGAAATAAAGGAGAACACTGATAGACCTAGAAAGTTTTTAGGTCTATATATATATAATGGATACACAGCGGTCCTATGCAGAATTTTCAACGGCCTACGGCCTACAAAGGATTAAAACGTCCCAAGAAACATCAAAGACAAGAGCCTTACAAGATCAATGCCTTGCAGAAGCAACATATCCCATACATACATCAAAAGCACGAGACAAAAAGGTTATCCAAAAAACGAGTCGGTATTCACACGGCTTTACATCCAAAAATGGGGCATCCAAGCATGTAGATCTACAAAAAACATATAATTTGGCCAAAAAAAAGGGAAAAAGATGAGGAAAAGTCTTCAAAGCATCACACCGACAACCCTAGCTCGAGCAAGGACGTCGCCACCTGAAGCCGCATGACGACCATCAGAGAAGAAATTTGGAGCCCGAGCATTGCACCCATACTTCGTGTACCACAGATCATAACTCTCTTTTGGAATAGGGGGCACTTGCAATAAGATCATGCATCCACTGAGCATTCCCGCCACAACATTTGCAACAGGATCGCGCATCCACCAAGCATAGAGGTAAACATAAAATTATCACACGACTACAAAAGAAGGCAACCATCCCGTCAAGCATGAGCAACTTAGAAACAAGAGAAAAGTCATCATGGTAATCATATCGGGCAAAAACAAGTCTACAAAAGGAGAGAAGGTAATCATATCGAGCAAAAACAAGTCTATAAAAGGAGAGAAGGTCATATAAACTACCGGTATCTTTGTACTCCACAATTGGCAATAGAAATCAAGGCTTCTCACCCGCTCATCATCAAGCAAAGGTCATATAAAATACCGGCAATTGTCAAATAGCGCATAACAACCGACAAGCAAAAGAGGAATGACAGCATACAAGGGAGTACCTGCTAAACAAACAATGACCAGCCACACCGCAAGGTCCGACAAAGACAAGCAAAACAACCAGAACCAATGACCAAGCACTGACTTGTGGCGTTTCAGCAATAAGCCTCACAAGCTACAAAGAAACAGAAGCTTGATCAAACAAGGAAAGGGCGAAAGGACGGAGCAACTCCAATGCCAAAGCAATTGCCTCTAAAACGGCTGCTCCAACCACCAGCGCAGCAGTTACAAACATGACAGCAATGGGAAGAATAAGATAGCGCAAAATCTCTCCCTTTTCTTCTATCCGCACATCTCCAAAACCCCATGATGCGGTAGCCGTCTCCACAGTCAAGGCAAATGTCAGTCAGCAAAGAACAGGAGCTCTAAAAAAATAAAAAAAAAGAAGAGAAAGAGAGAGAGAGAAAAAAAAAGGGAAAGGGAGGAGATACCTACCGATCAATAGCAGCAACTCTAATGAATGCCGGTGATTTTCTCACCATCTGACCAAGTGCTCGCCGGCGCTAACAGACATTCGGCTCACCCAAATCGCACCCGCTAGCACCTGTAGTCACCCAACAATGTTGTCATTAACACCGGCCGCAAGAGAAGAACAAAGCAAAAGAAAGGGAAGAAGAGAGTGTCGCTCAGCGCAGCAACCAATGGCCATTGCCCGGTTAGGCCTGGAACAGCGTCAACAAAAAGTAGAGATGATTGTCGATAGACCCCCGAATCACCTAGGTAGCGGTACTAAATCACCCAACAAAAATTGCACAGCCGCTCCACACCGGTAAACAACCAAAAGATAGCACCGACATATGATCAGTAACAAAGAAAAAAAAAGAGAGCCTTACTGTAGCAACCGGAGGAAAAGGAGAAGGTGACCGGGGCAGCAACAGCTGTGGTTGCGGAAAACAAAGGGGGCAACAGCAAGCAAATCCCCAGCAACAGCAATGGCAGTAGCCGAAGCGGAAGACGACCGATGACAATAGCAAGGGTGGCAGCAATGCAGCCCGAACCCAACCCGCGGCAGCGATCCCGACGGTAGCAGCAGCAACATGGTGTCGGAAACAGAGAAGACAACGGCAGCTACTCATCCCAAACAATCAGCGGTGGTGGCAACTGACAGCAATAGCGGCAACGGCGGTAACCGGTAACAGCCATAGGCGGCCGCGAGCCCACGGCAATGACAGCAGCGCCCCTTCACGACCCCGACAATGGCGACAGCGGCTGTCGACAACCGAAGAGGAAAAATACGGCAGCAACAAGCGGCACAATCCAATCGTTGCCGAAGAAGAGAAACGGCAGCACGGCAGCAGCAACAGCGACCGCACAGCAGCGGCGGCGACAACGATTTTAGCAGTGGCAGCAGCCGGAAGGGAAGGAGGAAGAAACGACCAACCAGCGAGAAAAGAAAAAAGGGAAAATCGAAGAATAGGGCCCCCATTGGGGACCCTAAAATTTGGTAAAATGGCAGAAAGCTCCCCGCCATCTCCAAAAATTGCGAAATCACCCGGATTCAAGACTAATGCGAAACAAGCCAGCAAGTCCACAATTTTTCAAAAAGGACCACTCTCCCATAAGAAACATCGTGAGTTTGCAGAAATTGCGAAGTGACCCAAAAAAAACAACAAAAAAAACCAAAAAAAAAAACAACGAAAAAACAAAAACAAAAAAACAAAAAAAAAGAAGAGAGAAAAAAAAGAGTGTTTAGGTCAATGCCAAAAGGGGTGTCCGGCACTTTGCCATTCACCGTCAAGATGCCTCTGGCAAAGGGGGGCAGCTGTTGACACCCCACCCTTGGGCCCAAAGATGGATAAATTGAAATGAATTCCAAACCCAAGCAAATTCAAGGCAAAAGGAAGTTCAAGCGAGCTAAGCGGGCCCTTCCGAACTCAACCCACGGGAGCAAAGCTCCACCAAGCCTCAAAGCAGGCTTTTCAACAAACCAGATCCAGCCCACAAAGAGCAAAGCTCCTACAGGCCACCTCAACGGGCTCCACAATGTAGCCCACCAGATTCAACTCACCAGACACAGCAAATGGGCTCTACAATGCAGCCCACCAGATCCAACCCACCAAGCCTCAAAAGCAGGCTTCTCTACAACTACCCATCGGACCTCTACAACGGCCCACCCAAAACAACGGGCTTAGCCAAGCTCTAGCCCATAAAGTTCCAGCCCACTATGGAAGAAATCCACCAAGCTCAAGCCTATGAACCAAGTTCAACATCTCAAGTGGCCCAAGGCCCATGCTCTCATCTCAAGCTCAAGCCCATGAACCAAGTCCAACACCTCAAGTGGCCCAAGGCCCATGCTCGCATCTATAAAAGGAGGAGCCCCCCTCCTCCTCAGGACACACTCGAAGAGGCATCCCAGAGGGGAGGACGGGAGTCTGCAGCAAAGCCTCAGCGTCCCGTTTTTTTCCGCTCTCCAAGCTACGAGCTTCTCTTCCACATCCTCCTTTTCCATCTCTCCCATTCTCTCAAGTCTTTCCTTTTCCCCCTTTCACGTCGTGTAAACCGCCTCGGGTTGGCAGATTTTGCCATATTTGCTTCAATCCGAAGGCCGGAACCCAGACTCTGTACGACTAGTGCCTTATTTCATTAAACAGGGGTTGATCTCCCTTTAAAGATCAGTGGCGACTCCGTTTTTTCTTTATTTTTGCGTGCGTGTTTGAGTTAACGCCCCGGCAAGGCGGGTGCACGCGGGTCCACGGATTCCAGCATAATACGCTGCCGTTATGTTGCCGGATTTGTGACTTGATCCATGTACGGAAAGCCCCGTCTTAGCCGTTATGCCGCCGAATCCACGAGAGAATAGCCATATGCCAGATTTATCTAAAAACCATGAATCCTAACACGTTTACCCCATGTGGATGCAGGAAAACTAAGCCCACGCTGCTGTCTTGGAGGCGTTGAAAACCCATCCGGTACGGCCCAGATTTCCAAGGCGTGGAAAACCATTCCGAGCCCATCGTAGCGCTCGCGGCGGGTGCTATGAATACATTTCATTTTTTTTTATATATTATAAATATGCTCAACAAGTTATATGAGGGAAACAACAAGCTTCCACCATGGAAGATAGCAAGCTCTCACCTGTTAATATGAAAGATAACATACTCTCATTTATAGTCAAAACGCGTACTGGGGATTTCAACACTGCCGTCAATGGGCAGTTGCCTGGTTGGCCATGGAGACCCCAATTAATGTTGCTAATTTGCTACTTATTGATGTGGTAAGGAATTTATTTAGTGTTTTTATAATATATTTTAATCACTCTTCATTAAAATTTTAAATTAAGTATTTTTATTTGTATTTCGATTATAATTTCCTTTGACAACAAATATCCCAAAAATAAAAGCTGAGTCCAACTCAAATTTCAAATAAATACTTATATCATAAAAATTTTTGACAGACCAAAGCCCACAGATATATCAACACAACAAATTCACAAATGCGAGCAAGCAACAAGAATTATTCAATGGCTCTCCGTCACAACAGTATTCAGAACAAATCAACTTTCAAATCAGTATTATATCAAACTCATTTGACAGAGCAAAGACACAAAGATACATATAATATAACACAATAAAGTCACAAAGGCATGCAAACAACTGGAATTATTCAATGGCTCTGTCACAGTATTATTGAGAAAAATTCAGATGCAAATGCAAACTCCACACCGGCTTATCTGCTCGTATCATGATTCATGAGTCATGGCTTTTTCAGATATGCTCTGGCAATGGCCCCACCTCCACCTTTGGGCAAGAAGCCCCCAGGCTTATGCTCGTCTCCTGTGGAATAGACAGTCCTCAGGATCTCAGCGGGTGTCCGGGCGTACGAGAGGGAGTCCTTGTTAGCTGACAACACGTTGCTGGTGGTCTGCTCCTCTGCGCCCAGCTCCAGCGGGACCATCAGCCCCTCGTCTTTGATGCCGCAATGGGCTAATCTGTTCCGCAGCATCGATACACGGTTCGTGAATTCCACAACTGTGTAATTGTATGGGTGCACGTATTCCCCGCCTCGCTCGTACAGCAAGGCCCGGATCACTGCGTCTTGCCCAGCTTCTACCCCTAACAGACCTGCCAGAAGCTGCATCCATGTGCACCCAAGACCCAACCGTGCAAAATAAAATAAAATAAATTTCATCAAATTCGATATATCCATCCACAATATATGTATTTTTTTTTTTTTGGGGTGAAAATCTACAATATATACATACATACATACATACACGTACTTTTAAGGATTATAATACCATACAATGAATTGTTACTCGTGCATTTTATATTTTTGAGTACTTTTTCGTGTTTTTGGCCCAAATATGTTTACTTCATATAACAAAATTTATTATCTTTGGATTTTTTACATATTTTTTTTTATATAAAATTTCAAAAATAAAGACTTGCTAATGCAGATCATAATATCCATCATTTTGACTGGGATTAATATTGACACAGCTTGTTGGTCCAATAACATCACCTTACCCCATTTTTTTTTACCATTTTCTTGCCTATAGTAACTGCGGTTGTTGGCTTGTCGTAGGGGGCAAAAAAAAAAAAACAAACATACTCTTAGAAAACAATAAGCCAGTTGACTTGTGGGCCACAAATTGCCCGACAAAACCTAGGACTATCTGGTCAAGACCTGGAAATCGATTCTTCGAGCCTCCAATCAACGATTACCCATTTGAAAAAGAAACATAAATTGGTCGTCCTAATCCTCTGCAATTGGTTTTACGAAATCGAATTCATCAATATTCAGGGCTTATGACGCTTGTCTTGATGATGAAATCTAAATAAATTATTTTAATCATAGTTTGGGGTTGGGGTACGTACTTAAATATACAATTGTTTATAAAGATTATTTATAAATGATTGAAAACACTTGTATCTATTTATTCATAGACACATTAAGATGTTATAATAATTTATAAAATTATTCATCTATGTTGGAAGAACGTTTTAAACGATGTAGATGTTTAATTAATAGTTTTGAATATCATATGAATATTTAAGGGCACAACTTAGATAAGGTACCAATGAGTTAATTTATTGGGTATTTTAAAATTGGTAAAATAATTTTTTATTTTTATATCTATAGAGTAGAGTATGTTCCAAAAAAAGTACATGAGTTAATTAGGTTAAAATAGGTTCTAAGGTGCGGATATTTAGAGCCGACTCAAATTACTAATATATATTAAATTGAAATATCTTTTATATTGAAAGATATAAATATATTATTTAAATATATAGAAACTTATTTAATTTATCTATTATTTAATAAATTTAATAAATATATTTTTAAATTATACTACGGTCATCTTCATTATAAGTTTTGAATAAGATTTATAATAAAATTATAATTTTCAAATATAACATAAAAACTATTTTAAAGAGCCTATTTGGAACTAAAATCAAAATTTGCCCAACTTAAAAAATAGAATATGATAAATTTAGAATCGACTCAGCCTAACAAGATAAAGGTTAGGTCAATCCAAACTAGACTTACCAAATCGAAATTGCACCCCGTGCTTATCAACTAATTTTATTGTGTTAAGTATCCATAGATATTAGAAGCGGTCATGGATATCTTGAAACTCATGTTTTTTCTATCGGTATTGGTACAACCTCACATCTGATATGAGACAGAATTTCTATCTATTTTTAGGAGAGAGAATAAGTTTTTAGCTGGACACGGAGGTCCCACATAAATTTTTGATCCACGTGGAAATGAACGTACGAGATACGACCGCATGGCACCTAGGCCTCCGTCGTCACCAGCCTCGTTCGCCAGATCGGCTTTTTTTTTTTTTTTTTTTTTTTTTTTAATTCTTCTGATGGAAGTTCGCCAGATCGGCCTTGGAACCCCCTGTTTTAGCACCATATGCATCTGTTGGGATGGCAAAATCAAAATGAGATACCCGTGGCTGACAGCAAAATCAGTGAGATTTCCGTGGTTATTGAAAAACCACTCATTTGTATGTCGCCGAATGATAATTTCCGACCGGTCAAAAAATATGTTTCTTGAATTTTTTTTTGAAAAATAATTTTATAAACATGTTAATCTCGTTATATTTAATTTATAAATCAATTTTTAACATTTTTGGATATATCTATATATTTATTTTGGATTTTTAAATACAGGAGTATTTAAGTCATTTTAAGAACATTTAAAATGACTTAAATATCCCTGTATTTAAAAATCCAAAATAAATATATATACATATCTAAAAATGATAAAACTTGGTTTATAGATTAAATATAATTAGATTAATATGTTTATAAAAAAAATTTCAAAAAAAAAAAGCAAAAAAATATATTTTTTGACCGGTCGGAAATCTGGTGATTTTCGACCGGTCTGAAAAGATCGGTACTCATGTATGTCTAGTGCAATTTTTTTTTTCCTTCCACGGATAGCATTGGCCATGGCCCAAAAGTTCCTTCCACTTTAGACAACACATATGTTCTTTTAATTCCTCTCTTACCCTTCTCCTCCTTAGCCAATTTTTTGCTATTTTATATATTTTTAGCCCGTGCTTAATTGGTAATTTTTCCAGAGGTTATATTCTATTTTACAACTTATGCTCAGTAACCATGGATTTTGTAACAGCCTCGATTTTCTGATGAAAGTAAACTCTTAACCGATCAGATTTTTGGCCGGTGAATTTTAATAGAATATTGTGGCAAGCCTAGATATAGTTAGAGCCATGTTATGATACTGTTAAATCATACACAGAGTAACCTAGTAGTGTTGATCAATGAGTTAGATGATGAATATCGACTTCAAAATTTTAAATTTCATTAAAAAATTAAAAGAACATCTATCCAATATATTAATTAGAACTATAATTTAGGCGGTTTGTATATCATCTAGTCCATTAGTCACAAAATCAAGTCGGATACAATATGAAGATACGGGGAAGTGATCCGTAGCTAAGTAAGGCACCTCACTTCAAAAAATCCATTAAATTTTTTTCTTTTTTCGTTATAAATTGTTAATATATATGTATTTAATATATAAATTAAGTTTTATCATTTTTGAATATGTATATACATAATTTTTAGAAAATTTAAACTTAAAGGTTATTGTAGCCATTTTCACCAGTTTATGGAAAAAAAGCTAAAAAATTTTAAATGAATTTTTTAAAACGGATTAAGTCAGCTATTGCTTAGTCCGGGCTAACAGAATTATTTTTTCCAAGATATCATAGTTTTAATTTATGTAGGCGAGTTAAAATTTTGGTCAAAATTGACCGTGTAACAGTTTGAATCAAAGGTTCCTTTGTCTTTAACAATATGATTTTTTTTTTTTGCAAATAAACTTTAAAAATATATAGTTCTTATTCGCAATATTAATTGTTATGGAATATAAATCACGAAGTTGAAAACTAAGGAAAGTCTTGGATTGCAGTTTCTCCACAAGCCCGCCCAAAGTCCATGCGCAATCAAGCAATGTATAAATAGCTGTGATTTATAAGAAGCCACGTTCGAAGTATCTTGCTCAAGACTGCATGATCCTGAGATTTATCTATTTATTTATTTATAAATGACCCTGAGCTTTTTTTTTCTTGTTTTATTTATTCTTAATTTATTTATATTTGTTTTTACATATTTAGAAAATTAAACATACTTAGACGAATAAAACATCGCATCATTTTAAGCATATTTAAAAATACAATACTAATTAAACAAAATAATACTACCAACTCACGGTGAGCTGGGTGTATTCCAGTGAAATATTTGGAAGCATATATATATATATATATATTTGCATAATGAAATATATATGATCAACCAAAGCACTTATATAGCGAGCGAAAAGTGAATTGAAGGGGCAAAGAAAAGAAAAAAAAAGAAGTAGAGATGGAAGGTTTAATTGCTTACTCTTTTAGAGACATAGCCGTCTATATTTGGATTAGTGCCCACATAAGCGACAAGACCCACGTACGGAATTACATAGGATGCTAATAGATAATTGATGCTGTTGGCGTATGGATCGAAAGGTGGGGTAAGTGGGTATCCAAATGCACTGTCGAATATAGCAGCGAAGTTTGCAGCGCTCAGGTTGTACAGAGGCCTCGGAAATCCACCAACCGTCGATTGTATGGCCCTGCAATACATGCAAGAGAGTAGTCATAAAACAAGTGAATGAGAGAGAGACGTTGATGCATGTGAACTAAAAGTTAGATAAATATAGATGAGATGGTTTGATCGATAGTTGGTTGATAGATACCTCAAATGGCCCACTTCTTGTAATCCAAACTCTGCAATGATCCTCTGCGTGATGTTATCGAGATTGGCCTTCTGAGCTCCGATGGGAGGTGGGCCACCCATGGCCAACTCCGGATCAAATGCGTCGAGACCACGCGCAAGAGCTCCAAACAAGAAGAATTCAGTCTCCAAGAACTCCAAATTCAGAGCGAACTGGATTTTATCCACGTCCCCAGGATAAACTGGCAAACCCGATGGAGGACTTGGCTCACATGCTGGATCCGGTCGACAAACCGGAGCAAGGCAGCCTAACCACATGAAGAAGAAGAAGAAGAAGAAGAAGAAGGAAGGGAAAACTGGCTTGCTTGCCGTCGCCATCGATGATGTAGATCTGCCTATACCCAAATGAGAGAAATGGGCAAGCTAGCTTTATAATGCATGGGAGATTAACGCCTAGCTCGAATAGTCAATGCAATTAAATAGCCATGACTGAACGCAAGGTCTACTAACCAATGAAGGTGATCCGTCACAATCGCACGTACGTATATATGGAAAAGTCTCGTCGTTTCTTGGTGGTCAGTGTTTATCTTTAGAAATGGGTGTAATAAATTTTTGCGGGTTTTTTAATAATTGAAATTGCTAAAGCTTTTACAATTCGGAAGTTTTGTAACATTAATTAGGCGTAGTTTATGTTGATAAATCATAAATATGGTGACTGTTGCCGCACGTATGCTCCCGCTTGAATTTGTGAAAAACGCACCTCCTAGCCTGGTAAGCTTGCCCCACCCCACGTAAACATTGTCTCAGCACCACGTCCTCGTCCTCCTAGGACACTTAGCCGCCAATTAAGGTGAATTGGCGTGGCGGGGACGTGGCCGATCCAACGTTATGCTTGTGAGCTAGCTCCATCGACATGCATATAATGCACTTGAGTTTTATTTAGTTATTTATTTATTTATTTTTCTTTCACGAATCTTAAATACTGCGCAACTTTTACTTCTATTAATGTATATTTGGGGTGTTTGACAACAATTAAAACTTTTCACCTCAAACTTTTTAATCTAAAACTTTTCACTCTATGCAACTATCCTATATTTTAATTATTTTTTAATATATTTCTATACAAACTATCATAATTTTCAATCATTTCTACACAATTAGCCACGTGACTAACGTATCTATTTCAACTTTATTCTTTTTACTTCTTATCATTACCTTTATCATATCACATTATTTTTTTCAGTTTAATAACTTTTCGGCAAAAAAATTTTTCATTCAAAAGTTTTATCACTTCTCAAATACCCCCATTATATGCAACGACCTAAAAGATTAGATGCCATGCAGTTCATCTATCATCTATTGTTGGAGTTTTCGGCTATGTAACTAGAGAGTTAACAAAAAAACTATAAGCTCATCCCTTTCGTTAAGATTTCACGGATGCCAGATGACAAAAAGGCCCTTGTTATATATCGCAATGAAATTTATTATTTTAAAATTTTTTTATCTACTATAATTGTTGTCGTGACAACTATTGAAAATATAAATATATAATTAAAATATAAATGTATATAAAACATTTAATAATAAAATAATATATTAACAATCAATTTGTATATTATTTATAATGACTTAAACACCACTGTATTTAAAAATTCAAAATAAATAAATATATATCCGAAAATGGTAAAACTTAATTTATAGATTAAATATAACTAGATTAATATGTTTATACAAAAAACATTTCAAAAAATCAAAAAAATGTATTTTTGGATCGGTCTAAAATTGCTGGTATGAAAAGATCATTAAGTTTTTTACATATACATTTTATAATTTTGAAGAATATTTAATATTTATTTTTGAATATTGAAATAACGAAATTCAACTGTTCAAGTGTGAACAGTTGAGATGTTTTATTTTCAATATTCCAAAATAAATGTTAAACATTCTCCAAAATTTATGAAAATTTATACCTAAGAAATACATGTTTGCTTCCATATATTAGCGCTAAGAATTTTTTTTTAAAAAAGTAATGCAAATGTTTGTGTTGGATTGGACCCCTGTTAGAATTTTGGACACACACATATATTAATTATATATACGCTATCATAAATAGAGGCTCAATTTTTAAAAGCGAGCCTATAAAGTTTTATGGGCCTAAATCATCTAATAAAGTATAAGTCTCTTATGCCTAGAAACCCTACACCATAATTTTTAATTTCTAATTTTATGATGGGTTAAATTAGAAATACGAAAGATATGCTTCCTATATAAACGGTTGTGGTCTCCAGGTTATGCACGATTAGAGTTTCTTTTCTAATATCTCATCATTGAAAAAAGGAGCCACCTTCTCCAAAAAACTCTAGGGCATTAACTTGGAAAACCTGGAAACCACAAGATTCAAGAACAACTGCTCCTATGGATTTAGGTACGCTTCCGCTTATGATTTATTTTTCATAGTGATTTAGCATGGAGGATCCTAGGGTGATTATGGATTTAATCAATAAGGTTTTCCGAACAACCCCTTCTTTGAGTAATGTTGGCTTCTCCTTTGTTAGCTTTGTTGACTACTCATTTGAGAATTAGAATTTTGTTTGAAAAAATAATAAACAGGGTAGGGGATGGTAATAATATAGTTGAAAAATGATATAAAAAACAAATGAAACGATAACGATTATGATAGGAATAAAAATATTATAACACTATGACAGTTGAAAAACATAAATAAGCATCATAAGAAGATGAATTTTTAGACGTACTAAAATTGGTCACTATATGTATCGGCTTATATATGTTGTGTTATTGTTATTGTATATCGGTTGCAAAAGGCTTCAACAATCATGTTTTGAATTTATATTTGACAATATAATATTTTGTTACAAAAAAGTATAACTTCTAACGAGAAGTCTTGTCGCCAAAAAATATTTTTTTTGCAATATTCATTTAATTATTATTTCTAAAAGAATAACTAATTATGTAGTTAAATTGCGTTTTTTGCGCCACTAACACGCCTGACTCGCCCAACCTAGGTCTTCTGTTTAATCCTTGCAGCTTACAAGTATCATGTGTAACAGTTTACTGTTTAGTCCCCTCCTGTAATGGAGGTTTTACGATTTCCCTCCCATAGTGGGGTTTAAGAAAAATTTACCTCCATGTGTGAAGGTGTGAATGTGCTTCATTATCATATCTGGATGCCGTGATGTATATAGAAATATAAAAAAAATTGTGTTTATTGCAATAAAAAGTGCTATAAGCATTGTTAAAAATATTTTGCAAAATGTCAAGTTTCTTGTATAGAAGTACTCCAAAAATAATAATATTTAATTAAGTTCTGGTATATGTATATATGTATAGAATGGAAATATTGCATACAGTGACTTCCAATATTGCAAATATCTTTAGGATAGTTAGCAAAAATTATGCACCTTAATCGGATGCTTTTTTGATCACAAACGATGTAAATTCTTGCGATCATGTGCATAAATTATCACTTGTTCTCACTGCTTATGACACACTTTTTAATATAATTTGATATCTTAATTACCTAATTTTTTTACCTTTTCTTTTTATCATTTTACATTTGAATCATTTTCGCCTTATATACAACTACTTTATTTATTTTAACTTTATTTTATTTACTCTTAATTACTATCTTTATCATGCATATAGCATAATTCTCTCATTAAATTTTTTTCCCATTTTCACTTTTATATTTAATCTTCCCAAGCAGATACAAAAAAAAAAAAAAAAAAAAGAATTCCAAAAGTTATAAGCTTGAATCTCCGCAAAAATATTTGTTAAAGTTATTATTATTATTTTTTTGGTGGTTTCCCTTAAAGAATTATCCAAAACACAGGAGATAAATTCATGCTATTGGGATTGGCAAGTTTGTTAAGGAAGTCTTGAAATTCCACAAATATGAGCCACGCGTAAGGCAGATGAACCACAAGTTACAACCACTGCCGCTGCAATTCAACACATGTGATCAGAAAACGTACGGTCTTGTGGCTTAAACCATTGAAAAATGAAAATGAAGCACATAGTTTTTGTCCGGAAGCTAAAGCTTTCCAATTTACGGAATCAAATTAATTAATGATAGTTGATAGCTGAAAATGAAAAACAAATCCTGTTTGTGAGTAGTACAGCATGATTGTCAGCTTTGTTTTGCACTTCAAGTAACATGCTGATCTGTAATTCATGATTGACAATCTTCATCTCCTAAACCTTATTTCAACTGGGTAGTTTTGAGGAGTGCAAATCTGGTGGCTCACTTAATAGCAAAGTTGGCAAAAGCGGGGGATGGCCGTGACCAATGTTGGCGGGATATTCCAACAAATGTCATTGTTAATTTTTGTATGTGGATTCTTCTGCCTGTTTTGATGATTCTCTTTGTATCTGGGTGAATTCTCTCTTACCCCACACTAACCTGTTTGGATAGTAGGATGGAAGTCCCCTCCTTTTGCTTTTCTGTTTCTAAATGGGATATACTTTATAAAAAAAAAAAAAAGGGTAATTTCATCACGGGAAGTCCAGGTTTCGGGCTTCAAGGCTTGGGATGAAGAGTTTATTTTTCATTTTTCAAAATAATATCTCTATAGCCACTCTATTAATAATATTGTTAGATTTATGGTGAAATAAGATAAATTAAAAGGCTCGGAATCATTGTATTCTCTGACCGACTTTAGAAGGCTTAAATGGCGAAATAAGATAAAATAGACGTTGCTGGCTAAAATATTTCATATTACCGGATTGTCTCACATAGTCACCTGAACATGATTAGGTGCCCGATGCAATACTAAGCTCACCAAACACTCTAGCAACTATCAATGCACCCACCAACTTTGTATTCTTGGGTTGATTTCTGCATTGAGAAGATAAGCTCATCACGGAAATTTGGGGAGATTCTCTTGTGAGAATGATTTTTTTGCATGGAATGAGAATATGGCTAACTACAGGCTTAAGTTTATAAACAGCCACAAACCAATATAAAAGTATGAAAATAAAATTTACTGTACTCTTAATCCTTCTTCAAAATGAGAAATTTGTAAAATTTTCTAATTTGCCCTATTTATTTCACAATTCACGCGGCTGACCTTGATTTAGTGGGAAATAGCTAAACAATGATAATATAAAATCAATTTTTAGTCTCATGACACACGACCGAGTGGGTTAGAAATAAAAAGCTTGGACATGCAGAAAAACAGATGCATGCCCACAAAAGAAGAAAAAGTGCACGTAGGATGACTGGGCTCCACCTTGATATCACATTCATACCATAATAAAAATGCTTAATTCATCTCAATATACAATAATAAATAATTTTTTTTAAAAAAACATGACTGCAAAATGAAGCCAGCCAATGTGACAATTAAATGGTACATACTAATCATTTCAGCATTTGTACTGCTTGATTGCAGACGTGTATTCAATTGCAAGGCTACACTGAAATCGAAAATTGGACTGCTTGAACGCATCCAAATTTTGACAATCGAAATGCGTGTAGTTGGATTGCGTAGCTGGCCTGATTTCTACTATTCTTAGATTGTCAGGTTCTGAAATCGACCTCATGACTTCAAAACATTCAATCGTGTGTTTATGCCTATCTCCAAGAGGAAAAGATGAAATTGATCTCCTCACAGACCTGCATTTAACTCCAATGGTAACCATATGCATCCCACCTTTTCCTGTCGATTGCATCTTAAAGCAATGTTAATATTCTTAGATTGTCAAGTTCTGAAGTCGATCTCATGACTTCCAAACATTCAATCGTGTGTTTATGCCTATCTCCAAGAGGAAAAGATGAAATTGTTCTCCTCACATACCTGCATTTAACTCCAATGGTAACCATATGCATCCCACCTTTTCCTGTCGATTGCATCTGAAAGCAATGTTATCAGAACCGAACTGGTGGTTGACCTGGTGAAGGAACTGGTCTGGTACAAACTAGTTTGAACAATGACGTCAGCATGACATATTTACGATGTCATAAATGTTAATTATTTTTAATTAATTATATATTTATAAATCCCAATTTTATATATTAGATTTTAACCAACACAACAAAATATGTAGGAAAAAATAAATAGAAAAATTTTCAAAAATTTTTAAGCATGAATGTTAAAAAATTAGCTATATTAACTGACCTGAAACATGTAATAAGCCTTAATGTTGGTACTTGACTTTTGAATCATTCTTATTTATCTTGGTATGTTTTTGAATTATACTTCTGTAAACATATTCAACACAATAAGAAATAAAATAAAGCAATAATTGTGAAAGGATTGAAAAATTAAATAATTCATAATAATATTCACCCTAAAAAATAATTCATAATAATATAAGAATTAAGAAAAATTCATGCGCTCAACAAAAATGAAAATTTAAAAGTGTACAAACAAATCATTCTTATCAAATATGAAATTTTGGTTTTTTTTTCTTTTATAGCTGAACTGGTTGAACCGATTCGACCGTCAATATCGGTTCGACTGCAGTTTGGCCAGTTTCAGCGGTTTAATTGATTGAACCGAAATCAAATTAATTGAATCGGAATCAGTACCGGTTCCTGGTCAGACCGGTCCAACCAGCCAGACCGGTCGTCTAAAAGTCATTGTGGCTGGCCATCTACTAATGTGACAACTATAGGATAGCTCACCTTCCAAAACTAGTGCTTTTAGATGTTCCTAAAATTTTTTAAAAAAAAAAAAAAAAAAAAAAAAACACTAGTTCTTTCAAACTCTCTTGTTACTCTGCGGACAATGGATCATAACAAATGCACTTCAACAATTCCGTGAAAAATGCGCATCCTCCACTGACATTGTTAAATCTAGATGGGTTTTTCCTGATTATTATATGAAGTACAACAAACCTAGTGCATAAATGACATCTAGTTGTATACTCCAGAAAAGTTTTATTGATTTTTCCCGCTTTATACCCAGAGATGTGAACCATGACCAGATGACATTCTCCAATTCTCTGTGAAATATGGCAGCTGCATTGCAAGTACGAGATCGACCTTCTGCTTTAAGCATCAGATACATGCAGCAAACAATGCCTCAATCGATCTTACAAACTACAAACGGATGGCTAGATGATGACCCGCTGCTCGATCTTCCGTTTCGCAGTCTAAAGTGTTCTTCAGCAGAAATTGCGACAGTCATTGGGCCTACACCGCCTGGAACTGAGGTAATCCATCCAGCCACTTTACAGGTTTCTTGGAAATCCACATCACCAACCAGTGTCTGTAACCAGATTTCCTACTCAGGTCAGGATTGGAATTTGAACACACATCCGTAGCATCATCACCTGGTTTAATCCAATCTCCCTTTAATAAGCCAGGGGCAGTGATCACCTTAATCACTAGCATCCAGTAAGTTTTGAAAAGCGCTGTCCTCAACATGCATAGACAAAGTATGCAACCTGACGACAGCCAGTTGTTTATGGTCGGAATTTTACCAATTGCGATTGTTAGACGTAAGCAGCAGTTGGCTGGTAAAGATCTCCTAACGTGCATTTCATCAAGCTTTTGGGATAGGAAATGTTAAAGAAGAAATTTCAAGTAACACCAGGGTATCCACCATGAAAAAGAAAAAAAGTAACACTAGGGTATCCAGGTTTGTTTAGATTTTGGATGCAACCTAATGCACATTTTAGTATGAGTTTACTAGCATCCTTCCACAATAAGAGTATTGTGGTTTGGGACAGCAACACGGACATGATGCCTTCAAGTTGGAAATCAAGAAGAGTGACTGATATTTAAGAATTCTAAGCAAATCAACTGTGAAAATTCCAAGCAGGCATGACGCATGCAAGCTCCTAGCTTATGAACCACCATGATAAATTTGCAGGTGCGTACGTAACTTCAAGATTCCATACTTACCATCATGACTTTTTCCAACTGCGGCAACAACAATATCTGCTTCCCAGATGATATGTTCAGGATCAGAAGTGCAAATGTACAATTGTCACAGTTGCATCTGTTAGAGTTATACTCCAATAAGGTGTCCTAATTAGATAATAAGTCTTGAATTTAAAGATAGCCCAATCATATCTGAATTGCGTACGCAATCCGAGTTCAGGTAGAACTACACTTCTAATTGAGTCATGATGGAAAGGGCTCTATAAATAAAGGAGTCTAGGTCCCTCTCTCACACGTTTACATCACAAGTGGTTCCCATCTACCGCTAGTATTATAGGGAGAAGTGTTGAGGGAGAAGACCTCGTACTCTACTCGGTCTACAGGTGGAATCTACACACACATGGATTCAGGTACGCTTCCGCATCACATGATTTCCAACATGTGGTATCAGAGCCCACGTTTCGATTTTGGGTATAATAGATTCCACCCATACAGACTTAATGATGCTTGGAATATTCATTTTTTATTATTATTTTTTTTACGAATGCATTATGTACGAATGCATTATTATTTTTGCACCTGTTGAATGCATGTACGTTGAACCGAAACATGAAATCCGTTTCTGCATCAAATATATATATATTTTTTTCGTTGAATGCATCGAATGAATATATATATACATGAATATATATATTGCCTGCTAAAAGATTCTACCTATTAAGAGATTTTTTTTTATTATTTGGCATGAATTCATTGGATTTGTTTATATTATCAGCCATATGCGATTGACGACATGACTCATGAAAATCCATGTTAAAATTCTGCCTAATGTGATTTTTTAATTCTGGTTTAATTAAAGACCCAAAACATGCTATTAAGAATTAGCCGGATGATGTTTTGATGGATTCAAACCCATGTTAAATTCTGTATGATGTGAATTTAATTCTGGATGCAAAACATGCCGTTGAGAAAATAAACATTCAATGTTTTCTTTGTCAATCTAATATAATAATATTATATGATTTAGACTCCTTTGTTGTCAAAGTGATTTCGGATGGGTTTTTCAATTCAGAAAAATAAACACATGGATTTGGACCCATTAATCTATTAAATAAATAAATAAATAAATAAATAAATGGGACGGAAACTTGCTGCCATGATTAGATCTGCCGCTGCCATGCCCGTTGCCGGAATCACAGGAGAAAACGATTCCTGCGGCGACCAGCAGATAGCGGCAGATCCGGTGCTGGTTGCTGCTTGTAGCTGCCGGAAAAGAAACACCAACCGAGATCCAGAGATGGCCTGAATAGGCTGTGACCGGCAGACAGCGGCGACCAAGCTGGCGGCGAGTAGGGCGAACGGCCGGGGCAACAACCGGGCGGCGCTAGCAGCCAAACAACAACAGCGTGCTGCTGTCATGACCGGAGCCGGAGAAGACGGAAGACGTTGCTGTCGTGGCCGGAAACTGCTGTTGCTGGAAAAGCTGCAACTGGAGAAGACGCCGGGCGACGGCGGCAGGCTTGGGCAGCCAGTTTGGACAACGGCTGCTAGGGTATGTGCGGCTAGGGCTTCTCTTGTTTGGGGAAGAAGAGAAGAATTTTGCAAATAAACCCCGGACAAAATTTGCAAATAAACCCTGAATAGAAATTTGCAAATAAACCCCTAGCTATATATATATATATTTTACAACTGGGTTTCCTTCCTGGTTAAGCTGGGCCTTTTCCAAGTCTGCCCACCAGGCCCAACCCATATTCTGCAAGCCCATTTCACTTGAACGGGCCTCAAGCCCAATAAGCCCATCAGTTGGCCTAGTTTAGCTAAGCCCATTTCCGGGCCCTTTTTGTGCCTGGGTTGAACCAACATATAGCCCATGCGGTTGGCCCATTTCAGGAAGCCCATTGCACTTGGGCGGGCCAACTTCTCAAACCCAGCTTCACAGGCCCATATGGGCGGCCCTTTTTAGCCTATGACAGGGTAGACCCAAACCCAATAGCCCATATATGACACGTGGCATGTTTATAAACCGTCCAATTATAAATTAACATAATTTTTGATCAACTTATCCAAATTGGACGATCCAATAGTGGTTTTCTATGTTTTTGGACATTCTGGATCTAATGGATGGGTCTGATTAAGCTAAATAGGTCAATAAATCTGACTTTTGAATATTTATGCAAATTTTTTGAATTATATGTGCAATTAATTCATGTGATTAGTTTATAAATGCTTGATTAGCAATTTATTTATGATTTATTGCTTTCTAGTTATTTTAAGCATGCAATGTATGTATATATATGAATAATTATATAAATTATGATTATTAAATTTTATAGTGAGATTATATTCTATGGTATGACTGGAGGTTGGTGTCTAGGCAAGAGGTATTGAAGAGGATCACGTGGTTATTTAATTAGGTCCCTGCTATGTAAGGGGAGCCTCCCACGCCCCACCTCACTTACCTGGCTGACCAAAAGAAATAATATGGAATTTAATCGCACATAATGAATTTAATAATCATTATTATTGAATTATTCATATATATATTATACTCTGTAATTTATATTAATAATTTTGATTATGTATTTCTAGTTGCCCCAAAGGGTCTAAAATACATTTTCAAAATTATTAATTAATGAAGAAAATATTATTGTTTATTTTTCTCATAATAGAAATTGCAATTAATTATCATTATGCAATTTATGTTTAATAAATATTGTTCATCTTTATGTCTTATGTTGCCCTGAAGGGTCTAAGATATTTAGTTAATCAAATTTATTAAACAAAGAGAGAATAACATGATTTTTCCTCTCATAATAGAAATTGCATTATTAAAGAATATTATATTATAGTTTTACCCGAAGGTAGCTATAATTTAATATTTGTCAATAATTAACTAGAACTACATAAACGCGGGAAATTTTCTACTCGAAGGTGGAGATTTCTTGACTTTATGTATTCATAATTAATTATTAAATATTATTGTTTATCATAGCATTATTGACTATAATCATGCATTATTGCTTGTGTGATTAAATTTAAAATTTTAGCTATGATTAATTAATGAAATTGTTACATAATATTTTATCTGAATCATAATGGTAATGTGAGCTTAATCATTTTTTTACAGCTATGACTCCTGTTCCTCAATCTCATCTGTCTAATATCCCGACACTGAATGGATCAAATTACTCTGATTGGCATGAGCAATTACTTATCACCTTAGGATGTTTGGATCTGGATTTAGCCCTTCATGTTGCAAAACCTAATGACTTAACGCCTGAAAGTACTGATAGTCAAAATATTCAATTTGATAAATGGGAGTGTTCCAACAGGTTGTCTCTTATGATTATAAAGAGTACAATCGAAAGGAATATCAGGGGCTCTATTTCTGACCCTGAAAATGAAAGTGCCAAAACTTATCTAGACTCAATTAAGGAAAAATTCAGTGGTTCAGATAAAACATTGGTTGGAATGCTCACTAATAAATTGACTTCAATGAAATATGATGGCATTTGTGGAGTGCGAAAGCACATAATGGAAATGTCAAATATAGCTGGGAAACTTAATGAACTAGGGATGAAAATCTCTGACTCTTTCCTAGTCATATTTGTCTTAAACTCTCTTCCATCTCAGTTTTCTCAATTCAAAATCTCCTATAACACACAAAAGGAGAAATGAACTTTAAATGAATTAATATCCATGTGTGTACAAGAGGAAGAGAGATTAAAGCAGGATGGATCAATGGCTATATATTTCACATCGACTTCTAAGCAGTACAAGTCAAAGAAAGGAAAAGGGAAGAATAAATTCCCATTAAAGAAAGGCTTAGAGGATGGATTGAAAAAGTCCGCTGAGAAATGTCATTTCTGTAAAAAAAAAGGATATTTTAAGAAAGATTGTCTCAAGCGGAAGAGTTGGTTCGAAAAGAAAGGTAACAATTATGTACATGTTTGCCTTGAAACTAATTTCATAAATGTATCCTCTAATTTATGGTGTATTGACTCTGATGCTGCTATTCATGTTTCAAACTCTTTACAGGCATTACATTCAACCCGCAATCCAAAACCGCATGAGTCATCTATCTTAATGGGCAATCTGACTAAGTCTAAAGTCAAAGCAGTAGGAAATTGCAAGCTTCGCCTTGACACAGGACATTTTTTAGAACTGCATGACGTTTTCTATGTTCCGTCCATTTCTAGAAATTTAATTTCTTTGCCAAAACTTGATGTAATGGGTTATTCTTTCAGTTTTGCAAACTCAAAGTTTTCTTTATTTAAAGATTCTATTTTAGTTGGAACTGGAACATTGTTAAATGGTTTATATCAAATAAGTGCAGATTGCTCATTTGTTAATTGTTCATCTGCCTTTCTGCCTTAAATGTATGTGCTGGTAATAAACATGGTATGATTGATGAAAATTCCTCCATGTTGTGGCATAAAAGGTTAGGTCACATATCGAAAGAAAGGATGCTAAGATTAGTAAAAGACGGGGTATTACCTACTCTAGATTTTACTGATTTTAGCATATGTATCGATTGTATTAAAGGAAAACAAACCAAAACTTAGAAAAAGAGTGCCACAAGAAGCAATGGACTTTTAGAATTGATCCACACCGATATTTGTGGTCCATTCTCATCATGTACTGGAGGCGAAAAGTACTTTATCACGTTTATTGATGATTTCTCACGTTATGGTTTTATTTTTCTATTACATGAAAAGTCTGATTCTTTGAATACTTTTAAAATATTCAAAGAATTAGTAGAAAATAAATTAGATAGGAAAATTAAAGTTGTGAGATCTGACAGGGGCGGTGAATATTATGGTAAACACGGTCAATTAAGTCGAATCCCTGGCCCATTTGCACCAAATGGATGTAAAGACGGCATTCCTGAATGGGGATTTAGAAGAGAATGTGTACATGGTGCAACCTGAAGGATTTGAAATGGAAGGAAAGGACACATTAGTATGCAAATTAAAGAAATCTATATATGGACTTAAACAAGCTTCCCGACAGTGGTATTTAAAGTTCAACAAAGTTATCACTTTCTTTGGATTTACAGAAAATATTGGTGACCAATGTATATATCCAAAGTTGAGTGGGAGCAAGTTTATATTTTTGATTCTATATGTAGATGATATTTTGCTTGCTACTAATGATTTAGGTCTTTTACATAACACTAAAAGTTTCCTTTCTGAACATTTTGATATGAAAGATATGGGTAAGGCATCATGTGTCATGGGAATTGAGGTCCATCAAAATAGGCCTAAAAGACTTTTAGGGTTATCACAAAGGGCGTATATCAATAAAATTTTAGAAAAATTCCAAATGTCCAATTGCTCATCATGTGAAGTGCCAATCTTTAAAGGTCAAAATTATGGTCTGCATCAGTATCCACAAAATGAGATTGAGAAACAGTAAATGAAGTCCATCCCATATGCTTCTGCTCTTGGGAGCATGATGTATGCGCAAGTTTGCACACGTCCTGCCATCAGTTATGCAATGAGATTACTTGGAAGATATCAAAGCAATCCAGGAATGGAACATTGGAAAGCAGTAAAGAAAGTAATGCGATATCTCCAAGGAACTAAATATTATAAGCTCACATATGCAAAAACTGATCAATTAGAAGTGATCGGTTACACAGATTCAGATTATGCTAGTTGTACAGACAGCAGAAGATCCACGTCAGGCTATATTTTTCTATTAGCCGGTGGAGCAGTTTCATGGAAGAGTGGGAGACAAAATCGTGTAGTCGACTCTACCATAGAAGCTGAATTTGTCGGCTGTCATGAAGCATCCTCACATGCACTTTGGTTGAGGAAATTTATCTAAGAGCTTAAAATTATGGATTCTATCTATAGGCCTCTGAGAATCAGTTGTGACAATTCATCAGCGATTAGCTTATCCAATTATAGAAGAATTACTAGCGCTAACAAGCATATTGATGCTAAATTTATGTCAGTACAAGAAAGGATTAATGATCATCTGATATCGATTAGTTTTGTTGGTACTGCTGACATGATTGCTGATCCCATGACTAAGGCCCTGGCGCCTAAGGTCTTCTCCAGACATGTAAGAAATATGGGTCTTGTTATGTGGGACAATTATTGATGTAATCGATACATTTTGAGATCTCATATTGGATGATTATTTTCTTTTGTTTCATTATGGTATTTTGTTGACAATTTTATGTGATTTGGAAACAAAAGATTTTATCTATTTGATATTAATGTGGGACATTAAAATCACATAATTGTAAATCTGCCATTAAGAACTTAGTTAAGTAAGTTTGTTAATATCGTGATGCATTGAAGGAAATATGTTTATATTGCATATAATCGCCATGATCCATGTTGACAAATTTTCTTAACTTAAGTATTAAAGTTGGATTGCGTATGTAATGACTAGGGCATATTTTTTCAAATAAGTGCACTCGTCCGGTAAATTTTCAAATGTTAAATCCAAGGATTGTATTTTAATATAATTTTCTTTTCTTTCTTAATTTTATTTTAATTAGGACAAGTGGGAGAATGTTAGAGTTATACTCCTATAAGGTGTCCTAATTAGATAATAAGTCTTGGATTTAAAGATAACCCAGTCATATCTGAATTGCGTACGCAATCCGAGTTCAGGCAGAACTGCACTTCTAATTGAGTCATGATGGGAAGAGTTCTATAAATAAAGGAGTCTAGGTCCCTCTCTCACACGTTTACATCACAAGTGGTTCCCATCTACCGCTAGTATTATAGGGAGAAGTGTTGAGGGAGAAGACCCCGTACTCTACTCGGTCTACAGGTGGAATCTACACACACATGGATTCAGGTTCGCTTTCGCATAACATGATTTCCAACATGATGCCTTCAAGTTGGAAATCAAGAAGAGTGACTGATATTTGAGAATTCTAAGCAAATCAACTGTGAAAATTCCAAGCAGGCATGGCGCATGCAAGCTCCTAGCTTATGAACCACCATGATAAATTTGCAGATGCGTACGTAACTTCAAGATTCCATACTTACCATCATGACTTTTTCCAACTGCGGCAACAACAATATCTGCTTCCTAGATGATATGTTCAGGATCAGAAGTGCAAATGTACAATTGTCACAGTTGCATCTGCTTGCAAAAGCATCACTAAACTGCCAGTCCAAGTATGTTGCTGTGACCAATTATGACAGCCTTGTTCCCCTTCACGCTAACTCCAGGCTCCAGCCCTTGACAGGAGTTCAAGACACCCCTGTCAAAGAACATTTTTTTAAAAAAATCAAAATTCATCTGTCTCCCAGAAAAAAAATTCATCTGTTTCCAATAACTACAACACCAAAAAAAAGATTTTTTTTTTCTGAGAAGTTTTGGGGCTGCATGTAGACCAGCTGTGTCCTGTGGTCTACATGCCCATGCCCCATGGGAGATAACTGATTCATACCAATGTCCTTGATAAATTGAATCAGTGGGATTATTTTGTCTAAGATCACATATAAATCCATCTGAACATCATTAACCCAGACACAGATAATAATAAAAGCCATGTCCCTAAACTGAGCTGTGGTATTTAGTGTGGTTGAAGGAAGTGAATGGACATTTGCACCACGAAATTACTACACTGTGTTACACAGGGTCCATCAGGGTAGACGATGTATTCCATAGACTACACTTCAGGATGCACTGGCCAATTAATTTTTGAGCTAGCATCACTTGTTATTTTTTGTTCAGTACACCGTGAGGCAACCCATCCTTTTGAAATGTAAAGCTTTAGATCTATTCTACGAAAATAAAATATTAGCAGTGCATGTGTACTCATGTTGAGTAATGGATACACTAGGATACTTTTAGAAAGTCTGAATTTGAATATTTTTCAGGTGGTGGAGAGGTAGTAAGACTCAGGCCCAGGAATTGTTTGAGGCCTGGGATTGGGAATGCTGTCATGGACCTAGGGATTTTGAAGTCATGAACTTGGTGCATGCCAGGCCCTCTATCTTTTATTAGTGAAAAAGAAAAAAAATAAAAAAATCAAGTCATTCCACATCAAAAAAAGTTATTGCAATTCACATAGGAAGCAATTTTGCCCCTTTCAATGTGGAATGACAGCTTTGGTCAACATAGAACTTTCATGTGCATCCAAGTGTAAACAATGGATCCGAAATCAAAATACCTTTGGTGTGCAAGGCTGAGACAATTGTTCCCTGCCTGTGGCCGCAAGCTTTCCAATACTTTAGTGGATGAAATCCATCAACATGCTTAGTCAAGATTTCAGTCAAGACCGTCTCCTCATTTATATGCTTTGGAGTGCACAGATTAGATTCTATCAAAAAAGCTCCTTGTATATCATATAAAGAACCCAGTAAACAAGAATGGGCGTGCCTTCTTTTAATTTTTTTTTCCCCTTAAAATTCAAAATGACCACTGCCAATTATTCAATAAAACAATAACCATGGAGGCTTTGACCAAGTCGGTTAGAACCAAATGTATAGAATGAAATTGGTAACAAAAGGAGGTAAGACATAATTTACGATCACTAAAACATTAAACAATAACTACCCAAAATACAAGATTAGAAAGATTGACAAGGATAGTGTACAGAAGCAGAGCCGAGAGGGTAAAATGGAGTATCGTCTGTGGAGTGTTATGTGATTGTTGAAACTAATGGAAGTGTAATAGAAGTTGGTGGAATAACACCAGAGCAGTTGTGGCTTATGGGTCAGAATCTGGTTGATTGAAGAACTCATGCTGTAGGATGACCTCATTGAAATGAGAATGATGAGATTGTTGATAGGGAAGGCATGGATAGAATTATAAAGGAAGACACTCAAGGAAGGAATCAAACAGCATATTCAGGTTGAATTAAAAGGAGATGGTCCAAAAATAAGTACTTGAAAATCATAAGAAAAGGGAACTTTGTACCTATGGTTTTAACTTTATCAGAATAAATGAAGTCATGGGAATATGATGATAACAATGTGTTGCAAGTTGCAGTTTAAAAAAGGATTCAGCATTCCACAACAAATTCACAAAAAGACGCGAGAGTTCATACCAGTGCACCGGGTGTAAATTTTTTTTTAATATAATTATTAATCTAGGTCTATTTAACATGTATATCAAGTTTTATCATTTTAGATATTCATAGATTTTTTTTGAATTTTTTAAAATCAATGGCAGTTTCGTAATTCAAAAATTACAAAATTGTCACTGATCTTAAAAAATCCAAATAAAATATCTACAAATATCCAAAATGATAAAAATTGATAGGCATGTTGAATATATCTAGATTAACAATTATATAAAAAATTTAAAAAAATAAAAAAGGTTAAATACACCCAGGTGCACTAAAGTTGAGTGCACCCAAGTGCATTTAAAAATGTCCCGTAGGAATCCATGAGATACACATTATTGGTATATTTGAGAATCTTCAACACATTATTAAAATTATTTGACGGGTTTAACATAGACTTGGCTATCATGTCAACTGTTGCATTACAAGAAGGTAACCCATGGTTGAGAAAACATCGTGAACCTTATGAATGTGTTTGAAAAGTAATAAAATTTTTGAATAAAAAATTTTTAATGTAAAAATTTTTTAAATGAAAGAAAATGATGTGATATAATAGTGTAATGATGAGAAGTAAATAAAATAAAAAAAATAAATAGATTAGTAGCTTATGTAATTATGTATAAATGATTGACAAATAGAATAATTTTATAGAAAAATATAAAGAAATAATTAAAAATAAAATAGTTACGAAGAGTGAAAAGTTTTAGTTTTGAATTTTTTTATTTAGGAGGTGTTAAAAAAATTTCAAATTAAAACTTTTCACTCTTCATGATTACTTTAATTTTATTTTTTATATTTTCTTACATAATTAATTTTACACAACTACTTATATAATTAACATATCTATTTTAACTTTGTTACCTTACTCTTCATCGTTACTCTAATATATCGCATTATTTTCTTCTATTTTGAAAACTGTTATACGAAAACTTTTTCTCTACAAGTTACCAGCCACACTTATGATCATAAATACATCAGTCCCTTCCCCGAATAAATATATGCCCAAGTGATTGTGCCTATTGAGCAACTAACCCAAGGCGCACAAGACTAACGAAGATAAAATCCAAGGCGTGATAACTTGTAGGAATAATTAAACTAACGCCATTGGCTTCCAAGGAGAAAAGGAATAACCATGAACATCAAGATTAATTCATAAACAGTTTTTACCAACCCCACATGAACATCAGGATTAATTCATAAACAGTTTTTACCAACCCCACTTCAGATGCTTCCTCTGGAAGGTCAATATCGAAGGATTTTTAATTTTTTAATTTTTATGGAACAATATCGAAGGAAAAACATGCCTTTCTCTTCATAGTTACATGACTCTTGAGAATCTTTCCTAGTCCCTAAAATGACCAGTACTGCCAATCCAGGGACCTGATAAGATAAGTAGTGATTGAATATCAAGACCTTTGGTATGTTTACTTAAATAGCAGATTAACACATAAGTTTCAAGAATTATTTAAATAGAAGATAAACACATAAATTTCAAGAATGCAAATTGCTGCTATACTAGGCAACACATCGAAAATCGAGTAGTAATTCAATGCAACCAGTTGTAAATCCCATTTTTAAATTTTTTTTATAAAACTGTTAATTTAAATGTATTTAACATGTGTACTAGGTTTAATCGTTTTTTATGATATGTATATATTTTTTTAAAAATGAGGTATTTTTAAAAATGACTAAAATTCTCTTATTTTTAAAAATAAAAAATATATATGTATCGTCAAAAATAATAAAACTTGGATTCTAAATTAAATACACCGAGACTAACAGTTGTATAAATTTTTTTAAAAAAACTTTAAAATTGAATTTTCCTCCTGGGTATACTTAAAAACTTTATCAAATACCAAAAGTAATTTTACGAATAGAACTTCGCTAGGCCCACATTTGTTAGTTATATAAAATTTATTTCAATTAACATATTTAGTATAATCTATCCGTTATTAAAAGTTCTTCACATTTTAAAACCTATTATAAAATTTTACATAATAATTAAGTTAGATGAGAGAAACAATGTTAACAAGAAGATATTTTTAATAAATTAATATTCATTTTAAAATATTTAATTCTTTAAAATGTATATGCTTTGTAATTAAAATAAAATGAATATTATTATGATAAAAATACTTCAAAGATTATTTTATTTTTATCAAATAAATAATTTTAGCGTCTTTCAAATTTTATAATTTTCATGATAAATAATATTAAAAATTAATTTGATTATATTATAAAAAGAAAATCACAAAAATCTATTAAATACCAAAAAATTTTAATTTTCTAAAAGATTCCTTAATTATCTTTTTTCAAATTCTCATAATAAATAATCCTTGAAGTTCTTTTTTAAAAAAATATTAGAATATCTTTAAAATATAAAAGTAATTTTTATATTTTAATATATTATCTAATTTTGTGATAAAATGATAATTTGGAAAACATGATCATCTGCAGGATACCAAATTGACGATTTATGTGAAAAATCGAGAATACTTCTAAAAAATATATTTCATGTTCTAAAAAAATTTTCATTTATCGTATAAGAGAATTAATGACATTGAATTGATTTATTACTGTAATTGATATTTTTAAAATAATTTTTAATCTTTTCGAGATATATTCTTGTATTTTTATTTCATAATAAAAAATTTTAATATTATTATTTTGAAAAATTTAAAAACTAGAAGTCTTCTGAATTTATTTATTAAATGTTAGGAATATCTAAAAATAAAAATTTTGATATATTATATTATATTTTTGTATTTTAGACCCTGCAAGTTCCCTAATTGCATCTTAGGCTCCAAAATTTCCAAAATTTTGTATATTTTGCAAAATAGAACCTCCCATTAACAAGTAACAGTTATCGGTAAGGTTTAAAATACCACTGAGGAAAATTTTCAGGTCTAAAAATGCAAATATATACAAACCTTGAATTTTTGGGATATAAATACACATACTTGGACCAAAATGTAAAAATTCCACATTTTATTTTACCCTCCAGTCCCTCTACTAGCACTGTATTTACAGGCGTACGTTTTTTTTTTTTTTTTTTTTTTTTAATGATTGCGCGTGTAAAATTGGTGACATGTATGTAAAAGAAAATATAAAATTGAAATCTTAAAAATGATTGTAACAAGAAAATGTTGGTACGGTAGAATACTAGGATATGAGTGATTTATTTTTTTCTAAAAAAGATTAGCAATCATCTGAAAAAAGCAATAGAAGAGCAATGAAAATAATTAAGGTGTTACCACAATGTTAAATTCTTTACTGAGATCTGATACTGTGCGCCAGGCGCTAAGCCGGCTGGAAATTTTACAGGTTAGGCCTATTGATTTGACGTTTTTGCAAGAAAGAAAATGAAGACAGAAGTCGTATCACAGCGAGAAACGATCTGTCTTCTACTACGTAAGAGAAACACAAGAAAAGCAGGGATCGTTGTCGCCTTGTATCTCATGGCGAATCGGTATCCGGCGTCGACGTCGCACTCAACGTTGAGTTCTCCTCCTTCTCGCCTCCTCCCATCATCAGATTCTTACATATTTTTTGGATTTCGGAAACCCTTAAGATTTCTCATTCTCCATTTATGAGCACTTAATTGCTCGAACTCAGAACTCACGGCTAAGCATTTGAAAAACAGATTATCCCAAACTTGACTGAGGCTTTTCAGTTCTCCTACAATCCGCCTAAATATCTTTTAACCTGAACCCACAAAAACCAAACGAAAAATGATACGGAACTCCTTAAAAATAATTTCATTAAGTTTATGTCCAAACTCCACATCTCGGAATGCATTGCACCAAACCCACAAAAAAACCACTTAAAACAGGACAAAAAATTCCATCTTTCTAAAGCCCGAATCATCTGCATACTCGATTCAAGAAACAATCATACTAACTACACAATCATACCGACACACAACGCTCTTCCTTTTAATTGTAGACTCTGCTACCGGCATATAGCAATAAACCGTTCACTCGTCACACAGCCCACCTCTGGATAGCCCACAAATCCGATCGCAGAATGCTTAGACAACCTGTTTAATGGAAGACAGTTAATGTTTTCATGCTAAATAGTCAACTTTTGAAAATTATCTTCCATTGTAGATACTACCTCCATTCAGGCTGCGCGGGCCCTTAGCACAATGGATGTGTCTGTAACCGGCATTCCAAAGGAAGATGGTTCTATTGAGGATTTCGTCGAATGGTTGTCTTGCAGATTTCAGCAAAGCAATGGAGCTGTGAGACATCAACGACGAACATAGACGACATGTGATCTACCAGTGGGGCCGTCGATTTCGTGGAAGGCCGAATCTCGTGCTTGGGCTTCATGAGAAGGGTCGGAAAGGATTGAGAGGGTGGAAGAAGGGCATGAGAGAGAGACGGGTGACGAGAGAGAGATTGAGAGAGCAAGCAAAGGAAAGGGCGGGGAAGGGGGCGAGGGGAGAGAGAGAGCGGGAGGAAGATGCAGGCCGAGAGGGAGAGAGGTAGGGTGTGAGGAGGAAGTCGGCCTGAGTTCACTCCTTTCTTTTTTTTTTTTTTTTTTTTTTTTTTTTTTTTTTCTGAATTTGCCTGCCGCACAAGGGTTCTCTGGAAATTTCTTTTGGGAGGTGGTAAAATTTTTGATGAAAAGTTTTGTACGTAAAAGTTGTCAAATTAGTAGAAATGATGTGATATTGTAGGGATAATGATGAGGAATAAAGAGAATAAATTTAAAATAAATAGGTTAGTTGTATTGGTAGTTGTGTAGAAATGATTGAAAAGTAGGGTTGTTATATAGAAAAATGTGTAAAAAATAATTTTAAAAAAAGTAGTTATGGAAAGTGATAAGTTTTAGATTGAAAAGTTTTAACTTGACAACTTCTGCGAATTGCCAAACGCACCCTTAAGTGGACGTTCACGATTAGAGGCGCTAGATCCAGTGGCTCACGACATGCGGGTGAGGAGGTGGCTGGGCGTACCGGATAAGACCTCTTTATTTTAATGCACTTTCTTTCTAATACACACTCCATGGAACTGCACCCTTCAAACATAGTATTTCCATATTAGGGTACGTTTGTTAATCTTTAAGTGCGGGAACGACGAGAAACCATGGGATTTGGTTTCACAAGTTCAATCATTGCTATATCATTCATACTATTTTTTCCACTTTTACCTTTATATCTAATCATTTTTTCTACTAACTACATACAACAAACATATTTATTCCAACTATACCCTTATCACTTCTTATTAATCACATATTTCTCAAAATATTCTTTTTTCTATTTTCCACAATCCCATAATTTTACACATTACCAAAGTCTCCTTAATGCACTTGTGTGAAAAAACTTTTGCTGAAGTAAGATCAACTACCATATTACCAATTTTCAAATTCCAATAAAATTTCTTTGGTCAATTTATTGATAAGTTTCTTACTAAGTAGCTTTCGAATTAAGATAAATTTTAGCTAGGGTTATAGTTAGTCATAAGACAGAAGTAATCTATCTGATCCTTTCAAATTTTAGAATTTGAATGTTTAATGAAAATTCAATTCATTCATTATATTTAACCTAAATTGTTTAGTTAGGAAATCAAGTTTCATCTTAATTAAATATGTATAGGAGCCACATTTGCTGAAAATTATATATTCGAGTGTAAATTATGAAAGACACTTAAATCCATTTATACATGTATTCAAATGTAATAATACTTTATAGAATCATCTATCTATATAGAAATAATATTTTAGATAGTTTAGACATTGTTAATACAACTTCAAAATTGATATTTAACATTAAATCATTTATTACATTAATTTACATATTTATAGATAAGACCCATGTGCAGTGATACTAAACAAATAAAATGATTTCCATGGTAACATAAACAATACTAAATATAATAGTTTGAGTGAATTTTCTAGCAACTATCAAAATATTAAAAATAAATAGGAGTTACATAAAAGATGGGTTACATAGAAGCGGCTTGATAGTGAAGTTAGTGTATGGAAATAAAAGCATAGATTAGATTGGATTAGTGGATCTTATTACAACATTACCATATGCTCAAACTGAAAGGGTAGAACAAGGAACTAATATGACTAGTTTCTGGGAAGCATTGAATCATTTTTCATTAATATATAAGTAGTAATATATATATTTTTTTACTTATGTTGACAATTCCTATCTCCTCAAATTCTTTGTGGTCTAATGACTATCCCATCCTGCTATCATCAGTTAGTGGCTAAGGTTTCAGCTCTCCCGCGGACTTTCCAGGGCTCAAGACCATACTCACGATATCTGAACTTGTTAGAATTACCTGCGTAAGTAGTAGTCTTTGGGGTTACGCTAAAGGCAACCCAGATATGTATGCAATCCTAGCAATGTGGTATTGTACTCATCTGTTTAAATAGAGTCCTACTCATCATGACTCGTAATAGAAGACCTTGTACTGGAGACCTAGTATATGTTCTTCAGGTGGAATCTATACACATGGATTCAGGTATGCTTCTGCATCAAATGATTTCCAATAAAACTTTCACATTGATTAGAGATTGTGGAATTGTCATATGAACCACACCGATAAAACTTTGGTGCTTTATCATATGAACGGACAACGAATGCAATATTAAGATTTCAAAATACACTTCTTTATAAAAAAAATTTCAAAATACACTTCATAATACTTCTAATTAGAAGACTAACAGCACCCATATAGTATTGTTGCCATGAAGCAAGCTTTGATGTTTTTGCTAATTAACGGGAAACGTTATCAGCGCATTAGTCTCTAGCTAGCTACATGGAGTTCAAGAGTCAGCAGATGATACATATGGGCAGATTCAGGAAACACCTGTAGCACATCAATCCAACATTAATCCACTCAAAGGTAGCAGTAGTATATAACACAATACAACCTTCCCAATATCGACAACTGGGCAAAAGTGTACGCATACTGCTGCACTTTTACGGTTGATGTTACCTGCGTAATTCAAATGGAATTGAAGAACATGCCCGATCGGACGCTATACACTACAGGAATAGTTGCGGATGTCAGGGAATTCATGATACACGTTAGGAACTTATGTGTGGCTCCAAGAACCCAAGAACATGACGGTTCTTATGGGATCTTCGCCGTTGGATTTTCTTCGATGGTTGGATTCTGTTGCATTCGAGGCACTTGATCCCGACTGAGCCACGTTCTCTGCCGACGAGATGGCTGCTGTGTAGCCCAACTTCTTCAGCTTCTCCTCCAGGCATCTCTTTGCCTGGTAAGCCAGCGAGTCTTCCGTTTGGAAATGCTGAGTTTTCATTGCTCTGGGGAAGGGAATGCTGGAAAGAGAAATGATAGACTGACTGCGGGAGGGAAGTTTGGGGTACTTATAGCTAAAGAAAGATTAGAAGATGGGTGGAAGGTGGGGGGCTGCACTTGGTCTGCTAACGTGGCGGATGGTCACGTGACACGGTAAGGCCTCCATGTCCGCTGTAGATAGGGTGCATCCCTTTCTGCATCATGAACAAATAGCTGATCATGGTCGCTGTCCATTGAGTCTGCCCACCATCAGTCTTTTGTGTCCTGATCCTATAGCAACCAATCTTTGGCAGGATCCCAAAGTCGAATCCGATCATTTTGGACGGTATAATAGCAAAACGTATTATGATTATATGGTTGGTAATGGTATGTTAAGTTGCCTCATTGTAGCCTCCCAAAAGATACCCCACATGCCATTCTTTACGAAAAAAAGGCCACATCCATAGTCACGTTGAGCTGATGAAAGGCTTAGATACTGCAGAATTATGATACATGTGGATGGACAGCCAAGGGAGGATTGAAATTCATTGATTTTGTCTTTTTGGTGATACCTTATGTTAGTGTCTCTTTTCATTCTATATTTGCTTGGCTAGCTGGACCTCAGTTATCACTCAATAATGGAAAAAATTATCCAAAGAAACAATTGAGATGAGACACCACTAAATTGTTAATTTATTCTTAATTAACACCCATCATTGTTCTTTAATAATTGTGAATTGCATTAACAAAAGGATATAACCCCCATGTGCAACAACGGGTGGTTCTCTCCCTTTCTTTATCCAGCTACAATGTTGTCCCACCACGGAAGTATCGCACTTATCATGAAAGCTAGTGATTAAACATATCAAAAAGATTCTCCAATAAGAGCAAACGATGGATTAGTGCCCAATCCCTTTGTGAGATATGGTTCTGATTCTGATATTTGTATCCAATCCGTTGGCAGTGGGAATTTTGTGAAAGATAGGACAGTCATAATGGTATGCACCAGCCATACCACACAAGGAATATTGGCGAAGCTGGCTCTCAGAGGTCATGGTCGAATAGTTGTGAGGTATGAACAGTAGTGTCAATTGCGAGCAATCTAGGCGGCTCGGGTAACATGTATTTTCACGCGTAAGGAGTTGTGAACTTGTGGAAGAGAAGTACCGCGAATAAATGTCTAGAAAATCATACAGAGGGTGAGAAGAGAATTACCAATTTCATTATTCCTGCTTTTCCTTCCTTCCATCGGATCTTGGTGTGTTCTTGCCAGATCGGGCGAGCTGTTCATATCTCGTAAGATTCTATATTTGATCTCTCTTTCAAGGTAACTCATTGGAAGGAAGGACAAGGATTGCTCCAAGATGGAGACTCTGCCACAGCAAACAAGGCCCACCTCATCAATGCATCCCAAGAGCGAGGTAGCTGGTGATCGAAATGAAATAATGTTAGCTATCTACTACCATCCTTGAGGTTCACGTTACTGGACTGACTCCTTTTCTTCAGAGAATATAGTTGAATTGCTTCCAAAGAGGTTTATCCTGCTATATTCCCAATGATTCATTAACACTGACAGTCGATTCCCTTTCCCGGAACAGTCCCTGCATTTCTCCTTAGTCCTGATGAGATGCCATCGTTGCGTTCATGTGTGGCCTACATGAGAGGGACAGAGAGGTCGAATTAGCCACTCCTTTTACACCAGAAAAGAATCAAAATGACCATCATCATCATCATCTTTCAAGTGCTATAAAGACTGCGTTCCACTAGTGCATGAAAAGAATCACCATGATTTGCCGAGTCCTAAAAGCAGGGGTGTGCATGAAAAGTATCAGTTCAGATATTGGGTCAGGTCACTTTAGAAAAGATGTTTGTAAACATGCAGAGAATGTCATTTTAGTTGACAAGAGATCAAGATAAGCAAAGACAATACTGTTTCTCTTTGTAATTATAAAAATGTCCCAAATTGGCTTAGTGGATAAGAGACATGTTAGGCCCTACATAGCTTCAGCCCGCATATGATTTTGTTCATTTAAGCAGCTTGATAGTCAAAAATGGTGCCTGGCGATTTCATAATAGAGGTGAAAGATTTAGTTCAGAAATCAATAATCCACAAAATGTTATTGGTGATAGCCTTAATACATATCCATCTGATCTGCCCATTTGCGGAAAAAAAAAAAAAAACACACACACACACACACACACACACACACACACACACACACACTTTCCATGCTTGATAATGTGTGGCGTTTTTGTCGTTTGCGTGCCTGTTGAAGTGATGGACATGGACAAATTAATCAACAGCAGTGTTAGTCCATATATAAATTAAATATTGGTATTCTTAGCTTTCCTTCCAACAATAGTGACGAGTAATACTGTATATAATTAAATGATAAGGGGATTGACCTAGTCGATACTTGATATGACGATGTTTAGCTAGTTTCCGGAGTCCAAACATACAGACATATATATAGAAGATGTTGCAGCAAAGAGCAAATATATGGCTGACGCATGCTTCCCCTAGAGCAAGTGAAGCAGAAAAGTGCAAGAGTTATATATACATATTTGATATCCGAGAGCGAATATATTGGAGTAAAGAACAAAAACAGATTCCCCATCCATGACCCAACATCTCCAAATCTCGTCACAATAGGTGTAGATTCTTCGAAATCAAATAATGGTGATGCATGCTCACGTATATGAACGTTGGTTAGATATGCGAAAAGATTAGACTTAGGCTTGGGTTTGTTTAGGCTTCGGAGCATTGGGAGCTTGGCTGATGGAGTAGAGAGTTCTATAAGCTTCGGATTTTTAGATGCTTTTGAAGACTAAAAAAAGAAAAAGAAAATACCGCTCGAAGTCTCCGTCTGAAAAGTACAGCCAGAGGAATGCGCATTGGAAGAGGGAGAATTCCTATTCCACACAGGGTTCAATTTTGGTAGGCTTTCTCGGTGGGTACTCTAGGATAGGTTACTATTTTTCTACTCGGAAGTAAGATAGAAATCCAAAAAAAAATCCTTTTAAATTAGTATATGATAGTTTTTAACGTCTTCATACTTGCAACCTACCCGAATTTAATAATATATATTCGATATATCTTTTATACAACATATTATATATTTAAAAATACAAAGATATTTTTAATAAATATAAAAAATTGTTTAATTTATTTACCATTTAGTGCATTTTATCATTTTATTTTAAAACGATATTATTATCATATTGATTATAGGTATTATGTAAGATTTATAATAATATTATGATGTTTATATATAAGAGTCAAGTTTATATACGACTTATATACAATATTTATTTTTTATTTTTGATTTGTTTCATTTTTTTCATGAATACGTTTTTAAAAAATGTATTTAACCTGTATACCAAGTTTTACCATTTTACATTTTTATTTTTATTTTTAAAAAATCATAAATGTCAAGGGTATTTCAGTCAATTTTGTCCCTTAAAAGCTTAGTTTTTAAAAATTTAAAATAAATATGTAAAAATATTATAAAATGGTAAAACTTGATATGTTAATTAAATACACTTACAACAACATGTTCATAAAAAATCAAAAAAATAATTTAAAAATAAAAAAAATAAAAAATAAATATTGTATGAAGAGCCTATGTACGAGTCATCGTATATAATCATGACTCTATATCTAATGGAATTGACTCGACTTTAAAAAAAATTTGGTAGGGCAGCCCTTGAACTGACCTAAATATAAATAGAATAGAATAGAAATTTTTAAAAATAGGATGATGATAGCTTAATAAAGTGTACCCAAAACTAGACCTACCAAACTCAAATTGCATTCCTAATTCTACAGCTTGATGAAAAACCTTAGTTGGATGTATGATGTTTTCTACACGAATTTTCAAATATATTTTAGTCTATAAGGACTTACAGAAGTTATCCGCCAAATTTCCTCTTAGTTCTAGTGGTAAAGAGTTTGATTGTCTTTAAGCAAGTTCAAATCTTATGATTTTTTGCATTTTAAAATTCATTCATCATGTTCAAAACATAATATTGTTTTATTAGTTTACAAAAAAAATTCATTAGGAAGTCATTTTTTTAAAAGTTAATATTTCTTGAGAGTGAATGTATAACTTTGGAACATATATAACATATACAGGGTATATTTGAGAAGTGATGAAAATTTTAAATTAAAATTTTTTAGTATAAAAGTTGTTAAATTGATAGAAAATAACGTGATATGATAGGAGTAATGATGAAAAATAAAGATAATAAAGTTAAAATAGATAAATTAGTTATATAGTTAATTGTGTAAAAATGATTGAAAAGTTAAGTAGTTTTTCTTAGATGAAAAAATAATTAAAAAATATCGTCGTTGTTGAGAGTAAAAAGTTTTACTTGTTGCCAAAAACCCATGTATTGTATATAAAAGTTTGCATTTTGCAATATATGTAGTTTTCAAAATCATAAGTAAATGTGTATAAATAAAACTGATAAATAGTTTAGATATTACGAACATTTAAAAAATAAAAAAAAATGGACTGTATGAGCTCCAATATATTGAATTATCACGCCGGCCAATTTTAAGAAAAAAAAATGTAAAAATAAAACTAGAAAAATGAAAATAAAAATGAGGAAACAATATAAAATGATAGGGGTAATAATTAGTAACAACGAGAAACAAAATTAAAATATGCACGCTAATTGTACGCAAAGACATGAAAAATTAATTGAAATGTAAAAGTGGTATAGAAAAAAATAAGATAGTTAAAATGTCAAATTATAAATGCTGCGCAGGAAAGAATAGAATTGTTTTTATTTTACAGGTTACAAAATGGTAGGGGCCCCATTACTAAGAGGTAAATTTTGGGTGAAACAAATACATGCGCTTCAACTCATTAACCGTCAACGTGTTTGAGTAAATAAACGAGCAGTGCATTGATTTAATCCACCTAACACCTGCTAGGGTGGGTATAAAATGAAAAAATTGGACCTACTATATTCTATTTATCAAGTTTATTTCTAAATTAAAATTTTTATTTTTAAAAATATATTATTTATTTTATTTCATATAATTGATTAACATCAGCTTACTTTTAACCTATTTACAACCCATACGAACAATCCGTTTACAACCCGCAACTAAATGAGATAAATGAGTTATAAACAGATAAATGTTAGGTTTTGATAAATGAAACATTAGAAAGATGAAAGTTAGGCTCACCCATGAAACCTCTGCACCCTCTGTATACCCGAGTAATGTGGGCAAATGGACCTACATCCACTGACGGATACAAATCATACATGTCAGTGGCTCAGTGCGATGCAGTCTGCCAAGGCTGATCCCCTGAAATGAGCCCGTGAAACAGCATTCATGCCCTGATTGAATCAATCAATTTGGATGGGCCTGCTGGCCCATTAATGAAACAAACGCGAAGCAAGTTTGTAGTCCTATCATTCCATCAGTGTCGGTGATGTGGGTAACGTAGATTGTAGTGGAATTTTGGGATGCAGCGGGGAACGTGAAAAAAAAAATATTTTGAGAATTATATTATTAATATAAAATAATACGGATAAAGTTAGAATAAAAAATAATTAAAATATGAAAAATAAAATTGAAAAAATAAGGTTATTGAGTTGTTAAATGATTTGGAAAAATGGATAGGATATACGGTTCTCCATCGAATACCACCTCGCCCCATCCATGGACATTCCAGAACGTCCCCTAATCTCGGCATGCATTGTAAAATCCTATAAAGATGTATTACAAATTTACAATCAGTAACACACTGCATTAACGGGTTGAAGTATGTCATCAATGTCATTCATGCGAAACTGCAAATAAAGGGAATGTTTGGGAAAGTAAGTGAGGAGAAGTTTAATTCCCGATGCATTTAAATTATTTTACCTATCTTAACTATTGTATTTTTTTATTTTTATCTCTATACCATAATAATTTTTATGCAACTATAATATTTATTGTCACCTTACTTTTATTATATTACGTAATAACTCTCATAATTTTCAAAAATTGTCCTGCTTTTCGGCTTCCCTCTTCCATTCTCAAACACGCTCAAAGAACGAGGTCATTGGATTATCTAGAATCATCCATTCTGCTGGGGAAGACGTCTTTGAAAATTCTACTTCTTAGCCTCCGTAATTGCATTGACTTGACCTGACCTGACCTGCTGAGATGCATGAACTACTTCATTCCTAAGTGGAGGAAAAATCTTATACAGCCACGCAAATTTCAGTGTTGAGAAGGAAGATTTTATTTCCCTCAAATCAATTTTTAGCCACTTTTCCACGCTTAAGTTGCGAGAACAATTAATTTGGTGACTAAATCAAATTTTTGAAAAAAAAAAAAAAAAACGTCTCTTTGAATAATATTGTTCGTTCTTTTGAAAAAGTAATAGTTTAATTTTGCAAAATAAGCAGATACAATGTAAAAAAGTTTTGATTCTATGAAAACGTTACTCACCAAAATATTGACGGAAATCTCAAAGATCAAGCCCATCTTAATGATGATGTAAAATTCACGTAACATATTGCACTGTGATTCGTTTGTTTCATAAGGATCATTTATTGAAAGAGTAAAATAAATGTAATAAAAATTTTAATTTTATATATCACTTTTAAATATAATATTTCAGCATTTAAACTGTTTTAAACATTTTGACGTGGATGAATGATTTTATGAATTATTGTAATATTCTAATATATTTATGAGTAATTCTTACTGTTTTTCATAATTTACATATATACATTTCAAGTATGCAATCCATCCGAATTCCAAACTTATGATTGAAACAATTTTAATCACATGGTCTCACCTAGGGGTGTAAATCGGGTCGGGTTGACTCGGGTTGGGACAAATACAACCCTAACCCACCTTGTAAAATTCAAACCCAACCCTACTTTCAACCCTACTTTTCACATCTTAACTCAACCCTATTTCAACCCACCTCAAATCGGTTCGGTTCGGGTTAGAAATCGGGCTAATAAATTACACATATTATTAATGCTAGTTAAGTTTTTGTTCACCCCAAATTTCTAAAATAACAAAAACAATGATAATTGTAAAAACAATAAGTACTAATAAAAGTTCTACGTACCTTAAAAGTGGAGGATAAGTTTAGTAATCGATTCATTCTTTTGCTTTTGTATTCTTTGAGCAATGATGTCTTCTGCAAGTAAAAAAGTGAAAGCCAAGTAAAAGTATTGCAGTAAATTATACAAAATAAAAAAAAAGAATATTATAATCTTACTTACCTTCTTAGTTGGCTTCTAAGCAAAGCAGCAAAACTACAAACATCTCAAACTCCCAATTGACCTGTTCGGTTACTCCAAATCATCAACGCAAGCAAACATCTAAACAACCTATTTACAATGCAATATAACCAAATAATCCAAACACAATTTCACAACTAATTAACCAAATAAATTCAAATAACATTTCACAACCAAATAGTCGAACATATTTCCAAACTCCACACAATTGTATTTAAATATCCAAACAATATGAATGAAATACACTATCATAAACATATCCAAATACATATCTTATGAAACATAATCATATCCAAATAATTTGTTTTAAATAACATGTCCACAACATAACTCATTTAAAAAGCTAACACAACTTTTCTATTCAAATCAAGTCTTATGCCCTCTTTGCGACTAGTATGTGCAGTTTTCCTCCTGAAACAAACAATTATCAAAGTAAGTATGAATATATAGTTATATTTCTTATAAAAAATTCTTATATGAAGCATCTCCACTTAAAAATATAAGTACCTAGATCATTTGAGTGGAAATTCGTGCAGGCTAAAAGTTTCAGATTCTACACCACCTTGAGTAGCTGTAAAATAAAAGAAATCAGTTATAGTATTAGTCACAAGTAGTCAAGTTATAAACAAAATTCTTAATTCTTTTTTTAAAATTTTTGTGTAATCAAATAACAAAGGTTAACAATATTTATATTTGTTTTCCAATTTCCACCTAATTAGATTAATAATAATAATAATAATAATAATAATAATAGATAAATTGGGTTACTTGTTTGTATTTTAATTCATGTCTCAAAATCCCGATGCTAGACACTATAAAATCTGAAAGCAACATTGACTACCTTCCTAATAAGTAGCAACAGTCCCGTTGCATGTTCATCTGCATCCCATTCAGAAATTATATATGGGGTAATCCAGACCATCCATCTTGTTGTTCTTGGATTAACCAGGTCTATTTTCTTACAACATGAAAAACAGAATTGATAATTTATACGTGATGTATAGGATGATACCAAGCAAGGAAGGAATGCATTGATTTTTTCCACGTGCCATTTCTCGTCCTTTAATAAAATGTATTATTTATTTTATCTCTATTATTCTATTTTCCATCATTAATTAACGTTGTATCCCATTTTCCCACCGTTGTATATTTACTCTCTTCTGTTCACCCCTCCATTTTCTGTTCACCCCTCCACTTGTACCTCCCTTAGCCACAAACGTTAACAACTTAACATTACCCATTGAAGTCTATCAGCAATGCGCAGTAACGGACTGTAACCCCTTGACAGAGCAATCATCAAAATGCAGTTTCAGATTCAGTATAATATGTTATGCCAAATCCAAAAAGGACTGAGAGAAAGGAAATTCAACCACGGAAAAATATCAAAATTCCAGATGCACCAAAACGATTTGTCGCAGCGGGTTTAAATGAGATTAAAACCAAGAAGCGTACCCGGAAATTGCTGAGAAAAGAAATCCAGGCGTCAACTCCTCTCCTCAGCAGCACGCCAGCACGATTTGCAGGTCGCAGGCTCGCAGCCGGGCAGCCGAGCATACCCAGAAATTGCTGAGAAGAGAAATCCAGGCGTCAACTCTGTCCTCAGCAGCACGCCAGGATTTGCAGGTCGCACCGTCGCGGCCGGGCAGCCGGGCACGATTTCTTTAGCTGCAGATTTGCAGCCGATGACCGACGTCGACTCGGCAGTCGGCAGAGGCAGGTGGGCGCGATTTGCAGGGGACGCCGCGACAGAGGGGCAGAGGGCTGGCAAATGGCGATTTCGGTGTAGGGAGTAGGGTTTACTCTTTTACATTTAAATCAATTATAAGGGGGCAGGTCGGGTCGGGTTGACCGACCCCTAACCCAAGTCAACCCGATTTTGAAAATCGGGTCGGGTTGAACCCGATTTTCAAAAACCGAAATTGCAAAACCTCAACCCAACCATGTTAAAAATCGGGCCGGGTTGATGCGGTCTCGGGTTTAACCCGACCCGATTTACACCCCTACACCCAATCGAGATCGATGCAAAAAATTACAAAAAGATAATAGGAAAAAAAAATGGAAATGCAAATAGCGATTTCCATGATTCCATCTAGTGCATCGAACGTGAGGATGGGACCAGTCAAACCTGTCGGCCGATCAGCCCATGGTCGATGTCATCATCACAGCCGTTGATTGTCGAAAGCTTCTCGCGTCGGTTCGCAGTATGGCCATCAGATGATTGGCCAAAGCAAAGACTTCCTGTTTTTAAACTATTTATTTATTTTCAACCTTATATATATGCACGTTGCACCCCAACAAATGGCAACTACAGAAAATCGAGTGCTTGGGAATCATTTGGCGCTCCATGGATTTGAATCCGACGAAGCTGGCGTATTTCGATGACATGCACAGGCTCGAATCAACGGCGACGATCATCTCTCACTCGCAGGTCAGCCCCCCAACAACAGAATCTTCGAATTCCCCTTTCATTCCCTTCCATGCTTTTCCGTTCTTCTCACCAGCACTTTTGCATTTGCAATCGGCAGGCTGAAGACGGCCGAGTGGTTCTCATCTTCGATTCCACCATTTTCTACCCCCAGGGCGGCGGTCAGCCCTTCGATACTGGCTTCGTCACGAATGCCGGCTCCGATTGGAAGTTCGTCGTCGAAGATGTCAGGCTAAAAGGCGGAGTTGTAAGTGTAGTCTACCCTCTCGTGTGTCTTTTTTTTTCCTTTCTACTCTTTATTATTTGCTTGAAATGCTTTGCTACTCCGGTGGATAGTTTTGAGGAATTCCAACTCTTCTATTTATTTATTTATTTTTGGTGAATTTGGTTTATTTCAGAAAATTCCATTTCTCATGATAACATGACATACGACATGAATGGAGGGAAGGACGTCTAATTGGTACCAATGAAAATCAATGCAGAGAAATGAAATCTTAGCTCTCAAGAAATAGCTGTTCACGCTAGGATTGTTAACAAATTGTGCACCCATCCAACGGTTTATAAATAAGATTGGGTTGGGATTTTTACATACATGTTAATCATTTAAACAAATAAACAAATTAATGTTTAGCTTTTATAACCCATTTAATAACTCGTTTAACCTGTGGACTCAGTTACAACCTGTTAAAAAGAGGTGTATATATATATATATATATTTAAATTTTAAATATATTTCCTCCATTTTCTATTATCTATTCCCCCATTTCAATTTCCTATTTTTCTTCCCCTGTGTATAACTCTACAATGTCTTCCTTGCTACTATGCTATGGCATTGCCATCGTCATCCTTATCACCACCAACGAGTATCGCCAGTAATATTCTTCTTATCTCTTTGCCTCTTCTAAAACATATAATTGCGAAAAGTAAACTTAAATGACTAGTTTTCATTTCAAGTGTTTGAGAAGTGATAAAATATTTAGATAAAAAGTTTTTTGTGCAAAACTTTTTGAATTAAAAGAAAATGATATGATATGATAGGGGTAATGATAAGGAGTAAAGAGAATGAAATTAAAATAGATTAGTTAGTTGTATGAGTAGTTGTGTAGAAATGATTGAAATGTAGGGTAGTTATATAAGAAGATGTGAAAAGAATTAAAAAAAATATGATAGTTACGGAGAATAAAAAATTTTAGATTTCAGAGTTTTTGGTTGTAAGTTTTTATGTTATGGTGTTTTTGGGAAATGATAAAATTTTTTATAAAATTTTTTTGTGTAAAAGTTTTTAAAATGTAAGAAAATGATGCGATATGATAAAGGTAATAAAGAGGAGTAAAGAAAATAAAGTTAAAATAGATAAGTCAGATGTGTAAAAATAATTGAAAAGTGAGATAGTCGTATAGGAATAAGTAAATAAAGAATTAAAAAATAGGATAATTGTAGAGAATGAAAAGTTTTAGATTGAAAAATTTTATGATTTAACAAACATGCCCTTAGTAAATTGTATTACCTTTATGTAGGTTTTTATATAATCGGCTCCACTTCCAGGTTCTATCTAACCACTTTCATTTTTAAGAGGTGTTTGAGAACACCAAAAACTTTTCAATCTAAAACTTTTCACTCTCCATGCCTACCTTATTTTTTAATTATTTTATCACTCATTTCTATACAACTACCTTACTTTTCAATCATTTCTACACAACTACTCATATATCTAATATATCTGTTTTAACTTTATTCTTTTTACTTATCATCATTATCCCTATCATATTACATCATTTTTCTTATTTCAAAAATGTTTACACTAAAAGCCTTTTATCGAAAGTTTTATTACTAAACGCACCCTTAATGTATCGACAATTGATGCAAAATTTAATTCGTTTATTATATTTAACATCATTCGTTAAATTAGAAGACCATGTTTCATCTAAATCAAATTTGTATATGAGCTATATTTGCTTAAAATAATGTATTCATGCATAAATTAGAGAAAATATTTAAATTCATTCATATATGTATTAGAATGTAATAATATTTTATGAGACCCGATTACATACAATATGTTGTATTTGTGCTTAACTCACAATATTCTCTTTTTAATTTTAATTTTAATTATATTTATTTTGCATTTTTTCATAAATATGTTTTCTTAAGTGTATTTAATCCATGTACCAAGTGTTGCTGTTTTACAATACTTTTACATTTTTATTTTTTATTTTTAAAGATTAATTTTTTTAAGCGGTGGAAAATGAAGTATTGTAAAATGACAAAACTTAATATATGGATTAACTACACTTAGAAGAACATGTTTACGAAGAAAAATAAAAAATAAAATAAAAATTAAAAAATGAATGTTATAAATTAAGCATATATAACATATTGCATATAAGTGGGCCTCGTACTTTATAAAATTATTTATCCATGTAGTAATAATATTTCAAATGGTTTAGATGTTGAAAATACTGCTTTAAAATTGACGTTTAACATTAAATTATTGGGTTCCGCTTCTATGTAAACAGGTTACATAGAAGTGGACCTATGTAACTCTTTCAAAATCTAAGATTTTGATCTTTGATGGAAAATATGATCTATTCATTGTATTTAATATCATTTGTTTATCTAGGAGATCAAGTTTTATCTCAATCAAGTATGTTTATGGGCCACATTTGTTAGAAAATATATATACTCATGTGTAAATTAAGAAAAATGCTAAAATATCAATTTTAAAGTAGTATTTTCGATATCTAAATTGTCTAAAATATCATTTTTATGTGAATAAATAATTCTATAAAGTATTATTACATTCTAATATATGTGTAAATAGATCTCAACGTTTTCATAATTTACACATGAATGTATATATTTGAACAAATGTGACCCATAAACATACTTGATTGAGATGAAACTTGGTCTCCTAGATAAACAAATGATGATAAATATAATGAATGGATTAGATTTTCCATTAAGAATCAAAATCTTAGATTTTGAAGAAGTTACATGGGTCTGCTTCTATGTATCTGGGATATATAGAAATGGAAACGTAAATTATTTTATTATATTGGTTTTGTATATTTATAAATGGGGCTCATGCAAAGTGATACCAGACAAACGAATGGACTTATATGATAACATAGTTGATTCTAAATAAAATAAATTGAGTAAATTTTCCATCAAATATAAACATATTAGAAATGAAACAGGTCATATAACATAGGGGTTTCATTGGAGTGGAGGCCATATATTATTGATATCATTCATTCAAAATTCAATTTTTAATTAAATAAGAGTACTGTTGGCATTTGGTGAAAGGAAAACAATTTTTTTTTAGATTTCGTTTTATTAACATTTTGATATAGTTTGACATTTTAATTGCTTAACTACCTTAGTTTTTTATCATTACCTCTATATTCTCATTGTTTTTCACATAATTATCCTATTTATTTTATGTTTATTCTTTTTTGTCCTAATCATTTTCCCCGTTATATCATATAATACTCTCATTTTAAAATTAAATTTCACGAATTTTTCTTTACCATTTTTTTTTGGGTTACCTCTTACCGCATCATAAATTAAAACTCATTTAACCCCCACCAATCAATTGATTGGTGCCCTTTCGAACCAGTCTGATTATATAAGCTCTTCCCTAGTAAAGAAAATCAGGGAGAACCATTATTATGGTTTGTTAACTACAAAAATTGACTTTAAGAAATCATGATTAGTAGTGAACATATTATTTTAGTTATATACATTGCCTCAATGTTGGGTGCAAACTAGGTTAAGTCAACCAATGGCCCACCCCTAACTCATCTTGTTGTTAACCAATTTAAACGTGTATTTTTCATAATTCAAGATAGGGGTGGGTTGCGAAATTTGATTCAAACTTAAAAATAATGTCAGAGTGGGTCGACTATATCCCAACCTAAATAGTCTGAACTTGCCTTGCATATATTCATTTACTAAAAAGTATAAATATTTTTTATCTTATTCCCATTTTCATTACAATTTTCACATTATTTATAGTTCATTATACTCTAATTAAAATTTTTAAATTATATGTTGTAACAATTAATATGTAAGTCTGATATAAATGAGATTGTAAGCTAAATAAGCATTTAAAATACTAAAAATTGCAAAATTACCCAAAATTTTAACTCAAATTGCAAACCCAAGACTGACTTGAATTTGACCCAATTTCTTGAGATGTAGGGTTTAGTGTTGGATCAATTTTGTTCCAACCAGCCACTGAGGCACCACATTTGCCCCATTGAGCTGGGTGATGTGGCCTCAAAGCGCGCCAATAGCATGTCACATGGAGTAGCAGCAAAGCAGTGGTGACATTATTTCTCCTCAAGTTTTTGTGGGAGTGTCCACTAGTTGGGATATTTTGAAATATTATTAGAAAAAAATTGAAATATTAGTAAGATATGTGTAGAATATTATTAGGAAATTGTAAGAATGTTTCAGGGCTTAATTATAATACTGGTTGAGATGATGTAATATATGAATACCCATAAAAAAAATTTTCTTCCAACCCATCATGATATGTAGGGAATTTTTCTTTTTTTAGGAGATTATAGTATGTAGGATTAGGTATAAGGTTTTCCAAACAAAGTTAGGGTTGGGTCAATCTTTGTGCAGTATGAATGTCCCATTTTCACCCTTGCATCTAATAATAATTATCAGCAACAATATGTTTGGTTGCCTAAGTGTATATGTCATGAAGTAAATGAAACTATTTATTATGGAAGTTGATTTCATGCACCGAGGTGCACTTAGCTTCGGTGCACCAGGGTGCAAATATCCATTTTCTTAATATTTTTTTTTGAAAATTTTTTACAAGATCGTTAATCTAAATATATTTAAAAAAATATAAAAAAAGGGTTAAATGCACCCGAGTCTACTGAAGCTAAGTGCTCCCAGGTGCATGAAATCAGTTTCCATTTATTATTATTATTATTATTATTGGTTATTATTATTATTTGAAAAAACTGACTTAGCGCACATGCTAAAAAGCATTGACAATCACCCATTCAAATCCTGACTCTCAAGGAGATCCTCTATTTGTTTCAAATCCTGGTCCTCAAGATATGGTTCAATGCTAAAACTGATCCCCTCAACGCCTCTAGAGTGATGTGATTTTGCTTGACTAAATGCAGGAGAAGACAAATGCTTACCTATCTGGTTTGTTAGTTCTGTTATATCTTGTCAATTTTCTTTAAAATGCAAAGCCCCTTTAGCGAGATTCTTAATTTAACTTCATTCTGCAGCAAAGATCTGATTGTTTGTTTCTAATTCAGACCTGTTCGTTGAATCCTCCTTTGTGAGTTTTACTAGATGTGAATAATGAGAATTGCTTGAGCAGTCGATGTTTGATTATTTCTATATCTACTTCCATGCATGAACATGGCTTATAGTGTGTATTTAATGATTTGAAAGGTTTTCCATTATGGGAATTTTGATGGTTATCAAAAGGATTGCATTCCAGAACTTGAGAACGGGCAAGAAGTTTACTTGCACGTCAACGAGGAAAGACGCAAACTTAATTCTAGGTACAAACATGGGATGCTCATGCCTCTCTCTCTCTCTCTCTCTCTCTCTCTCTCTCTCTCTCTCTCACACACACACACACACACACACTTAAGCCTGCTTAGATTGCCATCCCTTTTTCAGGCAAAGCATTGTTAGGTTAGGTTCCATCAAAGGGCATCTTAACGGAGACAACCATGTGACATTTTCCTTAGTCCTCGTTGCACTGCCTGCACTCTGAGATTCCCCAGTGAGTTCCTCCCGAAAATGGCAATGGTCTGCTATTGCAGCTTGTGCATCCAGCATCAGGTGCATCCATTAGGCTATTCAGGCAACACAACACCAATGGATTGACAGGATGATCAACTGGTGTGCATGCTGGCATCTCAGGCTAGCAGCAACCTGGGGATTACTGTTGGACTTTTTAACCTGGACAGTACAAACTACTTTCTTCTTAGCTGGACATTCACCATTCCTGTTTTGTTTGGAATCTATACCAATCTGTTTGCTTGAACTTAGGTAGTATTTGAGTCCTGACAGTTTTTTCTTTATTATATTTACGTTTATCTCCATTTTGTGCCTATTTACTTGAAACTAACATTCCTCCTTGTTCTAGGCTGCACTCGGCAGGTCATTTGTTGGATGTCTGCATGAGTAACGTGGGTTTGACTCATCTAGAGCCAGGAAAAGGATACCACTTTCCTGATGGGTATGATTATATCGCATCTTCATTCTGCTATATTGCTTAATTTTCTTTAAAGATCATAGTATTTTCACTGTTTTTGAGCTGTCAGTCACCAAAGATGGACATCAAACAATTTTATTAAAGAATATTGAATGAAACAGCTATTTTGGAAAATAAAGTAGGAATGCCTCATGCATGATCTTGCAAAAGTTGTGCCTGTTCTTGATCTTCCCAATAGAAAGAGTCCAGGCAAGTCTATGCTCTCCAAATGTTGAAAACAATCAACTCTACTTCCTCCAAATGTTCAAAACCATTCTTGCTAGAACTTGCCACAAGTAAAATATGGAGGCCATTGAAGCGGCTTAGACAACAGGAAAAGGGAGGAGGAGATCCCAAGCAGTAAAAAGAAGCTGGGAAAAAAACCAGAAGACTATGGACCTCTTTGATGAGCCTTTCAAACAGTTGTGTTAAACCTATGCAGCTGTGTATATCTGTAAATTAAAAACGGGGAATCCTGAGCTAAATCCTGTGTTCAGAAAACAAGGTTCAGAAAGCAAGAATAAAAAAAAAGGATAGGTGCAGAGACGCAATGGAAACTGTTCTAATAAATAGAGTTGACTGCATCGGTGAGGGAATTCTTTTCTTCTGTTAAATGACAGAAAGGATGACCTTGTATATCTGTAAATTCCTCAAACCTAGATGATAAAATGGGACAAAAATGCTGTCTAGGGAAAACCAATCTTTTTGAATTTCAACTGAAGAACTGATCAGAAGAGTGGATTTAATTGGGAACGAATTGGATGGAAAGAAAATTGATGCCAGCAGTATAGGGGATGATGTCATCCATCAAGCGAAAAAATTTTAAAACAAGATATACTGCTTGAAAAAAAAAAAAAAAAAAAAGCAAAATTGTCATGGAAAGTTCTTGTCAAATAAATTCCTGGGAAATAGAGTTTTGGAAATCAAATCCATATAGGTGATCACACCCGAAGTTTGGGAGCTCTATTGCTTTGAAGCTGGTAAGGAATTTTGAGTTGCATCAAGTCTATAATGTTGCATTCATTTGATCCAACCTGTTCATGAAGGCTACATTTTTAACTCATATGATAGGCTGTGAGTATGATTCGGTTTTCCATGAAACAATGTCTTAACTTTTTAAAACAATATATAAAACTCATTTTGAGTCTACCACATTCCAGCTATTCTTCTTCTTTAGTGGATGCCCATTTTCAAATCCTCACTAAAGGGTAGATTTACTGCTTCCTTTGGGTAAAGTTCTATTATGTTCTCTATATTGCCAATTCTTTTCCAATTTTCTTACCTTTTCTTACTATGTTATAAAACCTATTAATTGGAACTGTAGGAGCTTCCCAATTTCTTCCATAAATCTTTTACAGCCTTTTTTTATAGGTAAAAAACAGGGTAATATAAAAAAGTGTGCAAGGTAAATAAGATGAAATAGCATAAGAAATATGATAATGTAATAGGATAAAGATGAAATATCATAAGAAGTATATAATGGTTGACATAATGCCATAAGCATGAGATAATATAATGAGGAGCAGAGAAATATTAAGATATTGCTGATGGGAAAGATAGGAATAGAACAATTGTGTAAGGTTGATGGTGGAAAAGAAGAGGATATAAGTTCTAGAAAGGCATCTTTTTGAATAAAGAAGGGTATAATGTATGCTTGAAACTATCACATCTATGGAAACATCTGCTTAGGTTTTTTTTTCCCCTGGTTGGAGGAAGATTTTCTTGTTTGGTTTTGGAATTGATGAACTCCATTTCACAGGCCTTTTGTTGAGTACAAAGGCACTATTCCACAAAATGAGTTGCAAAATAAACAACAGGAGTTGGAAATTGCAGCAAATGCATTAATTTCTGAAGGAGGGAAAGTAAGTATCAAATGATACGGTACCCAGGCTTTTTATTTTTATTTCAAAGTTCCAATATTATGATATCTAGAAGGTGTGAGTTTTTCTCATTATGATGTATGTCAATGGCTTTGCAGTTGTCAGTTGCTGTTTTTCCATATGAAGAAGCATCTGAAATGTGTGGAGGATCCCTTCCTACTTACATATCTAAGGTCCGCTAGAGAATCTGCTCAAGCCTTAGTTGTGAGAGATTGAATCCTTAGAATATAAACAAGTGAACCGTGCTTCAGGGTCCATTAAGTAACACATAAAAAGTGTTTTTAAAAAAATCCCACTCTTTTTTATATACTCTTTCGTATGATTTGACATCTTAATTACCTATCTACTCTACTTTTTCTATTATTGTATCTAAAGTCCAATTATTTTTCATATATGTCCATATAATTATCTTGTTTATTTTAAATTTACTCTGTTTCCACGTAACCATTACACCTATCATATCACATCATTCTCTCATTTTTGAAATTTTTTTCTCATTTGCACTTTTACTTTTACCATCTTCTCAACCAAACTTACCATGTTTTAGGTTGTTCCGCTAGTCAAAAATTGTCTTTGAAGCACAGCTGGTGTAGGCTGAAAAGCTTTTGCTCACATTAGCTCGTGTTGGTTTTGAAGTACCCAATTGTTCACTAACTTCGGAATGATTGTACCAACATGCTATAGGTTTTGAAGCCATTGCTTGTTTGATTAGATATCTTTCTTTCTTTCATTACAATTTCATCATTTGGGTCAATGTGTTAAACCAAAGAAAACAGTTTGTAAAGCCCTATTCAAAACATTGCTCAATGATAACCTTTGCTCCTCTTTCTTCGGGAATCGGAGAGACCCTTTTCAAGGGAAAAGAGACTTTGTTCTTATGAATAGGATGCGAAATGTCATGTGATGACTCCAGTATCAATCACTTCTACTTTACTGAGTGGAGTGGGCTTCTCCCGAAGGATGGATTCAATCTTGTCATAACTTTTTGGAAAATGGGATGGTCTGTTTGCTTTAACCCACCATGTATCAGACATTTCATCTGGTAACAGAATTCATACACAAGATAGTTCCAAACTGGACAGAATCAGACAAAATTCTAAATTTTGCCAGAGGTACTTTGTAATATACGCCTCTGACTGATCCATCCAATATTAGTGATTTTCTTGGGCACTAACCTTTTCTTGAAAGTTTGGCTTGTTCATCCAGTATGCATATTTCTCATGCATTATTCAGGGAAATTTCTGTTCAACACACCCTCTTACGTAGTAGGAAATCGTGCAGGACAGCAACCCACGGATTGTGAAGATTGGGAAATACCCTGGCTGTCCTTGTGGTGGGACCCATGTTGCTGATATTGCAGACATTGGGAGTATGAAGGTGCTTGTTACCCATTGCCTTGAACTTTCTTTACAACACAGATGGATATCATAATTATTTGGTATATTTGCAGATCTTTTCTGTATGTGGTGCATTATTTTCCTTAGTTTTCTAGCATTCATCTCAAAATGAACTGGACACATTACAAGCTTTAGATCTATCATCAATGAAGTGCTACTATGGAAGCAAAGAATCTCCAATTCCATAGATGCTGCCTGGAAGACAGCTTGGTTTGTTCCCTTTGCAAAATCCCGTACTCGCAGCCACTTTACACGGATATCTTGGGATTGACTGGTTGTTAGCATGGATGAACTGTCTGGGTCGAAGAACATATGATTACATGGTTTCATATCAGAATTTGATTGTAGTGAGGGTTACCATGATTATATGGGCATAAAAGCTATTAGCAAGTGCACATTATTGTGCTTAATACTAGGGTGACAGTGCTTCAGGTCACATGGACTATGATCTGAACTTAGATAGCCCACCTCAAATGCAACTTCTGTTAAATGAAGGAGATCGTGAAAGAGAAACTAAGGAATTTAAATCCAAGCCATTGGAGAATCTCTATTGAAAGTTTCACCTTTAAATGGTCCCTTGGTATATTTCTAGATTAAGCAGTTTACATCCAAGCCATTAGAGAATATCTCTGTTGGAATTTGCACCCTTCAATGGCCCTTCACCATATTTCTGTTCCCCTTAAATTTGAAGTTTATATTTATGGCGTTACTTTAATAGAGATACAGAATAACCGGGGCCAAGAACATAATTGCAAGTTGTGTTCAGCCCATCAAACCCAAATCCAATTCATTTCATTTTGGGTTGTGTCAACTGGTAGTTACCTGGTACAAATACTACTGCAAAACACAGTTATTATCCAAAATTGAAAGATTCCCTTTGGTGTGATGTTTTTGTGTTTCTTTATCTTGTTCGAATCATATTTGAATGAAGATTTGACTGTTTATGATTTGAATGTAGAAATGGTCTATGACAAATTTGAACGAGTCCATGGATTCATGGTAACTGACGATTGTTATTTAAAAATAGAAGCTATGATAATGAGGACGACAAGATTCTTAATTTGAATTTCGTTTCTTTACCATAGCCATCCTCTATGCATGCCAGTGATCTGCCAACTTTCTTTCTGCAGATTCCACAGATACGGGTGAAGAAAGGTCTCACAAAGGTGTCCTATAGCATCTTCCCTTGACCACATTAGGCATAATGAAAAGTAACCATTTTTTAATGCAGTCTGGTATGATACCTGACTTTGCATTGTTGTCCTTAAGTTGTACTAGTCCATCGTATCATCCACTAAGGAACTAGTTTCCATATGTTCTCTCAAGCTAGAATGTAATTTTAGTCCATGTGCAATCACTGTTGTTTATATCATTATGTGTTCATTTCTGTACTCAGTAGCAGCTTATAGCTCTTTTGATAAAGAGTAGTATCATTCTTGTAAGGAAGAACAACAAATTCAACCAAATACATATTGATTAAAACACCGATTGGTTCAAGTGTAAAAGTCTGATTGGTTCAATCACAGTCGGAGGTCCATTGCCTATTTCAGTGGCCTACGAATGGGCAAGAGAAACAAATTCCATCACTGCGATCTTCCTTGGAATATCTATAAATTTGGTAAATCGCCTTGGCATATGATGGTCTGAAACAATAAAGCGCTGAACCTTATGCATAGGAGTTTTCCAGACATTTTGACCTCACTGTTCCCAAATTTATTGAACCATTGAAATTGTGGAACTCACTTTAGAACAATGGTAAACAAATATTGTTGAATACCTTACCAGCTTTTATGTCAACTTAAAAAATATGTAATGGATGGCAATTACCTTCCAGTAATTGGCTGGCCGTCTTGGTGGATGATAGTTTATATTTCCCACAATTTGCATGGTCCTATTTGAGCTGATGCTTTCCATGCGTAATTTTCAAGGGCCTGTTTTTATTAATAATATCCATTATTCTAAATAATAATAATAATCTTCAGTGGATTTTCCTCACCCACCAGCTACCTTTTTGGATTGACCATTAGGTAGTGAAATCCGCTGTTTTCTTTAACCCTTGGGACAGTGACCCGCTAGCAAAATGATGTGTGGTGATGTTTCCATTTGCTATTAGACAATTATACATTCCTATAATAAAAGAAATCCTATTTTTATAGAAAGATTGGATGACGGCATCTGTTTTCTAGTTCCACTATTATTATTTTCGTTTTACTTGTAGCATTTGTTTAAGGGTGAATTGCTGCATTTGATGACAACAGAACCACGTCCTGAAATTGATTTGGCTTGTTATTTAATTGGTTGCTATCATCACAATACTAGGTAGTGTAATCCGTTGAAATGATGATCGATACAATAGAAATACAAGGTATGAGTTCTTTGTCTAGATGGGAACCCTTAACAGAGCTCGATGGCCTCTGATGGTTGGTTGTCCTAACTTGTACTTCTATAATGAGAACCGCAATGGGTGTGCTCATGATTTTAGAGGAATTCAACAACATATTGGTATTATAACTATGCTGGTCGTTCGAGAATCTACACTCTTTGAGTAGTGTTTGCATAGAATGAAATAAGAAAAAAGAAATACATTTCATATGGAACTTTTTTTTTTTTTTGGGGGGGGGTCCGGTCGTTGCTGAAAATGCATCTTATGTTGGGGGGTAGTTCTTTCGTGCCAAGTAACTTCTCATAGGAGCTGAACCATGCCAGATTTGACATCTCCTTCTCAAGGATGTCTTTTCAACCCAAATGGTGCCTAACCCATTCTCTAATCCAAGTACTCCAGATATGTGGATTGTATCTTAATTCTTACATGTTTTGTGGTACCATCTATTTCAGTTCCTTCCAAAGGAATTTCGACGTTTGACCTCCACAACGCTCGGGCTCCGTTCCCAATCGGTCATGGAAGCACTCGCTTTTAGGTGGAATCTGTCCAAGAAGAAAGTAGTTGGTTAGCCATTGATAATGATCTTGAACCTGCCCAACCAATTCTATATTGCCAACCGGATAATGTATTTAACACCAAACGTGGCCATTATTTCATTGACGACAGCTCTCGTCCTCGTTGCTGCCATCGTTGCATTAAAATTTGAAAGCTCACCCCACCTGTCATTCATCCTTGAAATCATCATTGTCTCTACCACCATTGTCTTAATCATCATGACATTTGAGCAAGCCCTGGCTCCAGGAATGATTAGTTTCCACACTTTTAGTGACGAAATTAAAGTCTCACTATGCTAAGTGTCATCTGTAATCATAGAATTTGTAGGCTTTTGGATGGTCCATTGGCAATCATTGCATTCAAATCACCTAGGCTTCTGAATAATGTCGATTTATTGGAGGCAATTAGAATCAAAGCTGGGGAGACTTGCAGAAGGAGAGAACACCTTATTAGAGAAAAATATGTGTATACATACATATTAAATGAATATAACACCAACTGCAAGGAGTTGCTTTCTTGAATTTGATCAATCCTTTCCCCCCTTATTAATGCCATAAAGATCCATTTCCAACCATTGTATCTTTTTTGTTTGATTGATGTTGTTGGTTAGACCCAAAAGGAATTTGAATTGGAACGAGCTCAACATTTCTATAATTCAGGAGTTTGGATTGACGAGAATCCATGCATAGATGGGTCTCTTTGGAATTAGAAAATGGTGAAATGATCATCCTAATCTAGCCCCGTTTTTGTGTATCTCGAAACTTTCTTGTGAGGAGGTCTGTAGCTGTGTTTGGACACAAATCTCAAGGCAAGAATCTCACGATTTGAATCCAAATCTTATTAGTGTTTCTCAGGGCCCGATGGCTTTAAAAGGTGTTTGGCCAACGGAGGAGGACCACAGGTGTCCTTTGGAATCTTTGGTTATGATGGTGTGGGGACAACTTGCATTGGCCTAATAAATAGGAGGAGAAAATGATCTACCACCTCCAAGAAAGTATTCTTTATGCCTTGTTAAAGAAAAGAAGAAAGAAAAGGGCAAAATTAAAGGGGGGGAAATAAAAGAAAAGGCTGGACCAAAGCAACAAAGATGCCCCATCAAACTGATCCTAACAGTTCACCAAATGGAGTTTCTCAGTTTGTAGGCCAACTTGCTGATAGAAGAAAAAGAAACCAAAGAAAATAAAAAAGGAAATAATGTCAGCAACAGTTTGATTTGGCTGGATCTTATTAGCCAATAGCTGACACGAAATTAAAGCTAGTGACTAAATTTGGATTATAAATAAATTGATGTGGCTGTGCTGGAAATGCTGCTGAAATAATGACAATTTGAATTATAAACAAATTGCTTGGTGTTTGATGTGGCTGTGCTTGAAATGCTGCTGAAATAACTGTAACTGAAAGCTAGCAGACGGTACAATGAAGTAAATTGCTTTAATCTGCATTGATGAAGGCTAGGAAGGGTACAACTTTGGGCTCATGTAACCCGGGATTCAGATTGAAATTCAAGTTGAAATTAAGGTTGATTAATTTGATATATTTTAATTTCTTTAAGAAAAGCACAACAATATGATATATTTTTGAAGTAAGTATTTTCTAAAAATGATAACCAGCAAATGTAAAAGTAAATAATATAAATATAAATTGTAAGTGCAGATCAAAACGATGTAATTTACTTATAATATAGTTTCAATATAACAAACATCTATGCAAAAAGAATAAGTAAATCTTAAGTGTGTGTTTAAGAAGTGATAAAACTTTTAGATGAAAAATTTTTTGTGCAAAAAGTTTTTAAAATGAAAGAAAATAATATAATTAATAGAGGTAACGATGATGAATAAAAAGAATAAACTTAAAATAAATATATTAGTTGTATAAGTAGTTGTGTAGAAATTATTGAAAAGTAAAATAGTTGTATAAGAAGATGTGAATAAATATTAAAATAAGATAATTATGGAGAGTGAAAAAGTTTTGGGATTAAACAAACACATCCTGAAATACATAGATATAAGAAAATAAATTTTAGATGTATTAAAACATAAATAGGGTAATAGAGTTTGGATTTACTCTAACCATAACTTGAGCCCTGTTCATAGGTCAGATTCCTTGCATTCAGGCTTTGCAAAAGCAAAACAAAAACATTGATTTTACTCAAGTTCGGTGTCAAATATTTTACATATTTGTGCAAGTTGATAAACGGGCATTTTAAACATTTCTTTGGTAAACAAATAAACAATAATGTCGTATGTTAATTAGAAGTCAAAATTTTCTTTTTCAAGATGTCTTCGTTCTGTCTAACCAATGGATATAAGGAAAAATTACTTTCTACTCCTTTTTCGGTGTGACATGACACCTCGTTACCTAACAACCCACTTTCCCGTACTTTATATATTATATATATATATATATATAGATTATATTCCTGTGCAGCATCGCTGTAATGGGCCCCACATGATCATGAAATCATGATCTACTCCACTCATTGTATTTAGAATAATGTATTCTATTACCATACCAATTTTCATCCCAATCAGATATGTATATGGGCCCCATCTGAAAATGGTACAAATCCAAAGTAATAAAATAGTTTGATGAAAATAACAACTTTAAAATATCTGATTGGGATGAAAATTGGTATGGTAATAGAATACATTATTCTAAATACAATGGATGGAGTAGATCATGATTTCATGATCATGTGGGGCCCATTTTTGGGCTACTGTACCGCTGTTCCGGTGAAGTGACGTTGCACCAGAACAGCTCTATATATATATATGTGTGCGCGCGCGCTACACCGGAACAGTGGTACATTTGATCAAAAATGAACCCCACACGTATTAGAATATAATGAAATTTTATACAATCATGTATCTATATATAAATTCTATAGCAAATGGTTTACATGTTGAAAAAATCACTTTAAAGTTGTTATTTACATCAAACTATTTTATTACATTGAATTTATACCATTTTCAGATGGAGCCCATATACATATCTGATTGGGATGAAAATGGTATGGTAATATAATACATTATTCTAAATACAATGGGTGGAGTAGGTTATGATTTGATGATCATGTGGGCCCCATTTCAGCAATGCTGCACAGGAATATTTCTGATATATATATTCAGGGTATGTTTAGAAAATTATAAAACTTTTGAATAAAAATTTTTTAATGTAAAAGTTTTTGAATTAAAGAAAATGAGTAAAGAGAATAAAGTCAAAATAAATAGGTTAATTGCATAAGAAGTTGGGTAGAACTAATTAAAAAGTATAATAATTATATAGGAAGATATTAAAAAATAATTAAAAAGAGAAATGATCATGTTAGCATAGGGTAGCTAATTCATTTAAAAACTTCTTTTTGCTTTTTATTTATACACTTGTTTATATATGTGTATTTAATACATAAAATAAATTTTACCATCTTTAGATATGTGTATATATGTTTAAAAATCTTTAAAAAGTTATATACACATATTCAAAAATAGTAAAATTTGATTTATGTATTAAATTATAAGATACACAAGTTAAAAAAAAATTCAATGATTTTTCAAGGTTATTTAGACCAGGCTAACAAGATTACTTCTAAATAAAAAAAATAAGATAATTATAAAATGAAAATTTTTTAATTGAAAAGTTTTTGTTGAAAGACTCTGGTTGTAGCCACACGTACCCTTAAATGATTTTTTACACCCTTTGATGTAATTATTTTATCTATTTTATTTTTTAATTCTTTTTCCTCTTAATTATTATCTTTATCATATCACATTACTATTTTCTTCTTTCAAAATATTTCTTAATAACTTTTTTTTTCCATTTTTTCCCTCATTGCCAAGGTGACCAACTCCCAGCTACCAATCTTCTGCTACAATTGAGACGCACGGCTATTTGTAACATTCAGCAGACGATGAATTGAGATGGCCCACCTCAAAGCGCTCGATGGCATTTGGATTTCCTTAGGTGGGCCACCTTGATAACAGGAGACCTAGCTGTGTGATAGTCCTGCGAAGTATGTCCAAGATCCCAAATTCCAAAATGGGTTTATGTCTCTTATTAGGGCTACACCACAACTTTTCTCAAATTCTCTGTCCAATAACCAACTGATGAGAACAGGTTCTTTTTGACTTGAAGCTGACCTTCTCAAACCAGGAACACTTGCAAAACCAAGCCTATCTGCAGCTCTTTCAATGATTCCATTGTGCGGCTAGAGTTAGAACCTCATCTGTTTGTTTTGGGCCAATGCCATGGAATCCATGCCCAACATAGCACACCTCAAAATATATAATTTCTAAGGACCCTATGATTTTTTATCAGCTGATAATTCTATTTTGATAAAATGATGATAATTTTTTTTATTGGTATTTTATACACTGCGACAACTAATATTACAATTAAACACTTTCACAACCCTTAACCTGTGGAAGGATTTTCTACAGTACCTCTAAATTTTGGGAGGGCATTAATGAAGACCTCCCCACATTGGGAGGACGAATAACGCCAACCAACGCCGATTCTTCATGTGACAATGAGGTGGCAATAAAATGATGATAATTAATAGGACGATCATTTGGATTTTTTCTATTTTATGCTCTATAACTAGCAAAAATGACAGACCACCATTTTGTGGGTCTTTCACTTAGCACAACAGTCTGTCCCGTACTCCCACAATCATGAAAAGATTAGGAATATTCGTGGGAATTCTTTTATTTATTTTTTTAGAATGTAATTGAAAGGAAGAAGAAGTGATGATTTTGGGCATAGAATCAATACGAATAAAATTCGGATGGATATATCGTATCTTCTAATTCTGTAACTATTTTCCAAGCCGAATGATCATTAGCGACCGGTCTGTTTCGGTCTGTTTCAGACCGGTCAAAACAAATATTTTTGTTTTTTTATTTGAAAAATATTTTTATAAATATGTTAATTTAGTTGTATTTAATATATAAACCAAGCTCACTATTTTTGGATATCTATATATATTTATTTTGAATTTTTAAATACAGGGGTATTTAAGTCATTTTCCCTGTATTTAAAAATGACTTAAATACCCCTGTATTTAAAAATCCAAAATAAATATATATACATATCCAAAAATAGTAAAACTTGGTTTATAGATTAAATATAACTAGATTAATATGTTTATAAAAAAAATTTTCAAAAAAAATAAAAAATATATTTTTTGGCTGGTCTGACCGGTCAGAAAGGATCAATGCTCATTTTCCAAGGGGTTGCACAGTTGGCCTTGCATATTTGTAAGCAGCATCTTGATCTTTTGATTAGCTGATTGACTTTTTCATGGCCAGGGCAGTCGGATGAGGACCTGTGGAAGAAGTCCATGAGTCCATTGAAGTAAGGTCACTTCACACAAATTAAGAGGAATATGCATGAAAAAAAAAAAAAAAAAAGGTCCCAATCCAAACCCCACTTGCCTCGGCACATATATAGAAAATTTTGAGTCTTTGTGACGTTCAAACCCTTCCAATATGTAGATGAGACTACCAAGACTGTTAGGTGAACGAAAATGACAAGCACTTGACTATTAACAAGGATTCCACAATAGAAAATTGTTCTATGTAATCATTCAAAACTTCTAAAAATTAGGCCCCCAAAGATGCAATTTTGGCCGAATATGGGAGAAATAAAATCCTGAACAGATTGGGGTTATTCATTTGGTGGAGTACAACCGGTTGGATCAGAGACAAGTTGCATTCCAACTCTACACATGGATGCTATTTTGGAGGTGAAGGGTGCTTTAATGAGGAAATTAAAATAAGGGGAATTGACATTGACACCACTGCACGGATTTGTATGTTACCATTCCACATTTGTTAACTAAGGACAACGGATGACAATACGAAGTCCAGTGGGGGTGGTAGCTATATAATAAATACATCTAATTGTAAGTAGCTACACCACCCTACACAACTAACACTTTATAGCAAGGCAGCCTTTACAATAACCATCAATTGATTGCTAATAAAACCCCACATTTTCCTCTTCAGGGAATACCTGTACCCATATTAAATATCGCTTTATTAACTCAAAAGTACTCAAAATTGGAGATTTATGTCCTGTTTCAACTTTCAAGTAGACCATCTTACCCAATAAAAGAGCACTCTTATATTGAACTGAAAATATAGCATAACCTTCTCTAATTAATTAATGGCCTAACTCTGCCTAATGATGAGTTGGACTTTTCTAGTCAAATTTTGATCCGTTTATCATTAAGATGAGGTAGGGACTACAGGACAATCTAAAAACATCATTGCGTGCTCTTACAGGTGGATGAGACATGAAATACAATTAGTGTCCTGATAATCTTATAAAATATAAAACGAGGAAATCATTTTGGAAGTGGGAGAAAAGGATTAGTGAAATTTTTTCAAATAGAAAGAGAAATAATTATGAGTTAAGGGAATAAAATTGAACTAAAGAAGGTAGTATATAGAAAGATATGCAGAAATTATTAGAAAGCATGATAGTTGTATGAAAATTCTGCAAAAAAGTACGGAGATTTTTTTTTTTTTCATACTTTCCAGATGCTAAGGGCACCTTATAACATAAAAAGTTCAGCTCTATGAAACTTAGTTCTACATTCAATTTTTTTTTTACCTCGATGATTGATTGTAAATTCATTTCATACATTATATCTAATATCATTTATATTATCATAAAAATTTCATCATTTCTTTAGTATGTGCTTAATTATAAAATTATAAAATTAATATAATAAAATAGTTTGTGCTTAATTTAAATAAAAATTAATCTCTTAACTAAACAAATAATACTAAATATAATGAATGAAATGAATTTCTTATTGATCACCAAGGTGGAGAACTTGGAAAAGATTACATAAACCCGAAGGTGGACTCAAGAATAAAATTTTACACGATTATCAAAAAAATACTGGGAGGCAAATGCAATTATGCAAATAGCTCTTGTATTATGTATGTATAAACGGGCACGTGAACCCTTACCAGAAAAACACACCAACTTAAGCAACCTTTTAAAAGAATGAAGTGCGAAGTCTACTAATACTCCACGGAGAAAAAGGCAGAATCCCCAAAGTGCCTACACAAAGAAGATTGTCCCCAAACTCTAGTCTGTCCTTTTATGTCATATCCCACATGCCCAATGCCACCTTTGTAGCTGGACACTGATCTGATCTCTGGGGCCCAAAAAAAGTGGCACTACAAAACAGCTAGCATTACAAGGTTGTTAGCTTTCAAAGTTCAAAGCCAACCAATCAGGCAACCACGTTAAAAGGGGTAGCTACTTAGCTGGAATGATGCTACGCTATGTCATTGGTGGTCTCTGTTCTTGGGTGATCCAGACCATTGACATATTTTTATTTAAAAAAAAAAAAATCCGCGGGAGAATCTTGACCTTCCAATGGATGGATGGGCCGGGCATCTACGGCTGAGAGCTGACATTCATGGGAAGGGGAAAAGGTCCAGGGGGGTCCCAAGCAAACAGATGAGGTGATGTTACTTGAGCTGGTTATAGTTGCACAACCAATCCAACAATGCTACAAGGAAGTTTTTGTCAAAATGCAAATGAAATCAAAGCAACAGAGTGTGAAAGTTAAAGGAATTAATTACTTACCTATATTATTTTTTAAATTTTTATTTCTAATTTCATTTATTTTTTCATGTATTTTTATACAAGATCTCTATTTATTCTCAAATTATTAGCATTTTACCCTATTATATTACATTATTTTCTTATTTTTTTAAAATTCATTGCATTCCAGCACACCATTCTCTAAATGTCAAACTTGGTTTCCTAATCAAACAAATAATACTAAATAGATAGATAGAATAACTAATTAATCTAAGAACAACAATATAACCTTATACAAAAGAAAGTATAAGCTTCCCATAGGGACATCAAAAGATAGCTTTAAGAAGAGCCAATATTTTAAAGCAGTTCATCTTAGTGGAACCAACAACTCTTTTTTCATTTCCATCTTAGTGAAACTAACAATTATTTTTTATTCAAATGAAGGTTAACGCTTTTGTCTGGACTTGAGCCTCATAACGATGCACAACCACACTTATATGACACTAGTATTGACAGCTTAGCTATCGAGATATTGTCCTAACAATTCATTTTTTTGCATGGATGTATTTTACAATTCACTTCGGATATTATAATTAAACTCAAGGGAGATAGTAAGCTCTCATCTAGCTAATAAGGATACAACAAGCTCTACCTAAATCACAATGGGGACACGGCCCCACCATACAATTGAGAGGGGACATAACCCCCCCAATACCGTGTTTTGAAATGGGAACGTGACTAGGGAGACAACACTCCTTGCCACTTGCACTCGTCGCAGGTCTTAAAAATTCATTTTTTAAGTGTTTGATAAGGACATTGGAATGAGACAATGATGAGACAGGAAGATTAAATGATGGAAAGTTGTAAATTAGAATGTAAAAAATTATATTAAGAATAGGAAAAATAGATTATTATAGATTAGCAATAAGAAAATTTCTTTATAGAAATGGAAAATTACAACACATCTCCGTCCTATTTTCACTATATTGAATATCAAGGTCAAGCAATGGAAGAGGAAAGAATTTATCTCTTAAAATTTTTTATAGAGATTTTATGAGTCAATTTATTTTCTAATAAGTTTATTGTGGACCTCTAATATTCACTTGGATAATCTAGCAATTGTTGAAGGAACTTCAGTGTAGGTAATGTGGCAAATGCCTCTACTGGACTTCAAATCTAGACCTTCTTACTCACACACCCTTAGCTTACTTGCATCAACTACTTAGAAGACCAAGTGGTGACAAACTCTAATATTCTTTAATAGCAACCTATGAGGGTTTTTGAGAACTTTTTAACAGACATAAATGTTTGAATTGTATTAATGTGGTCATTGAAAATCTCAAGCGATCTATTTAATGTCCAAAAAATTATTTAATTTGTTTTTTATTTAGGTCATATATCTGTCGTTCTCTATATTGCAAGGTTATTGCATATGCCTCTCATCTTTTTGCAATTTTTCAAATTTACCCTATGATTATTGATTTTGCAAAAAGTGTCCCATATGACCTTGTTGCAAAAATTTTTGTGACGAAAATTAAAATTTTACAGTCATAATGAAATCTAATGTTTTTAATTATGAAATTGGAAATTTGACCAATCATGCCAAATTTTAATACGCCAACCACCAACCATCATAATCAAATGAGGCACAATCTAAGCGCCGTTGATCTTGCCATTGTTGGCGATAAACTCTTGACAGCACTATGAGTGCTTTTGCAAATAATGATCCTTGAAAGGGATTTTTTGCAAATCAGTGTTAGGGTAGAAATTATAAAACCACAAGACGAGAGGTAAAAGCCCAAAAAAACCCTAATTTATATAAACAGGAGGTGATGTCAGAAGAAGTAGAAAAAATGAAATTAACGTCTTTTTTAGAAGAAAATTAAGGATTACAATAAAATTATTGATTAGAATATAGAAATATTTTGCTGATTTGAGTGAAAGGAAGACCGTACTCTTCACACCCACATGCTTAAAAACTTGAGACAGAGAGCACGAACAGGGTAGAAAGAGGGCCTCTGCTCAATTGGTACGTAGCTGGGATGGGATCATGGGATGCATTATATTGTCACATACGTAGCTTTTTTTTTTTTTTTTTTGATGTAAACATACATAGCTGTGTTTGGTGATGCAGTTCCATGCACATCCAGAAGGATCGCCATTTATCCAACACAAACCCAATTTTGATTTCATCAATTTCTGCTTGAAAGTCATGCTGCGTTGTTGGGACTGCTGCTCCTTTTTTATCATTCAATTGGATGGAACAGGGTGAGGTTCGCTATTTTCAAAAATATTTTTTCCATTTCCTAGATGTCTCGGATGTGATAAAATTTTGAATAAAAAGTATTTTGTATAAAATTTTTTAAAATGGGAAAAATAATATAATGTAATTGGTAATAAGAATGAATAAAGAGAATAAAATTAAAATTGATAGGTTGATTTTACGGATAGTTGTGTAGAAATTATTTTTAAAAATAGGATAGTTGCATAAAAAGATATGAATAATTAATTAAAAATAAAATAGTGTAGAAAGTAAAAAATTTTAAACTAAGGATGTGCTTAGTTGTGCCAAAAACTTTTCATATAAAAAATTTTAACTCTTCACGACTACTTTATTTTCAATCGTTTCTTCACATCATGGTATATAATTATCTTATTCTTCAATCATTTTTACATAATTGCTCATATAATTAACTTGTATATTTTAACTTTCTCTTTATTTCTTATCATTACTTTATTATATCACATTATTTTCTCCTTTTTTTAAAAACTGTTATACTAAAAATTCTATCTCTTCTCAAACGTACCCTAAAATATTTTTCTTGAAAAGTTTATAGCTAAATAAACAAACCTTCACTAAAATTGAAAATGCAAGTTGTAAAGTGTCAAGTTTATACAAAAAGTTGTTTATTGCTTTAATTAGAATAAAGTAAATTTCAAAAAAAGGTAAATTTCATATAATGAATGCCCATAATTGACGTAGGTGGGCATCTTATGTCATTAAGTATAAATTTTTCTCAATCAAAAAATTTATGTAAATTTTCCATGTGTATTTTCATCCTTAAGGAGTATGGATCACATTTTTTCCTATAACTCTTATAAATTTCTAATTTTTTATTCTCTTCACACCTCTAGAATTTTATTGACATAAACAACAACTCAATTACTTCAATATTGCTACTAAAGCTATGCCTTAGTGGTAACAGCCTTCGTCATCCAAAGATGCAATGCCGTTTTGATTCTTCCGAAGAGTAGTTGGTAGTAGTTTGATACTCTCACCGGTGGGGGTATTATTTGGTTTTTTCGTGTTGTAGGAATTATACATGTACTGATTTATAATATCGAATGGCTTAATATGTGTATATATAAATAAAAAATTGCTTCAATATTCAATATTTTTATTGAAAAACTATACGTAGGTTACACGAAAGGTCAAACCATATTCGTGTCAAACCATCCCCAATTACACTTCTAATGGCAATGCCTCGTGGATGTCAAAAAACATTTTTAAAAAAGTTAGGCCTCAATTATATACATAGTCAAAAAAGATTGCCCCCACGACTGACAACACCATGAGTGGCATTCCACAAAGTACATGAATTGCCATTGTCGAAATCGACTTTCACATCTCCCATAATTCAATTTTACTATTCACGGTTTCTTTTCCTGAAAATCAATTCAGGTGGCTATAGAAAATGACGATTTTGTTCTTCAAAGCTTTTATTTCTTATCATTCGCTAAGAAATAATTATACAAGATTTTTGAATAAATTTATATTTGGATGAGAATATAATGATGCGTATTAAAAATAAATAAAGTTATATCTCAAATTAAAAAAAATATCTTCAAACAAGTGATTCAATTCAAAAATTTTATACGGCTTCTCAGAAGGCCAAGGTGTGACACACTCACCCATGTCACACTCGATGTTAATATAACTATCATACTCGTTAACACCAAAGTGGATTTATAATATAAGTTGAGATATAATATAAAATATGTACCAATTAAAAAATATATTATGCTCGTTATTTGCTATATTAAATTTTAGATCAGTAATATCCAAGGTCCGCCACTTCACGAGTTCACATGCGCAACTCAAAAATAACTAACTCTTTGGATTGATGACTCCAAAACTTTTAGCCCGGAAAAACATGTCTACACCACACCAACTTAATAACCTACAAACAAGCCAAAAAAAAACATCTTATTCAATACTCCTCCCTAATTTCTTTCTTATATGCTACATAATTACAAAACTAACGGCGTGTACACACCCGAGGTAGGTATATGCGCTGCCGTTACATAAGAGAGCAGCCGTTGGGATTTTCGTCGCTGAACATGTCGTAGGAGGTCCCCGACGCGGACGCCGGGTAGTGCTCCGGCCCATCCACATGGTGGTGCGCATAGTACGGGGGCGGCGGAGCGTAGTACGCCCCACCGTAGCTCATGCTTGGATGCGACATGTTGTAACTCATCACGTACACCGGCTGCTGCTGTGGCGGCGGAGGCGGGTACCCATACCCGTACGGCGGTAGATGCTGACGTGGAGCACTGGCCGGAGCAGGATCTTCGACCGGCTCCCTGGCGGAGCTTTCCTCGCCGCCACCGCTGCTGACAGTGACCGGGCCGGCGCCGGCGCTCTCCGCTTTTTGGCCTTTCTTCTTTTTCTTGCTCCCGCCGCTGCCCGAATTCTCCACGACAGGCGACTGCGACGGGTTTTCCGCGGGAAGGCTTTCTGCCTTTTTGGATTCTTTTGCTGGCGTATTGCTCTGTTTCCCTGATTCTTCGCTGTCTTTGGCAGATTTGGAATCCAAAGATGCTTCGGCTGCTGCAGATTTCTTCTCACCCTCGGAAGCGTTCTTGCTCGCCGCCGCTGGCGAAGCCTTCTTCTCGCCGCCGTCACCATTGTCGCCGCCTTTTGATCCCTTTTCCTTCTTATCCCCACCGGATTTCACCGGCTTCGCATCCTTTTTCTCCGGCCAGAGCTCGGCGTGCTTGTTCTGTTTCTGAAGCTTCTTGATTAGAGTATCGGCGCTGACGTCGCCAGTCACTACAACCCTGTTCTGTGCCTCAATCTTTGTGTCATAAACTCCTGGAGAAGAAGACAAAATATCCGGATTTGCAAGAAATTCATCGCCCAAAAAAACCGACAAAAGAAAACTCACAAAAATAACATAGAACACGCGGAAAACAACGTAGAAAATACAGAGCGTGCGGAACAACGATGGAAACTCTTAAAATCAGCCGGCCATTCGTCAAAAACAACACAGAACGAAAAATCCAATACCATCGATGCTCTGTAGTATCTTCCTCACTTTCTTCTTGCAACCCTCGCAGTGAATGGGAACCTTCAACACCCAAGTCTACAAAACATCACAACTTCCTTCAGAATCCATATCCAAAGAGGGATTCGAGAAAAAGAAGAAGAAACAGAAACATCGCATGAAAATCACCTGATATTTCAGAGGCTCGGAGTAGTCCTCCTTGGAGGAAGCTTTAGCCATGAATTAGAAGCAACGACGGAAGGAAGGAGGGAACGCAGAGAGAGAGAGAGAGAGAGTGTGTGCGTGCGCGCGCTGCCGCCTTGTGCAGATGGCGGCAACTCACCGCGATTTTGCCTTACTTATATGAGTAATGAGTTATATCTCGTCAGCCTTTCCATAAAGCCACTCGCGCCAATGAGCTTCCTCGAAAGTTCCATTTCACGCGTGTGAACCCCCACCACCCGTGTGAAATATCAAGCCTTTTCTTAAGTGGGCCACAGTTCTGGCTTTACCTTTAATCTAAAGCCCTAACTTTTATACACGAGGCACTGATCAACGGATGATATCCGTTAACCGATGTATGTTAGTGTAACAGACTGAATTTTTTCCAATAGTATCAAGCCATGTATAATCAATTGATGAACGGTCCAGATCTCCGGGAAATGATTGTCAGATGCAGGTATTTGCAGGGCCGAATATGAGGAACGCCCCGGCCGAATGCCGCTTTTTTGAAGCGAGTAAAAGACAAATCGTAGAGCTTACTTTCTTTTAAAGAAAACCCTGGCATAGAATACATGCTGGTGTGCGTGTGCCTTGTGTACAATCGATATAATCGGGAACCTGATCGAAAATAAAAATCATCTGAACCATTTTTTATTTTTATTAATTAATTATAAATATTAATAAAGAATAAAATCGTACGATTTAACGGCCGAGATTGTTCGGAGAAACTACTATGAAATGGGTGAACTCCATGAACCACCGGTAAACCGCAGCACGACTGCTTCTCAAAAGACGTGCATGGAGACGTGCGACTCCTCATGCAACTGCTACGGCAAAGGCTGACCAACGCATGCTGGGCGATCCCAGCCGTCCACAATCTCGTATTCCTGAGCCCCCAGGATGATTAAATGCGAAGATTGTGATCTCCTCCGGAATCGCATTAGAGCAGGGCCTTGAAGAAACTGCTCCCCTTGCTAATCCGTTTCCATCGAATCCCGGCCGCATTTATGATAATTTGGGCTGTGGTACATGTGGCACCCCCAGTTTTAGCAGTTTTCCGATTTTTGTTCGCTGCTGCCGGTTCCCAGTCAATATGTTGGACGGTCCAATTTTGGATTGACAAAAAACTAAACAGTTCTGTGCCCTGAGCAGTGAAGCGGCCACACACTCCATAAACATCGATATGTAATCGGAATTTTCGAGACGTGTAGTCACGTCAATGCACATCAATGAAATGCTCTGCGTGCTTTTGAACGGGAGTGTAAAATCAAAGGTTAAGAAATAAATTTCGCTGCCAGTCAGAATTCATGAAAATAAAGCCTCGACTCAAGAAATAGAAGATGTATAATAATGGCAGAACAGTCAAATGATAAAGGCAAAGCACCGGACATAAAGATAATTTATGGTGTGTTTGGGAACAAATAAAATTTTTGGTGGAAAATTTTGAGGTGTAAAAGTTGTCAAATGATGTGATATGATAGAAGAAATGATGAGGAGTAAAGAGCATAAAGTTAAAATAGATAGATTAGTTATATTGATAATTGTGTAGAAACGATTGAAAAGTACGGTTGTTGTATAGAAAAATGTGAAAAAATAATTAAAAAATAAAGTAATTACGAAGAGTAAAAAATTTTAAAAAAGTTTTAACTTGACATTTTATACTCATTGTCAAACACACCCTCATATAATTGTTAATTTCCGAAAATGCATAAAAGTTGCTTCTATGTTTTTTATATTCCCATTTTACATTTTCGTAAAGAAGACTGCCTAAGAAAAATAATAATAACTATTACACGGATTCACTGCGGTACTACCTTGGAAAGTAGACGAAATTTTCTCGTGAAGAAGATATGGCAGGTACAGAGTATCTGTCATAGGAGATAATGCTGCTCCTAGTGGGATGGCGTCTTTCGAAATGATGCTGTAAGTAAAAAGAAAGAAATAAGAAATACAGGGATTATTTGGCAACGTGAACCAGACTCCAGTGGGTGGGGAAGGGGTAGGAAACGTGTCATTCTTTCTGTTTTCTTAAAATTATAAATAATTGAGGTTTGTTGCACATCATACAAGATTTCTGAACTAAATATGTATTATTATTTTCTAAAATATTTTTTCTATTTTCATACACAACTTTACCCATTTCAATACGGCTTTATTACCACCAAGCATTGAAGCGGCTCCCAACATCATGGGCCCCGCGTGTGCACGGACCTAGGGTCAAATCCCCGTGCGACATTTTTTGAAACAATGTCTTTGCTATTTATAGTCTCCCCAGTTAACGGAGGTTTTACTAATTATTCCCGTGATGTGAGGGTATTTTATAGAAAATTTCTTCACTTAAGGGAGAGTTATGAAATGTACTTATCGTAATATCAGTTGTCACAATGTATAACTGTCAATCAAAACATATAACCTTACCTATTTCCAATACACATCATTATATCATTATCATAGATACATATTCAATCCAAGAATTTTGTATAGTTTGGAAGAGACTCTTAATAATTTTATTTTTCAAATTTACTTTTATATTCTAATTATTTTTCTTTCCAACTACTCTATTTATTCTACCTTTACTCTAGTTATTTCATACCCGCCACATTTTTACATTTGACATCTTAACTACTTTAACTTCTCCACTTTCTCTATTTTTACATTTCTATCTTAATTATTTTATCACATAACTACCATATTTGTTCTCACTTTATCTTTATCATATAATATAATATTACCTTTACATTTTTCAAAAACCTAATTTCTCATCTTCTCAGTGAGCACGTTACCAACCAGCGAGATTTCATGACAATAAACAGGAGATGTATAATAATGGCACAACATGCAAATGAAATAAAGCACCCGAAATAAAGATATTTTTTGTAATATTAATTTCTAAAAATACATGAAAGTTGCTTCTATCTGTTAAGAAGACTTGGCAGGTACAACATATCTGTCATGGGAGATAATGCTGCTCAGGTCGGATGGCATCTTTCAACCCAAGTAATTCAGCTGTCAATACGCAAGAGCTCAGGGTTAAATGACACCGTAATTAAAAATAAATAAAATATAATCTGATTGTGACGTAATAAGTAAATATACAATCATCGCCAGTATTATCATGAAAATGATTCGGTTTCTCTGTATACATCTGTTTTGTATCTCTTCTTCCAACTTAATCATTCCAGTTACATTTTTTCGTAACTTTTGCTCTCTGAATGGAAACTCAACTATGTTTACATTAGTCATGCGTACAGGAAACATAGTTGCCCATAACCTAGCTAATTTAGCTTTAGTGGGAGACATTTCTCAAACTGTTTGGTGGGACTACCCACCAAATAGCATAGTAAGATCTTTGTATTTTGATTCATCTTTCCTTAATGGAATTTCTAATGAGCATCTCTCTTTCTCACCTTCTTAGAATGCTTTTGAGGAGTGGGATTGAGGGGCTTCCATTAAATTTAACAAAAAAAATAAAATAAAAATAAAACTATGTTGATAGTAGTATACATGCTTCCTTGCCTAATCCAAGGGAATCACACGGTTAGGGGTGCAACTTGGGCCGGGTTCAGCCCGAACCCGGCCCGCCGAACCCACAGTTTGGCAGTGTTAAAACTGCCTATTCTCCAGCCCGAACCCGAGACCGATTTGCGGTTTCGGGTTGATAAGAACCCGAACCCGAATTCAAAGCTTATAGTATATTAGTGATTTTTCCTGCGATGCCCTGATTTCGGATTTCCCCCCCAAAATTTTCCTGTCCGCCAAATCCAATCTTCCCACTGCGGCACTGCCCACAGCCCTCTCCAGTCTCCACTCTCTAGAATCTAGCTCGCGCGATTCTCCTCTGCCGGCAGCAGATCTCGGCGACTGCGATTAGCTTCTGTCGTCCAGATCCTCCTTCACCAGCTCCGACGTCGGCGAGCTCGTCCCGGCTACGGCACCAGCAGCAGCACCTAGCACCCAGCACGGCAGCCGCAGTAATGGCCGGCTAGTCGCCCACCGCAGCTGGCACCTTCTCGTGCTTCATCCTCTTCCTCAGTTCCTCCGATGTGGCCGCGCTGATTTCCTTCCGTTCATCGTCCATAGACAGAGATCCAAATCAATATATAGGTAGGATCGATATCTTGATTTTGAGATAGATCATATGATGGCCTTCTAATCCTGTATTCTTTCCAGAGCCTGTATCGGATGCCGAAGAAATGTAGTTCATGTTCGCTTCTTCGGGGAGTGAGCAATCCTTGCTCCTGGCCCACGCCTTTTTTGAAGTAGCCATTGCATGCATAATGCACTGCGTTTTGTTTGTGTATGCGAGTGGAAGATGATGGCAGTATCAACCAATTCCCCGTGCATAGAATAGAATAGATTGTTCCAGCTCTCTGTTTCTTTTCTTTTTTCCGCCCTCGCCCATCACGCATTTCAATTCCTCGCTTGCATGAATGATTTCATTTTTCGTTTATCCAATTACTCTGAGGAAGATTTTCTTGCACTTGACTCAGTTGGCAAATCTGCTACACTGATTAATTGAATAGAATTTTTTTTTTATTGGTTTGAATAGAAAGTTTTGACAGTCGATTCTTTGGTAAGATTGCAACCATTTGACCATTTATCAGGTGAATGTGCCGCTTGGATTATTCATTGTTTTAGAAGAAGATCTCGTGATGATCCGTTGCAACCTACTGTTAGCAGTTCTCACAATATATTCAATGTGTTCAGGCAGTGATTATAATGGACAGACAGATCCAGGGTTGGGGAAATGGATTACTTGCAATTTAAAAGGGACAAGTCAATCTGTTCTGATATCCCCAACAAATAACAATACTTTCTCAATGTGTTTATCCACAAAAAAATAATTAAAGACAAAAAGAAAAAAAGAAGGAATTCCCCTTGGTAGAATGTACAAATCACAAGCATTACCTGAAGCAACATAACCAATGGACCCCCTCACAATAACTGATTGCGTATCATTTTGGTGGGTGTTGTCAATAATTTCGGGAAGCAGCTTAGCAAGCCCAAAATCACCAACAGGGGCACACATCTCACCATCAAACAGAACGTTGCTGGGCTTCAAGTTGCAGTGAATCACTGGTGTTTGGCATTGGTGATGAAGATAGTCCAGTGCGCAGGCTACATCAATGGCTATGTTGAGCCGCTAAAGGAAGCTCAACCTTCTGAACTTGTCTGCCAACAAGCTTCCAAAACAACAACTATTTTGGTGGAAAAATCTTCATTCAATTTGTTAATAAATTTCATTAGGATCAAAATATTCCTGAAAATTTGTGGTGATCTTGAATATGCTATAATCTTGACTAGCTTTGTTCTAATGGTCGAATGTTAATATTTCTATATTTGATTGTGATATTCATGTTAAATTGCAGGACAGACAAAGGTTGTACTTCTACATTCATCAAAATATGGTTGCTATTCAACTTAATGCGAAGAGAATGCCCAAAACAGGTTTTTCTTCTTACTACTCTTAAATGGTATTTAAAATTTTTTTGCTTTCTTCTAATACATTGTTATTTTAGATTTTTTTAGCAATAGATTTGTGATTAAATGAGTGTAGGATATATATTTATAGTAACATGTCAACCCGAAACTCAACCCGAGCCCGAATTTCAAAAATAGGGTTAGGGTTGAGGTTTTACAAATAGGGTTAGGGTTGAAGATTTATAAATAGGGTTAGGGTCGAGGTGAACCCGAGTTTCATGAGCCCGAGTTGCACCCCTACATACGGTAATGCAGATTTTAACTACCATAATTAGAATAAAAAATAATTGAAATATAAGAGTAAAATTGAAAAAATAAGATTGTTGAGTTATTAAATCATTTGTGAAAATTTGTATAAGAGATTCTTTTCTCACGATTTACCACACCATACCACCCATCTTCATCACCAAACGAACCCCAAATCAAGACCTTTAATATAAAGTCAGACATGAGGACCACTTGAGTATCAAAGATATCAGTTTTTTTCGTTGCTAACTTACGTAGGGCGTTTTAAAAATTCTTTAATACAATGTGTAACTTCATTCTTAAAACAGATTTTTTCAATTTATAATGCAATATTTTACATTTTTAATATAACTTTTCTTTCATTTTTAATATATACTTTTATACTCTCATCCTAATTCTTCACCTGTTTAAGCTTATTAAATCCTTCAGAATTAGCATGTCTAGCGAAAGATGTGAATCATAAATAGTACAAGGGAAACTTCAGTCTATTAATTGGGAGAAAGATCCCCTTTTTTATACATGTAGGCAAGTTGCTAATAGTGATTTTATTAAGTTAAATTAATTTCCAGATGTTCAACGTATGAAACTTTGTGTTCGAGAGAGAACTAATTTAAAGATTAGACAATTTTGTATGATTTTATTAAGTTAAATTAATTTCCAGATGTTCAACGTATGAAACTTTGTGTTCGAGAGAGAACTAATTAAAGGATTAGACAATTTTGTACAATTCGTTGAAAAAAATTACCATATGTATAAATATCCAATGGTGAAATTTTTTCGTAACAAATTAAAAGTGTTTTTGTGCTCATAAATGTATAGGCCAGAGACTTGTCATATGTGTGCTGCTCTGAAATTAATATGGATTTACGCGGACAGAGAGTAATGATTCAATGAACCTTACCTGTATACAGAGGGACGTGCCCATTGGGGCTCACATTAATCATACAATCAAATTTTCATCGATTGTATGACTTACCATCGTTGGTTTTATCATTCTAATCAAAATCATTCTAATCATAATTTTGAATAATCCCCATTTGCTTAAAAATATAAATACTAATATGTAAATTATAAAAAAATGTTAGATCATTGTAGAATTAATGTTTTAAACAGTCTAAATATTGAGAAAATATAACTTTAAAATTGACATTTAAAATTTTAAATTGAATTATTTTGTTATATCGATTTTGCATTATTTTAAGCAGATTGGTAATCTTGTTAGCCTAAGCTAACAAATGCAATTGTTGGTTACCCTATAAAACATATTCTTAGTTTTCTAAAATTTGGTTTGGAATTGTTAATTTAAGTGTATTTAATTTATATTTTTAACTTTATAGGTTAGCTATACCTTGATTAATAGTTTTATAAAAAATTTTAAAAAAAAATCAAAAAATATATTTCATAACCCGAGCTATCAATTGCATTGTTAGCCCGGATTAACAAGATCATACTTCTCTAAAATGTGACTCACGTAGACGAAACTTAAAGTGTTGCTCAAATAAATAATTCTAAATATAAGGTATGGATTAGATTCATCATCTATACATGGCCCATTTGCATTCAAAAGTACCTTGCATAGGGTAGTTGCACCATAGCATTTTCAATATATAATATATTCTGATATTTTTATTTTCATGCTATACTTAACGATTTTGCCAAAAAAAAAAAAAAAAGTAACGAGTCCATAATCGAGTAAAGTGTAACCTTGCTTTTTTAAAAATAATTTTTTCTAAATTCAAGCAATTTAATTTATTTAATATTATTTATTTTATCATGTCAATTATCAAAAATAACTTTGATTGAAAAATTGCATTCAGGAAAAATTAGCGTCTTTTGAAGTAAATATATAACTATTAATTTTAAAAAAAAATTTCTTTATACCCACAATATTTTATCATAATTTCTTTTGTACTTATAGTATTTCAAAAATTCCTTTGATACTTATAACATTTCACTTCTAATTCCTTACATGCCCATGTTATCACGTTTGTTAGCTGATCTGGCAGATGTATTATTTTTTTAAAATACATTAGTGAATTTTTTGGCATTTTAAATTCTTTAATTTTACCTATTTGCATTTTAAACCTCAAACTTTAGTCGTTTGTATTTTAAACATTGAAAACTTTATTTTTTTTCATTTTAAACCTTGACTGGTAACTAGGGGTGTTAAAGGTCATTGTCAACCTGTCAACCCGCTTATCCAACCTGTTTATATTGGGTTCGGATTTTTAAATAAATGAGTTATGACCCGCCAACTTGTTCAACCATTTAATTAAATAAACGGATTAGAGTTGAGATTTTATAACATGTCAACCTGTTTAGTAAACCGTTTAACGTGCTTAACTCGTGTAATCCGTTCAATCTGTTCAACCTATTTAACTCGTTTAACCCATTATAATTATATATATGTAAACTTCTTAGTTATTTTCTCCACTAAGTCTTTCTTCTACCACCTATTTTTTCACTACTGCTCTAATTTTATTTTTCGGTTATTGTCTTATTTTCATTTCTTCTATGCTGAAAATGCCCTCTCCCCTACTCTTCTTGTGAGATCATTTTCTACCAGAGTTTAGGGATTGAGGTCATTTACTATATAACTCATTAATAACTCACCAACTAGTTTAGTAAATGAGTTGTAAATGAGTTAGGATTGAGGTTTTTTTTTTAAATAGGTTAATAAATGAATTAGGGTTAAGATATTTTAAATAGATTAGGATTAAGATTAGGATTAGATTCCAACACAACCAACCAGATCCGTTAACACCCATATTGGTCACAATGTTTAAAACTACCGTTAACTCATGTAAAATGTCATAAATACCCTTATATGTTAAGAAAAATAAAATTCAAGATGTTACGCTGTGGGGAAGAAGGTTTCAAAGCACTTTTGTGCATCTCCTGGAAGATGCGCCTGATGGCCATCGGAGCAGGTAGGGCCTAATTTCGGCAGAAGGTAAAAATAGACATTTTTACATTTAGCTAATGGTTGTTTAGGTTCTCTATGATGGTAGGTGCATGTAAGAAATTAAGAGTAAAATCTTATGAGTATGAATAAAAATTTTAAAATATTGTAGATACAAAAAGAATTATGGTCAAACATTGTTGGTATAAGGAAAATTTATCCTTAATGTTTTCAAAAACTCATAAAGACATCATATATAATAGATAAATCTATAAACGTGATTTTGAAATCATATATGGATACATATTAATAAACATAATAAATATTTAAGATTTTAAAAATTAAAATATAAAAAAATGAGTGGCCGCATATTTCTATGCAGCCCATTGTATATAATAATTGTTCCAAAAAATCGTATTTAGACACTTTCTTACAAAATCACTACCCAAGAGATAATTTTTGTACTTGTGGATATTTATGGAAAATTCTCTTTTTCAATTACTTTCAAAGATCAAAAGTCCTTGAAATGAATTCAAAATTACATTTTCATTTTGAATTTTCAAAAAAAAAAAAAAAAGTCTACTTTTAGTCTTAGAATGGGTCTGAGATCCTTCGAAATTGGTTCCATTAAGTTAATTCATGAAATCTCTCCATTTAAAGCCTTGTTGATAATAACGAGAGGAAATTCGGAAATTCGACTGTCATAATGTTTAACATCATGTGATTTAACATAATACTAAAAGATCATTTCGATTAATTAAAGTTTTGTACGGGCCGAACCTCCTTTAAATGTACATATATAATCATGCACAAATTATAACAATTAACAGATCCATTCATAGATATTTCGAATTGTTATAAAAATTTATGAATTCATCTATCCACAACGGAAAGATATTTTAGATGATTCGAATTTTGAATGAACATATTTGAAATTGGAATATAAATTAAATAATTTTATTACATTAATTTTCACTTTTATTAGATAGGGCTGAGCATTTTTTTTGTTAATCCATGCGTATCTTTTTTTTTTTCTTTTTTCTTTTTTTTGTCGCTATGAAACTTGGGTTCCTAATGGAAGAACAACTTTATAATGAACAGAAATTTCATATAATGTAGTGGGCTCAAATTGAGTGGTTGCGTGAATGCAAATTCGTGGGAGACATTCCCATCGGATTGGAGCCTTTAAATTTTGGTATGATTGATGAGTCCATTTTTTACGCTTTAAACATATAAATAGTTCGTATTTGCAAAGGTGATTTTTTTAAAAAAAACAAAACAATACAAAAAATTATTTTTTAAAAGTCACGAAGACAGAGGTATATGCAACAAGCCTTCTAAAAAAATCTGACCCAAATATACCTGCTTAAAGTGAGAATATCATATCACAATTCATACATGTGTGCCTCCCAAGATAGGTTGCGAACTCCAACTAACTTGTGGTTACGAATCTTATGGTTAACGGTCCACGTCCGTGTAAAAAAAGCAAGATATGGTCATTGGCACGTGCCTACGAATCCTATGGTTATCTATCTTGCTCCACAGAAACAGATACATCCACAAATAAATCAGATTAAGTTAGCTTTGGGTAACCGAATTACAGGTGAAATACTAACGTATGGCATGCATAAGTAACAATATATTATATTACAAGTATATATGTCTGCAATTAATAATGCCTAAATTTTCTAATTAGGCAGCTTACCATGCATCCATACCAGTCCAACCATCATAGCTTTTGTATTTCTCTGCTAATGAAACAAATCACACTGATAAAAGCGAAAGCATGTATTATCAATTGAACTAGGAAAGCGTAACTGTTGTAACCTTCTGTGCAATTTCGCCCGCTGGGTTACCAAATTGGGATGAGATGAGAATGTAATAGAAATATTACATTTCTCAAACATATTGTTTCATTATAAAAAATAATGGGTCTGGATTCAATGTACCTGGTTATATTGAAACTTTTGTACAACTGACTACAAAATTTATTTTTTATTTTTAAATTTTTTTAAAATTATTAATTTAGATATATTTAACTTATGTATTAAGTTTTATCATTTTTTGAATATGTGTATAAATATTTAAAAAAGGAAGGTTTAGTCATTTTTAAATAACTAAAATACTTTTTTAAAAAATAAAATTATACACACACGCATCTCTAAAAAGTAAAATTTGGTTTATAAATTAAATATACTCAAATAAATAGCCTTTAAAAATTTTAGAAATACAGTATACGTTTTGCAATTAGTTGCAGTTGCATTGAAATTTTATTGTCCTGTGCCCAAACTCTTTTTAAATTTTTTTTATTTTTATAAAACTTTTAATCTAAGTCTTTTTTTAACTTATATATTAAATTTTATTATATTTGGGGATATGTATATATTTTTATTTTTTAAAAATTAGTCATTTTAATGACTAAAATATTCCTATTTTTAAAAATAAAAAATATACACACAAATCTCCAGAAATAATAAAACTTTATTGGGAGATAAAATATACTCAGATTAACAACTTTATAAAATATTCAAAAAATTTTAAAAATAGATTTTGCACTTAGTTTCAATGTTGAAATTCAATAATGACCTACTTTTCCTATTTCCCATGAAACTTTTTTTTATTTACAATGCAACTTTTCTCATTCCAATATATAATAACTCTTATCGGGCATCTTTGAATGAACGGGAAATTTTTCAAACTAAAACATTTGACTCTCCGCATCGACCTCATTTTCACTTATTTCGCAACATTTTTTATGCTAATATCATACTTTTTAATCATTTCTACATAACTACTTGTATAATTAACTTATCTATTTTAAATGTATTTTTTTATTTTTTACATTACTCCTGTCATATTATATAATTTTTTCATATTTAAAAAATTTTTACCAAAAAGTTTTTATGCAAAAGTTTTATCATCTCCCAAACACACCTTTCATTTGAAAAAATATACAACATTTATTTTCCATCTCATTCTTGTATGGAAGGAATTCGAATTGAATTTTGGCTGGCTTATGTATTTGAGCTGCCATTTTTGTTTCGGAGAAAACTTGCCGCTTTTTCGTCGTTACCTACCCTCGCCGCTACCGCGCGCGCAGCAGTAATTCAATGCCAACAAGCAAAAGTTCAAGCTATGAGTTCCACCGGTAACCTCACTTATGTGGGAGGTTGGTTCAATGCACCCGGTGTACTTCACTTATTTTTTTATTTTTTTCGAAAATATTTATACATAGCTGTTAATATAAGTGTATTTAATATGTATATAAATTTTTGTCATTTTTAGAGATTTTTAGATATTTTTTTTCTGATTTTTTAAAATCAGTGGTAAATTACTAAAAATGCCACTGATTTTAAAAAATCCAACAAAAATATCTAAAAATCTTCAAAAATGATAAAAATTTATTCACATGTTAAATACACTTAGATTAACATTTTCGTAAAAAAAAGTTTCAAAAAAATTTTAAAAAAAATGGGTGAAGTACACCCGGGGTGCATTGAAACAGCCTCCACTTATGTGAGCTCTAATCCATTTTTCCACCCGACGATTATTAAAAGAAAATTTCATTCCTGGTATTATTTATATTATTATAAAACTTCATCATTTAGCTATCATCATTGTGCAAGAACTCTATCTATGGATATATGAAATCAATGTAAGAAAAAAATTTGATACTAAATATTAACTTTTAAAATTGTATTTTTAATATTTAAACTTGTGCTAAAAGGGCAACGGTGAAAAAAATTATTTTTTGAAAAATTTTAATAAAATCTACAACGAAGTTATTACTTAGTAGCTAACGCGTGACCAACGCAGCTGGCAAAGAGTGTCACCTAGAGTGCGGGTGATTTAGGCTTCGAGTCTTGGTGGGAGGAGTTTATCTTCTATTTTTTAGAACAATATCCTCATAGTTACTTTGTTAACAATATTATTAAATTTACTTTCTTTAAACTAGAATTGTGATATATACTTCGGTTGAATTGTAAATACAAAGAATCAATAAAAAGTTGTTGCTTGACTTATGTCTGGGAATTGATAAAACTTTTGGATAAAAATTTTTGGTACAAAATTTTTTAAAATATAATAAAATGACGTGATATAATATATGTAATGATGAATATCACAAAGAATAAAGTTAAAATAAATAAGTTTTTTTAGGTTAAATAGATAAGTTAATTATATAAGTATTTGTATAAAAATGATTAAAACGTAAGGTAATTATATATGAAGATGTGAAAAAAATAATTTAAATTTTGAGTAGTTATGAAAATGAAAAGTTTTTGATATATCAAAAAGCACCTTTGGTACATAACGAGCATTTCTACTTGGGAGTACATCACTTTTATTGATATGAGAGGCTCAATTAGTTCATTTAAAACACCATTAATCTTTTTAATATTTCTCTGAACTTTTAGGTGTATAAAAGAAAAGCTTTGATATCGTTAACCTATATTAAACGAAAAGAAAATAGCAACTTGAGCAGCTCCCAAGTGGTAATGATGTTGGCTGTGTTGTTGAAGACCTGAATTCGAACTTTGTCCTCTACCATGGAAGCATTTGGTCTCCCTCTTGATAATAAGGAGTGTGTAGTATCTCACATAAATAAGTAGTAGCTTATTGTATCCTGTGGGAGTTTATTGTTATCTCCTGTATATGATTATTAAACTTGATTATAATATAAGATGGGTTGTAACTGGTAAATACCAAGAAAGAAAAGAAAAGAAAAGGATAATAAAGTAGATTAACAAACCACTTATATAAGCGAGTTATCAAGGCAGGCTTGCTGTCTACCCAATTGATGTATATAAGCATTATTGGGTAGTCTAATCCAACCCCACTGCACTATGAAGATATTCATGCAGTCTAATCCATCGCATTCAGCTGTATCCTCATATACGGCCGAATTTCAAACGCTATGGGATAGTGGAAGCTTTTGGCCTAAAATTTAGGATATCTCTTATGCTTATCTGATGGAAAAATATTATGGGGTCGGGCCATCTAATAGATGGGACAAATCAGATGATGGTGAGGATCACTTACAAATTAATCATGCATGCATGCATTCTCAATAGATAATCTAATAAATTCGTGGCCCATTAGTGTTTGCTGATTGAACAGCCTAGTCAGGCTCCAATAATAGTGCAATTAATTAATCAGCTTTTACTATCCAAAAAAATTTAATCAGCTCTTTGCAGCCTTTTGAGTAGAAAATTGAGGGTATATTTGTTAATTGGTGCTGTTAATGTTGTCAACCGTGGTTGAAAAACTGTGCTTCAGTTATAGATCCAACACGGATCATGCTTTTTTAAAAAAAAAATTCCAGTTTCAGTTATAGATCCAACATGGTTCATGCTTTTTTTTAGAAAAAAAAATTCAAATACGTGCTTGAAACTTGAAAGCTTATTAAATACTCTGGCGCGGACCAGTGGCATCACATTGATATACATATGCATTTGACAAGAAATATAAAAATAAAAAAATGAGTGTTGCGTCTTGAGTCTTCCATGTCGGATCTGTGGGCATTATTTAAAAGTGAGGAGTATATAGGATCTATTATTTCTGCAAGAGTATCAAAAAGCGACCGAAGCTACGATTGGTCAACCAACCTGATCTTTGGTATGCTGAAATCGCGACATATATCCAGCTACACACTCTACTACCTCCTCCACCCGAATGTTAGATCGTGTGATCATGCGCAGCCATCAAATGCTGTCCACTACTAGCTTAGATTTCACCCACACATGCCAATTATGTAACCATGGCAACGGAAATTAACTATATAAATTATTAGTTTTCTACAAAAAAACAGCCATTAGTTATTTTTGTTATCATTATAAGATATTTCTGATCTACATGCAGTTGGCTATACAAAATTTTGTTGCCTTATTTTTACAGTTGATCATGGACTATGCAGTAACTTTAAATATTCTTCTTTCCCTCTCTTGATTTCTTGGAATTTAATGTTATAATTTTTACAATTAATGATCTTATTTTTCTATCGTAATTATTATTTGTATTTTCGATTAGTAGCTCATATTTTTATGTTAAAATCATTATTTTTTTTAATGTGATTTATGAAATTGATAATTTCCTTTTCTAACTAGTATCGTATTTTATTTTGCTAAAATTATCTTTAATGTTAAATGCATTTTCCTCTTACGTAGTTTATATATCTTAATTTACCACTATTTATGTGTAGTCTTATGTAATATAATTTTCTTCTGGACTTGTCATAATTGAATAAGTCTACCTTTGTCTTGGTACACTTTTGTGTGCTAGGTTACACCAAAATTTTTCATAAACCCTGTATATGGAAAGGAATGATCCTGTTAATATAGCCTAAACAAATGTCCTACTTACCCCACTTCAAAAACTTATTTATAATAATTTTTTTATTTTTTCTTCGTTCACTTATTTATCTAAGTGTAATATATAAATCAAGTTTTACCATATTTTGGTATGTTTATATTTTTTTAGATTTTTAAAAATAAGGGTATTTTAAATACATATAGATGGTTAAAAATCTAAAAAAATTATATAAACATACCCCAAATTGGTAAAACTTGGTTTATATGTTAAATACACTTAGATAAATAAGTATATGAAGAAAAAAATAAAAAAAATTGTTATAAATGAGTTTTTTAAAGTAGCTATGCGGAATATTTACTTAGCTCGGGTTAACAGAATCACTCATCGTATCACATATATTAGAATATAATAATATTTTATAGAATTATTTATCAATATAAAAATATTGTTTTAGATGGTTAAAATGTAGAAAATACAGTGTTAAAATTAATATATATTCATTTTACATATTTCCAAATATTAGATGAAACTTATCTCCAAACTAAATAAATAATTCTACCAGCAATGAGTATAATGAATTCCTTATCACTACTAAAAAAAGGCCAAAATACATGGAGTTTCACGATAAACAGTGCGCTATAACCCAATGACATTCATAGACAGAGCTACATGGAGACGAGAGGGGCAATTGTCCTCCTAAATTTCATTTCTTTTCACGCTGCTCACCTTAGTAAACAAACATGTGATGGAGGTGTTCTCTTGATTTTTTTTTTTTTTTTAGAAACTAAAAAAAGCTTCTTAAAGTTTTAAAAAAATTTAAAATTTTAATTTATTTTGACATGATTGCCTGCAGACCCTTATCGATATCGTGACAGAACTATTTTCTTTCTTTTTTTTACCCAAAAAATTGAAATACAAATGCATCTATGGGCTATAATTAATTTTTTATTAGTATTATATATAATGTAACATCTGGTGTTACAAATCTGGCACTTTCACAGCTCTAATGATGAAAGAACGTCTTGTAAACACTCTACTCCTAAGGAGGACGGTTACGAATACCTTTATTATTAAGGGACAGAAGCACCCACATCTGCCAGGGATCAACCCGTGCAGGCACTATAGGTGCCACAGCGGGTTACTACCAGGGCACTACGCTGGTGGTTACAGGCTACAGTTGCTGAAGTTGCCGGCCCTGGTCCAGTCCTCGGCGCAAATTTTATTATTGTTATTATTTTTTTATTGTAAAGTTTTGAGGAGGTATATGATGTCCACATCACGTCTGAAAATGATATTTAAGACTTTAGTAATGCCTAGATTTTCAATTACTTAAACAGACTGCAGCGACCTGGCCCCACTTAGCTGGAGAATTATCGGAAAACGTCCAATATTGAGCATCTATGTACCCCGAGTATCAGATATCACAGGCGCCAGAGCGCCAAACAAGACCACAGTTTGTTGAACGGTGGTTGCTTGATTCTCTGGCCGCAGACAGGCGTTGAACGGTAGTTAGGCGACACATGCATGGTTTCAGCCTTTTGGAGATTGGAAGGCTTACAATAGAAAATAGTCCTAAATTAGCCGTGGAACATTTTTCTTATTGTTACAACTGCAATCTTACTTACAGTATTATACTTTTTTCATCTTATATTATAAATTAAGCTTATGAAATCTTACAAATTTTCTACAAGGGTGTGATTGGAAATTGGTAAAAACTTTTTTTTTTTTTTCAAAGGAAGAAGTGATAAAAAAAAGTTTAGAAGTAAAAGTTTTTTAATTGAAAGAAAATGATGTGATATAATAGAAGTCATGATAAGAAATAAAGAAAATAAAGTTAAAATAGATAGGTTAGTTGTATGGGTAGTTGCATAAAAATTATTTAAAAAATAAGATAGTTGTATATGAATATATGAAGAAATAATTAAAAATATGATATTTATGGATAACGAAATGTTTTTTATTAGTATTATATCACCCTAATATCTAGTATTATAAATTAAGCTCATTCACAATTCTTACACTATGTAGAGACACCTCATAAATATTCCCACACTTAGGAGGGGCAACTATAAATACCCTTATTATTAGGGGGGCACAATTATTAGGGGATATATAATGCTCCCAAAAAGCTCTCAGGGGATTCAACCCCGGTCTGCACTGAGCCAGTGGGCAACACTACAACCGCGTTAGGTGAGTTTTAACTTGAAATTTTTATTATATTGCAAAATATAGAGGATAACAAAACTCCTCAAACGAAAGACATTACTCCCGTCCACTGCTTCCATCCAAAAGATGCAGCTCCTACCCAAGCTATATTTTGCCTACTAGGTTTCAAACCCATATATATGCAATTATATATTTGCAACATACATGTGTGTGCAATTATATATTTGCAACAAAATATAAATTTCGCCATAAATAATGTTAAATGTAGCCAACTGTTAATATAATTTGAAGTCGAAAATTGCAGCATATGATGTCACGTTTGGCCATGCATGAAAAAATTTTAAAAAAAATCTACACATATTTATATGTGACCATATCGTAGCCAAAAGAGTGCCCGCAAAGTGTGAGAAAATAATGAAAATAAAATTTCCTAAAAATTTTTGAAAATAAGAGAGAATGACACAATAAATATATAAAATACCGAGGAATAAAGAAAATAAAGTTAAAATATATAAAATAATTGTATAAAACTATATAAAATATGTGAAAAAATAATTAAAAATAAGTAGTTATTTAAGAAAAATGTGAAGAAATAATTGTAAAATAAGATGACCGTAAAAGCAAAAAGCTTTTGACTAAAAAACTATTCTTTTTACCATTATCAAATAAGTCCATATCCAACTAGTTTGTTTTATATATAATTTTTCGATTGGTGTGTGTGTGTATATATATATATATATATATTACAATTATCTCAAACTTTGTCTATTACAATCAGGCTCTTGAGACATTCTTCTAATATTATGCAAGCATCTAACAATTTCTATTTTTTCCTTAACAAAATAATCTGAACAACCATAAGTGGCTGCTCCCACGGCTAGAGAGACAAACGCCACTAGTGCCACTCAAACCAAACTTGTCCAGCTAAAGGAGGAGCGACCTAACCATTGAGGCAATGCCTTAATGGACATATACGTTTATTTACAACCAAAATAATATTATCTGTGGAAAATTAGATGATGGATTAGGGTTCATTTGTCAACATATATAAACACAAAGCAAATTGTCTCTATCTTCTTACACATTTTTTTAAAAATAATTTAACATCTTAACTAATTAGCTATATGACTTTTTTTCATTTTTATCATTTTATTCTAATCATCTTCTCAAAAACTTGTTTTTCTCAAAGGGAATTTGTATTTAAGTTAAGACTATAAGACAAATTATATTGAAGATATAAAATTTCGTATTGAAAATTAAAATTATCTTATGAATTTAAAAAGTTCTTTTGAAAAATAAAAAAATACATTGAGAATGAAGATACAGATTGAATTCAAAATTTTTGTATGGCTTAAACAGTGCCTCTTATGCCCATGAGGCTTAGCCCTGTTGATAACCCAATTGTTCACCAAAGGTGCGGTGTGGGCGTGAGTTCGAATCACTATCTGGTGCAGTGCATTGCAATTTTTTCCACGGTGTACGTAAACCATACGTGCCCTGGCAACGGGAGTTTTGTGAAGGTATTTATAAGTAGAAAATTTGTGGAAGAGCGTGATTCTGCAGCATCAGATGTCACATGTGTCAACTAAAACTTTTCAATCTAAAACTTTTCACTCTCCATAATTATTCTCTTTTTTAATTATTTTTTCACATTTTTCTATACAAACTACCCTACTTTTCAATCATTTCTACACAACTACCCATACAACTAACCTATCTATTTTAACTTTATTCTCTTTACTACTCATCATTATCCCTATTATATCACATTACTTTATATTGATTTGACAACTTCTACTTCAAAAACTTTTCATCAAAAGTTTTACCTCCAACCAAACACACCCAAAAATAAATAACTGTGCCTCTTATCCAATCCATTCCCTGTACAATGCTTCTCAAATTCTCATTCGTGCCTCGGGGCAAAATATCAACGAGCGCACCTTTCAAGATCATTAACTAGTGAACCTGCACCCATAATTCTTTTGGTGTCTTTTCTAAATAATTGTTCCCTGATTTTTCCAATAGAATGAATCCACGTGTTTTTTAGATTTGGCATCAACGTCAATGAATGCGGTCCTCTAGTGTCACGTCTCCAAAATTAAGGTGCTCAAATCCTGAAACAATAGGTCATACGGACGTAAGCCAAACAGCGCTAAATTAATAAGGTCAAATAAATCATGAGCACCGCCGTAACAGAAAAACAATGAATAATTGTGCTGGTCCGTGCTATAAGTAAATAGTTGGCGCAGATCATCTTAAAAAATTTATTTATATTATTTATTTATTTATATTTATTTAATATATAAATTAAATTTTATCGTCTTTTAATATGTTTATATATTTTTTGAGATTTTTAAATATCTATATGCTGATATTTACTTAAAATATTTTTATCTTTAAAATTTTTTTTAAAATATGTGCACATATTCAAAAATAGTAAAACTTGATTTATATATTAAATACACTTAGATAAATAAGTGTATGAAGAAAAAATAAAAAATAGTTGCGAATGAGTTTTTTGAAGTAAGTTAAGCCAAGAATTTGCTTAGCCCAGTCTAATATGATCATTCCTTGAGAAAAATACCTTATAAAAATTCATTTTTTATCCGTCATTACTTAGGATTGTTTGGTCACGTCAAGTCGTGTGGTGGTGGGAAACGTCACATGTCCCAACTTCATTTTTCAATTTTACTTTATATTTTAATCATTTTTCTTTTCAACTACCTTGTTTATTTTACCTTTACTCCTATAATTTCATATTAATCATACATTTCTCAATATACATTTCCCATCTCATCCCATGCTACGCTAAAATTAACATTACCAAACATTTCCTTAGTTACTGATAATAATTATAAGTAATAAAAAAATTTATTACTATTACATAATACGATATATGGTATTACAAATCAAGCCTACTCTCATGGGAGACAACAAGTTTTTACTTATCTTTTTCAAGAAAATAATAAGCTTTCGCTTATCTTTTTAAGAAGATAATAAGGTCAAATCTATACTCACAAGAGACTAAACTACTGCATCTATTTACGAGAGACTAAACTCCCACGGCCAAAGAAACCTGACTCCCCTTCCCCCGCTGCTCCCTCTCGGAGAGACTCAAACTCATTCGCTGCTAAAGAATACAACATGCGTAACACCCAATTGGCAGCAACCAGAACATTTTAATGGGCTATCATAAAAGTTTTAAAAAACAAATGCTCCAGTGTTGCTGGCGTAGTGGTTCTCAATCCAGGCTTATATACCTGTCGTCCTAAACTCGGGTAGAACAGCTGCTTCTTCTTAATGGAATCAAAAGAAAAAAAAAAACGCTTGCTGAGAAATATATGCAACCAAATTCATTTTATTTGCACTTCTGTCACACAGTAAGAAATTAATTTTTTACCATAGTTCTGTTGTAAAAAGTTAAAATTCGGCTGCTTTGGAAGATAATTAGTTACAACTAGTCGAATCAATTTCACTATGTCAATCCTTTTTCTAAGGAACAGTATGTTAATCTTTTGATAACCCGGAAAGACGGAAATTAAAGTGGGGAAACCTCAAATCCACAGCCAACCAACTTTGAAATCGACTACCATTAGCTTGTTTGGAATAACCCGTCAGGCTTTTATGTCGGCCAACTGTACAACTAGTCTCTCCAGCTCCCCTTGCCGTACAAATTTAAGCTTTCAAGATGCCTTTACCTATTCCCCACCATCGCTGAGTTTGCATTTGCCTTCCTATGAACAATCTATTTTACAAATCTACCCTAAATTCAGTGGTTTTGCAAAAACACCTTGCTTATGAACTTCGTTTATAAAAATATCTTGGGATAATTTCTCTTGTACCCATAACAATTGTACATAATTCCTAATATACCCACAACATTTCGTAAATTTCCTTTATACCCATAATATTTCACCTTAAATTTCTCTCATACCCACACCGTTAAAACCACCATTACCTACCCCATTGAAAAGACGACTTTGCCCATTTAAAATTTTTTAATTGAGATAATTTAACCTTAACATGACTCAGTCGATGGTAGTAAATCATTAATACAAGATATTAAATAACTTAAAAATCATATTAATGTTGATTTATTTTAATTAGAAAAAATTTAAAAGGGCAAAATCGTCTTTTCAATGGGATAAATAATGGTGGTTTTAACGGCTTGGGTATGAGAGGAATTTAGGGTGAAATGTTATGGGTATAAAAGGAACTTATGAAATGTTGTGGGTATATTAGGAATTATGTGCAATTGTTACGGGTATAAGAGAAATTATCCCAACTATCTTTAACCATAAAACTTGACTGAAATTTGTAACCCATCTCTACATGATCGAGATCATATAATTGTATCTTTACACTAACATAAATTTCATTTTATGTGATTAATTTTGTAGGGGCATATGATATATATTTAGCTATATTAGATGTATTTTGGCTTCAGTCGATTACTTACAAATGCTTGATTGCTTTTGAGCGGTGAGATTTAGCAAAATCTAATAATTTTTTACATCAAATCTGTAAAAATATAATATTTAATATAGCTATTAAAGTGTGATTGCTAATAGTAGTAAACCTAATTACTTGCAATTCATATAGTACTCAAGCTGCATTTGGTACCAAAATTAGGTGGCCACATCTAATGAATATTGTTGCAGCGTTAAATGACGTCCTACCTGATTTTGGTGTCCACTGATCAAGTAGAGTCGACCACTGAAATGTTGGCTTTTCTCAAAATTCCTTGCGATCCTTTATGATATGGTTATTTTTCGCTCGAAGTCCGTAAGCGGGGATGTTTTGGCAAAATTAATAGTGATGGTAAAAATAGCAAACCCAGAAAAATGGGGAGACGAATGCAAATATGTAGCCCAAAAATTCAATAGAACCTTGCGATCATCCTCTGAACTAGATCAAATAGTCGCATGATTGAAACGACAAAGCAGCATCCCTCTCTGAAATTCTGGATGATGTGGAGAAGATCTTGGGTCTTCTATGGATATGGGCTTTCTATTGGATTTTTCGTGCAGAGAACTAGCTGTTTGTTCATGGTATATGTTGCAATCGTTGGGACCTGGATCGTGTGCAAGTTCTGACTTCGGACATAGCCTATAGTCCCCACATATCAATGTACATTTGGATTGGATGATTAGACTAGACCTGGCTCCAAATAGAATACGAAAATACTCAACTTACTCTACACACATAAATTCATAAAATCGATACGTATGTGAAGTGATTTACATTAGTTACTATTGGTACGTAGCCAAGGAAGTTTTGCACACCATATGAGAATATGTGATATCATAATCATCAACGTCGGAATCAGGGATGCCCAATGCCTTCCACACTGCCGGCGATGCGTCCACAATGTTACTAGGGCATGGTGGTTGGTAATCATGATCAGCATCGCAGCCATTCACAGAGTCACACTCGTCAACCACCTTAGCCAGCACAGATTGCCCGTTAGCATTGATCCTAATATGCTGCAAGCAACGGCTTCCTCCATGATACCAACCTGTGGACAATGCAACAACCATCTCATTGTCACTGTGGTATTGGTTATCACACTCAGTGACTCAGAAGGGCCTCCGCCATCTCCACCTGCTGCAAAGCTGTTGATGGTCATGTGGGCATGTGTATTTCCAGTAACAGGAGGTGAGCAGTGGTATCGGGGATATTTCTCCCCTGCCTTGCAACAATCCGAGTCATGCTCTGTATTGCACTTGTGAGTTTTGCCGTGCAAATAGCTGCTTGGATGACATGCATTCAGTTTCGGCCGTGGAGAGCAATTCACAGCCACAACGCATGCCATTAGTACAAAGAGCAGGGAAGGTAAATGCTTAGCCATGGGATCTTTCCACTCAATTTTTACGTTTTTGCTAGTTTTTTAGGATGCGATTACTTTGGGGTTCTTGAGTAGTCTATTTATAGCTGGAACAACTGATGGAAGCCACCGCACGCTCTGTAATCTTCTGTTGACAATACATTCACGTTGCAAGATGAAAGACATCGTACGTTATAGATTTCCATATTTTCTCTTCGATCATGCGTCCCAACGTACTGTTGTTCGCATGACAGTGATAGGCTTTTTTTTCCATCATGCAACGAAGCAGGCCTGTTTTTCTGGAGTCCGCTTTTATTTTCGGTCATGAAATTTGGCTACGGGGAAACACGTGTGTGACTCGAAACTGGTCAAAATCACTCAGTTACAATGTTTCCATTCATTTTTGCCGATTTCTTGCCCCGCCGTGCAAAAGTCTTTCAATTTGTGTTACAACTTCCAATTTCATGGTTTTTCTCTAAGTAATGGATGTCAAATAAAAGATTCGAGCCTGTTACAATCAAAATAATAATAATAATTTCGAGCCTGTTCCAAAGTGTATGAAAGGAATGTAACGGGATATGAACGAGACGAAATTTCTTATTCCCATTGAAATTTTCCTTTTTAATATAATTTTTTCATTTTTCAACACACGACAATTTTTATTTTTTTTTATTTTTTTTAAGGAACTGGTGGGCGTAGGCCTCTCCCAACACCCTCCCAGACCGATGGGTCAAGGAAGGAGAGGGGAGAGTAACAACTCCCCCACCACCTCCAATCCATAAAAACAGGCAAAAATTTACTTTCTTTACATAACAGTTCTGAGAGAAAAAACGGAGAAGAAGTCTCTCCATTCATGCTGCTCAGTATTGCAAGACAAAGCAATGCACACTTATCTAATTGGTGGGCAACATGGTTCCCACTCCTAAGAACATGCAAGTAAAACACCTCACCCAATTGGTCTTCCTATGCTTTGATGTCATCCAGAATATATTTTAAAGTTTGATGCTATAACATCACATTTTTTCAGCCAATGTATGGAGATGAGGGAGTCACTTTCCACATCAATGTTTGACACTCCCAGCTTTAAGGCCCATTGCATCCCTTTGAGAACAGCAACCAGCTCCATCCAAAGAGGATTAGCGACACCTCTACATTTGAAACAGATTGCGGCAATGAAACAGCCATCGTGGTTTCTCAATATGGCTCCAAATCCCATCAAATTCCCCTCATTGTTGCATGTTGCATCCAAATTTAATTTACATCTACCTGTCTCAGGTGGATACCACTTGCTAAGACTGTCCATGTGGTTAACACTCCATTTCAGAGATAAACATGCAGAATAATATTGGTGAAGATACTTAACACATCTCACTGCAAATCAGTCAAGCAAGGTGTAATCCCTTCCATCAATATCTTGTTACATTCATACCACACCAGCTAGCAGGTGGTTAGAAAGAGGGAGAACAAATAACTATCCCTGGAAGCTACAATTTTGTTGAATATATCATCTAAACAGTAAAAAGATCCATTAATTAGATTAGCCAGTAAGGGCCCAGCTAAAGAATTTTTATCTTGACTGCACTTCCAAAAAATATGGAAAAGATCTTCCTCATGCAATGAGCAGAATGGGCATTGAGGGCTAACCTGTATTCCTCGTTTGGTTAGATCTGATTTAGTAGGGAGAGAATTCAACAGCATCCTCCAACCGAAAATCTGAATTTTCTTTGGGGTTTTTGTTCTCCATAGCTCTTTGATTAAGCTTTTATTCTCCTCATTCGCTAAGGAGAAGTGGATACCCTCAACGGCTTTATTCGGCAACAAATGATAAGTTGATTTCATCGAGAAATGGCCATTGGCTTCAAGCCCCCAGTAACCTGATCCTCAACATCCACCTCTGAAAATGGCACGTGTGTTGAATGCAATCCCATCCCCTCTCACCAGCCGCAAAAATGATCTTCTCCATGATCCAGCATTTGGACCCAACATCAATGAATTCACTTACCAACAATCATCCTGTAAATCAGATGGAAGTGGACCAGCCCTAGTGATTACCCCATTTGCCCAGTTCCCAGAGAAGAAAGGGATGCTCCTTCCATTCCCAACTCTCCATTTGCAACCCTGAAGAAGGATATCTCTAGCTGTGTATAAGCTCCTCCACGTATATGAGCTTTTCTTTTTGAGCCTACACGACCAGAAATCACAATCAGGAAAATATTTGTCTTCGAGAAGCCTGTGACATAATGGGTTCTCTTGTGTTGCCACCCGCCATGCTTGTTTGGCAACTAATGCCAAGTTGAAAGAGCAAAAATCCCTGAATCCCATACCTCTCGCGCTTTAGTTGTGTAAATATTTGCCCAAGAAACCCAACTTATTTTCCTCTTTCCTTCATCTCCACCCCACCAGAAACGACTCAACATTGAGTTTAGATCCTCACAAAAGGAATATGGAAGAAGGAACAAATTCATAGCATAACAAGGGATGGCCTGAGCCACAGCTTAAGATTTCCTTTCCTCCTAATGAAATTAATCTGTTTTGCCACCCTTGAATTCTCTTCCAGATCCTTTCCTTAATGTATTGAAAAACAGCTTTCTTCCTTCTCCCCATCCAAATAGGTAAACCCAAGTAATTTTCCAAACTCTTCCCTCTTGAACCAAGAAGATCTTCTATCTTTCTTCTTTGATTTGCCTTAGTGTTATAGCTAAAGTATATAGCCATTTTCTCCATATTAACCTTCTGTCCTGAGCATTCCTCATAGATCATCAAAATTCTCTTCAAATAATGAACTTCACAATCATTTTTGCCCATAAAAAAGAAGAACATCGTCTGCAAAGAATAGGTGAAAAAGGGTTTCACTTCTCCTGCAAATACGAACTCCCTCTAAAATTTCACGTTGATAAGAGTGGTTAATAAGTGCAGAAAATCCTTCAGCATGCAATAAAAAGAGATAAGGGGAAAGTGGATCCCCTTGTCTTAAGCCTCTACTTGAATATATAACTTCTGTAGTTGAAACTCACCTTATAAGTCAGAAAAGAGATACAACTGAAGATCCATTTAATCCAGGGCTCATCAAATTTCATTTGCTTCATCACATCACAAAGATATTTCCATTCAATTCGGTCATATGCTTTTGGTATGTCTAATTTCACCACCATATAAGTCTTCTTCCCCTTCTTCCTATCTTTCAATGCATGAATAGCCTTGTAAGCTAGAAGCATATTGTCGGTGATTTGTCTTCCCAGGACACAAGTGCTTTGTTGAGGGGAAACGATATCCCCCAAGCATTCCTTTAGACGATTAGCCAACACCTTAGCTAACACCTTATAGATGACGTTACATAGGCCGATTGGCCTAAAATCTGATAATTTTGTTGCTCCCACCTTTTTTGCTATGAGCACAATGGTTGTCTGATTCACTTCATTCAACATAGCAACATGATCAGCTATGGAGTTTGCTTCAAAAAATTGTTGACATGCATTGAATATTTCTGGCCCAACTATGTTCCAATTTTTTTGAAAAAACCCCGCAATCATTCCATCAGGGCCCGGTGCCTTCATAGGATTCATGCCTTTCAGAGCAATGGAAATCTCTTCCATGGATAGCTGCTGCGTTAATTGTAAATTTTGAGCATGTGATAACTTTGCTGAGATTTTCCTTGTTGTGATTTTTGTTGATGATGTCACATTCTCTGCTGAAAACAAGAAGTAATAGTAATCATAAATATATTTTACAATTAGATATGGCTCTGTGATTTTCTAGCCCTCATTAGTTTCAAGTAGGTGGATCCAGTTCCTTCTTTTTCTTTCGCTTGATGCTCTATGGAAAAAGGACGTGTTCCTGTCCCCTGATTGAAGCCACAGCATCTTTAAACATTGTTGCCATTTTACCTCCTCATCCTCTAGGAGATTGTTTATTATAACTTCTTCTTCCTTCACTTTCCTATCTCTTTCATCAGTAGGGAATTCTTCTTTTAATTTTTTTAAGCTAATTTTGATGATAAGAGATAAGTTGAGATATATTTCCACAGTTCTTCTTGTCCCATTCAAGCAATTTCTGACCACATTTCCTCAGTTTCCACTTCAGGTTGCCCCAGATAGAAAGGGATCCCCAAGTTTGTGTCTCCCACACATCCTTAATGATTTCAGATGTTTCTGGGTACTTGACCAATATTCCTCATACTTGAACATTCTTTGAGACTTCTTAGGATTTACCTTATGCTCCCATCTCGGAAGTAAGATGCCATGATCAGAAACAGGCGCCACCCAGTGATGAAGTGATGCATTGGGAAAATTTGCTGCCCACTCCAAGGAAGCCAAAAATCTGTCTAATCTAGCTTCCGCTCTTTTCCAACCACTTCTTCTATTTGACCATGTCATAGTAGGCCCAATAAATTCCAAGTCCAAAAGCTGGCAAGCATCAATATCCTCTCTGAAAGAACCCATCTGATTTTCAGATCTAAAATGATCACTAATGTATTCAGAATGTCCCAATACTTCATTAAAGTCACCCCCAATCACTCATGGTCTAGAGATAACTTCCTTTAGTTGTTTAAGTAGGGCCCATGATTCAACTCTTCTATGATTATCTGGGGCTCCATAAAAACCTGTAAAGTGCCAAGAGGGTTTACCAGGAGGGTCAATGAGGATGTCAATATGCGACTTTGAGAAGGATTGAATGCTTGCATGCAAAATCATTTTGCCAAAACATTGCAAGACCTCCACTTCTGCCTTCACAGTCAATTGCAAAACTACGGTCAAAAAATAATTTCCTCCTGATGTGCTCAATTTTCGCTCTTCTACATTTAGTTTCAACTGAGGAACAACAAACAGGGAGCTTCTTTTTTAACAAAATCAAAAAGGGCCCAAATTGTTCGTTAGTTCCCAAGCCCACGATAATTCCAAAACATAATTACCATTAATTCTCGCAGGGCTGAGAAGCAATCTCAGCCACCGCAGTTCCATTTCTGTTATCCACTTCCATTGGTAAGTATCTCCCTTTCTTTAGTCCCCTCATTTTCCATGAACTGTGTCTCTTTGTAAATTGTTGAAACTCCTTTCTTTTGCTGTAAAATTTTGCATTCTGTTATCAAACATTCTCCTTCCTCTTTCTCAGCATCCTGCTGATAGTCTTTTCTATTCCATTCTCTCAAAACCACAGTGTTAACAGCTGATATCTTTTCCCTCCTTGTCATTGTATGTTCTCTTGCGGTTATTTGTACCTGTGTAGCTTCTTTCCCCTCCTTTCCCCTTCTTGCGATCCTCTGATTTCTTGTTCTATGTGCTCATTTACCTCTTTTATAACCATGCTCAACTCCTTGTTACAATGATGCTCCTTTTGGTTATTGGGCCTGTAATCAAAGCCTAGTGGGATGGTAAGCTGTGTTTGATCTTTGTAAGTGGGAGTCCCATCACTTAAAAGCCTCTGCCCATATTCCTTCCTTTCTGTTTCCTTTGTATTTCTGTTGACGTCCATCGCCAATGGACTGGTTTCTGTCAGGCCTTGCTGCTCTTGTGCACCCTTCGACTCACATTCTCCAATGAAGTTGCTTGTTTCTCCTCCTTCTAAGTGGTCATCATTGGGCTTTGGTAAATACTTCCTTGGTTCAGCTCTAGCCCCTCTTCCCATATCACCTTTTAGCCCAAATGATTTATATCTGACTCTTAGAAAGCTACCATATGGCATATCTGTCTCTGATATATCTATTTCCTTCTGTTTCAAAGTCAAACACTCTTTCTGCAATGCCCCATCAATCCACAGAAGAAACAAAAAGCCAGTAACTTCTCGTATTGGAAACGTAACCATCTCTTACTATTTGAGCTATATTGGATAAAGATTCCCCTTCTAATTGGTTCTCTTACATCAACAATTACCCTCATTCTGATTGAATCATCTAACTCTCAGAAAAATCCCCAAAGAAGTTGCCCACAAGAGTTCCCGCTGCCACCCTATCAAGTAGCATCGATATATCCGATACTGTCAGCCAAATAGGTGTCTTATATAATAAGCATAATTCCTTATATCTCATTGGGGCATTAATGCCTTGAAATAGGATTAGGTGACGATCATAGAGCCATGGTCTCCCCATTAGTATATTGTGTTTGTCTTATTCCTGTTCAAAGTTTATAAAAAAGCGTTTCTCATCCAGCTCTGTAAAAGTAAACTTACCCACTGTCTTCCACAGTCTTCTCGTATTTGCCTTGAACTGTTTCTTATTGTAGTTTTGATTTACCCACAGCGAACAGAGGAGGGCCGGTTTGGAACCTAGATTAATCCTCCTGAGTTTACCTTCATCTATAGCCAGAATCTGCAATTCTTTCGTCAGTAGGTCTTCCTCCTTAAAAGCCGTCTTCAGTTTTAGGCGTCCGTTACAAGCCCGAATCTCCCTACCCTCTTGTTCCAATACGCGCTCTTTTTTTCATCATCATCATAAACCATTTTCCACCTATGTCGGGTCGGCTGCATGGATTCTGTTACGCCATTCTTGGCGATTTAAGACTAAATTTTCAGTAATATGTAATATTTTTAAATCTTGTTTAATTACTTTCATCCATGTTTTTTTGGGTCTTCCTCTCATTCTTCTACCACCTTCTACTTGGATAAACTTTGTTTTCCTAACCGGTGCTACTTCAGGCCTCCTTTTAACATGACCAAACCATCTTAATCTATTTTCTCTCATTTTATCATTAATTGGTCTCACTTTTAAGTTTTCTCGAATTATTTCATTCCTAATTTTATCTTTTCTTGTTTTACCACTCATCCACCTTAACATTCTCATTTCCGCTACGCTCATTTTTTGTATATGTTGCTCTTTAACTGCCCAACATTCTGCCCCATAAAGCATAGCAGGTCTAATCGCAGTCTTATAAAATTTTCCTTTTAATTTGACTGGAACTCGACGGTCACATAAAATTCCTGACGCACTTCTCCATTTCTTCCATCCTGCTTGAATTCTATGTATTATATCTTTCTCGATTTCCCCGTTCTCTTGAACTATTGATCCTAAGTACCGAAAGTGATTAGTTTTTGTTACTGTTTGATCTAAAATCTTAATTGGTTCATCATCCGGGTTCTCACTATTATTAAAATTGCATTTCATATATTCAGTTTTTGTGCGACTAATTCTAAAACCATTAGATTCTAGAGCATCTACCCACCTATTCAATTTTAAATTTAGTCCTTCTTTACTTTCATCTATTAGAACAATGTCATCTGCAAATAACATACACCAAGGTACTTCTTCTTGGAGATGTCTAGTAATTTCATCTATTACTAAGGTAAAAAGGTAAGGACTCAAGGCTGAGCCTTGATGTAAACCTATTTTAACTGGGAAGACATTAGTATCTCCACTAATGGTTCTCACATTTGTAACAGCCCCCTCATACATATCTTTAATAATATCAATGTATCTGTCATTAATTCCTTTTTTCCTCATCACTTGCCATATTAACTTCCTTAGTACTCGATCATAAGCTTTTTCTAAATCAATAAAAATCATGTATAAGTTCTTTTTCTTCTCCCTATACTTTTCAAATAGTTGTCTAAGTAAGAAAATAGCTTCAATAGTTGATCTTCCTGGCATAAAACCAAATTGATTTTCAGATATATTAGTTTCCCGTCTTAGTCTATGTTCAATTACTCTTTCCCACAATTTCATAGTATGACTCATTAATTTTATTCCACGATAATTTGCACAATTTTGAATATCTCCCTTATTTTTATAAATTGGAACTATAATGCTTTTCCTCCAATCACTTGGCATTAACTTCGTTTTTATAATCTTGTTAAAAAGATTTGTTAACCATGTTGCACTTACATCTCCCATGCACTTCTATGCCTCAATTGGTATATTATCTGGGCCTAAAGCTTTTCCTGTTTTCATTTTCCTTAGAGCTTCCTTTACTTCAGATATTCGAATTTTTGTGAAATAAATGATATTCCTATTTTCTTCCCTATTTAGACTAACATCTAATGTTAATTGTTCGTGTGGGGTATCATTTAGTAAACTATAAAAATAAGTTTTCCATCTTTCCTTAATATTATCATCTTTGACTAGAACTCTTTGGTCCTCACTTTTAATACATCTAACATGCGTTAAATCTTTGCCCTTATTTTCTCTTAATTTAGCCAACTTAAAAATATCTTTTTCACCTTGTCTAGTTCCTAATCTGTCATATAGGCTCTCATAAGCTTTGTGTTTAGCATCACTAATAATCTTTTTAGTAGCTTTTTTTGATAGTTTGTATTGTTGTAAGTTGACATCATTTTTATTTTCCTGCCATGTCTTAAACTTTTCTTGTTTATCATTTATAGCTTTTTGGACATCTTCATTCCACCACCAAGTTTCTCTATGTGGGGATCTACGATTTTTATATACACCTACAATACTTTGTCCTACTTCTTTTATGTTAATTGTCATTTTATCCCACATCGATTCTACTCCATCTTCTTGTGTGTCCCATTTAACTTCTTCTATCATTCTTTTTCTAAAAAGTTCTATGTTGTTTCCTTTTAAATTCCACCATTTAATTTTTGGAATAATATTGTCTTTAGTTTTTGTTGACTCTTTTTGTGTATATATATCCATCACTAATAATCTATGCTGCATAGCTAAACTCTCACCTGGGATAACTTTACAATTTATACAAAGGGATCTATCCAATTTTCTTATAAGGAAGAAATCTATTTGGCTAGAATTGGTCCCACTCTTGAAAGTTATCAAGTGTTCATCACTAATACGCGCTCTTTTTTTGCTAATCCAAAATACAATACAGACCCAGTACCTCCATCCGGCGCTGCCCACGATTGGGTTTTCTGGTCGTCCCCCGATCGCCTCTAACGCACAACAATTTTACTTTTCTTATTCTCAGGGTGTGTTTGGTTGGAAGTAAAACTTTTGGTGAAAAGTTTTTGAAGTAGAAGTTGTCAAATCAATAGGAAAATGATGTGATATAATAGGAGTAATGATGAGGAGTAAAGAGAATAAAGTTAAAATAGATAGGTTAGTTATATGAGTAGTTGTATAGAAATGATTAAAAAGTATGATAGTTTGTATAGAAAAATGTGAAAAAATAATTAAAAAATAGAGTAATTATGGAGAGTGAAAAGTTTTAGATTGAAAAGTTTTAGTTGACACTTTTTTGCCTTAAACAAACACACCCTCAATATTATTTTTATTTCTAATATAATTTCTTATTTTCAAAAACACAACCACCCTTGCTAATTCAATCTCTTCGTATATTTCTAATATAATCCTCCTGAGTTTAATGTATATATCCTAGGGATTTTTTTATGAGGAGTTGATTCTATACATCTAGGGGTGTGTTTGGGAATAAATAAAACTTTTGGTGAAAAGTTTTGAAGAATAAAAGTTGTTAAATGATGTGATATGATAGGGGTAATGATGAGAAGTAAAGAGGATAAAGTTAAAATAGATAGGTTAGTTGTATAGGTAATTGTATAGAAATGATTGAAAAGTAGGGTGGTTTGTGTTGGAAGATGTAAAAAAATAATTAAAAAATAGAAGAGTTGTAGAGAATGAAAAGTTTTAGATTGAAAAGTTTTAGGTGAAAAGTTGTTGTCATTGCCAAACACCCCCTAGATGTATGATAGCAACTATGAGTTTGGCCTAATTGTTTTCATTTCATAAAACTATTATTCTAAAGTATATTTGATTTATATAACAAGTTTTACTTTTTTTAAGAGATGTATATATTGATTTAGGGTATGTTTGGTAATAAATAAAACTTTTGATGAAAAGTTTTTGAAAGTAAAAGTTGTCAAATAATGTGATATGATAGGGATAATGATGAGTAGTAAAGAGGATAAAGTTAAAATAGATAGGTTAGTTGTGTTGATAATTGTGCAGAAATGATTGAAAAGTAGGGTAGTTATACAGAAAAATGTAAAAAAAAAAAATTAAAAAATATGATAGTTATGGAGAGTGAAAAGTTTTAGATTGAAAAGTTTTAACTTGACATTTTCTATCAATTGCCAAACACACCCTTAATATACTTTGAATAATAATTTTCTAAAAAACAAAACCAAAAACTTTTAAAAAATATGTTTTGTGGTTGGATGCTTGGTTGCTCTCATATATCCCAATGTATAAAATCATAACACTTTTTGAAATATAATCAGACTAACTATCAATGCTGCCGAGCACCCTCCTAAATGTATCTATCTAAGGTTTTTTTTTCTGAAATATTAATCGGACTAGCGATCAATATTTGGTTTTTTTTAATTCAGAATCTTTTCGTCTACATGCATTTGGATGTTCCAGTACGGCAAAGTTACGGGGTATTTGCGTCATACCCCCTCTAAGTATGCAAAATAACATTTTAGACCCTGACGTTTGCGTATTAGCATTTTAGACCCTGATAAGTTTCATTTTTTGCATTTTAAACACTCCGCCCTAATGCCGTCTGTTGCGCACCGTCTGGTCGTCCCATTGTGCACATGGTTTTTTTAAAATGACGTAAATGACACTGGTTGAGATGCTTTTAAGATGGAAAAGGGAAAAACTGAACTTTTGGAAGAGGCACGACGTTCTGGTCATGATCTGTGAGGCAGGCAAGACGGCCTCCTCGACGCCATCGGCACCATCAATTTCTGCCACGGCAGCGGCATCTACCACCGGGACCTCAAGCCCAAGAACATCCTCCTCGACGAGGACGACAACCTGAAGATCAGCGATTTCGGGCTCAGCGCCCTCGGGGAATCCAGGAAGCAAGACGGCCTCCCGCACACCACCTGCGGCATGCCGGCCTACGTGGCGCCGAAGGTCATCAGCCAGAAAGGCTATGACGGCGCCAAAGCCGACATCTGGTCTTGCGGGATCGTTCTCTTCGTTTTGCTGGCTGGATTTCTCCCCTTCTAGGACTCCAATCTCATGGAGATGTACAAGAAGATCAGGAAAGGCGAGTTCAAGTGTCCCAATTGGTTCCCGCTAGAGGTACGGAAGCTTCTGGCGCAGGTGCTAGACCCGAATCCTCATGCACGCGTCTCCATTTCCAAGATAAAGGAAAATTCATGGTTTAGAAAGGGGTACAAACCAGTGGCACCGCCGCTAAAGTACGAGGAGGTGCAAGATGGGGCTAGAGAGGTGGATGTGGCCTTCAAGTCCGACGTCATCGACGAGCTGGACTCGGTCGGCTCTCCAAATGGCATGAGGTCAACCAGCATGAATGCCTTCGACATCATATCGCTGTCGAGCGCGCTCAACCTGTCGGGGCTTTTCCAAGGGGAGGAGTGCAAGAAGGCGCAAGCTCTGTTCACGACTAGAACGTCGTGCCTCTTTTAAAAGTCCAGTTTTCTCTCTTTTCATCTTAAAAGCATCTCAATCAGTGTCATTTACGTCATTTTAAAAAAACCACGTGCACAATGGAACGGCCAGACGGTGCGCAGCAGACGGCGTTAGGGCGGAGGGTTTAAAATGCAAGAAACGAAACTTATCAGGGTATAAAATGCTAATACGCAAACGTCGGGGTCTAAAATGCTATTTTGCATACTTAGAGGGGGTATGACGCAAATACCCCGCAAGTTACTAAAACATGTTTGAATATGCCTGTATGTTCAAGTGGTGAGTGTGCTCTTCATCCAAAAAAAAACAGTGGCGAGTGTGTCAGAAACCAAGTGCACGGCTTTCATGCTATTGCTCCGGTTGCAAGTATTAGAGAAATTAGCAACAAGTGGTTTGAAAAAGTAAAACTGCCATTAGAACTTACGTAATGGAAATTACTAAAACATGTGATGGTCCGGAAGTTGAAAGAGAATGATACTGGCTATTTTATCAGGTGCTAGCTGCCGCCGGTACCGAAATTTACCTTTTCATTTTGGGCTTTTCCAATTGGGCATGTTGGGTGTAAAGTGTAAACAGAGGGATGACACAAGATGCGAATGGAATGTCACCATTGAAATAATAATAATAATAATAATAATAATAAATACCTTTTCTTATTGAGAGATTTGCACTCGTACCTCTAATTTTTATATGAATTGTGTTTACGCTTTTAATTTGAAATTTATTACAAATATACATATGAATTTTAAAAAGTATAAGTGGTTATGCCTCTAACAAGTCTCAATCTCTCTTTTTTCTTAAAAGAGTTACTGTCTAATAAATTTGAACGACCTATTGTATATGTTTATTAAATATGAAAATAGTTAATATTACAAAAATTTACTATAATTGATTACTTCGATGGGCCATAATCATTTTTAAATAGTTTATTTTTGTTAAGGTTTATCAATGTATCTAATTAACGTAATAAATTAATAAATACAATGTGTGGTTTGGATTTATCAAAAAGCAACCTGTCATCTTAAAAATCAAGAGGTTGATATTTATTATAGGTATAACTGCAAATATTTTAAAACTTTATAGGCATAATTGCAATAAATTTTAAATCATATGCATAATACAATTTAAACAAAAAATCGCATGATATGAACTCAAATTCCTCTTTGTCATTTCTAAAAGTATTAAGCATTGTTAAAACTATATTGCGAAACGTTAATTTTGTTGTAATGAGGTGTGCCAAAAATAAGGATATTGAATATTAAGATCGAGGTGAGTAAGAGTTGTGATTCTGTGTGGTTGATTGCATGGAAGAGCCATGCAGTCACCGTCGGAATCCATCCTCGTTTATTTTTAAAAAAAAAAATTATATTTTCGTATGCCTCATTTAAATAAACTTAGGTGAATTTTTTTAAAAAAAATTAGACAGATACAGATTTAAATTTTTTATTTTTAAAATCCAAAAACTAGGCAGGTTTCATGCGTCATTGCATTATACTTAACTTTTCATTTTGAAAAATAAAAAAACCAGTATAAAAAAAATTAATGACGATGGATTCCATAGCGTCAAGCACATGGATCACAACTCGTTAGTAAAGATACTTCAATTTTTATCTAATTATACTATCCTAATTATAAATATGCTCAATGTTAATTGAGAAGATAAGCTCATCTTGGAAATTTGGGAAAGTCCTCTTGTATTGGAGAAATTTTTTTACATGAAATGAATGATTTGCCTAAGTAGTCTATGAGAGAAGGAAAGGCTTAATTCATACAACCGACGTGAGCTTAAAGAAGCCCCATTATATATATTACAATGTATTTTAAACTAGAATATATTATTTATTTTTTACAATTAGTTATTTTTTCCTTCATAAACATGTTCTCTTAAGTGTATTTAATTCATTTAAATGACGAAACTTGATATATGGATTAAATACACTTAAGAAAATATGTTTATGAAGAAAAATTAAAAATAAATGAATAATGCATTGAAGTTTAAAACGCATGGTAACGTATACATTCTAGCTATAAAAGAGCCTAAATATGCTTAACAATGGACTGAGTTCAGAAAGAGCCACAAAACAATATAAAAGTATGAAAATAAAATTTAGGATTTTTTCCAAATATACCTATTACATTTGACTTTTGACATTGATCTCAAATATACCTATTACGTTTCTAAAATCACAGATATATCCACTGGTTATAGTTAATCTAAAAAACACTCAAGTCGTAAGTTTACGTTGTTAGTTAATATGTGAAATTACTAATAATCACATCAAATTTTAGATATAATTAAAATTTTGAAAGTCGCAACTCATCAATGCTCTAATTGCACATGAGCTCTAAATTTAAAGAGTCCCAATTTCATTTTTCTATTTTATTTTACTTTTTCTTGTGTTATAATAGAGGTATTTTAGACATTTATAAAAATTTAACTAACGGCTTTTAATAAATAGGTATTTTTAGGATTAACTACAAACATCGTGAATATGTCTAGAATTTTAGAAACGTAATAGGTATATTTTTTATTAGAATTAAACGTAGCAGGTATATTTGAAAAAAATCCTTTCTGATTCCGTATTTACTTAGTTCATACAGCTGACCTTGATTAACTAGGAAATAGCTTCAGATGATGAAAATAAAAAGTCAATTTTTAGGTTCACGACACATTGTGGCCAAGTGTTATAGAAATAAAAAGCTTGGACATGCATAGGGCACCAGGATGATTGAGCTTCGCCTTGATACCATAATAAAAATGTTTAATGCATCTCGACATACCATAACAAACAAAATTTGGAAAAAATAAAAAATAAAAAAAATCTGACAATGAAGCCAGCCAATGTGACAATTAAGTGGTACCTACCGAATTCAGCAATTGAACTGCTGCATTGCAGACCAATATTCTGTGCTTCTCAATCAATTGCAAGGCTACACTGAAATGGAAAATTAGACACTTAAAAGGGCCAAAGCATCCAATTTTTGTCAATCGAAACGCGTGTAGTTGGACTTGGGGGACGTTTGGTAACATTTGAGTATGGGAAACATGATTTGGTTTCCCAAGGCCAATTATTGCTCCATCAATCACACTAATTTTCCCACTTTTACCCCTACATTCCAATCATTTTCCCTACCACCTATATACAACAAACCTATTTATTCTAACTATATCTCTATCATTTCCTATCAATCACACATTGCTCAAAATATTCTCTTTTCTATTTCCCACTATATCCCACAATCCCACAATTTTATACATTACCAAACGTCCCCTTGGATTGCATGGCTGGCCAGATTTCCCGTTTTGAATTGTCAGGTTCAGAAGTCAACCTCATGGCATCCACACATTCAACCGTGTCTGCATGCTCATCTCCAAGAGGAAAAAGATGAAATTTATCTCCTCATAAACTTGCGTTTAACTCCTATGAGGAGCATATGCCACCCATCTGTGCCCCTCGATTGCAATTTTGCAATTGAAAATCACTGTGGCTGGCCATATGCTAATGATACATATGCAGGAGAGCTCACCTTCAAAACATAATGCTTTTAAACTCACATGTTACCCTGTGGACAATGGATCATAAAAATGCACCTACAACAACTACAAAAAATGCACATCCACCACTAGCATTGTGAAAAAGGCTTGTTTTCCATGATTATTATATGAAGATACAAAGCCAATCCATAAACGACAATATTCCTGATGATGTGAACCATGACCAGACGAAATTCTTCCTTAATTCTCTGTGAAATATGGCAGCCACTTTGCAAGTGCAAAATCGGCCTTCTGCTTTAAGCACCAGATGCATGCAGCAAGCAATGCCTCAATCACTCCAACAAACTACAAATTTATATGATAAATTGATTACGAGATGATGACCTATTGCTCAATCTTCCGTTTTGCACCGTCTAAAGTGTTCTTGAGCAGCATTGCGACAGTCATTGGGCCTACGCCACCAGGAACAGGGGTAATCCATCCAGCCACTTTACATACTTCTTCGAAATCCACATCACCGACCAGTCTGTAACCAGATTTCCTGCTCGGGTCATCAATGGCATTTGTACCCACATCTATAACAGCAGCACCTGGTTTAATCCAATCTCCCTTTATCTGGAAATTAGAAAAATGGAAAGAATAAGCTAGGGCCAGTAATCACCTAAATCAGTATCATCACAGAAGTTTTGCAAAGCATGTCCACAAAATGCATAAACAAAATATGCAACCTGACCACAGCCAGTTGTTTATGGTTGGAATTCTACAACGTGCGATCATTAGACAAAATCAGCAGTTGGATGGTAAAGATGTCCTAATGTGCATTTCATCAAGCTTTTTTCATGGGAAATGTTAAAAGAAGAAATTTCAAGTAACACTTGGGCTCAATTTAACAACTGGGTTTGTTTAGATTTTGGATGCAAACTGATGCATATTTTAGCATGAGTTTAATAGCATCCTTCCACACTAAGAATATTCTGATTTGGGACAGCAAAACAGACATGATGCATTCAAGGTGGAAAATCAAGAAGAGTTGCTGATATTTGAGAATTCTAAGCAAATCAACAGTGAGAACTCCAAGCAGGCATGGCACATGCGAGCTCCTAGCTTACGAACTACACTGATAAATTTGTAGATGTGTACATAGCTTCAACATTCTACATAACCATTCCATACTTACCATCATGGGTTGTCCAGCTGCAGCAATAACGATATCTGCTTCCCGGATGATATGCTCAGGAACAGAAGTGCGTGAATGTACAATTGTCACAGTTGCATCTGCTTTCAAAAGCAACAGTGAAACTGGCAGTCCAACTATATTGCTGCGACCAACTACAACAGCTTTTTTCCCCTTCACGCTAACTCCAGCCCTTGAAAGGAGTTCAAGACACCCCTGTCAAAGAACATTTTTTAAAAAAATCAAAATTCGTCTGTCTTCAATGACTAAAACAAAAAGAAGATTCAGCTCTGATCAAATGTGGCATCTTTTTATGAACAATTTGAGAAGTTTTGGGCTGAATGTAGACCAGCTGTATCCTGTGGTCTACATGCCCATGCCCCATGGGAAAGAACTGATTCATACCAAGGTCCTTGGCAAATTGAACAGAGGGATTGTATTGTCTAAGACCACATATAAATCCAACTGAACATATCGAAAGCCATGCCCCTAAGCAGCGTTAAACTGAGCTCTGGTAGTCAGTGTGGTTGAAAGAAGTGAATGGAAAGTAAACTATAAAGAGGCAGTAATTGAGACTACATGTGCACCACGAAATTACTCTGCTGTGTTAGCACAGGGTCCACGAGGCTAGACAATGTATTCCACGAACTATGCTTCAGCATGCACGGGCCAATTTATTTTTGAGCTAAGCATCACTTGTTATTTTTTATTCGGTATACCGTGAGGCAACCCATCCTTTTGAAATATAAAGTGTCTATGAAAACAAAATTTTAGCTGTGCATGTGCACTCATATTGAGTAAAGGATACAATAAGATACTTTAAGAAAGCTTGAATTTGAATATTTTTCAGGCAGTGGAGAGGTAGTAAGACTCGGGCCCAGGAAGTCTTTGAGGTCTGGGATTAGGGACGCTTTCATGGACATAGGTGGGCTCAAGTCAAGGATTTTGAAGTGATGAACTTAATGCATGCCGGGCCCTGATCATCCAAGGAAATTTTAGTCCTCTTTGACTTTTTAATTCTCTCTTTTATTAGTGAAAATAATCAAGTCATTCCACATCAAAAAAAAAAAAAAATGCAGTTCACAGAGAAAGCAGTTTTGCCCTTCTCAACATTGAATGGCAGCTTTGGGTCATTATCGCTTTCAGAAACTAACCATTTCAATTAAAATAGAGAACTTTCATGTGCATCCAGGTGTAAACAATGGATCTGAAATTGAAATACCTTCGGTGTGCAAGGCTGAAACAATGGCTCTCTGCCTTTCATTGCAAGCTTTCCAATATTAAGTGGATGAAATCCATCAACATCTTTTTCAATACTGATTTCAGTCAAGACCTTTTCCTCGTTTATATGCTTTGGCAAGGGAAGCTGGACCAAAATTCCTGTCCAGAGAGCATAGATCAGATTCTGTCAAAACAGCTCCTGGTCTATTATACAAAGGAACCAGTAAATAACGATCGGCATGCTTTCTTTTACTTTATTTTACTGTCAAAATTCAAAATGACGACTGCCAATTATTAAGTAAACAACAACAATGAAAGCCTTGACCTAGCTGGTCAGAGACAAATGTACAAAATGAAATTGAACAAAAGGAGGTAAATACATAAGATCATTAAAACATAAATTAATAATTGCCCAAAATGATCATTCCAATATTTTGTGTCAATAATTTCAAGATTAGAAAGATTGACAAGGTTCTTATTAAGAAGCAGACATGAGTTCATAAAATGGAGAATTGTCTAGGGAATCTTATGTGATTGTTGAAACTAATGGAAATGTAGAAACAGTTTATGGAATAATACCAGATCAGTCCTGGTTTATGGGCCAGAATGTGGCTGATTGAAGAACTCATCTTTGTAGGATGACCTTATTGAAATGAGAATGATGAATTGATGAAAGGGAAGGCATGGAAGGATAGAATTATAAATGAAAACGCTTGAGAAACATAAGCACAGGAAACGACAAGATGAATAAAGACTCGGAAGATCTATGGTTTTAACTGAATATATGGAGTCATGGGAATATGATGATTACCATTTGCATCTGACTGAATATATGAAGACATGCAAGTAGCAATTAAATTTATTTTTTTTTAAAAAAAAAAAGAGGATTCAGTATTTCGCCAAAAAATTACAAAAAAATGGTAGAGTTCATGTATTAGACATAGTATTTTACCACATAATTATATGAGTTTGCCAGGGAAAATGGAGTTTATGCAATGAAATCAAAGTGATTAAAACAAATGGGCATGTTGAAAATTGTGATAAAGTGTTTGACTGAACCAAAAGAAACACACATGTTGACTGGACCCTCCATCAGGATTTAGGAGTCCACATCAGTCATAAGATTAAATGATTAATTGGAAATAATCCAAAATATATCTACCATGTGATGATCCCGATTACCCCAGTAGGAATCCACGAGATGCAGACCACTGGTGTATTTAGGGATCTTCAGCACATGATTAAAATCATTTGACAGGTATAACCTAGGCTTGGCAATCAAGTCAACTGTCGCATTACAGGAAGGTGAACCAAGGTTAACAAAGCATTCTGAACCCCATATAAAAATGCTGTCACTTTCAATTATCTAGACAGAGAGTGATATGACAGGAAGGTGGAACTGCAAAATGCAAAAAGATTTCGGGCATGTTTGGCTACGCCAAAAAATTTTCAAACCCAAACTTTTCAATCCAAAACTTCTCGCTCTCCGCAACTAATTTTAATTATTTCTTCGCACCTTGCTATACAACTACTTTACTTTTCAATCATTTCTACACAACTACCCATACAACTAAATTATCAATATTAACTTTACTCTTTACTCTTCATCGTTACGCCTATATCATATCACATCGTTTTCCCCCATTTCAAAAACTTTTACACCAAAAACTTTTAATCTAAAAGTTCTATCGCTTCCCAAACACACCCTTCAGTGAAATGAAAATATAAAGAGAGAATTCCATCAAAATATATATAAAGAGAGAACACAATGTGACGAATTAACCTTGTCTCCAAACAGTAAATAAGTAATCCTGCTTCCAAAATGGAGGCAACTCATACAGCATGTGTATGAATTCAACCTGGATTCTAGAATCTGGACGTCACACAGCCTGTTAGAATTGATCATTCACTAAAAAAAAAGAATTGATCAAATAGATGTTACTCTCCAGCTGTTTTGTCTATAAATATTGATAATCAAAGGGAAAAAGAAGGTTGACACTGTATTTTGTGTTTTAAAAAGACAAATTTTATTTGATACTTGAGACTGTTGTCATGATGCAAGTTCTGGTTATCATTAATATAAAATATACAAAGTTTTTATGGCAAGGACTGCCAAATATTTACGCCAGGTGTGTTATTGATGAGTTACAACATTATGCTAAACCATCTATTCATCTATTATAAGATACATCAGTCGCTTCTAGGAATAAATAAATGCATGAATGATTGTGCTTATTGAGGAACTAACCCAAGATGCACACGAGTAACAGTATTAAGATCCAAGATAAAGATAATAATGATGACTTGTAGGAATAATTAAACTAATGCCATTGGCATTACAAGGAGAAAAGGAATAACCATGAACATCAGGATTATCATTTAATTGATGAACAGTTTTAACCACCTCCGCTTCAGATACTTCCTCTGGAAGGTCGATATCAAAGGACTTGATTCCAAGTTCAAAACATGCCTTTCTCTTCATACTTACATAACTCTGAGAATCCTTCCTAGTGCCTACAATGACCACTGCCAAACCAGGGACCTGAAAAGTTAAGAGTGATTGCATATCAAGACCACTGGTATGTTACTTAAATACCAGATGAACACAAGTTTCAAGAACACAAATAGGCACTATGCTACCAGAAATCAAGCTTTTATTGGTCTTATTGATCACCATCTCTACTCACATGAATAAAAACTATGCTTTCACAAAACATAACATGATTCAAACTCCATTTGTGCAGGGAAGTTGCCACCACTGAACCTATTTAAAGTTTACAACAACGGTTCTCAATACAAAGGAAGCAAAAATCATTTTTGAATTGAGGGGAATGAAAGAAAACCACAAACTAAATTAAGCAACAGTTCAGCATAGATTCGCCACAAAAATGTAGATAATAACATTAGCTTAAGCTACATTCCTCCAAGACTGTCTCCACATGCATTCTTAAACGTGGCCAAAGCCGCCAAACACGGCTTAGTATGCTGCATCCTAATGTTCTGCTTCAAAGATTAGGAAGCCAATTCGTCGCCCCTTCTTGAATTAAACCAGCAGACAGGATACATTCTTGTTAGAAAAATTTCCATGTCCATGGTATAAATCATTGACTTGAGGCCAAGCAATGGAAGTAATTTCGCCAAAAATTTCAACAAAAAAAGAAGTAAGCAGTGAAAAAAAATCCAGTCCAAAACCCAAATCGATTAATTTCGGTAGAGAAGCATACTAAAAGAGCAGTAGGTATTCCCACTGCAACCTCCATCTGAACAAAATAATCCAGCACATTGAACACCCCCCCACCCCCCACCCCCCCCACAAAAACAAAAAAAAGAAAAAAAAAGGACTAAGAATCGAGCTGTAGATCGAAAAAAGGCTAACCTGGAATCAAATCTAAATCCAAAATACTTTTCTTTTTTTTTTTTTTGGGAGTGAAAATCGTACGATCCAAAATGACCAAACAAGATTAACACAATGAAACCCATAAGCCATGGAAATAGCCAAACTGCCACTTCGCTGCAATAAAAGCCAAAACCCGTTTGCTGCATGGAACCATACAGAATAAGAACATCTACGGATCAAATAGCAGAATGTAACATATGCCAGCCAGATGACGAGAGTGGGAATTGGATTACTTTGTTATATTTCTGAGAGAGACATCGAACTTCCGCAGCAATTTCGTTTCTGATAGTTTGAGCGATTGCCTTGCCGTCGATGATCGTAGCGTGCTTCTGCTCTTCCGACGCCATTGGAGTGAATCGAGAACCGGAAGCGAGACCGAGAGACCGAGACAATGAATATATGCACCGTATCTTGCTGCGCGCTTATGTGTGAAGGAAAAATGTTATGAGATTCCACCGGGAAGATCGCGAGCTACCTTTTCCATACACACGCATGAAGAAATTGTTTGATTAATATATTGTATAAATTATATAAAAATAAAAGGAATGTTAAAAAAGAATTTCGCTTGGCCCACATTTTATAATTATATAAAATTCATTTTAATTACTATATGTAGCATAATCTATACATTACTAAAAATGTTTCATGTTATAAAATTATGGGTAATTTACATATATACTCACATAGTTTAACTGAAATTACAAATATACACACATATTATCCTACATAATTTCACCCAAATTATATATAACCATCATCATGTAAACAATTGTCGTCAAATAAAACGCCAATAAATTATTTAATTTTCAAAAACACCCTCGCATGGTTTGATGGCATCATCTGGGAGTAGTAAACCGATATAGCATGTCTTCTTCAGACACATTACATTAGCCTTCCACCTTATCTCCTCTCACCCCCTCATGCACCCTTCCAAACCCATCCCCAACCCTCTTCCTAATCGCGATGCAACGGCCCCCGCCACACCCTTCTCCCACGCTCGACTCTCGTCACATAGCTCCACCCTTCTCTCGTTTTGCCGCACCTATTTCCAGCAGCCACCAATTGCAACAGATCGCCTAAAATTTCAACCATAAAAATTGCGATTTTCAGCTATCTTCTTTAATCCCAGCGTCAAGTCTATGCAAACCAGAATTGCAGCTGAATTCCACTGACCGCAACCAGAAAAAAATCAAGACAGCTATTCGATCAAAAATCCACAACAATTTCTTGCAGCAGAAAATCAAAACTCCTTCCAGAAATTCAACCATCCAAGCAGGAGCTCCAAATTGCAACAGCAATTTCCAGCAGACCCATTTCAAGCTACAAGTCTACAATTTATTACAGCAAGCAGCTGCCGTTTTAACCCGCCGCCCACCGTCCTCTTAAATCTGTAGCCATTAAAATGTGCTGAGCAGCCACAGCTAATCCACACCGAGCACAAACCATTCAAGCATGACTCTTCCTCATCACCAAATAGCATCTTGCAGCCAAGGTAATCAGCAACTCCGACAATTACAGCAGTAACCCCAATCGGCATTGGCAATTTCATCAAATCCTAGTAGCCAGCAAATACCCATCACCCTCCAATATATTGACACCCAACAACAACACTCAAATACCGAACCCATCTGGCCGTCAGTTGCAACAACTTTTGTAATTTTAACCCATTTTTGTCCTGCACAAACTAGTCAGCGGTCGCCTTACCAACCATCATTAATCCCACAGCCTAACATTCACCACATAAATAGTAGCAGCTTCTCTATTTTATGTAACGAATGACCAGCCCTAAACAGACAGCAAGCCATTGTCTTCGGTAATTTTTTTTAAAGCAACAACCTGGTACCATGATTTTGAGATTACAACAACCGAGCATTCAATTCAACAGCTATTAAAAATCTGGTAGTCTCCTTGCATCTTCCTCTAGCTGCATCCATTCAAAATCACTCACAACACATACTAGTTAAGAGTAGCGGCTACGAAATAGAAGATTTTGAGATGCCTCTATTAGCTATCTAATTTAAGCTCCAACACCAGTATTTGAAAACAAAATGGCAGCAACACCTTTCTCTCAAACCCAACCATTTGGCACTTACAAGGTGCAAAAAAGGAAATGGTGAAAAGCATCAGAAACAGCGTAGACATGGAAGGCAACGAGTCGAGCATACTCGTCCACGTACGCATCAATGTCAATGAAAGGGCCTAAGGTGAGGAAGATGCGGGTGAGGAATCTAAAAATGAGGTATTGAAGAAGGGATGACAGATATCAATTAGCCATGGTGCATCAATTTAGGAGCTAACAACCATTAGCACGGAAGTCATAGAGTTGTTGCGTCTCTGCTAGTTACGAAGACCTGGAAGGCTGCGAGACCGAGCAGAATTTTGTTCTGCATTTTCATAGAACTTACGTGTGAGTAGAAGGGTATTTTCGGAAATTAAATAATTCACTAACATTACCTTTGACGGCAACCATTAATGTAGGAATTATATATAATTTGGATAAAACTATGTAAGGGTAAAATGCAATTTGTGAAATTTTATGGGCATGTTTGCAATTTTGGTCAAACTACATAAGTATATATGTAAATAACCCTAAAATTTTATATAATTGTTATTTTAGAGTAGATAAGCAATATTAACAATAAGCTATTTTTAATGAATTAATAGTCATTTTAAAATAATTGGTTATTTAAAATGGATGATCTATTTTCATGACAAAATTGTATTAATAATAAGCTATTTTTAATGAACTGAGAGTCATTTTAAATAATTGATTATTTAAAATGGACGATCTATTTTCATGACAAAATTGTATGAAATTTTTTTACATTTTAGTCCCTCTAATTATGTGTATTTACCTTCTAGTCCATGAGTTTTGCATATTTGCTATTCACATCATGTAACTTTGTTATATTTGCTTTTATACCATATCACTAAAACACCTAATTAACGGCTATTATTTGTAAGAAAAAATCTAAGCACTTAAACTTGCTGACAATGTCATTTTTGTTGTGCAAGTTACGAGACAACTCTTTTAAGGGTAATGTTGTCATTAAAAATTTTGTACGATAATTATTAACAAATTTTTTGTTCGTTTGCTGATGTGCATAAATTTCAAAGTTTAAAATATAAATGAGACAAACTTAAAAAGTTTTAAAAGCAAATACGCAAGACTCATGTGCTGGAAAGTAAATATCCATAATTAGACTAAAATGCAAAAAAATTGCTTTTACCTAATGGTACATTATTATGAAAATGTGCTTATATTTGTGGTTCGAGTATATTTATTTTTAATTAAATTATATAATTCCAAATTAAATAAAAATTTAAATACAATAAATGACATAGATTCTAGAATCCACTTGAATCGATTATTTGTGTAAATATGAGGTCTTTATAAAGAAATATGAACCAGTGCATTTATAGCATGGTAAGTTACAGTGTATTTTACTCAAAACAAGTATTATATGTATTTCAATATATTAATATTTTATAAAATCATTTATACATGTATAAGTTATATCTTAATTAATTTATATGTTGAAAAAATAATTTTAAATTTGATATTTATAACAAATTATTTTATTATAATGGTTTTATACCATTTCAAATGGTGCTCATACATACATCTAATTTAGATAAAAATTGGTATGCTAATAAAAAAAATAATTCTAAATATAATTAGTAGAGTAGATGCACATTTTATGATTATGTGAAATCTATTTTGAGTGGAATGCATTATAATATATGGTACATGTAAATGCACAAGAGAACTTCTCTTTTATAAGTATGCATTACTCTTAACTTATCTATTTTTGTGGTGGTACTTGTAAAAAAGCACTTAAATTATCTTATGGGTGTATTTGTTGTATGTGAAAATTTTTGTATTAAATTTTTTTAATTTAAAATTTTTCAAATTTTTCATTCTCCATAATTACCTTATTTTTAATTATTTTTAACATGCTACTATATAATTATTTTGTTTTTTAATCATTTCTACACAACTAGTTGTATAACTAATCTATTTATTTTAATTTTATTTTCTTCATTCATTATTATTACTTCTATAATGTCATATCATTTTTTCTATTTTAAAATTTTTTATGCCAATAATTTTTTAAAAAAGTTTTATGACTTACTAAGCATATGCTATGTAAATTTTATAGAAAGACCTTCATGGTCTTTCATTCCATGCTAATATTTTGAGAACTCAACCGGTGAACCTGAAATGAATGAATAGAGTGATATTAGCAACCTGATTAGCAACCCGGTCTGAACGGGTGATATTAGCATTATATATTTATGATTGAGAGATATTAACATTATATAATTATGATGTCATAAATAGTTAATTAATTATATATTAATAAATTTATATATTTGAACCTCCTAAAGCTAATTGTTAAATTTGAAATGAATAGAACATACTTTAATACCAGAACATGCGGCAAAAATGAATAGAATTTCAAAACGGATTTGATACTTTTAAAATAAAAAAAAAAAAAAAAAAAAAAACTGCGTCTCACATATGCTGCTGTCGGCGAGCACGAGGAAGATACGCGAGAAGATGGCGTGCAAGTGCAACGGCAATGACTGCAGCCTCAGCTCCCGGCGACCGTGGCCTTCAGCTGGACACGAGGTGACCGTGGGAACGCACGTGGGCTTGGGAGGCAATCTTGTTCTGTGTCTCTGCTGCTTAACGTGCGTGTGTTCGGTTGAAAATAAAATTTTTGATGAAAAGTTTTGGATGTAGAAGTTGTCAAATTGATAAAAAAAATGATGTGATATAATAGGGGTAATAATAAGGAGCAAAGAGAATAAAGTTAAAATAGATAGATTAGTTGTATGAGTATTTGTGTAAAAATGATTGAAAAGTAAGTAGTTTTTATAGAAAAATGTGAAAAAAATAATTAAAAATAAAGTAGTTATGGAGAGTAAAAAATTTTAGATTGAAAAGTTTTGGTTTACATGTTTTGATCCCAAACAAACACACCCTTAGGCGCTGAAATTTTCTTCTCTGCTTTGATGAGCACATATAGCATCTTAGAATCGATGGATGGCCCAAATCCGTTTAATCACACGGATCTGGTTCATCGTTGTTCGTTGCTCATGTTTCAAATTAAAAATGGCCCCCAAAATGTTCTTTTGGCTTCTTTATGACAAAATGATTCTACTTTCAAATGGAATTTTTTTTCATTTTAAACTTTTTAATTTTGCCTGTATGCATTTTAAACTCCAAAGTTTGGCCGTTTGCATTTTAAACTCTGAAAACCTTGGTTTATTTGCATTTTAAACACTGCCCCATAACAGCGTTAAAAACCACCATTAATCCATGAAAAATGACAAAAATACCCTCTAATATTTAAAAAAGAAATATTTTTTACATTTTAAATTCTACTATTAGACTTTTTTATTTTATTATGAGAGGTTTTAATAACATCTTTACCTTTAATACAAATTTAATTTTTTTTAAAAATGTAATTTTTAACGTCGTTATGAGTTAGGGTTTAAAATGCAAACGAATCAAAATTTCAGGGTTTAAAATACAAACAATTAAACTTTAGGATTTAAAATGCTAACAGGCGAAATTAAAAAGTTTAAAATGTAAAATACCCTCAAATTGGAGACCAATAAGAGTTGCAGCGTGCAAGTTCAAGAAACCGTTTGGTCGGGAATGAAAAACACCTCGAAAATTGGGCCATGGAGATACAATTTTTTTTTGTTTACTTTCTAATTGTTTTGATTTGATATTAACTTCAACTAAAATAGTGGTAAGAGTTCGCATTTTACGTTTTAAGTTTTTTTTTTTTTTTTTTTGCATCTTGTGCCTCTAAGTATGCTTATTGTATTTCATGCAACAAAAGTTTTTTTTTTTTTTTTGCTTTTTAACCTTGCTATTGATTTCTCATTAACAGTAATTAACGTCAGTCTTTTTTGCAAACTTGTAAGGTTTATCTTGTGTGCGTGTGTAATACATATATACTAATATGCATATGAAAATTTCAGGTCTAATTTGCAATGAGAAAACCTAAATAGTTTAAAATGCAAAAATGTAATCTAATACAATAACAATAATAACTGTCCTAAAATACCAAATAATATTCATATTTTTCACATTAAAAAATAAATTTAGTGTCTTTCAACTTTTGTAAATTCTCGTGACAAATAATATTAACAATGAGAAATTGGAAATGTGGAGAATTACGGATGCAATTGACACAAAGGAATGAAAACCAAAGTCAGACGTTTTTTCTAAACTCTGATGGTTACACAAATATTCAGTGTCGACTGTCCAAACCAGGAGAGCCTAATGCAAGGTAGCACTTCGAAAAGAGCTTGGCCTACCTATTTTAAGTGACATTCCTTTACTTGATTTTATTTGGGAAATTGTACCATCAAAAGCTAGCTGACTTCATTAATGAGCTCTCCCTTGGTTATCAAATCAAGATGAGCAGCTAACTTCATTAATGTTGGGAACTCCATGGCGAGATCTTTAAGCAAATGGTTAGGCTATTTGAGGGCTAGCACTGTTGGTGGTGGCAGACTTTCAGTCATTTTGGGATAGAATACGCGAATTTCCACGTAATAAGGTGAAGGGATGGGTTGGTTCTAAAGATGTGAAAGCTGCACATAAGATCATTGCAGGTGCTAAACTGCCAATGTTCTACTAATGGTTATCAAGTCTCATAGAACTTTGAGACGACCGCGATCTAAGGTTGGACTATGGGTTGATGTGAGAAATATAATATTTTGAGATTTATGTAACTAATATTAAATGATTGGAATAAAGTTGAAATAAATATAACTGCTGGAAGACAATTGTAAGGAAAAATGATTTTGATGTAAGGGTAAAATTAGAAAAATAGAATTATTAAATAAATAAATATTTTTTGGGAAAATGAGCAAGATGGACGTTTCCACACTATCTCACTTTCATCATTTACAGAATGTCCCCCAAAGGAACTCTATGCAATGAGTAACGGGGCAATTCAAGTGGTTTCTGTCGTTGGTGGATTGATGAGAAGAGACACAATCTACTTCAACAAGTTCGACCCATATGACAAGCGTGAGTATAGACGGGCATTTAATAGGGCAGAGACACACAAACTCACAAATACTCTTAAGAATTGTTTGTACCTATTAAAAGATTTCAAGGAAAGCTATGAAGGTCTCGAGAGATACGGTATGATGTAAGACTTGAGCTCCGATAACAATGTCCAACACTGTGAAGAAGTCCTTATAACTACCAAGGGCACGTTTTGGGGCATTTGGCAATTGTGGAATGAGATTTCATGACATGGTAAACAAGTTTTTCAAAAACTAATTTTACAATTAAAGCATATTATTTTTCCAACTTTGCCTCTATATTTTAATCATTTTCGTTTCAACTACCATATTTATTCCAACGTTATTTATGTTGTTTCATATTAATCACATAATTTTCAAAATATTTTCTTTCCCACTTCTATCATACACCATAATTTTTTTCATTTCACAATCTCAAACGTGCCCCAAGTGTCAATAGTTAACACCTATTGGAAGGACTGTTTTGTGACTTAGGGTTGACTGGAAGTAGGAAATGCCTTCAAATTGTACTTGCGTCATATATATATACACACACATTGCGTTAGCACCTTTTTGACTATTGTAACTATACTTTTTTGCTAGTGTAAATGGAAAGACAATGGTGGTGCCTATTGATTTGAAATTTCGAATGGAACAGAATGATAGAGTTCTCTCACTTAAAATTGCTCCTTACACAATACAAAAGACTAAATCGTTATGCTTCAATATTGTATTGTAACAGTTGCACCTCACCCATGAGTTGATCTCTCCTCAAGACTGGGAAGATTTTAGTTCACTGACTAGGTGCACCTACTTGACTAGATATGCTCACGTATGTGAATTGAGCTAATACCAGTTGAGAAGCAATAGCACTAGGCCCTAACCGGGTTATGTTAGGTGAACCCCAACCTAACTTCACTTTAACTTCAATCCTAAACCATTTTTAGTTCATTTTCTAAAACCTTATCTTAATTCATTTATTATATTTGGATTAGTTGACAACCCTATTATCAATAACTATTTTGTGTTGCAAATACATTGAAATAGGTTGAGTCATATGCTGACATAAACTAATTAAGCTATTAAGGGTATGTTTGTTTATCACAAAAACTTTTCAAATCAGAATTTTTTAGTCTAAAACTTTTCAATTTTCACAATTATCATTTTTTATCATTTTTCATATCTTTCTATACAATTATCCTATATTTTAATATTTTACATATATAACTATATAACTAATTTACTTATTTTAACTTTATTGTCTTTACTAGTTATCATTACTCGTGTTGTATCATATCTTTTTTTTCAAATTCAAAATCTCTTATACTAAAACTTTTCGAAGGCATTTGTTTACACAAAAAACTTTTCGCTCACCACAACTATTTTATTTTTAATTATTTATTCACTTTTTCTTATACAATTTCTTACTTTTCAATCATTTTCACACAATTACTCATGCATATAGCCTATCTATTTTAACTTTATTATTTTTAGTTCTTATCATTAACCATATCATATCACATCGTTTTCTCAAATACATCTTAAAATTAAATAAGCACACAAGCAATATTTTATAGTTACAATCTCAAGTTAATTGCTATCATCTCTCAATCTCATAACATTATGATAATGAAATAATGAAAATGGAATATATTGACTTAAAACAAAACATTATAATTTTATATTGTATAGTACAACATTATATGGATACATCTTATTTAAAGGTAGTTAAATGGATGGTCGATGGATAGGCTGTGAAGTGCTGACATATTGTATAATCAACCTTCAACCCGCTACAAACCCATCCAGCCATCAATCCATAATGAACTATTATTTGATTCTATTTAAGAACCTAATCAATAACCAATTTTAAGTTTTCCTTAAACCTAACCAAGGTTGGTTTATTAACACGTAAAAACCATGTATAAATTCTCTCAATAAACGCATATGCATGCTCTCAGCTATCCCAATTTTAGTTCCAGTAGAGGCTAGTTTGGGCATAGAAGCGACACATTCCCATTTTTGTTATAATTAACAAATGGTTAATAAGTTGGAGGAATGTTTAAATGCACCAAGTGCAAAACCCCATTTTTAATATATTTTTTTGAAATTATTTTATAAGATTGTTGATTTAGTTGTGTTTAATATATAAGCCAAATTTTACAATTTTTTGATATATGTATATATTTTTAAAAAATTTCAAAAATAATGGTACTTTAGCCATTTTAAGTAATTGAAGTACCCTTATTTTTAAAAAATAAAAAATATATTTATATATCTCTAAAAATAATAAAACTTAATATGTAAGTTAAATACATACAAGTTGACAATCTTATAAAAAATTTCAATAAAATATATTAGAAAATAAATTAAACACCCAAATGCATTGAAACATTCCTCTATAAGTTGGCTACACAAACTAAACTAAAATCTGGAGCCATCGTAGAAGTCGATGATACGAATAACTTATAAAATGTCATCATTCAATCCAAATATAAATTCAAGTGTTCATATGAGCTCCGGATCAGGTCTTATGTTGTATAAAAAAATCAGAAAATTGAAGTCACACCTACCAAACTTGTGACCATGATATGTATAAGACAAATCTTCTTTTAGTTTATTTACAGTTTGATATAATTGGAAAAGTCATATATGTCATGCGAGTGATGAAATGTATATAGGAATTTGTATTGTAGATTATGATGCATGTGAAGTGTAACATACTGGATCCAAAAAAGTGATCTTGATCATGTATTTAATGTAATTTTCCAAGATTATCACACATTTATAACAAAATTAATTATTATAATTTCATAAACAAAAAATAAAAAATTTTACTTTCATTATTCATGTTCCCATTATTACATCCAACAAAAAAAAATGTGTCAACTATTTGCAATACATGCCTTTAAATAACTTTGAATAAAATAAAATAATTGTTTTTGAAAAATCTTTAACCAAGTCAATATCTAGTATCTCACTTGATTTAGTACACCAGTAAAAATAATGGGTTAGTTCCAACATGACTAACAACTAGAAAATTATTTGAAAATAGATAACGACTCAATTAAAACTTCATTAAATGATAAAAATAATTATTTAATTTTAGATTTTAAAAATTTGGCCTCAAATGCAAAATCAAATCCTTCAATTGAGTCTAAAAGCATAAAAAATATAGAAATAAATTATTTGATCATTTAAATTGAAGTTCGAATGACCAAATTATGACTAAATTAAACGGACGGTCCATATTAAGTCACATCATCAATGTTTTTCCTACAGATGGACACCTTGGGCTTTTCTTACTTAGCCTATACCACTGTGATGACTGCGCATCAATTTTTATCATACAAAATATTTGAAGGTTAGGAGCATTAAAGTTATGAAAGTCATCAAATATCAAATGCAACAAAAAATCTTGGTTGCATAAAACACAAAAGCATAGCTCCGGCGAAAATTTCTGTACTTCTGACGTATCTCGGAATTTCGGTACTTCAGAATATCAACCTTAGAAATTCTGCATATCTGACAGACTTGAATTTTAGTTGCATATTTTCCTTCGAACTATTTTCACAACTTATGTTATACGTAGACATTGTCATGCATGCTGAAATTAATATTTATATTAACCCATACTATTAATCTCAATATCTATGTACATTTATTGCTTATTAGTAAAATGTATAATAAAATACAACGATTTCAATACATATAATTGTAGGCATAAAGTTCAGACATATTTTTCTGTATAATTTTACATTCTAAAAACTTAGGAGTATAACATTTAAATATGTCAAGCATAACCTAAAAATTATAATATGTAATATATATACTTTATACATAACAATTGTATAAAAATAATTATAATATTAAACTAAAATTAATTTTCAATAAAATCTCACTTGCCTACGAATTTCTCCTACGACGTATCTTTGGAGCTTTCTCTTCGTTTCCACAACTTGCCTTTCCTATGCCTTTCCTACAGATACATAAATCCATTAATCTCCAACCTAATTTATAGCTTATGAGAAATAGAAAAAGAGAAAAATCTTATCACTTGAATTTAATTTTAAATTCAATTCCAATCCTCATCTTATCTAGTAGGATATTTATTTTATCTTATTCTATGGGGCCCACATGCGTTAGGAGGTAAAAGTGCAAAATTTAGTTATTTTTCTAAGGAACCCCTTACTTGAACCTTAGATTTTTAAAATCACTAGATCACCTGTATGCCAACCAAGTTAGTTCATTCTGAAGGTCATACAATATGGTAAGAAAGTGAGCGGATTTGGTAAGTTTATCCAGCATTACCCATACAATATTACAACGAACTTGTATCCTAAGGAGAGCAATCACAAAGTCCATGATAATGTGCTCCCGTTTTCACTCTGGTATTTCTAAAAGTTGCAACAATCTAGCTTGTCTTTTTCGTTCTGTTTTGACTTACTGAGATACTAAGCACTATGATACACATTTGGCAGACACAACACACAACGTTTTTCATTAAAAATTTATCGTAGATCTTTGTGCATCTTAGTACCATCAAGATGCACGAAAAATTTAGATCAATGGATTTTCTTTAAAATTTCTTGTTGCAACATGTCATCTCTAGGCACAACTAACCTTCCCTGGAAAAGTATTGCACTATCAGAACCGCAACCAAAATCGGAGGGTTCTCCATTTTTCAACTTCTTTAAAGTATGAAGAATAAGTTTGTCTTGTTTCTGAGTTTGCTTTCTTTTATTAATTAGAGTTGATTGAATTTGCAAAACATTTATTCTTTGAATTTCTCTTGAATTACTATTTTTAATTGTAAAGATTGAATTTCTCGTATCAGAGACAATTGTTGAGTAATCCAAACTGCAACACAAAATTTACGACTTAAAGCATCAGCTACCACATTTGTTTTATCGGTGTGATATTAAATACTAATGTTGTAGTTCTTTGGTAACTCCAACCATCTTCTTTGCCGAAGGTTCAACTCTTTTTTAAAAAAAATGTACTTCAGGCTCTTATGGTCTGTAAAAAATTTTGTTTTCTCACCATACAAATAGTGCAGCCGTATTTTTAAAGCAAACACTACTGCAGCTAACTCAAAGTCATAGGTAGGATAATTTTGTTCATAGCGTCTTAACTGTCTAGACGCATAGGCAATTACCCTACCTTACTGCATGAGTACACGGTTTAGACCTTTTCTAGATATATCACTGTACACAACATATCTTTCACCAGTAATCGGCAGGCTAAAATCGGTGCTAAAGTTAAACGACTCTTCAATTCTTGAAAACTTCTATCACAATCATCTGACCATATAAACTTAGCATTCTTATGGGTTAACCTGGTAAGTGTACTACTATATTTGAGAAATTTTTCACAAATTTCGATAATACCTTGTCATACTTAGGAAACTTCTAACCTCAGTTACTATGGTCAGTTTACCTCAATTGGTTATAGCTTCTATTTTTTGGGGTCTACTAACACTCTATCCCCGTTAACCACATGACCTAAGAAGGTTACACTATCCATTTAAAACTCATATTTCTTTTGTTTAATATACAACTTATGTTTTCTTAGGATATGTAGTACTTTTCTTAGATGACCAACATATTCTGCCTTTTCTTTGGAATACACTAGAATATCATCAATAAATACCATACTATACTTATTTAAGAATTATCGAAATACCCTATTCATTAAGTCTATGAACGTAATCGGGACATTTGTTACTCCAAATGACATTACTAAAAACTCATAATGACTATACTAAGTTCTAAAAATTATCTTAGGTATATCTTCATCGTGAACTTTTAACTAATGATATTTTAACCTCAGATCTATTTTAGAGAAAATAAATACACCTTGTAGTTGATCAAAGAGATTATTAACTCAGAAAAATGGGTATTTGTTCTTGATTGTCACATTATTCAACTCTTTGTAATTGATGCACAGTCTCGTACTGCTATCTTTTTTCTTTACAAAAACACAAGTGCTCCCCAAGGTGACTTGCTTCATATAAACCCTAAATCAAGAAGATCTTGCTATTGCATTTTCAATTCCTTCAATTCTGCAGGAGTCATTCGATAAGAAGCTTTTGAAACGGAGTAGTACCGAACATCAATTCTATAATGAAATCAATTTCTCTTTCTGAGGGTACTCCCGACAACTATTTAGAAACACATTCGAAAATTTATGAATAATTGGAATGTCATCTAACTTGACCTCCTTTTCCTTTATTGCTAGAACTAAAATAAGACATTCTTGTTAACCCTTTCCAAAAAGTTTTTTAATATATGAAGTTGTTATGAGATGAGGTACTATCAATTGACTTCCCTTAAAATCAACATTTTGCTCGTCAGATCCTTGCAAGCTGACATGATGCTCACGGGGGTAAATTCTATATACCCACCTAGCTAACTAACTCATTCTCAAAATGACATCTAGATCTTTCATAGGCACAATTAAAAGACCCACTGGGATAGTTAAACTTTCAATTTCTAAGGTACAAGCTACACAAGCATGTCTTAGTAATAAATTACCCCCAAAAGGTGATGTTACCTAGACATCCAAAGTTAACTTAGCGACTTTCAAACTATGCTTTAACACAAATTCTTTAGATACAAAGGAGTTATCTACACCCGTATCAAATAATACTCGTGCAAAAATACCATAGAGACGAATAATACCTGCCACTATCTCTGTTCGTGCTTGGGCCTACTCGGGCATTAGGGTACGGACTTGTGCTTGAGCTGGTGCAAATGATTGTTATCCACCACCTTGGTACTGTTGTCTTGCTAGTTTGTTAACTGGACGATTTTGCCTATGTTATTGCAGTTGTCCAATATTTCTAGCTATTGGACAATTCTCAATAATGTGACCAGGTTGTTTATAGTTGTAGCATACGAAACCTATAACACAGTTTGATGACCGATGACCAGTCTTCCCGCACTTGAAGCATTTGCTAAGTTCAGTATGAAACTTCTTGCATTTATTGCACTTGAGAACTCTTTTCTTCTTTTAAAATTCTTCATTCTTTGTACATTTCTCAACTTTAGTTTGCCCCGAAAAAGATTATCCGATCTGCTTTTTTTTCTGAATGATCCTCCATTAGTGATCTTTTCCTTCATTAGTGAGCCATCACATTTTCTTTTTTATTGTTGAAGACACTTTGTTGTGTCTTCCACCATTGACAGACATCTTCACTGAGTTTGAACGGAGCAAATAAAATTTTCATCGGTCCTCACAACTTAGAAAGTCAATAATCTTTTTTATTGTCTCGATCCAATGCTTGGCGATTAAGCAATCACCACAGGCGAAGGATATGTTTTTTGACAATGGAATGCACTAGCATCTCGCCAATCTATTTCTTGTTGTCCGGGACAACCCGTTGTTACAACACTCAGACTTTTTACGATCGTTTCCTGAGCTTTATTACTAGCTTCTCTATTTTCCTATTGCGAGACCTCCTTTTCTTCCTACCTACCAAACTCCGACTTCCCTTTTAGAACTCAAGCATCTAGGTTCGAATTTGACCATTCTCTCTTACTCTCATGTATACTAGCAGTCAACTACTGTTCATCATGCCTATGGTGACGATGCTCTTGGTTTCTTAGCATTGCTAATGTTTGCCGCTGAACAATCTATTCTAGTTGTGCCTACATTCGTTTGTACTGACGAAATGCCTCTGCTTGAAACATTGCAAGGTCTGTTCTTACTCGTTTAGACGCTACTTAAGCATGATAGTTCTAGTCGGGGATTCAACTACAACTTTATCCTTCCTTCTACTAGGCCTCAATAGGTCATAAAAGGATAAACATTGTATGGTATGTTTATTTAATTAAACGGATTAGCAGATTAACATGGTGTAAATCATTTAGCTAAAACACCCAACTCTAACCAGCTACTAGAAAGGGTCAAACAAGAAGGTCATTAGGTCAGCCTAATTTGGCTACACCTCCACATGCAGTTTATTTTGTTACTTTTTGAATAGTGAAAATTTGGGCATAATATCTGCTCTCATGGGTGCCGTATTTTTTAAAACTCTACAATGACCGTGGGACATTGAGTATGTTGAATTTTTGCGAAATTTTGAAATGGGTTGGGGGAGTTAAAAAGGGAATGTTTTAAGAATTATATAATTAATATAAAGTGATGTGGGTAAAATAAATAATTTAGTTGAATGAAAAATGATTGAATTTTAAGGAAAAAGTTGGAAAAAATAAAGTTGTTGAATTGTTAAATTATTAGTTGAAAAATGGGCTGCTAAATCTCCACTCCTTCCCACTCCATTCCCTCCTTCCCCATACATATGCCTCCCATATTTAATTTATTCTTTTAATTGCAAGATGTAATTTTTATCCAATCCGATTCATCAGTGTTTATTTTTCAGTTGTTGTCTTCAAATCTGCTTATGTTAATCTTTTTTACTCATCAATGCTTTGATTTCTTTTTTTGACTAGTATTGTACATGGTACATTGTGACATCTTTATATTACATATCAAGCCCATTCACTCTAAAGACAACATGTTACATCTATCTCAAGGAAGACTAGAAGCTCCTATATGTAAATATGGAAGTAAAGCTCCACCAATAATTAGCATGCGACAGGTGCCCCGACATGTTTGAAACATGGACTAACCAGAAACAAGGAAATGTCCACAACCACTCGCGCTATGCACGTCGTGGCAATGCTTTGATTTCTTAAGTGTTTGTATCGTGGTTGTCAAGGATTGCATTAAAGTATTTAATTGTGTTTGTTTTAATGTAAACTTTTTAACCAAATTTTTTCGATCTAAAACTTTTTTCCCTTTATAATTATCTTCTTTATAATTATATTTTTGTATTCTTATATAAATTATCTTATTTTTCAATTATTTATACACAACTACCTATATAATTAACTTATTTATTTTAACATTACTCTTTTTATTCTTCATTATTATCTTTATTATATTAATTTTTTTCTTCTAAATTCAAAAACTTTTGCATAAAAAATTATTCATTTAATATATCATGCTAAATGTGATTCCAACCCACATCTCCATGACACAGCTAGCGTCATTATCACCTGAGCAGCAACCAAAGTGGCCATTAAAGTCTTATTTTACAATTGGGATGAGGTTGCGTTTTGTAATCGAAATACTAGATTGGAAAGTGATAAAATTTTTGATGAAAAAATTTTGATATAAAAGTTGTTGAAATATGAGAAAATGATGTAAGAAGATATGAATAATTATGAGGAGTAAAAATAATAAAATTAAAATAGATAGATTACTTAGAATTCAAAAAAAATAGGTTACATGTATGAGAAGTCATATACAAATGATTGAAAATAAGATAATTGTATGTAAAAAATGAAGAATTAGTTAAGAAATATGATAATTATAGAAAGTGAAAGATTTTATATTGAAAAATTTCAGAGTGTGTTTGGTTGGGGATAAAACTTTTTGATAAAAAGTTGGGCGTATAAGTTTTTTAAATTGATAGAAAATGATGTGATATAATAGAGATAATGATGAAGTGTAAAAAAATAATATTAAAATAGATATGTTAGTTGTATGGGTAGTTATGTTGAAATGATTGAAAAATATGATAGTTTGTGTAGAGAAAAGTGATGAAATAATTAAAAAATAGGTAGTTATGGATATTGAAAAATTTTAGTTAAAAACTTTTATGTCCAATCAAACATATCTTTAGTTTGAAAGTTTTGAGTGTAAAAAAATATACCCTTTATCTTATTTTATTTATAAATCTTGATCTTAATCTATTAATTCATTTATAAAACTTCAGTTGTAATCTTTTCATAACTCATTTTTGTTAACGGGTTAAAAAAAAAAAAGTTGATTGATCAACCGACTGCTTGAAATCACAACCTGGGTACCCGAACTATCCGCTACCCGAGTGGTCTCCGAAACACTGAAACAGTAGAAAACATGTTGTGTGTGCGGTTTTTTAAAAGAACGAGCAGCTGCTCGATTAGGGCGAGCTGCCTCCATTCTAGCAACAGCGAGCTGTCCTCATTGCCCCCATTCACTGCAGCTCTGCAATCCGTGGAGAAAAAGGAAAAGCAAAGTGAGAAGAACACGGAGCAAGCAGGTACGTCTTTTTCTTCTTCTTATTCTTCGCTTGGGCGCTTTCTGCCAAACGCTCAGAAACAGCAGACAACATTTCTGTTTTCGTTTAAATAACCAGCAGCTGGTCGATTAGGGCAAGCTGTCGGCTTTCCAGCAACAGCGAGCTGCCCTCATTGCCCCCATTCACTGCAAGTCTGCAATCCGTGGAGGAAAAAAAGGAGAGGAAGAAGAAGGAGCAAGCAGGTATGTCTTCCTCTCTCTCTTCTTTCTTCTTCTTTTTCTGCACGCAGGGGCCTGCGGCATCGCCTCTCGTCTTCAGTTCTTCTTCTTGCTGGGCACACTGCGTCTTTCCACGCCACGACCCCTGGCCCCCTTTTGAGACTTCTTCTTTCTTTTTTTTTTAAAAAAAAAAAATCTTTTTAATAGATTTTGGTGCTGTTTTGCAGAGAATCCATGTTTCTTTTTTTTTTTTTAAATATTTTAGATTTTTGTGCTTACTTGGGAATGCACTGTTTTTAAATTTTTATTAGAATTTACTGCTTATTTGCAATTAGTATCCGTAAATTAACCGTTGTATTTGCCGACTGCACAACAAATGAAGTCTTACATTTGGTTATTGTTGCTGATGGCTAATGCTTTCCTTTAACATGCTAGTTACTGCTAATTGCTGAAGACTTATTAATAAACAGGCAAAATACTGCTGATTGCTAACCAGTGCTTGATTGTCTTTAGAAAATGCCTAGTCGATAATCTGAATATCTGACTGCTGCTGCTGCCATTTAGATTTTGTGGCTTTGCTGTCACATTTCATTTCATTAGTGCCGTACTGGCATTTAATCGTTACCTGCTGCTATCCAATTGCTGCTGCTACCATCCTGTAAAGTGCCAATGTGTCATGTAATCATTGCTTTTGGCCATTTAATTTTTTAACAGATAATTGTAATTTATTAGGATATATTTGCGTTTTGAATGGTTATCCTATTTTTTATTCGCTAGTCTTGGGAACTATTATTTTTCACAATTTATATGAGTTATGCTTTGTCAGGCCTGTGCCTTGAGCCTCTGACAGCTATGTTTAACGGGTCATTGATTTTCATGATGACAAAGCAGAATGCTTTGGCAACTGTCTCAGAAGGCATTTCAGAAGAAATACAAACTTCACCAATAATCTTTGCCATAAAAATTTACAGACCCATCAATCAAGCACGACAAGTATTCAAAAGCAACTCCAACAAGCAAAGTCATTAAGAAAAGAAATGTTTTCTTTTAGCGAAGCAAAGTTGATCAGGGTCCTACCTCCAAATCACTTAAAACATAGGCAAACCATTAGAAGCACCACGTCATGGGAGTTCCGTTCCACATATAGTAAGTAGGAATATTAGCAATACATCAGTCAATAGACTATTTTAGAAATTCAGAAAGTAAAAAAAATTGCACCTGTTTTCACCCCAGAGTAAGAAATGCTTCTTTTCATGCCCAAAGAATTAACTTAAGCTGTGTAAAAAAACATGATATATATATATATATATATCTCTTTCTGATAAACCTATATCAAGCTGAGTTGTTCCAAGCTCACTTGAGCTTGAGTTAGCCTGCTGTGAAATGCATTTAAACTTTACCCTGTGATCTAGCTTGTAATGCTCACAACATTTGTTTTAGATGCTTTTGCTGCATGCCATTATCAAGCTAGCATGTTCTCGTTCAGGACATGATTTTGCTTCATATTTGGGATGAATATTATTGTGGTCCATGCGCATGGATCAATTGGCTGTAGAAATGTAACACACTAGGCATTGTTTCTCGATGCATGATGAAAAGGATTTGGTTCAGGGGATTGAATTTGAAGATTCTATCCGATGGCACGGACGGACACAGATGCTGGGAAGGATGTTGTGGAAAATGGATGCTTCAAAGGATTAAGGCCTTCTGCTGATACTGGCATATCTCAACCTCCGCCTGTTTCCGTACCAAGAAGGAAGTTTGAAGGAAAAGATGCCCTTTCTTATGCTAACATTCTTCGTTCTAGAAACAAGTTTGTTGATGCTCTCTCTCTGTATGAGGGCATTTTGGAGAAGGACAATGGGAATGTTGAAGCTCACATAGGAAAGGGCATCTGCCTCCAAATGCAGGGTCTTAATCGGCAGGCCTTTGAAAGTTTCTCAGAGGCCATAAGGCTGGATCCGCAGAATGCATGTGCACTTACACACTGTGGCATTCTTTACAAAGATGAAGGCCACCTTTTGGAGGCTGCTGAGGTATGACATTAATTGATGTGTTATTTGATGTGTGATTTGCTTTTTTCCTACTTAGCTAGGTTGTAGCAATAGACATTTCTACTTATTTTTTGCTGTTATCGAAGTTCTTTTTAGTTTGATTCTTTAATTTGGTGCCGATTTAATTTCAAAATTTGTTTCTTTTTTATTGTGATCGCTGCAATTAAGTCAAATTGTTCAAGAAAGGCATGCTTGATGAATGTCTTTTGAGCAATTCATCTTTATGGTTTTTTTTTTTTTTTTGGGGTTGCACCTATCTTCCCATGAATTCACTGACTTGTCAACATCTAGAGTGGATATTAACAGTGCATATTTCGTTGTTTGCAGTCATATAATAAAGCTTTAAGGGCCGATCCATCATACAAACCAGCTGCTGAGTGCCTAGCAATTGTTTTGACAGATCTGGGCACAAGCTTGAAGCTTGCAGGCAATACTCAGGAGGGAATCCAAAAGTATTGCGAAGCTTTAAAAATAGACATCCACTATGCTGTAATCCATGATCTCCTGCATTTATATTCTGTTCATCTGCTGTCATGATTTTTTTTGTTTCACAGCTATCTTGTTGATTCCTGATGCGGATTTCTTATGCAGCCTGCATATTACAACCTTGGGGTAGTCTATTCTGAAATGATGCAATATGATTTGGCTCTTAGTTGCTATGAGAAAGCTGCATTACAGAGGCCTATGTATGCTGAAGCATATTGCAATATGGGTGTCATTTACAAAAACCGTGGTGACCTAGAATCTGCTATTGCTTGCTATGAGAGGTAGTCTGTTGTTTCATTTTTTTTTATTTTAGTACTCCAAATTTTGCATGGCTTTGTGTACAAAAAGAGGGGATGAATTAGTTGATATCTATTCCTAGTCACACATGTTCTACCGTGTCAGGTGTTTGCAGGTGTCTCCAAACTTTGAGATTGCGAAGAATAACATGGCAATAGCCTTGACAGACTTAGGAACAAAGGTTAGTTTTATTTAATTTTTTTTCTTCTGTGTGTTTTTTTTTTTAATCGATGGTTGTGTTTGGGAAGTGATAAAATTTTCAATGAAAAATTTTTTGCGTAAAAGTTTTTGAAATGGGAGAAAAAATGTGATGTGATAGGGGTAATGATGAGGAGTAAAGACAATAACGTTAAAATAGATAGGTTAGTTGTATGAGAAGTTGTGTAGAAATGATTGAAAAGTAGGATAGTTGTTTGAGAAGAAGTGAAAAAATAATTAAAAAGGAGTAGTTATGGTGAGTGAAAATTTTAGATTGAAAAGTTTTACTTTGAAATGTTTTTGGTGTAAACAAAAAGCTCCTATATCATTATGCAGTTCAATAATGCTATTTACCCTACACTTCTGTCCAAGCTTCCTGTTTTGTATTGTCATTTTGATGGAACTGGTCTTTACGCTTTCATCTACTCGATGATTTTTAATGTCTTTTTTCTAATTTGTCAAGCTGCAAAGCTCTCTAGATGATGGATGAGTGTGTTTTCCACATGTAGATTTGGCGCATCACTTTTCTAGTTTGCCCTAGTCATTTGTTATTGCAAGTTTTTGTGTTTGTCTGATGTGGTCTGTATTCTCTTTACAAATCTGTCATTACTGTGATAACTGCAATTCTGTTGCTCAGGTGCTTATTTTCCTCTTTTTTTGGGTGCTCGGTTGCTCAAGTTTTTTCCTCCTTTTTCAATGCCTTTTATCTTTTTTGTTTTGATGAAGCAATGCCTTTTATCTTAAGAATATATTTTTTTGACTTTTTATTTCAAATGTATTTATTATTACAGATCATTATCATAACTCTTTTAGAGTGCATAACTTTTAAAAAATTGCTGGCTGTTGATGCATGTTGGTAAGCACTGAAACAAGATTACGTTGGCTAACTATTGCACTTTTTTTTTTTTTTTTTAAAAAAAAGTGTGATCTTCTCTATGTAGATGCTATCATTTGCTGCCAAACAATGAATGCTTGTCTGTAAACAGCGACAGGTTTAGCTAAGTATCAGTTTTGCTTTTGGACAGAATGGAAGTTTCCTGATTATTTTTGGTTTGGACTGTCTTTAGGCACTTTCATTCTGTTGACTTGAACATTATTATCACATGATCTTTCATAATCTTTCTCCTTTGTGTTGCTTAGATTATCTGTAATGGACACTGACACACATTTTGCACCGTAATGCTGCGATCGTACCTAAATATTCTTGGTCCATGCTGAATGTTGAACTTATGTGAGCTTGTAGCAGTGTTTATACCGTTTTATCTTCTTCTTGGGAAATGTGCTTGGGCACATGGCGAACAATGTTGGCTAGTTGATGTTGACCCTGAATGGTTAGAAACTCAATAAGTAGACGTGCTCATGGTATACAACTGAATTAGCATATTAATTGATTGCTGTTCTGTTCAGAAATAGCTGCACAGGATCATAATCTTCTGACCACAGAAATAGTTGCACAGGATCATAATCTTCTGACCAAAAATCATGTATTTCTTGTAAAATACTCCTTTTCTTCTGTAGTGATTTTAGTTTCAACTATTCAAAGCTACACTTCTGAATAAAGAAATTACAAGGTACATGCATATATCAATTCATGTCATGGTAACTAATCTGGATGTAGGTTATGGGGACATGATCTGATGAGATTGTTGTTTGTTAAACATGCTTATGAAATCTTTAGAAGCCCTAATGTCATAGGAATCTTCTGCATTTGTTTATGAACATGCATGTTTACATGTTTAGTTGTGCATCCAGCAGTATCTGTGAGGGGAGCTTCTGAAATTTGGTTAAAGAAGATGTTCTTTTTCATTTGTTTAAAAAGTGCAAGTTTGGGATAAAAGAAAGTTATGTTGATTCTAATCAAAACAGCCTGGTGAATTGAGAATGTTATTGAAGATAAATGAGAACTAAAAAGCATTCTTTCAGAAGAAACAAAATGAGCATTATGTTCCATAAAAAAAAGGGCATTATGTTTGTCCTGATATCGTTTCCTTATTTCTGTACTAGTACAACCTCACCCTTTTGATTGTCTTTGGATGATTCTGTAATTGAATTTACTGATTTTTTGGTGCTAATTGCTCATTGATTACAATGACCTATTTTTGCTCTTTGTTTATTATTGTTTCATATGCAGCACATTGTTGCTTTTAGTGCTGAATCTACCTCAGATTGTCTTCATATGTATTTTACATTATATATATTTAGGTAAAGCTGGAGGGAGATATCAACCAAGGTGTGGAATATTATAAGAAGGCGTTGTATTATAACTGGCACTATGCTGATGCTATGTATAACCTCGGTGTTGCATATGGGGAAATGTTGAAGTTTGAGATGGTATGCAATAAACTTACTATTTTCATTTTACTTGTAGGAAGTGGATGTTACTTCCCAGCAAAGCTGGGAGTTCTCTTTCTATTAAGGGTCTTACATGAGGGGAAGTTTTGGCCCCTTTTTCTTCCTCTTGAGATTCATTTTCATTGCTAAGTCAACACTAATATGCCTGATGCTTAGTTCTTTCCTTAAATTTAAGTTCTTAAAGGAACAACTGACTGAACCCTGTTTAGCAAATGTCTTCTATCTATGAAGGCAATCGTGTTTTATGAACTGGCTTTACACTTTAATCCCCATTGTGCGGAGGCGTGCAATAACTTAGGAGTAATATACAAGGACAGAGACAATCTTGATAGAGCTGTGGAGTGTTACCAGGCAAGCTTTAATTTTTGTGGTGTCTTGTGATATTTTTCTTATGTAGGTCATTCTATGCTTGCAAGATAGAATCTTTGCTGTTGTCTCTTGGATGCATGGCATTGACATGTAGTGGTGTTTGTAGATGGCTTTATCTATCAAACCAAATTTTTCTCAGTCGCTAAACAATCTTGGTGTTGTCTACACAGTTCAGGTTCATCTTTTCTTGTACTTAACTGTTCTTTTTTTTATCCAAAGAAATCATTATTAGGATGTTAACTATTTACGTACGGCAAATACTTCAGGGGTATTGATGCCATTGAAGATTTCAGTGTGCCACCCCCATTTTGGGTCACTTTGATGATTAAATCAAAATCCAACGCATTCATTGAATTTAAAATTATTTTTAACTAGAGATCAAGTTTCATGCAAATCAAATGTGTGCATGGGCCCCATCTGATAAAGGGGTAAAATCAGCATAATAAAATTGTTTAGTTTATATATCTGTTTTAAAATTTTTAATTCAACATCTAAACCATTTAAACCCTCATTAATATATAAATAATTCTTTAAAGTATTATAACATTCTAATGCATATTTGAATATATCCCAATAAATAACATTCCAATGCATGTCCGAATAGATCCCAGTGTTTATAATTTACACATGATTATAAGCAGGTATGGCCCACCCAAGACTTTGGTTGAAATTACTTTCAGTACCATGATAAGACAAATGATTTTAAACAAAATAAGTGGATTAGATTTTGGTTTAATTATTAAGGCGGGGTTCAAATGGGGTGGCATGATGGAATCTTACAGTACTACTGAAGTGTTTCCCTTTATGCATGTAACACAATATATACTTGTATTTGCAGGGCAAAATGGATGCTGCAGCAAGCATGATTGAAAAAGCGATTATTGCAAATCCAACTTATGCAGAGGCATACAATAATTTGGGTATAGTAATCATCTCTTCTTTTTCCCTGTCTGAGTTATCCTTATTAGTGGAAACATAATTAAACCAAGTGCATGAACTCCCACTATACAAGGAAAGAAAAGTGCAAATACCACATTTCTCATTACATGAGCCAAATTTTAGTTCTTGCAGAATAAAGGAATCTGAAGTCTAGCGTAAGTCTAAACTTTAAATGTGTGCTAACATTGTCATTTCCTGTGTGCCTAGCACAGGCCAGACTGTTGAAAATTTTACTTTTTAGCTTTGGATTTCCTCCATTTACTTGGTTTCCTAAAGGCATTCTATGTGAACCTTTCTTGCTATGTTATATGACTTTTCCTCATTTTCTTGTTAAAGTTACAATCTAGGAAAAGTCTCGTCTCTTTGCTTCCTTGCATATGATCCAGGGCATTCTTCTCCCTGATTGGTTTTTTCTTGAAATCAGACATAAACAAATGGGATTTTTCTGTTATCTAGAATGATATTCCTTAATGGAGGGTAGGAAAGGAATTCAAGTTAAGACTCTAATTTTTTGCTCTCAGGAATCAGGACATCCTTCAGAACCATAGCCCATTTCTTGTTGGACAGAGCCATAGACATCAGTGGACATGAGAGTACTGTTCCAAACCTGTAATCCAATGCAGGTTTCACATCTGCATGGTCTCGTGATGATAGGAATTGAGAACTTGCTAGACATAATGATAACCAAGGAATAGGAGAAAAATAAATTGACTCCTGGTACTGTCTTGCACTTAATAATTCGGTGCTGCTGCAATTGAAATGGGCTATATCATGTGTAACTCTATCTATCAATTTCTAGATACATGATCTATATTGCTGAGTTGGTATCCACTACTTTGGACCTGGATAACTCAATCACTTCATTAAGTGAAGGGGGCAGTAGGATTTTTAATTCTGTTTTCACTACTTTTTATTGGTTCTAAATCCTGATTATGCTGTTTCCACATAAAGTTTGTGATATTTTCTTAAATTCCCCTTGATGTCCATGTCTCTGGCTGTTTTAATGTGTGGCATGCTGCTTCTGATCTTATGCTTATTGTTTATATTACTGTGATAGTCAACGACATTCATTGTGAAGCTTCAAGATTTCAGTCTTGAAATTTTTTGGTGTAGGGGTTCTATACAGAGATGCAGGTGACATAACTTTGGCTATTGATGCATATGAGCAATGTCTTCAAATTGATCCTGATTCCCGTAATGCTGGTCAGGTATTGACTCTCTTCCATTTGATGTTGATACTACTTAAAATTTGTTATGTAGTGCTGGTTTGTTTCATGGATGCTTCTCTTGTTGCAAGCTTCGCAATGAGATCAGGCACTGACAATGTGGAATATGGAGGTGAATGTTATTTCTTAAGTCATTACTGCTGTTGCGCTATTTTGAGGTGCTTGCCTGATCTCAAGCATGAGGTCTAGATGATGTTGAACTTTAAATGTCATCCTTCTTGGCCCTTGCTGGTTCTATCTGCCATTGAGATTTTTAACAGTTTCTTATTTATTCACCAATCTGCTGTTTAGATTTGTAGGCGACATGTTACTTTTGCATTCAGTTTCACTATCTTTTCATATTTGTGGAGGCTGATATCTATTTCTGCTTTACATGCGTTGCTTGCATCTCTTTTTCTCATTACACGATCAAGGTCCTCAAGGGAGAATATATGAGCTGTTGATGTTAAGACATGCTGTTCAAATTATCAATGCCTACTGGATTGTCCTTCCTACAGTGTGCTTATTATGTTTTGATAGGTTCTTTAAGAGGAAACTTTTGTTCCTTTCCTTTCTGATGAACCTGGATTTTCTCTTCTGCAGAATCGATTGCTTGCAAAGAACTATATAAATGAGGGCAATGAAGATAAACTTTTTGAAGCTCACAGGTAGTGGTAAAATTTTGACCTCTTATCTTTTCTCTTCGTTTCCTTTCACAGTTAACCCTTAATAATCTGCAAGAAATAGTTAATACTTCTGTATCTTGATTTTTGTATGGCCTGTAATAAAAACATAAAAATGAATATTTGTTCAGTAGAAGTTCCCGAAGTTTTAGTTAACTAACTATATCATTCAGTCTTCTTTTCACTTATATGAGGGGTTTTACCACTTCTTGGGTCATTTCAGTATAGTATTTTTTATTTTCTATTCATGATTTTAGCCTTATTTGGATGTCGTGGCCAAAAGAACTTTCATTTAGTGTATTTTTGGATCTTGGCCAAATGGGCATTACATGCAACGATTGATATTGATTTCACGGAAGAGTGGAGTATACCCATCTATGGTGAGTGGATGCTTTTTGGAATCTTAGCTGGATAGGTAATATTTTAAGGTCTGTTTAATTTCTTAGTTGAAAATCAATGTAGTATTAGGATTTAGATGAGTTGCTTATTTTGCTTTCTGAATTTAAATTTCTGTTTGGTTTAGGATTGTTATTGTTGATGTTAGGAATGTTTTATGGATAGGGCATGGAAAGGTTATTTGACAATGATTTTTTGGTTGCTTATTGTTGGTTTCTTCTATTAAAAATGAGAATTCTCTGTAAGTCGTCTTGTTTGGTATCTTCAATCTTCATCATTGATTGAACTATTATTGACCTAGTTGTTCTGTAGTTGGAATAACGCTACGATCATGGTGCTGATGATTTTCGTGATCATGGCAGTTGATGATTTCATGATCTGTTCTTCATTTGCCTTAAACTGATCGATCATAATATATTTTAATCTGTTAATTTCTTTTTTATTCACAAATGCAAAAGCCACAAAAGCATCATTTTTGTGATTACATTTTGTTTGGAATGTTGTGTATATTTTGAACAGCTTATTTGCTTTTCATGATGTTTGTTCCTCAGCATTTTTCTCAAAACTAGACTCTATTGCCTTTTGAAGATTTTGTTTTCTTACTCTCAGGGAATGGGGTAGGCGCTTCATGAGGCTATACACACAATGCACAACTTGGGAAAATCCAAAAGATCTGGACCGTCCACTTGTTATTGGATATGTGTCCCCAGATTACTTCACTCATTCTGTATCATATTTCATAGAAGCTCCTCTTTTGTACCATGACTATAAGAAATACAAGGTCATTGTTTACTCTGCAGTTGTCAAGGTATCTGCTACTATTTCCTGCTCAATTTATTGTCATTCCTGCTGCTTTTGCTTAATGATTTTGTCGGAATTGGTTCATCTGTTATGCGTTAGGTCACCATTGGTTCTGCATTTTTTTCTGTATTACTCCATTGTGTCTGTTTAGATCCGTATTTTTGTCATTCCTTCCCTTCTGTTTATTTAGGTTACATCCTACTGTTTTTGCTATATCCCCTCTGTTGTCTGTTTAAATTAAATTGAGTTAATAATGATGATTGCATGATTATTTATCATTGGTTCCAACAAAGGTATTCAGAATCTGTTTTCAAGGGGATTTAAGAAAGATATGCTCAGATGTACTTATCTTGGCACGTGTGACAGTTGAAGCATTTTTTCGATGCTTACATACTGTCCACACACTTCAGGCTCATGAACTGAGAGAAGTGATCCTCATCTCCTAATTTCAGAGAACCTGGTGTTGGAGAAATTAGTTATGATGCTCATATGTGCATCAGCCTCTGTCTACAGTTGTTTTTATGAGCCACATCATGCCTTTTTTTTTCAAAAAAAAAAAAAAATGAAAATCCGCTTCACAAAGAGGGCCAGCGAACACAGATATAATTGTTTTTATCTGTTTTATGCAGTTTAGGCTTTTTCAAAATCGACTTGGCAGAGATACTTGTGGATGGAATACGAATTTGTCATTTGAATCTACCATCAAGTTATACTAGTTTTTATAGCAACTCATTAATCTTGATAAGTTTTCAACAAACTTCTATGCATATTGAGGAGTGATCCTGTTAGCTCGGGCTAAGCAAATGCTCCGCTTAGCCCGCTTCAAAAAACCCATTTACAACAACTGTTTTTTTGCTTTTTTCTTCATATACTTGTTTATCAAAGTATATTTAACATATTAACTGATTTACCATTTTTGGATGTGTATATATTTTTTTGAGATTTTTAAAAATAGGGGTATTTTTAAATACATGTATACATATAGATGTTTAAAATTATCAAAAAATATATACATATATCCAAAAATGGCAAAACTTGGTTTATATGTTAAATACTTGGATAAATAAGTATATGAAGAAAAACGAAAATAAATAAATATTGTAAATAAGTTATTTGAGGTTGGCTAAGCAGGGCATTTGCTTAGCCTGGGCTAACAAAATCATTCCTCATGCATACTTACTGATTATTCCATAAAAAATTAAGAAACAGTAAATTGAGATCTGTATAATCATGATTAAGCACACACGATGATCTAAAATTCAAAAAGTATATCCATAGGCATGTCCAGATTCTCGTCTCCTCAACCAAACAGCTCATGCATAGCCAGGGCCAGATTACACGTCTCTGTAAATGAAATGAAAATTTTAAGGTCTTCCTGTGAGCTGTTTCTTCATCATATTGTCTCTGATTCATTTAGTGCTTTTCAGGCTGATGCAAAAACCCACAAATTTAAGGATAGAGTCCTCACACAGGGGGGTATGTGGAGAGACATTTATGGTATTGAGGAGAAGAAGGTCGCAAGCATTGTTAGGGAAGACGAAGTTGATATTTTGGTAGAGCTTACTGGTCACACAGCTAACAATAGGTTGGGAATGATGGCTTGCAGACCCGCTCCTGTTCAGGTATCTTTCCGCTCATTCCTTGGAATTTTATAGCATTGAACTGCTGTGCTTGACCTTGATGGTTTCTTGTGCATTTTTTTGATATGATGTTGATGCTGTATTTTCTTTTCAATTTCTTTTGCACTTTGATGTTGGCATGATTTAATTATCTGAGACTGGTTTACCTTTTATAACTGTGCACCTTCTTGTTGCAATGACTTGCTCTTGCGAAACACGTAACATTCTCTTCTTAGTTACACTTTAAATCCCAACTGTAGGTATCAGCACTTTTAGTGTTAAATGTAAATGTGATTGGTGTGTATTTCCATATTGACCCTTTTATGTTCGAATTTGCACATCAAATTGGCTTGTAAGTTGGTAGGTTTGTTAGCAACCTGCCAGCTGAACCTTTTGGTTTGTTTGATGATGCAGGATACTTTGTATCTGTCAATGTACCATTCTAGGCATCATGTGGAGATGACCAGAAGACTCAAAAAGATAAAGCTTGATTGTTGTACCCTATAGTTTCATTGGCTCTAATCAACAGTGCAAGCTTGGTGAACATGTGTATGGATGTAGTTTGACAAAATTTACTGGGATTTTAAAACTACGTGAATATCATTGAAATGCTATGAAGATTGGATCTCAATTTGTGGCTCAAGGTGATCACTTATGGTATAGGATATGCAGAAAGGATGCTGCACAGATAATTTAAGTTGGGCTGAACAAACGGTACTGTAATTTAGGAATTTTATGGGTAAAATATAATTGTTGACTAGATGAAGTATGCTTTAGCCGATGTGGCCCTGGGCATAGCCAAGTTGGTTCTCTGTCCCGGCCTTGTGCCAGAGATCCAGGGTTAAAACCCTGTGGGGAGCGTTGTCTCCTGTTGAATGTAATAAAAAAAGTATGCTTTAGTGTATATTGAAAATCAAAAAGGATAAAATTGTAAATGAAATAATCCAAAGATTATATGATGGTAAAATTAATATAATAAGATGAAGGAGCATAGTCCTAGATCGTTTAGTCATGTGCAATGGACCTAAGAATGATACCAGCCAAAGAGTTTTATTTTTTTTTTAAATTTTTTATCCTAGTCTGTAGGAGGATAAGAGAAAGCTAGAAGGCATATGGTTGAAGATAGATATTGGACGTATGATTATGATGACCAAATGTAATTGTCATTATCATGTTGGTCCCTATCATCACTGTTTTCTTTCAACTAATTGCAGCCAGGTGCACAGGTCTTGCTACCCTACAATGCACCATAATTCTTTGTTACAATGCAAAACAATTGTCAGGCTTTCATGATCAAGTCCAAGCCTCACCTTTTGCTTTGTGCAAGGGATTGAGATTGATACATATTCTTCTTCATGTTCTTTTGCCTGTTATTGTGCTTGTTTTAGACTTTTCTTTCCTGCCTGCAGGTGACGTGGATTGGATATCCTAACACTACAGGTCTTCCTACTATTGATTATAGAATCACAGATTCATTGGCTGACCCTCCTGATACAAAGCAGAAGTATGCCCAAGTTTTATTTTACGTTTGATTTTCTGCTGCTGAACCCTTCAGGAAATAATAAATACTAGACCAGAAGATGTGAATGCATGATCTTGTTTTATTTGGCAGGCATGTGGAGGAGTTAGTTAGGCTACCTGAATGTTTTCTTTGCTATACACCTTCACCTGAAGCAGGGCCAGTTTCTCCAACACCTGCCCTTTCCAATGGATTTGTTACTTTCGGGAGTTTTAACAATCTTGCAAAGGTATTCAAGATTATCCTGCTAGATATCCCTGTAATTCATTGTGGCAAGTGTATTGAGAAGTTTCCTGCAATAATTCCAGATTACACCTAAAGTTTTGCAAGTTTGGGCAAAGATACTCTGTGCAGTTCCAAACTCACGGCTAGTGGTAAAATGTAAGCCATTCAGTTGTGAGAGTGTAAGACAAAGGTTTCTTTCGACATTGGAGCAGATGGGATTAGAATCACTACGAGTTGATCTTCTTCCCCTGATCCTACTGAACCACGATCACATGCAAGCATACTCCCTTATGGATATTAGGTGAGAATGAGATTGTAAAGTGCATATTCTTGTTAAATTATATATGGTCTCTCTCTCACTCCCATTCACCCCCTACGTGCCACAAAACTGTTAGTTGCATCAAATCATTGAAGGTGCTACTGGAACCTCACGAATATTAAACAAAGTTGTGACAAAATAGAAAATAGGATGAAGCGAAGGCCAACTGTTAACAGTAATTAAACCAGGGTTCCAGAAGCTCAAAAAATAGTACTACATTACCAGCTTGATCAATGAACCTTGGACCAGCAGCAGATTCTTCATCACTACCCTGAAGTTGGAGTTTATCTTGCATAGAATCACTTTGTGATTGAACGATAGCTTTTCATCACCTGCATAGTCCAATGTTCATAGGGTGTGACACATGAAACTGCATGGCAATATCTACCCTGGTGGGGAGCCCTTATTGCAAACAGTTGGCTCAATTGTTCATATTTGTCGCCCATAGTATTGTAATTTTCATCTTTTTCTTGCCATTCAAAAGTGGAGATTTTTCCCCCTAAAAATGGGCTAGAGTAATTAAAAATGTTTCAAAAGTTCAAGAGCTGATGGCAGAAGGCAAATGTAGTGACTTAACCATGGACCTCTCAAGTAGACTAGTAAGAAATTCCTCACCATCAAACTCTTGGAACTTTTTTTGATACCACAATGTTGGATTCATGTAATACTTGTATTCTGTAGAAATTATTTTGTGTTTTAATTTCAATAATGTTGTTATGAATATCCAAATGATATGTAAAACATCGTGGGGCTATACAGTTGCATTGCATTTTATAATTGATATTGTAGCTTATTCATATGAATTATGTATTGTTCATCATGTGTAAGGCAGATGTATTAGTCTCTTTACTATTATTCTAGGCCAACAGATTGGGCATCATGGACGGTTCCTTGCTTCTTACATGGAATGAGATGAAAGATAAGTGGGTTTCTTGTGAGCATCTTTAGTAGCAGGAAACTAATTTTGAGAGATTACACAATTGTTTGCAGCCTCAGGTGTAATGAATTAGTTTATGCTTTTTTAGATTAATCCTAATTTGTCATTCTTATTCTATTTTGCGCTTTGATTATATATATATTTTTTGGGTAATATGATAATGTTGTTTCTGCTGATATGGTGAAGTCAACTGCGGGTAACTTGCCAATTGACATTAATTGGAGAATAAGAATCACATAGATAAATTGATATTAATAATGGAAAAAGACGAAAGTTTATATTATCATCTTCATATTTCACTGTTATTACAAAGCTTCAAAAGATAATTTACATTCTTTAAATGCGTGCATTATTTGACTGTGCGCTGGAGTGGACAGTGTACCTCTATTTCCTATTAAAAAATACAAATTGTCTGAAGTTTTGGTGGTTATTTCTAGTTATATATGATACTTACTAGGTTTTGTTTATTTCTTCCAGCTTGGACACATTTCCATATGCAGGGACAACTACTACATGTGAGTCCTTGTACATGGGGGTTCCATGTGTTACTATGGCAGGTTCAGTGCATGCGCATAATGTTGGTGTTAGCCTCCTTACCAATGTTGGTAAGCAGCTTAATTTTCTATGATACTGATTTGTGCTTATCTTTCTTTTCTTATCAAAATTGGTTAATGGTGAGTCTACGGGGTAGAAAATCTCCTTCTCTTTAATGGAGATGTAAATGGAATCTACACCTTATTACCCCCTTATTGCAAATAATGCTTTTTCCTAAAGCCAGAAGAATGTAATTGAAAATCTCGTTGGCAATTGATAATGCATTGTAGTACTTCTTTGTGGGCTGTTGTCCTCCTGTTTGTATCTTTTATCTTTGTCAGCATAACTAAGAATATAAAAATATTGATGAGCCAGGGTGAGCACACTTAATTGAGACAAAGTCATGATTAGGATTTACTTGTTTTTATGCACATTTGAAATTTTAATGGGTTTTATTGACTCAGTTGTAATTTTATGTTTTTAGTTCAGCTGTAATTTCATTTAGGCTTTATCCGTAAATTTTGAGTCTTGGATTTCTGTGAAGGGGTTTGGTTCAGCAAGGTCACTTCATTTTAGCTGACTATAATAGTTTTATTAAATTTAGTCTGATGATCATCTTTAAAATTTCCTAGTTCTTAAGTTAATAAATTAAATTACTCAACACTGTTTTATATGGATTACAATGTTAAGTCGGAATTCATTAAATTTTTTCTGCTTACCTTTGGGCCTTTAAATATCTGCGTTTCATAGTGTGCCTGTTTTCTCATGGAAAAAATAAATTATATAAAGGGATCTTTGCATTTACATCCTGTAATTTTTCAATTTCACAATTTAGGTTCTGTTTTATATTTAGTAAAAAAAAAAAATTCCCTTGTCTTGCTGTACACTTTTTGATATGATTTAACATCTTAACTACCAAGTAATGTTCATTTTCAATTATTATTGATACATAACTTCCCTTGTCTTGCTGTACACTTTTTGATATGATTTAACATCTTAACTACCAAGTAATGTTCATTTTCAATTATTGTTGATACGTTCCGATCATATTTTCACTTTTTTCCTGTAACCATCAATTCCTTTTTTTCTCTATTCTCTTTACTTCTAAACATTGTACTTACCACATTATATCATTTTCTCACTTTTTCAAAAATTTTATTGCAATATTTCCCCACGTTTTTCTTTACTCGTTGCCAAGCACATCCTTATACTCCAAAATACGGATTGATATGCAGGTCTAGGGCATTTGATTGCCAAGACAGAAGGCGAGTACATCCGTTTAGCACTGCATTTGGCATCAGATGTTACTGCCCTTGCAAACCTGAGGATGGGTCTTCGTGATCTCATGCTGAAGTCCCCTGTCTGTGATGGAGCACGTTTCGCTCGAGGCCTAGAGGTGCAATACAGAAATATGTGGCACAGATACTGCAGAGGTGATGTTCCAGGGTTGAGACAAATGGAATCATTGCTCCAGCAACCGCAGCAATCAGCCACTGAAAAACCTCCTATGAAATCATTGGAACCTACAAAACTCAATCCGCAGAGGGACCCTAGCCCCACTTCTATAAAGATGAATGGTTTCAATTCAGCACCACTATCTGTGCCAATATACAATGAAAATGGTGGACAATCAAGTATGGGGAAAGCAAGCTAATTTGAGAGGGTTGGCAGCCCACTAGGCTTTTCGCCCTGATGATTCTATGTTGTGCAACCATGCGCTGTCCCATTTTGTAAATTGATATTCAGTGAAATATATGTGGGAAGGATAAAATGGGTAGGCGGCGTGGGGGTTGCAATGTGTATCCCAATTTTTGTCACTGTAACAGCTCTCGCTATTGAAAATTCCGGCAGTAAAAGGAGTGGAATGGTTGTCAGGGGGCTTGGCATTGCAAATATAGTGGCTTGTATATTAGAAAAATTGGAAATTACTCATTGATGAATGGATTATTTGATGATCATCTTGATGATTGATTGCAGTTTATCAACATGAGAAGAACAACAGAACATCATTTTACAGTAGTAATATTTGCTTGATTGCTGAGTTGTCGGTAATTTCTCTAGATTGCCATTGTGGAAGTTGGATTGGATTCATCCCTAGTACACTGACCCACTCGACTTAAAGCTGGTGGTGTCGGTTCATTTTTTCAATGGGGGCTTTTTGAAATTCGTTCTTCTAGTTTTGGAGATGCAATTTATGCCTGATATAACTGTTGATTTTGGCAACAATCCTTTACTTGTGAACTGTTTCTTTTTGGCAGATTATCGCCCATTCAAAGTAATCATACTTTTGCCTTTCAATGATCGAGTTTGTTCCATCTCTATTGTGGAATGTTTTTCACTGGGCGTCCTCATTCCTAGTTCCTTCAACTGTGACTGGTGTCAGAGACAAGTAGGATTTCTGTGGTTGGCCTCTGGATTTGTTGTTTTATGTGCATGCAAAGTGCATTTTTGCAGGCAGAGTGTATGAAATTCTCCAATATCTGCACTTCTAACTGCTTGCCACAAACAATGTGCAGTGTATTGTGTTCCTGTTGGAGTTTTCAATTGGATTTTCAGGCTAGTTTTTGGCTTCTCTTTTGGGATTACGCATTTTCCAAATAAAAGTAGCAGAATAAATAAAATAAAATCTTATTGAATTGCTAACTATATTTTAAAAATGGTTTCCTATTTGCTCGGCTGTTGTGATTGTACCCATAAAAGTTGCCAAGCTGATAGTGGCTGAATCAGGGTCCACCAGCGGCCTGGTGTCAAAGGGGAAAAAAAAATATATAGAAATACAATCTTTGGAGAAATCCCAAATTCGTCATTAACCTTTGGAAAATTCTCAGAATGTACAATTGTTTGCTTGGTCTTTTCAACAAGGTCAGAAGTTTTATGAGTGGGAAAAGGACAATTTGTCCTGCTAAAACTACTCTCTCTCATCCCCAATCGTTTTTTTTTCTAAATATATAATAGATATGCTAAAAATATAGCACGAGTCTTTTTATCTTCTTTCCATTGTATTTTGGATGCTTATGCAGTGAAATCTAAGGATAATTTGTCTGCGTATCTTTGGATTCGACGGATTAGTAACAAATGCATATTCCTGTCGTTGCATATTTTATTTTTCATTTATGCTGAGGAATTTTTAGAGATTTTGCATTCATGGTAATTCATTTTTTCATGATGTTGCCCTCCTTGGATAACTAGACACCTTTCATCCGTATCATCTCTATTAAATACCCATTTGAGGAGTGGACTTCACGGTGGAGTTTGACTTATACTATGAACTTAAACACAAGCATGATCAGTCTCGGCACTCGAGGCATTTTTATCCTTTCACAATTTATTTAACTTTGAAAATTAACTACTATGATTAATATTAGCGTAAATGAATTTTTTTTGTTATAAACGAAATTGATTTGAAAAAGTGTTAAGAGGGGTGAAAAAACTTTAAAATCATTGGTATGGACAAAATAATTTAATTTTTGATTGGCATGGATATTAATACCTTTTTTTTATTTTTTATTGGAATACGTTTTTATTTTTGAGTCGTTGTGAATGCATGTAGAAGGTTGAATTTATCCGAGTAATCATACATTCTCAAACTTGCGACTTCTTAATCGTGGTCGTTGGAGTGCAGCAACGCACCACAGCCGTTGGTGATGCAAGCACCCATCCATAGCATGCCAACGTGTTAGCCTGACCTCTCCACCCCCAGTCCTCCTTAGTCGTGGGAGTTATAATTTCCTCATAATGGTGGGGGTTTGTAGGAACTTTTCTCCATGTTTTGAGGATTTGGAATGTTGCTGATTGTAATATCTGTTATTGTTATTGTATATAAAAGAGATCAAAATGTGCTAGCCTGACTTGTACGATATGTAATGCAATCAATGCAGCGAATGCATGGGAGAGAATTCGAATGAGAGAGGGAAACTGAAAATGCATGACAGAGGAAAGACAGCATTGGGCCGATTGAGATAGAACTGAAGGAAGAAGACAAAGTTGGACCCAGGCCTCGATTTAAACGCAGGAAAAAATCCTTTGATTGGTTGGTATTATAGATAGTGACATCTGATATTATACTTAGGCTCATTCATCTTAGGAGATAACAAGCTCCTATCAATCTTTATAGGAAACAAAGCTCCTCTTATTTATCAAACTCGAGAAATACAAACCTCAGCGCCGCATGATGTCGCCAGGATTCGAATGCCGCCTCTCTTCAAATCTAGGTTGTGGCATTACTAGGATGCCTCGGGCGCTGGCTATGTCATGCATTTTCGGTTTCCTTTCTCATTGGAGTTCTCTCTCATTCATTTAATGCATTAATCGCATTTCAAACTGTATATGTCAAGCTAGCACCTTTTTTTTTTTTAAAAAAAAAAATATTTCTATATACATCATGATATCTAGTGTTACAATAAAATACCTTCACACCCTTACATCATACAGAAATTTTTTTTCTTAAATCGGGAAAATTATAAAACCTCCACAACAGGGAGAAATTGTAAAAAGCCACATTACAGGGGGGACTACACTATAAAAGGTCACCTAGTATCATCGACTGGGACAAAAATCGATCATGTCTCGTATTACTGAAGAGTCAGGCGTGTTACCACGACCCTAATGCGTGGTGGCGTCTGATCATATAGATATCCCTTTAACACAACATAAGTCATCGAAAGGAAAGGATTCGGACAACCCAAACCCACCAAAGCACAATTAAGAAGTCGCAAGTAATATAGGATTACTAGGATAAAATCAGCCCTCATGCAAATAACCCTTAAAAAAATGATTAAAAATAAAGAGCCCGACGGTGAAATTACAGAAGACCTGGAATGCACGCACGTTGTCTTGCATCTTGTAATAAGAAAATGATCAATGCTTGTGCATGTTACTCATCAGTTCCCATAGCTATATGAGAAGTGATCATGTTAACCCGTATTAAGCAAATGACTCACTTAGCCGATCTTAAAAAACTTATTTACAATATTTTTTGTGCTTTTTTCTTTATATACTTGTTTATCTAAGTATATTTAATATACAAACTAAGTTTCATCATTTTCGGATATGTGTATATATTTTTTTGGGATTTTTAGATATCTATGTGTATATGTGTTTGAAATGCCCCTATGCTTAAAAATCTAAAAAAAAACATATAAATTGTAAAAGTTGTTTTATATATTAAATACACTTACATAAACAAGTGTATGAAGAAAAAAAAACAAAAAAAGAGTGTTTTAAATAGAATTTTTTGATTCTTGCCGAGCTCAATTGAACTCAAACTAATAACTTTGTCATGTATTAGGGATTGTCTTGTATTTCGCGTATCAGTTATGTGTATAGGTTCACATAGGTATGCATCTTAGATTATATATGGGATTGCGTTGTGAACACATGTATGTGAGAGTTATTCATAGGCGTGTGATTTTTGGCTTTAGCATCTCAGAAAATAGAAAGTGAGAATCTTAATATGATATTCTAAGTGAAAGATAGTTTGTTGTCTCTAAGAGAAAAGTTATAATTATTCATTTAATCAGCGAATTACTTTTTTCTTTTATGGAATAGGTGCCTAGCTGAATCACATAAATTTTTCGTGTTTCTGTGCTTGCGTGTTCCTAAGAACTTGCTTGACAAAAAAATGTGGGGACTAGGCTTGTTTGATGAAATCTCTGCTCTGCCTAAAACTAAAAAAAAATAGATCTGTTATCAATTGGTTACATTTTAATCCATTTTTCAACAATTCATTTCCCCATCAACCCATACATCGGATTACCAACTGCCTATTCTTGATCAGCGGATGGAATTCCAAAATTCCAACACTTAATTGTGCAGGTATTATAGTTGGTGATCGGTGGATATAACTCCAATCATGCCTGGACTATATTTAGGACCTGATATGAACCCAGATTGGAATGGGTAGAAGAGATTGGTTTAAAGGGATTTATGAGGCCTTAAACGAACAAAACCACGCCAACAAAATAAGCCCAAAGGCCTACTGAAACTGTTCTAATCTACTAGCTTTTGGATCAAGCATCGGACCATGCGATATCATAGATTGCAATTGTTGATTCAGGGAAGTCCAGTGCCTTCAACACTGCAGGTGAGGAAACTATTATGTTGCCAAATCTTATCATGTGCTCCATCCCCTTTAACAGAGTCATACTCATCAACCACCTTTGCTAGTACAGACCGGCCATTGGCTCTGAGCCATATGTTCTTCAGGCAACGGCTTCCGCCATTGTAAAATCCTGTGGAAAAGGGCGACAACCATTTCATTATCACCATGGTACTGGTTGTCACACTCAGAGGAGACCCCACCATTGATGCCACCACCTTTGGCAAAGCTGTTGGTGATGAGATGGGCTGGATGAACTTCCCCGGCTATGGGTGAGGTAAAGAGATGATGCGGAGGAGATGCCTCCCCTGTCATTGAGCATTGGGACTCATTTTCTCTGCTACACTGGCTGCCCATGATAAGTAGAGATCCAGAGAGACTGCCCTCAAGAACAAGGCCTTCCATTAGGATCACCATGACCAGTACTGCAAAAAGAAACTTGGCCATGTGACAACTTCCTTCTCTAGTTTAGTCCCTCCCTCTCCTCAAATCTAAATGTGGATGCTTTTGTGCTTGGTTGTTGTGTTTTGGGCTCCTTGCAAGTCATTTACAACTTAGAATCGACCAAAAATTATTTTGTTTCTGATCATATCTAATTTGAAAATTAATGAAAGAAAGGTAGTGTAGTACTTTCTTAATTTTCCCCTTGTTGGATAAGGACAATTATTATATCTATCTATCTATCGATCCATCTTTATGCAGCAGTTGCCATTGCTGAAAGCTGACAAATATTCGGCTTTTCTATTGGCCTTGTAAAGCATCAACGGTGGTGCCGATTGAATAAGCCAACAAGACTGCCGTTCCTGTTGGATCATGTCAAATTCAGTAGCTAGATTCATGCGTCCGATCTCTTTTTTGGATTTTTCTATAGCTGAAATCTAACATTATGCTATTCCAACGGCTTTAACTTGTAGAGCATCATCAACACGCGAAATATTGTTAGGAGTCACAATCAAACACGGGCAGTCATATTCAGAGATCACAATTAATTAAATCGTTTACAGCCAAGTGAAGAGGCCATGAAAGAAAGTAAACCAGACACACTTATCTGCATGGGATTTAAAAAAAATTTCACCATAACATGCTTGCATTGAAATTAATTTTCTAAAAGCGTATAAATAAAAATTTACCCATTTTTTCTTTAAAAATTAAATACAGGATCTGTTAAGAAGGTAAGTGGGAAGTGGGGAAACTTTTTTGAATTGTAAAAATGATAGGAGCAAACTGAAAACTGGAAACAAATAAGGTAGTTTTATAAAAAAAATGAGTGAAATATAAAGGTAAAAATTGAGAAAGTATGGTAGTTAAGGTAAGCAAAATAATTTAAAATGCATTGGTAAATGTGTTTCTTATTATTATTCTTTTTCTTACTCTGCCAAACAGACCCTAATCTTTAAAAACCAGCACATTAATTAAATTCAGAGAATAGATAAATAAATCCTCAAATTGCTGATTTAGAATTTAAGAGTTTACGTTTAAATTCTATTTTATTAGCTAAACTAAGGATGCATTTGTGAACTGATAAAACTTTTAGATAAAAAGTTTTTGATGAAAAAGTTTTTAGTGTAATATAATAAAGGTAATGATGAGAAGTAGACAAAATAAAATTAAAATAGATAGGTTAGTTGTATAGGTAATTATATAAAAATGATTAAAATGTAAGATAATTATATAAGAATATGTGAAGAAATAATTAAAAAATATGATAACGGAGTAACAATTTCTAGAAAATGCGTCGTTTGTAAAAGTTGGAATTGATTCTTCCTAAAATAGCAACACATGAAAGCAGAAAGGAGGAAAAGGGGGAGCTGAATTAAGATCTAGTGAACCTCTGCTCTTTGGTTTTTGCCAAGATTTAACTGATTTTGTACTTCTTTTTTGATGAGAACTGATCTGTAATACAAAAAAAAAAAAAAGAAAAAGAAAAAGAAAAAGAGTTACTCTTCGTCTTCCGATAAGAAGCTCATTGTTTTGGAAACCAGCCCAACCGGCCCATGGGCCTTGAAATAGGCAGCCTGCAGACCCGCAGCAGTTTATAAGTGGGTCTTGACCAAATGAACACAGTGGAGGCTTTCCAAATTTGTACTTCAAAAACGTTTATAGGTTACTTTCCATGATTTAATAATATTTCGCTTCTGCGTATTAAAATTGATTTCAAAATCGACTTCAGACGTTTTTTAAATATGCAGCCATTTGAATGATTAAATCGCAACCCAATCCTCTAAATTTATTTAATATAAAGTTGGCAGCAATTCAATACAATTCGCATGGGCTTTTTTTAGTTTTAAAATATTTCTTTCTCAGAACCTAATACAATTAGTTTGCTTAGCATCATTTGCTTTATCACATTAACAAAAATCACTTTCATTAAAAGTTCATATTTTATTAAAAAATCACATCTTTTGAGCATGAATATACAATAATTAATATTTTTAGAGTTTTCAATACATATAATTTTTAGAATTATAAATAAGTGCATGTGGATGGACAAATGGTTTAGATTGAAAATTTTTAAATTAAAAAAGGGGTTTGCTATATTGATTCATTGCCTATTTCAGTTAAGGATATAAATTCCATCTGAAACAAAATTTTAGTTGGTCATAGCATTTAAGAGCTAATATCCACAAATGAAAATTGATTTTATTATATCAATTTTAAGATTTTTAACTAAATGTATCTATTCCTTCTCAAATGTTCTACTCATATAAGTAATTTTCATTATTTTTTGCATCCATACTTACGCAGTCTGGTAAAACTGCAGATATATCACTAGTTTTTAAAAGATCGCAACTCCACTTACATATTTTTCATAAAATTGTGATCGTATCACTGGCATTAGGGTTCTATTTTAAAATTTTTAATAAAATTAGAAAAAAGCCCCTGTGAACAGGTGGCGCCGGATTTGGGTATCTCGTTGGGCTTATCTGCCCCTGTAAATGAGGGAACCGCCGAATTTAGTTTTCAGCCAGTTTTCATGCGAGAAATTGGATGCTTATTGGGACACTGAGGTGGATGGATTTTCTCCACCAGTCGTGGCGGCGGCGGCGGCCACCATCTTCAACAGCGTTAATGAAGGGGATGACTGATGGCGTGTGGTTTTGCCGACGAAAGGGAGAAGCTTGTCAGTGAAATGATATATAATGATTAATTTCATCCTCCAGAAAAAAAAAAAAAAAAAAAAAATCCCAAATTCACTTCAGTGGAATGGGATCCATCCAACCCAAACCTGTAATTTTTAAATTCTTTTCTTAGCCCAAGGAAACTGTTTCTTACCCATTGTATCGTGAGATCCAAAGAAAGGAAATGGAATTACTTGTAAGTCATACATTAGAGAACATAAACCCGAGAAGCTGCACGAGAATGGGACGGTGGCAGCTTTACCTGATCTTACCAGTCTTTTTGTTTGCGCCAAGTCTAATAACTTGAGGTTATTAGGGCTTAATATAATATCTTTTTTGATTGATATTTATACGATATGATAAATCTGATATTACAATGGAGCATATTCATATTTCAGAATCCTCGTATAATAGAAAAAAAAATTCTATAAATTTCTCCCCACCAAAGGAAAATTTCTAAAAACTTCAGTGGGGAAATTATAAAACTCATGTTTCAAAAGAACTATTATATAAAAATCCCTTACACCAAAGGGAAGGCCAGGAGGCTCAATCCTGTAAGGTGAAGCTAAGGGGACCATTGCCCCTCTCACTTGCCTTGGCTGCAGGTGGTCACTAAACATAATATCTTGAAATGCTAGAATTAAATCACTCCAATTTTAATGTCGTGTGTGAGATTTTATAATATGATATTAGGTTTTAACTAAATAAATAATGCTAAATATTAAAAGTTGTTTTTATGAAAAAAATTAAAAGTTGTGTAGGTATCATCTACGGGTGTAATTAGAGTCGGTCTTGGCTCAAACCTGACTGACCTGAACTACTTTTTAATATTAGTTGAATTAGGCTTTTAAGAAAGCTGGATGATCAAATTTAGTAATCTAATTCCCAACCTAAACTACAATGATTTTTGTAGATTATTATAAAGTTAGGTTGAAATTTGAAAAGTATGATTGAAGTAATGTCAGATTGGGATTTTACAAATGAAGTTATAAGAAAATCACAACCCCTCCCCCATGTTTGGGTACAACCAACTACATCCTAGTTAAGGTGGACTTGGTTTTCAAATGGAGCCCCGCATCGATCATGATATTAAAATCTGATTGATATTTTAGTTTAACATCATGAGTTCTACAATAATATAAAAAATTCAATTAAATTCTTAGACCGGATGCACCTACTTAAAAAGATGTACAATTATGTAAAATTATGAAAAACGAGTAATCGAAGTCCAAAAAAAAAAAGAAAAAAAAGAAAAGAAAAACATGTAATCTCTCCATCAAAAAAAAAAGAAAAAGAAAAACACGTAATCTATTTATTTTGAATCGGAATGTAACTATTTTGTATAGGATCAATTTATCCGCATAGAATAATAATTCATGCGGATTTTGAATATATAACTTTCAAACATCTATATACCTAACGCGTAGTTGGTCGTTACTCTTGCATGCTTCCAAATTTATCACGTAAGCTAAAATAAAAAAGGTCTCTTGTCTCTGTTAGCTACGTTGTCATCAAAAAAATCAAAATGGATGATCCTGTTACGGAAAAAAATGCCGTTAAGACAAAAAATGATGCTGTACAAGTGCACTAGGGGTGGGAATCGGGGCGGGTCGGGGTGTGCCCAACCCTGACCCTCATTTTCAAAAATCTTGTTTGACCCTTATTTTATACCAGGTCGGGATAAGGTCAGTTTGACCATTACTTTTTTCTATTAGGTCTCGGGACAAAATTCGGGTCGGTATCGGGTCGGGTAAAAAACTGCGGGTCAAGTAAGAAGTTTTTAAAAATTTATAAAACTATCAAGTATAAAGACAAATTTATATTAAATTTAACTACTATATGATTGAATCTATTATTAATCAGTCAAAGTAAATATAAATAATTAAATAAAACATGAATATTAGTATTGAATGAAGTTTTTCTTTTTAATGTAAAATATCAGAAAACGGGTCAGCAGGTAGGTCCGCCCCGACCCGCCTTGACCCGCCCCGCCATCTTATTAAAAAACCAAAATTTGCCCCGACCCGCCCCGACCTGCATTTCTTTAAAATCATAAAAAAACAGACCCGCCCCGATTCCCACCCCTAAAATGCACATTCGACTGTCCACAACCCCTCACCAAACAAGGACAAAGGCAAGAGATGAAAAAGGCCGAGCATCAGTTTAAGCCTGCGCTGGTGCTTGGAATGTGATTAGAATCAATCTCATTTTTGCGTCCACTCAGATACAGTGATACACACAAGCGAACACCAAGAACGATTCCGATCCTTTTTCTGGCAATATGTAATTCATGGGAAAAAAGAAAAAAGAAAAAAGAAAAAAAACTGAGTATGCATTATCATAAATATTACATTTTGATATAAAGAATTTGGCATTATGCAATTGGTGGAGATGAAATAGAATACACATTTTTTAGTCATTTTCCTACTTATCTGTTATTATGATTTCATATTTTAACTACATAAATACCTTTCTTTTTTCATTTTTATTTATATATACACTCACTTTATTTCCATTTGATTTTCATCTCATTTTTCTCACTTTTCAAAATTCACTCCATTCCCAAACCCTCAATAGCAACAAGGACAAAGATGGTGGATAAAACAGATGGCCGAGCATCGTGTTACTCTGGCTGTAGCCGCTTGTAATCAGCTCATTCCTATGTCTAGTTACCTCTGAGCCGCCACTCTCTCACCGACCCACCATCAAACACCAACAGCGACTCACTCTCTTTTTGACTCTTGCATGAATTTCTTCCCAGTCCTACTGGTTGGATGCTCTGCTATAGCCTATAAATAGAAGAGCAAATTAAGAGCACGAGCACCCCACCCCAAAACAAACACACAGCCACTGATCAAATCAAGCACCCAAAGTTCATTAACCGAGGACAGATAGTAGCATGGCTAAGGTGCTTCTTTCTCTGGTTTTTGTGCTGCTAATGGTCGCCCATTATGTCGTCCTCGCCCATCGCTCCGCAGCGTCTCAGATATTCTCGGCTTGCAAACCCAGCGAGTACTTGAAGGGCAAGGGCCACTCGTGCAACACCGAGCACGACTCGGAATGCTGTGAGGCAGGGAGGAAGTATCCACAATTCCACTGCTCACCTCCCGTCACAGGGGCCACCCGTGCTCGCATGACTATCAACAGCTTTGCCGAGGGTGGGGATGGCGGGGCCCCTTCAGAGTGCGACGACCAATTCCACGGTGATGATGAGATGGTGGTAGCCCTTTCCACAGGGTGGTATGATGGTGGCAGCCGTTGCCTGCAGAGCATCCGGATCAGCGCAGGCACTGGTCGCTCAGTGGTGGCTCGGGTGGTGGATGAGTGCGACTCGGTGCATGGGTGCGACGCAGATCACGACTTCCAACCTCCCTGCGCCAACAACATCGTGGATGCGTCGCCTGCAGTGTGGAGGGCACTGGGCATCCCTGACTCGGATGTTGGGGATTTGCACATCACCTGGTCTGATGCATGACTCACGCACCAAATCTAATGAATGTACTACCTCTTTATACATGTTAGAAATAAGTGATCGTTACCATTAGTTTTGTTGTAGAGCTTGCAAACTGTAAGCTTGTGCCAGATGCTTTTCGTTTTTTTTTTTTTTTTTTTTTGATGATTTCGCTGGATAACGAATGAAAAGCACATATGCATGGATGACGTGTTTTGGCCTCTTGGGGTGTTGACTCGGGTCGTGCACGTATCATTTATGCCCAGTGTTAGTGCTAGTGCATCTGTATTAGAATTTTTTTTAACCAAAATTTTTTGTTCTAAAAATTTTCAATTTCCACGGCTACTTTACTTTTAATTTTTTTGTATCTTATTGTACAGCTATCCTACTTTTTAATTATTTCTGTATAACTAACATATCTATTTACTTTATTTTTTTACTTTGCAACATGACTCATTCCTTTTAATTATTTTTTTATATCTTTATATACAACTACCATACTTTTTAATTATTGCTATACAACTAGCATATTTATTAACTTTATTTTTTTTACTTCGCATCATTAATCTTATCATGTGACATCATTTTTTACTAATTTAAAAATTATTATACAAAAAAATTTTCATACAAGAGTTTTATCATTTTTTAAATACACTCGTGAACAAACACCACACTTTATATAACTATTTTCCAATTTTAAAAAAAATTTATGCCTCTTTTAAGTCCTAAGATTTATTTTTGTAATATGAAATTAAAAAGATTGACAAAAACTAGGCATCAATCACGCAAAAGCAGAGATTTGCGGGATCTTAAAAATATATTATTAATAAAAAGCTGGTTCGTCTAATATTTATATATATAGGGCTCTGCTTCATAGACCTAAGTAACCTATTCAAAATCTAAGATTTTGATCTTTGATGGAAAATTTAATCTATTCGTTGTATTTAACATCATTTGTTTATCTAGGAGATCAAGTTTTACTCCAATCAAATATGTTTATGGGCCGCATTTGTTAGAAAATGTATATATTCATGTGTAAAGTATAAAAATTACTAAAATATCAATTTTAAAATAGTATTTTATACATCTAAACCGTCTAAAATATTATTTTTATGTGAATAAATAATTCTATAAAATATTATTATATTCTAATATATGTGTAAATAGATCTGAGTGTGTTTCATAATTTACACATGAATATATATATATTTTTGAACAAATGCGACCTATAAACATATTTGATTGAGATTAAACTTGGTCTCCTAGATTAAATAAATGATATTAAATACAATGAATGAATTAGATTTTTTTTTATTAAAAATCAAAATATTAAATTTAAAAGAATTACGTAGACAAATTTTTATTAACTCCGTTACACCGAAGTGGAACTTTTATGTATAAATATATAAAAGATGACAGCAGCAATCTCACTTCTCGATTCTCACCCCATTTTCGACTTTTATAAAAACTCTCGGCCAGAGCAGGGTACGCCATAAACCCTCACACAATCCCTTTTCTGGTTTCAATTTTCAATCCAAATGGTCCATCTACAAATGTTTCAAAATTAATTAATTAATTTTTTTTAAAAGTCCCCTAAGAGGCTGATAAACCAATCTTTCCGTTGGACGGACCAGAAGTAAAGACACGATAAAATAAATAAAACAATTTAAAAAATTCTATTTTCCGAATTCATTTTTGGCTGTCCGATCAATCTAGTTAAAATGATAAGAATATTCAAACAATCGCTTACGATTTTCAATGGTCAGATCCAAAATAAGAAATCGGATATGTAGTGAGGTGTTTACAAATCAATCAGCCTCGCCAGAGTATCATCTTGTCGGAAATAAGAAATTCTTTCCGGCTGGCATTTACTATAAAAAGCTAATGGGGCGGCCGCCCTTTGCCTGCCTCGACGCATTCATCCACTCTTCAAATTTCATTGCAAGCTGTTTGCTTTTTTAACATACGTCTCCATCTACTCTCTCTACAATTCTCTGGTCACAAGTATAACAAAGACTTCAGCAGTCCCCTGCGAAACTCACCTTTTGGCCCATCTTGGCCATTTATGCGAAATCCACTCCATTAATTATATTTTCCACAGCTATTTATTTATAAAATCTAATATTTTTCTAGTATTAATTTGCATGGTCAAATACGTAAAATTAATATAATACAATACTTCAACATTTAAACCATTTAAGTCTTTTATTTAGATGAAGTTTGGTCTCCTAATTCAAAGAATCAGAGATGCTTTTATGTAATTCTATTCGTTTTTAACATCTAAATGATTGATAAAAAATTTACTCAATTTCTTGTACTTAGCATCACTCATAATTAAATAAATGATTAAATATAATAAATGGATTAGATTTTCTGTTAAACATTAAAATTTTAAAATTTAAAGATGTTATATGAAACTGTTTTTATGTAACTTGATTATATAGAAGGAGCTAAAAAAATATATAGTTAAATACAATACATGTAGATTTTATATCAATTATGGAGGTAGAAAAAACGTACACGTGATGAAACGGATTCCACAGCAAAATCAAATACACATGTATGAAAGAGCCGAGGACGACAAGAAGAAGAAATCTTCCACCAACGGCAAAATAAAAAATAATAAAAATAAGTAGCCGTTTGTGAATATAGAGTTTGGTGTGAGTTTGAGGCAGTTAAAAAAAAGATATTTTAAAAATTACGTGATTAATACAAAATGAGAGGGCAAAGCTGGAAAAAATGTTTGAAGTACTGAAATAAATTATAAAAAATAGGATTATTGAATACTTAAATCGGGATAAAAGCCCGTCCATTACCGAACATGCCCTGAAACAATCTTTGCCGGCTGAGTCAAAAGTCTTCCTGCACATTTTCGCTTTCGGTTCATCTTAATGCAAACTGAACACTACGCGTCGCTGAATTCCATTAGAACGGAAACCACGTTGGGATATCAAGGTTTTTCTTTTCTTTCGTGTATTTTCTTGCAGATGATTTAATATTTTAATTATCTATTAACTCTATTTTTTAATTTTATTTTTATATTTCAATTATTTTTCTCATGACAGTTCCATTTATTCTAATTTTGCTATAGTCATTCATAATATTTACTTTTTTAAAAATATTTTCTTTCACACTTCTCATACTTTCCTTATTAACCACGTTAATGAACACCACCGATCATCAAAACCATATAAATAATTACTATAAAAAAATAATATTAAAAAATTAACTGAAAATTCGATTAATTCATTCTATCTGATACGAGTTATAGAATGAATATTAAATTATAAATTCAAATTAAGACTTCAATTTTATGTAATGTTTAGAGATCAGATCACCAGATAAGTAAGCCATGGTCATGAGATGTACCCTAGAAGTGTCCAACTTGACTGACGTAAACTAACAATCTTTGTTACCGTCTCACTCACTCCCTGGGTCGCACTGGTCAGGAGCAGCAGCGGCAGCAACAGCTGCAGGGGAGCAGCCGCAGCTGCAGCTACAGTAGCAAATACCAACTCCAGTTGCCGGTGGAAAAAGCATCAGCCAAACGCTCGATCGCGACTGTAGAAAAATCCCAATAAAATACGACGAGCCAAAAGCAAAATCCCAAAAGTCTCTGCAAAGAAAACCTTCGGCTCCTAGTCCCTTGTTTCACATTCTCTCCTCCCCCTCTCCGTCTCTTTCTCCAGCTGCTGCTGGCGATCGATTCCTGACTGAGTTGGGAGAGGGGGCAAGATGAGTCAGGAATCGATTATCTACAGCTTTGTGGCCCGCGGGACCATGGTGCTGGCGGAGTACACCGAATTCACGGGGAATTTCCCGGCCATCGCCTCTCAGTGCCTACAGAAGCTTCCCTCCTCCAACAACAAATTCACCTACACCTGCGACCATCATTCGTTCAATTTCCTTGTTGAGGATGGATACGGTACGAGGATCTGAGCCTGTCCTTGTTTTGCTTTTCTGTTTGTTTGCCATTCTGGGAAACGGTGGAGGGGCCAAAAAAAAAAAAAGGCATTTTTTGGACGGAGGTGTGTGGGATTTTGGAGTGGTTTGGAGGTGGGGATACGATGTCACCTAGTTTTCAGATGATCTGACGATGGGCGTTTCTCTAATCTGATGCATCTTCCCTACATCACCCACTTTTCAGATTTAGGAAATGAATAGATGGGGGCTTTTTTTCGTGGGGGCCTGAAAAGGAGTATTGTTTGTAGGTGGTGGTGGTGAGATTTGCCGGTTCTAGCAATTTCACCCGTTGAGGCTAGTCATTAGAGAATCAGTTTTGAGGTATTACAACAATCTGTCCTAAATTTTAGCTGTTCTTTCCTCTCGGGAACCCTGACATAACTGTGGCCTGGTTGAATTTTGATTTGCAAATGTTGTGGAAGAGTTGACAGTATAGTGGGAGGCAATGCTTTCTGTTGCTTGATGGCTCTGTGCTGTAGGTAAATTTGTTGCGGTAACTACATATACCAATGGCAGTGGCTTGTCTCTGCGAGCGTTTTGGTTAGCAACTCAAGTAGCTGGGTAGTTGCTCTTAAGAGCTACCAAGAATCAGGAACTTTAGGAATGATGAATCACATCAAATTAATTACCAATAAAGATTGATTTCCTCTGCAGTGATTGAAAGAGGAATGAATGATGTACTTACCTGATAGAGGAGAGGAACATCCCAGTCAGCAGCAGCTGGAGTCCAGTCAGCAACAGAGCAATGTCAGCCAAAGGCAGGGGCATCGGCTGGGTGTTTGTTTGGTGTCTGTTAAACGTGCGTATGTGGCTGGAATAGCCTCTAAGGAGAAAAGGACCCTTGTAGATGTAGCTCATAATTGATTTGGTTTCTTGCAATTGTATTGGAGAGGAGATGTTCCCTCCTTCCAAGAGGAACCTCCCTGTGCCTGTAAGAGGATCAGTGAGAATGGATGCCCGTTGCTGGAGTCCAACCATTTCTGGATGGATTCACATCATCACCTTTGATGAAACTATTGTGTTTTCGGAGGAATATTTGGCCACATTCAATAGGAAATTTTGTTGCACAATCAAATTAAGGAGGCCTTGTATTTTTGTCAATCAGTACTTGGTTCCTTTGAGGAAAGGAAGAAGGCTTCTACATAATCTTTTACTAAGAACTGCCTACTCTCAAGATGCATAAATATTCCTCTGAAAAGGCAAGCTGTGGATCTCTTATTACTATCAGCATGCCAGTACCCTAGCGTACGTTGTGTCTTCTTTTTTGTCTCTGTTCTTCTTTTATCCCATACGTGGAATTATGTCACAAGATGCTTTCTCACATTTGCAGCTTATTGTGTGGTTGCCAAAGAGACTGTTGGGAAACCGGTGTCTATAGCTTTTCTTGAACGTCTCAAGTCAGACTTCAAAAAGAGGTATGGAGGTGGGAAAGCAGATACAGCGATGGCCAAAAGTCTCAACAAAGAATTTGGGTATATCCATTAGAGGAAATGATTCTTTTGGGATATTTATTCAATGGATTTCCTTTTTTAAAATTATTTTTATGGTTCTAATTTTTACAGCCCAGTGATAAAAGAGCACATGCAGTATGTCATTGACCATGCGGAAGAGATCGGAAAGCTTCAAAAAGTCAAGGCACAGGTTTCAGAAGTCAAAAACATTATGATGGAGAACATAGACAAGGTAATCAATTCTCTTGCATTCATTCCAATTGTCCAGTGACAGGAACACCAAACACTTGGATTGGAAACCTAATGGTTTTTCAAAACATGGGCATTGCAAACTGTGCATCTTTAGTCAGAATGATTGTGTTTGTTTGTTTATGTGTTTGTGTGTTTATTTTTTATTTATACATTTGGTAAGTTGTTGTAGATTAATTACATATATAAAAACATATATTCGTTATCTTATTGGTAGATAAGTTATGCTTAGTTGATGTATTTGGCTTTACAATTTTTTTGCTTTTCTATGGATGGGAACCTGAGGGTAAGCCCAGCAAGTCTTCAATGGTTGGAACTGATAATGAATCTTAATATCATGTGGATTTATCTTGGGAAGATTACCCTGACAAGAGATAAAACAATGGAAAAGCATATAGGGTCTACATCATTGGTTCTAGAGGGCCAGAAATGAAGGGACACTAGCTCTTATCCAATTTCAGTGTTAAAGTCTGTATTAATTAATGAAATAGGAATCCTGGAGTTAACTCTCAGATATATATAGTACAAGGCTACAATGATAACAAAGAAAATGATGGTGACAACAGAAGTGCGACCAAATATGATTATCGAACTGTAGGCTGTTTTTCTGTATTGGTGGAAGAAAGTTCTATGTTCATAATTTCTGTCTAGATAAGAGTTCTTAGTTTGCATGCAACTTCGGATGTGTGGAACATGTCTCATATGCATTTGCCAATCTTTCGCTCAAATCTATCTTCACTGTTCTTAGTTCATGTGCAACTTCAGATCTGTGGAACATGTCTCATATGAATTTGCCATTCGTTCACTCAAATCTACCTAAACGCTTGTCCAGGCAAGTTAATTCATATTGATTTAGGTTATTTGATTGGCTACATAATACATATTATCAATGTGTGGGCAACATAGATAGTCTTAAACTTATTGAGAGGTCAAAAAATGAAGCTAGCTATATTTTCAGGAGCGATATTTTAGTAAAAACTGAAACAGGTTAATATTAGCTTCCTCCCATAAGGAAGTGATTTTTCTGAAGCCAAAAACTGTGACAAACACACACTCGACATGAGTATTCTTTTAGTATTTGAATCAACTACATTCGTTGAGGATTTCTCCAACAAAGACCATGATGCCAAACTCACATTATTTGGTTATTCGTTCTTGAAGTTTATTATTCAAATCCCAAAGCATTTGGCTTAGGTCTGTAATAAATTATCTCTGCACCAAGCAAAATATCTGTTGATTGATTTGGCTTTCTTACTTTTAAAACATTTTTTAGGCACTTGATAGAGGGGAAAAGCTAGATGTCCTTCAAGACAAAACAGAAGATCTCCGATCACAGGTTGTAGTAGATTCTGCTATTCTATTGAGAGCCTCACCTGCATTTTGTAAGTTTCAATTTCAAAACTATTGACATTGACTCTGCTCAAATACATTTTCAGGCCCAATCATTCAAGAAGCAAGGGACCAAAATACGGAGGAAAATGTGGTATAAGAACATGAAGATAAAATTAGTCATCCTAGCCATTCTCTTGCTTCTCGTCCTTGTTATTTGGCTCTCCGTCTGCCATGGATTTGACTGCACCAAGTAGATTTAAGGATTGAGCAGTCAGCATGATAATCCACATACAACATTTCAAATGGAAAAATTTTATGTCAACACGTAAGAATTTTGGGTTTTGTTTGCTGGGCACAAGGAGTCAGCTAAAATTACTGGATAACAGGAGATGGGAGTTGAAAAATGCATCTCACGACCTGCAGAGTAAATGGTTGATGCTGCAGCAATAGGTTCGTGAGTCTGTAAAATGACACTGATACGCTGTTCTTCTACTGGTTTTGGTGGTTGCTGCCTTTTTCTTTTCTTGTCTTTTTTCCCCCTATTTTCTTTCTTTACTGTAATGTTTATGAAATGCCATTGCAGTTGCAAATTGCAATAAAAAACAGTGGCTTCAATGTACTTGATTTGCATGGTTTGATGACTTTCTTGAGGCATTCAAATTGTCCATTAGTCACTGACATGGACGCATGATTATGTGGCATGCTTACAATGGCGGTAGAAATCTAGTTAATTACAGCCTATATTAGCATGAGTTTGTTCCAACGACCATATGAAATGATTGTCAAAAACTTGCATAGAATCTTTTCGGTGCTACTTTGGCTTCAAACTGCACTGAAAAGGGAAATTTGTAAAACATTAATTGTTCGAGTAGAAGCTTCTTTTCATAACATAGCTTTAACAGTTATCGTTAGGTGATACATATGAATTGCGTGTTTTAAGTACGAGTGCAAATAGTGTCCTGTTGACTCGCAACCTCGGCCATTTCAATTTTACAGAAGGTTAAAGGCAAAGATTTTGATTCAGCGAGGCTGGATGGGTTGACTATGCCTCGACTCTCTTCACCCCTCTTGCCTTGCAAGATATAAATTATTTTCATGATTTATGACTTATTAATATAAATATGGTTCATGTGAATATATGTTTAATTTTATAACTTGTTTGTATAGATAAATTTTTATTTTTTAATTGCATATATGTTGTTTAAGTTATGTTCTTCACATAATTTTTTACTGGAATAAAATATGTTATGAATATTGTTTATAATTTTCAAGAATGATTATTATTATTTTGCAATTTAATAATTTTAATTATAATTCAAAATTTACATTTATATTTTTTTAAGGTTAAGACAAATTATCCTGATTAAGTTGCAAACAAAATTGTTAAAATTTTTTTGGGAAAATTTCTGTCATACCTACAATATTTCACCATTATTCCTCTTATACTTATAATATTTCAAAAATTTCTCCGGCACCCATGATATTTCATCCCCTGATTGCTCCTGCCTGTACCGTTACATTCCGTTAACGAGCACACGTCTTATTTTTTTGATTTCCAAAAATGCCCTCCCGCTTGCATCAGTTTCAGATGCCAATGTCGCCGGCTGTCATCGACGATAACAAGTTGAGTGAAAATGGAGGATCTGCAGGGAAGGAAGCGAAACCACCATTCAAGATCTTCGTCGGTTAAGATTTCGATGAGTATGGACGAATAGATGCATTGATTATAAAGACTCCGGCCGAATTTGAAAGAGAACGCCAAAGAAGACAGCTATTGACTCCAGAATCCAAACTGTAGATCCTCTCCTGTTTTCCTTTCGCCCACCATTTTCTTTTGGGCGTGCAGCCAATTTAGGGAGAAAACGGACATGAGTTTTGGATAATTTGAATCATTGGATCAATCTGATTCCGGTCCTTATGGAGGGCGATGCCGGATTCCAGGACTGTTTGCGCGTGACCATAAGTTTGGGGAAGAAAGACGATGATCGATCTCGCCGGTGAGATGAGAGATCGCCGCTACTCAGCGATCCACGCCGTCCACTTCCACCGCAGCGGTTGTACAATCCAACCAATTGCATTTGACGCGCTTTTAATCCCTCTGCCTAAAATCGCGTCTGTGTTCCTGCCTTGCATTGTTTTTCTGCTTCTGGAAGAAGTCTGCCCTGCGGTGTCGAGATTGAGGGAGTTCTTGATGTTGGTGATTGCCTCGGCCAAGTTGCGCCCAAAGCGCTGCCATTTGGAAGGTAAGATTGCGTCTTTGGAACCTGGGGGTGTCGCCGCTGAACTGGGAGATCATCTGCCATGGCCTGAAGCTGAAGGAAAGAAGAAATGGGTGGGGTGGGTTTGATGTTTTTTCCTTGTTATGTTACTGGGTTTTCTTCCTTGTGATCAAAATGGGAAGAAAGCATGCATGCCATTGGTCGCGCTGAAAATGGGTGGCCGGAGAAGAGAAATGCACGGGGAACGTGACGACGATCCTTGAAGCTTGTCAATGCGATCCTTGAAGCTAGCCTAGGCGAAAAAGGGTGGCCAAAAACGGGTGGATAGCCGTTTGGGGCATTTTTGGAATTTTCGAAAAAAAAGGGTGGAAGCATGGTACAGGAGGAATTAAGAGGAGAAAGTTGTGGCTTTTAAAGGAATTTTTAATATCTTGTGTATATAAGAGAAATAATGGTGAAATGTTGGGGGCATATGAGGAATTTTTCCATTTTTTTTTACTAATACTCTGTTATGACATTTGAATTTTTTTTCATTAAATAGTAAAATATTACAGTATTTAATCTTTAAATTTTTCATAGACGGGAGTTTATAATGATATGTATAAAATTTTAAAACTATCACATTTGACCCATTTTTTCAACTTGATCCGTTGTTGTTCATATGCTAACTTGAAACCAATTTGAAGTTTGTCTTGAGAATTATTAAAGAAAAGTGAAGAATTTGATATGTTAATTAAATACGCTTAGCCAATAATTTTATAAAAGAATTAAAAACACAAGCCCTTTTATTTTCGTCTAAAGTATGTGTCATGACCTTCAAATGTGACTATTGGAACTTGGAAGCAAAGTCTTTGGGAACAAACTAATTGCCGAAAACTACATGCTCTCATCTAGCAACTCTGGCACTTTCGTTCTCATCAATCCAACCCATTCGAACCCGTGCAAGCCTTTGAGTGCTGACTGAGTTACCAGCGCCTCTACGCGCGCTGGCGGGGGAATTTGTCCTTAATCGCGTTTCTTTAATTGACTGTTATGCTACATAAATCTTCTGAGCCTGTATAATACATGAACCTTCCGATATGGACGAGTAAGTGTCGAACTTTGAAATTAATAAAAAAGATTAGCCGCAAAATTCACAAACAAATCATGGGGCACGATGGTTATCAGCCTGCTAATATTAAGCATACAAAATTAAAATGCAAATAACACTCGCGGTTTCTCTTCTCTTACATTTTTTTTATCATAAAAAGGCCTGACGCCCTCAGAAGTCCCTGACTATTTCACATTATTAAGTTAATAATGTCTAATCTTAGATTATCGATTCTATTCTGATTAAAAAAAATTAAATTAAATTATCAAGTGCAGAGGTCGATTTCACAGGGTGTCAGAGACAAGAAGCATGGCATTAGATTATGTGCGGAGGTGGGAGTCCTGAAATTTCTAAATACGCAACTCGTTACTGCGTAAACTTCTAAAATATCGATATTGAGAGAGAAGAGAGGGCCTTCTTTCTTCATCTTCAAGCAAGTAGCAACTCTTCATTCGCAATACGGAAGGGAAGGGAGAAAGAGAAAGAGAGCGAGGGATGGAAGAGAAAAAGGGCGCCGCTGCCGACTTCTGCAGTCTGCTCCTCTTGGCAGAATGCGCTTGTGATGTTGCTACCCAAGCACAATTGCAACCCTTGAAGAAACCCTGCCGGCAGTACCCACCGCTCCACCAGGTACTGGAGAAACCCGACGGCGACGAAATGCCCGTTTCTTCTACGCTCACTTTCTCCATTCCCTCTCCCGAAATCCCCCCATTTCCTTTCCAAGCATTCAAGAAAATCTGCGGGCCCGGGCCGCCTCTGCACCTGAAACCCACTCCTTCGTCGCTTCCGTACAAGAAGCTCCGCCGGCGGCACCGCTCGCTTCAGGGCTGGCTCGAAGCCTGTCTGCGTCTCAAGGGAACGACGCCACTCTGGTTCGGCCGAAAGCTGCTCACGGCCACCGACGTGGGCGCGCATTTCAACCGTCTGTCGCTGCCCAAGGAAGCGGTGGGCTGCATGATGGCCTCGACCATGATGACCGACGCTGAGAAACTGGAAGCGAGGCTGCCGGACAGGGGGCTGCCCGTGCCGGTGCTGGACCGGATGGGCCGGACGTGGCAGCTGGTGTTGAAGTACTGGGGCAGCTCTAAGGCGCAAGTTCTCAATGGGGAATGGAACGATCTGGTGGAGAAGAATCATCTGCAGGCCAATGTCGATTCGGTGGACTTTTGGGGATTCCGGGCCAATGGCCCCAACGGCCTGCTTTGGCTTGCCGTTGTTTGAATCACTGCACAGAAAGAAGTGTAAAAGCACCAAAAAAGAAGAAGAAGAAGAAGAAGAAAAAAGGGCAAATGTTTATATGATTTTTTAATCTCAATTTTGTTTTCATATTCTGCTACATTTATGATTTTCATATGATTTTTTAATCTCAATTTTGGTTTCATGTTCTGCTACATTTATGATGTTTATACTTCTTTTTTTTAATGGTCGGGTCAAATACTTCTGCATTTAGATGTCGTTGTAAAAGATAGAAATTCATTGTTGTCAATAAAATATCTTGTTGCTGTTGATTGGGCCTCAAGTTTGCTTCTGTTCCCCAGCTTAGATTCCTAGATTCAAAATTCTCTCTAGCGTTAGTTTCTAATAAAAGATGTGTTTTTTTTTCGCATTTTTGAATAATGTCTAAAAGTGATATTAATTTCCGCTAGCCTATTTTCACGTTGTTTATGAAACAAATTGTATTAAATATAAGTACATATTTCAATTTATGGCTTTCATGAAATTATTTTGGTTGGAGATATGAGAAAATTTTAATTTAGTTTTAGTAGAATCGAATTTCTGTAGGGGATTAATTTGTATGTAGTTGAAGTACAACTGTGCTAGAATCCTTATTCCAGTAAAATTTGTTTGGATTTTAGAAAAAGGGTTTCCCGGATCATAGTTTATGTGAATCCAATATTAAGCAATATACCTAGTAATATTTACTTAGTTAAGATAAAAAAAATCATTTCAATTAACTACATAGATATCTTTTGTGGTCCGAAAACCAGGTGATTTATAAGCAACTCAAGAAAATATCTTTTTTTCCATCAAAAAAATGTATCTTTTTATTTTTGAAAATTTGAATACATATGTGGTGCCCCACCCACTTTGTTAAATTTGGTATTCTTTAAATTTATTTAATATTTTATTATACCACAAGAATTTAAAAAATTGTCAAATATTGCATCCTTGTGGAGCTCACATCTAAGAGCAAAAAAAATAAAAAATATTTTTTAGTTGCCCGAATTACGGGCTACCGCACAAGATTTATAGGATTAGAAATGTTTTGCTGTGATCTAATTACAAATCCGAGAATTTATACGCGATTTTTTAAGGAAAATTAACACGCGTTTTTTTTTATTTTAGATCAATTTGGGCATGACGACAACATATGAATAGAAAATCAATTAAGTGATTAAATTAGTCCATTGGGCTTCCATTTTTTACTTTATTTCACTATAATATTTAATAACTGTAAAATTGAAAATATTCAATTATTTTTTAAATTAAGGATCAATATAGCTTTCGTAGGATTTTTTCTCCTTAAAAGTTCGTTTGCATGGACGACAATGCATCAGTCTGAAAAAAATAGGAAAATTGTGAGAATATCTTAGTGTTTAATAGTAATACATGTTGAGATAATGTAATATATACCAATGAAAAAAAATCGTCTGCCTCTCAGCCACCCTCTAAAATTTGGTGACGGGGCATTTTAATTTATTAATTATATTTCCAAGGCATAGAGCTGATGGTTCGCGTACAGCGGTTACAGGCTTGGCCCATAACTTTGACTTGAAATTAGTGGCCCAATTATATTGCACCTAATGTCAAACGGCCATTGTACTTTTTTTTTTCCAGTGACCAGAGCTCAGCGGTCGATGGCAAATGTGGAGTGTGGTCGACGAGATTCGATCTCGGATCGCGGGGTCAGTGACTGCCTAAGGTTGAGCCTCTCAAGCCATGATAAAAATCTATTATTTTATTTTTTTACTTTTAACCAAATGATAATGAAATAAACAATTCGAGTTCATAGCTAAAAAATAAAAATGCTCATATTTATCACCATGACAAAGAACCGGGGGGGGGGGGGGGGGGGGGGGGGGGGGGGGGTTGTTGGGTTTGTTAAAAGCTAAAACTTTTTAAATTTATTAACTTTTAAATCTAAAATTTTCATCCTCCACGTAATTCTTTTATACAATTTTTTAATTATTTCTATATAACTAATCTATCTATTTTAACTATATTTTTTTTACTTATCATCATTACCCATATTATATCACTTTATTTTCTTTCATTTAAAAACTTTTATAACAAAAAATTTTCATTAAAAAATTTTAACGCACCTAAGGAAATGATCCTATTAGCTCGGCCTCTGCTTAGCCTAGTTCAAAAAATTTATTTTAAACTTTTTTCGTGCACTTATTTATTTAAGTGTATTTAATATATAAAGAAAGTTTACCATTTTTGAATATGTATATATATATTTTTGAGATTTTTAAACATAATGGTATTTTAAATAGATGTTTAAAAATTTCAAAAAAAATATATACAAATATAAAAAATGGTAAAAGTTTGATTTATATGTTAAATATATTTAGATAAATAAATGTATAAAAAAAGCAAAAAAAGTATTTTAAATAAGTTTTTTTTAGGTAAGTAAAGTAAACCATTTGTTTAGCCTGGGCTAATAGGATTTTTTTAATTTTATAACGATGAATAATCATGTTAGCCCGGCTAAGCAAGTATCTCGTTTAACCCACATAAAAAAACCTCATTTACAAGATTTTTTTAAAAACTTTTATCTTCACATATTTGTTTATCTAAATGTATTCAACATATAAACTAAATTTTATCATTTTTAGATATCATATATTATTTTCGGGATTTTATCTTTAAAAAGCTTAAAAAATATATACATATATTCAAAAAATGGTAAAAGTTTAATTTATAGGTTAAATACACATTAATAAACAAGAGTATGAAAAAAAAACCCAAAAAGTCTTGTAAATAAGTTATTGAGATGAGCTAAGCGAGATATTCGCTTAGCTCGAACTAACAGGATCGCTTGTTTTTATAACATTTCAACAATTACATTGAAAATTTCACTATCACGTCAACAGTAATATTGTTTTGACTTTGAAATTAGTTTTTGCAAAATCCCGATATCAGGGACTTGATTCGTAAATATGGGCACAGAGGTTCAAGCAAAATTGGAATCAAGGCACTTGAACCTAATTTTTTTATTTATATTTAATACAAATATATTATGTAAAATCTAATTAATATCTTTTCCTATATACGTATTTGATATTATTTATATTTATGTTGGCATTATTTGTCATGTTGAAATCATATTATTTATTTTTACATTGGTTGGCTTTCTTCTCTTGGGTATGTTTGGAAAGCGATATGACTTTTAAATGAAAACTTTTTGATATAAAAGTTTTTGAATAGAAAGAAAATGATGTATTAATGTAGGGGTAATGATGATAAGTAAAAAGAATAAAGTTAAAATAGATAGATTAGTTACGTGAGTAGTTGTGTAGAAATGATTTAAAATAGGATAATTATAAAGGAAAATATGATGAAACGATTAAAAAATATGATAGTTAGGTAGATTAAAATGGTTTATCTTGACCTTTTTATACAATGCTAAACACACCTCTTTTGGAAAAGATAATTTATTACTATGCTTTTTAAAATTTAATTAAACTATATATATATTTTACTTTGATAGCTTATTAATTTGTATTCATATGAAAATTTAAAATTGTCATTTAAGTTAAATAAAAAGTTAGAAACCCACATTCTAATCCAAATTTCAACCCACAGGCGATTTTCATAAATAAGAATAAGGTCCAGGGTCCCTTTGAAAAAAAAAAAAAAAAAAAGGTCTAGGGTTGATTTATACTAGGGAGTGTCAGAGACAAGAAGCACAGGATACGCTCAGAGATCGAGCACTGGAATTTCTAATTACGCAATCGCTACTGCGTAAACTTCTATATATATTGAGAGGGGAGGGCCTTCTCCTTTCTTCGTCTTCAAGCAATCGGCAACTCCTCATTCCCGGATACTGATGGGAGAGAGAGTGATGAAAGATAAAGAAGGCGCCTCTGCCGACTTCTGCAATCTGCTTCTGTTGGCAGAATGCGCTTGCGATGTTGCTGCCGAAGCACAATTCCAACCCTTGAAGAAACCCTGCCTGCCGAACCCACCACCGCTCCGCCACGTACTCGACGAAAAGCTTGCTTCGTCTGCTCTCACCTTCACCATTCCCGCTCCCGAATTCCTCCCATGTCCTACCCCACCAATACCATTCAAGAAAATCTACGGGCCCGGCCCGTCTCCGTGCCGTAGACCCGCGCCTTCCTCGGTTCCGTACAAGAAGCTCCGCCGGCGACACCGACCGTCGCGGGGCTGGATCGAAGCCAGTGTGCGCCTCAAGGGAACGGCGCCAACGTGGTTCGGCCGCAAGCTGCTGACTGCCACAGACGTGGGCATCCATTTCAACCGTCTGTCGCTGCCCAAGGAAGCGGTGTTCAGCATGATGGCCTCCGCCGTGATGACTGACGCCGAGAAGCGGGATGCGAGGCAGCCGGACAGGGGGCTTCCGGTGCCGGTTCTGGATCGGATGGGCCGGACGTGGCAGCTGGTGTTGAAGTATTGGAGCAGCTCCAAGGCCCAAGTTCTCCATGGGGAATGGAGCGATCTGGTGGAGAAGAATCATCTCCGGGCCAATGTGGATTGGGTGGACTTATGGGGATTTCGAGCCAACGGGCCCAACGGTCTTCTATGGCTGGCTGTTGTTTGAATCACTGCAATGAAAGAAGCAGGGAGCTCCCAGAATAGAAAAAGAAGAAGTACATGACAAATGTTTATATGATTTTTTATCCCAATTTTGGTATCATATTCTTGTACTTGTATTTAGGGGGATTCATATTCACATTTTTTCTGTAAAAATAGGAATTCATGGTAATGCCCTATGCGGCGTTGAACTGTCAATAAAAAATTATTTTGCTGTTGCCTGGGCCTCTGATTCCCAATCTCTTATCCAAAATCCTCTCCCACGTTAGTCTCTAATGAGAAGACTTCATAGTTTTTCATGATATTAATTTCCACCCCACTTTTTCCTGTGTTGTTAATTAAACAAATTGTGTCAAATATGAGTAGGTATTGTGTTTTGTAGATTTTAAAAAATTATTTGGGTGGTCGGGCAAAATGAGGAAAATTCAATATAGTTTTAGTAGAATTGGATTTTCGTAGGGATCAATTTGTATGCAGTTCAAGTATGACTGTGGTAGCCTGGAATCCTTCTAATACCATGCAACATAGTTTATACAAATCCTTCTACTACTCGTCCAAGTCGTTGACTTGAGTGGGAGGTCGACGCTGAAAGAGCTTTTTCTCCTGTTATCTATCATTTCGAGTCGTCTTTCCTCACCCTTGTCATCTAAAAAAAAAAGAAAAAAGAGAGAGACTATAATTGTGGATTTCTTTATCATACAAAATTACCCGAAAATATGTTTTCTACTTTTTACTTTTATTTTTCAGACCTCTGGGAGGAACCTAGAAATATGTTTGTGTTTTTTTTTTTCTTTTTTTTTTGGGAGGTTTCCCCTTAGATCTTCCATTTGATATTTTGTTTTTTAACTTTTTAAAATATAAGAGCATGGTGCACGTATCCATACTGTATTTTTTATTTTTCTTTTAGGGAGAATTCCTTTTTGTATGTGCAACATTTGCATTAGTTCCTATTATACCCACAACGTGTTACAAATTTTTTTATAATTATAATGTTTTACCCTAAATTTTTATTATACTACGCCATTAACACAATTATTATCTCTTACATTGAATAGATAATTTTGCCTATCTAAAAATAATTTAATGTTAATATAATTCTTAAATCATTTAATGCCACATATTGATGACTTCTATCATTAATTGAGTCATATTAGAGTTGAATGAGATCAATTAGGAAATTTTGAATTAGCAAAATTGTCATCTCAATAAGTTAGACAGCGGTTGTATTGATAGCATAATTGTGAGAGGAATATAAAGTGAAATGTTATGAATATAAGATAAATTTATAAAATAATACGGGTATATAAGAAATTAAAGAAAAATATTATAAGCATGAAAGGAATCTTTCCTATTTTTGAATATAAAAAAAACTATCAAATTTCATAAGATGAAAGATCTAGATGGAGCTTCGCATATAGATAAAAATAATTTTAGGTCATACTTTTTTATTTTCAAAAATCAAAATAAAATGTTAAAAATTTATCAAATTCACCAGGTAGAAGATTTAAGTGACGCCCGCACATATATATAATTTTAAAAAATAAACAAGCATATTTTTTGAGTTTCCCGTAAATTGCCCACACAATTTTCAATATCCTATGAGCATAATCACGGTGTGTCAAGAGCAGGAGGTAACTCAATGAATACGGATCCACAGAATATCCCGATCATGTAAGAATCTAAGATATTAAAATTGGAAATTAATTTTTTTACTACTATAAAATTAGTGCAATATCATCTTTTGTCTGCCTGATAATTAAATATGTGTATCCTGCCGATTCTATGCAGCTGCAATATGGGCATACGGATTTTTTTAATTTTTGAAAAAGTTTTTATACATATGTGGACTTCATTTAGATCCTTTTTTTTGTAAAATTTGATATTTTAAAGTTTGTTTAATATTTTATTTCAAATTTTATAAATAAAAAGTAGGTGTATCAATGTCCATTTTATTAATTTTCAAAAATCAAAAATAAAAAGTTAAATAAATTCAAAAAATTATAAAATTCATATAACGAAGATCTAGGTGGCGCCGCATATGTATAATTTTTTTTAAAAAAATTAAAAATAATTTCAGGCACCCATATTGTGAATTTACTTCCTAGAAATAACGATAATTTGAATGATGGAAACGTTATGTGGAAATTTTATTTATTTTCTACTAATTCAAAATTTTCATATATTGCTTTTTGCACATAATAAATAAGAAAAATAATTTTTTTATTAAATTACATTAATTATAAATTATTTGTAGGACCTTTTCTGGATTTTGACAAGCTATTTTCTATTAGACTCGAAAAAAAACTTGCATCATATGTTTTATTCTTTTTTTTTTTGATATCTCATTTGTTTTATTCTTGTAATTGTATAATTTATCTTTTCGCTAATAGATGGAGGAAATGAAGTATGGTTATCCGTGACGTAGTAGAATCATGCTCAACAGTAGTAAAAATATTTGGCTTTTTTGCTATTTGAAAATAAAATAAAAAAAAATATATATATATATGTATCTGCCATTTTTATTTTAAAAAATTAAAATAGAACACCAAACAAGCTAAAAAAATACCAAAATTTTAATAGGAAGTAAGATTTGGATGAGACCTGCGTCTCTATAAAAAATAAATTTTTTTTTTGGGTTCTTCTCACTCTACGGGCGGCTGCATAGAAAACGGACCCAATTTGTAAAATATTTTTCCAAAAAGATTGAATATACTTTTTTTTTATGGGCGTTCATATACTACCTTATCTCAGCTCATATTACAATCAAGGTTCTAAGACATTCTTACAAATATTCTACAAATATTTCACTAATATTCTTATTTTTCTTAATAGTATTGGGCATTCTTGCCAATATTCTACAAATATTTTACCAATATTCTTATCCTCTTTTTTCAGATGAGTAATACGGTTAGCTTGAGCTAAGCAAGATGAGTAATACGATTAGCTTAAGCTAAGCAAATGTTATGCTTAGTTTGCATATAAACCAAGTTTTACTATTTTTGGATATGTTATATATATTTGAAATTGTTAAACATTTACATGTATATATGTATTTAAAATACTCTTATTTTTAAAAATCTAAAAAAATATACACATATATCAAAAAATGATAAAACTTGGTTTATATGTTAAATACACTTAGATAAACAAGTGTACAAATAAAAAATAAAAATAAATTATCGTAAATGAGTTTTTTAAAGTACACTAAACATAACATTTACTAAGCCCGGGATAATGTAATTATTTTTTTTGCTTAATGGCACTGCCCACCTCCTCGAACCGGTGAACACTTCTATAGAAATTGAGGACACTAACACCACCACAACACGCTCACAGTCACGCTGCACGCCACCACAATATGCCCATGGCAATGCAGTTGTGGGCGTTCCAACGCACATCACCCAGCGTCAGGTGCATGCATGCTCAATGGCAGGTTGAATATACTTTAGATTTTTAAAACTCAACGAACCGGCGCATGTACCAAATCCCTTCTTATTACTTATTGAAAATTGGCAAAAACAGTAAAAACTAAAAATTATCAAATTTCACGTAATGAAGATTTAAGTAGGGTCACTAGGAAAATCATCGAGCGCAGGCGAAATGTACCATAATTATAATGCAGCTCACTATAAATAAGTACATAATTAACATAATGAAATAGTTTAATATAAATATTAATCTTATAGTAGTATTTTCAACATCTACACCATAAAAAATATATCTTTTATATAGAAAAATAATTATATAAAGTATTATAATGTTCTAAAATGTGTGGGGCTCATTTTCCAGTAGATTACAGGTGCAGTCTGTCTGCACATGAATGGTTCTCAGACATGTATATGTGTGTGTATATATATACAGTCACTCGTAAGTTAAAACCATAAATAGCCCAAAATAAAATAATCACCTATAAATGACTATCCATAAATCGCCCGATTTACCGAGATTGCATAGAATCCTGATTCTTAGATTTTAATCATCGTACTTGTTGCCGCTCGTATATTCCGTTGGGAATCAGAAAGCTTTATTTATTTATTTTTTGATGTGAACAAAAGTTTTATTGAAACACTTTTCAAAGTGACAAGAAGATGAGCCTGAGTAGAATATATATGAACTTTCAATGGACTCGCGTGTAAGACTTATTTTTTAAAATTTTTTGAAATTTTTTATATAAAACTATTAATCTAAATATATTTAACTTGCTTATTAAATTTTATAATTTTTGAAGATGTGTATATATGTTTTTTATTTTTGAAAATAGAAAATTTTAGTCATTTTAAATGAGTAAAATACTCTGATTTTTAAAACAATATATATAAATATCTCCAAAATTGTAAAACTTGACTAATAGATTAAATATATGTAGGCAAATAGTTTTATAAAAATTTTTAAAAATGAGTTTTACATCCAAATTCATTGAAATTTAAACGGTTAAGGATGCATTGAAATATTACTCACATGTGTAATATGTCGTTGGCAAAGGTGTATTTTAATATTTTGTTTGGAGCGAAGAAACCGTTGCCGATGCGACCACCCCCTGGGAAGCCAATAGAGGCGGATGATGCGTCGCCGTACGCCGTTAGTTTTCAGCCTCACAATGCCTTTTTGAGTGTTTCATCTTGTTGTTTTCTCATGTCCGCGTAACAAGGCCACTATAGAGTGCTACAGTACTTGTAGCACTAGGAAGATGATCCTCTACAATGGGTTGTTAACCTTGTTGATTTCACAAATTTGAACTTTTTATTTTATCATTTTTTATGCAGCTCGGTCTATTTAATTTATGAGCCCCAATGATACGCGATGTGATGCCGTTTTGATTTAAATTTAGGGGTAACCGAATTTTTTTTAAACAAATGATCAGTATCTATTTTTAAAAATGGTTTAATACTAAATATTAATTTTAAATTTATTTTTCAATATATAAACCATCTAAAATATCGTTACTATGGGGGTAAACAATTATATAAGATATTATTGTATTCTAAGACATTTAAATGGATCTAAATATTTTTCATAATTTACACATAAATATAAATACTTTTAAACAAATGTGGCCTATGCACATGTTTGATTTCGATGAAACTTGATTTTTCATTAAATATCAAAATCTTATAATTAAAAGGGTTACATAGAATTACTTTTACGTAGTTGGGTTATAATATGTAAATGATTTTATGCAATCTCTTTTATTTTTAAAATATTGGTGATTGATATAAAATTTAATTCATTCATTATATTTGACATCATTTGTTTAACTAGGAAACAAAGTTTCATCTAAATCAAATATCTACATGGTCACATTTGATCAAAAATGGATATATTTAGGATAATTTATAAATATACTCACATAATTTACTGCATAGATACCTATATAGTTTCATGAATAGAAGATAATCCCCGTAGAGTTTTACCAAATTACATATATATTCATGTTAACGACCGACATTAAATGGCCGGATAAATCCCATCAAGTTAAATTTTCATTCTAAAATCACCCTTCAAGCATGAATTGGCTACGCATTTTCACCATTTGCTTTGTTGGTTTACTTATCTCTCGTCCGCAGTAAAGCTTCCTCATCGCTATGCCCATTTGCCCTTTTTCTGTCACAACCATTCTTCCCCTTGACAACAATGTTGATCTTACACCCATTCTTATGAATTTTATTATCCAATAAATCATCAGCAACATAGCAATAGATTGAGTTGCATTAGTTTCACGGAGAACTGCATGTATATAAGTAAAACGACATTGGGAATTACCAACTGATAGCAACTAGCATTTCAACTCGTAGGAAATCGAAACGATTAGCTCGGATGGGGATGGTCCAGTGGGATACGACGATTTCGTGAGAATGATGGAGGAAGGCAATAGGGAAGGATAGGAAGAGAATGATCTGAAGGAAGCAACAACACCATGATCAAAAGTCACCACAACAAACTATTAAATAAGCAAAGGGAGTTCATCTTCTTCACTATGACCAGTAAATTTGACAAGTAAAAAATTTGCTACCACTTAAATCCATCCAAGCCCATCAGTGACCAGCCTCAAGAAACCAAAAGTTGATCACCCTAATATTAATCTAGCTCCTTTCATGATTGTAGATTCACATCCACCCCTTTTAGCCACCAACTAATAATAGCCATCACCTGGTGAAAATGAAGTCAACTACTTGAACCAAATTTGGCAAGCCACCATTTCGAATGCCACTAGTTGAATCTAGCCAAGCAATAGGGGAAATTGGCCACTGTTTAAGAAGAAGAATCACCATGTTTGAAGAATATTAATGGTTGTAAGAAAGAATCCTACTTATTGATATCTAATAGTCGGGTAGATCTGAAAGTCTGACAATTCTACCTTACCTTGTTAGAATCTAGCAATATTCGATGGCCAGTCACGGGAGACAATTTCGACCATGCAGGAAGATGTTAGAAGAGGAGGGATCTAAGAGCAAAATTTTGAAGAAATCCATGCTATGTTGCCATACAGATTATTTGTGTGAAAACTCGTGTACAATCCAATGATGTGTATTGCATCTGCCATATCCAACAATGTGAATTATAACTGCACAAGAGGAGCATCGTTACTCATGCAATTAACCATTGTGAATCACCTTCCATATATATAACTGAAAGATTCTTATAATACTTTGATACGGGGTCACTTTTGTCATTATCTAAAGTTTCAAGCCATCTATTAACAGTAGTTAAAGGAAAAGAGGATTCTTAGGTATATATATAATTTTAGTGAAACTATACAAGGGTAGTTTGTATTACTCAAAGTATGTGGGTATATATGCAATTATGTTCAAACTACGTAGGTATATTTGCGAATTATCCATATTTATGTGTAAATTAGTAAAAATATTTAGATATATTTATATATATTTTAGAATGTAATAATACTTTATAGAATTATTTATCTATATATTAGTGATATTTTAAACATTGAAAATTCTACTTTAAAATTAATATTTAGTATTAAATCATTTTATTATGTTGATTTTACATATTTATAGTTGGGGCCCATATTAAGTGATACTAAAAGAATGAAAGAGTTTTTATAACAATAAAAATAATACTAAATAATAGACAAGTGAGTTTTTCATAAACTATTAAAATATTAAAAATGAAAAGAGTTACATAGAAGCAGAGCCCTGTATATTAAAGAATGAGAAAGAGAGGATAACTTCGGTGCGTCCTTGATAAGTCTAAAAATTTTCATTTAATTTCATATTAAATTTGCACAATTAAATATTAAAATGTTAAATAAATGCAGATTTTATGTGAAATTTAGTAAAAATTACATTTTTCATAAAATCTCTAATTTTGCTATAAAATTGGTCATTTTGCAAATATTCCCGAAAATATAAAATTATGACTCAATCCCCTAGAAAATTTTATTAGCATATTAATATAATTTGGGCAAATTTATAAAATCATAAATATATAACTATAGTTATATTTTAAAAATAAATTATTATATTTAGGTAAAATAAATTAAAAGATTAAACTAAGATAATACGTGTCATTATTGAAATTATTTACCAAAGAATTAATATTTAAATTCGTATTTATGCTGCATGAGTACTGGCAACCGTGCACCAACGGAGCACCATATTCTGGTGCTCCATCTTCCCCAAATCGACTTCCACAACCACTTTCCGGCAGCTGCAATCCAGCCATGAACCAGAAATTTCGACCGGCCCCAAATTCAATTAAGCGAAACAACCGTTCTCCCCAATTCGAAGAAAGTCATGGTTGCCATTTTCTTCATCTCTACCACCGAACCTGAAGACAAATGCAGCAAACCAAGAATAGCCAGCAGCCCTTCATCCAAGTCGGCATCTATTCCAAACCAAGCCTTGCACCTGCTGGATCTGGGCAACAACAAAACTACAGTAGACAATTCGAACGCCCAACCAGCCGTCTGCACAAGCAAGCACGCCATCTTCAACCATGGAAAACCCATCGATTCCGGCACCCGTCAACAACAGTGAGCTGCCCAAACCAGCAGGTAGTTGCCTCCAACGACCAGTTAGAAATCACCATGGATACACCACCCCTTATTTCAAAGTAGATCTAGCCATCGCACCTTCCATCTTGTCCGGCAGCCCCATCTCAACACCGATGGCATCCCCAACATTCATTTGAACCCAAACCCATCTGACCGGACAATCAGTAGCAATGAAAATCAGCCCCAATTTAATTTTAGTTCTGAGCACATCATGTCCAATCGACCAAGTCATCCGAGCTATAGAAATCACCATCCATTGCAGCACCAGCAACCTCTTCAAACCATCTTCCGGCAGCTAACCAGAAATTTTAGCACGCCCAAGTCGTCGACTTAAACCGTCCCACCATCTTCCCCAATCCATCTTGCCCAAGTCGGCAGCAAGGCCAACAGAAAAATCCAACAGCAATCTCACCGGCAGCACTTCTTCTTCCCCAACTTGACCGTCAATGGTCGTCTTCTCCACCGCCATCAACCCACGGCTGTCGTCTCCTTTTCTAAATACTGTTTGAAATAGTGTAACAATCAAGCTCTCCACAACCATCTCCACTGCAACCTTTCACCACTGAAATAGAAAAATCCCGCATAAACAAACAGCCCAATCCCGTTTTCCAATAACGGACGGCAATCTGAAATCCAAACCCATCTTCTCCGCCCATCTCTGCAAGCAGCCGCGGTCCTTGCTGCCAAACCCAATCCAAACAGCAGCACGGAAATCCAGGGTAAATTGCATCCAGTCGCACCAAGTTTCCAATCTTCTCTCCAAATTGAAGCACTTTCCATCTGCCACCATCAATTGGAACATTGCCCCAATTCGCAAGCCACGATTTTGCAACCCATCTAGCAGTTTCGTTGACTGCTTCAATTCCATTAGATCAATCTATAATTTGCCCCAAAGTAGAGAACCCAATTTGCATCATCTCCCCTACTTCTCTAAATCGACAACTATTTTTCGGCAGCTTCATTTCCATTTTTTCCGAGCACCCAGCCAGCCAAAAATTCAAAGCCACCAATTTTTCCCTTGTCAATCAAAGCAGACAACGACCATGGCAGTCCGACAGTCCGGAAGAAGAGCTCCCACAACCCCGAACCTTCATCAACCCTGCACTGCATGGAAGACCTTCCCAATAGCCTGCTCAACACAAGCTCGTCATTAAGGCAAAATGCATAAATCCCAACAGCACTGAATCCTCTTTTCGGTGTAAAAATCCAACCACTCAATCAAAAATCTAAATCAAGCAACAGTCAGGGTCGTTCATACATTGCAGCCATGGAAGATGCAGCACTCCGTCAATTTCAGCCAAGCAACGAAGGGTAGCTAAAGTGCCGTTCAAGCAGAGAATCCCACATCAGAAACCAAAATGGAGAGAGGCCAGTCCAACACTTATAAAAGGTTGATAACATAACATACCAAGCAGAAGCAATGGCCCAAGGTTGATTATTATTCGAACATGAAATCCTAGAGCTGATCTAATCTAAGTTTTGCAAAGGTTTTACAACCTAATCTTATTTTTACGCTTAACCACCCAAAAATTAAATTGTTTTTGCGTTTTATTAAAATTTATGATTGGAACATGTAGCACATGGTTTTTTGTGTGCTACGATGAGCCGACAAATGGGCCTAAAAATATAAAAAATAACTGCGAACTAAACAGGAAAGTAAATGTGCAAATGCGAGAGAGAAAAATAAATATGAATGCAAAGTCTAAGAAAATAAATATACAAATGCAAGATTGAAAATTAAATATGAAATACGAGTTAACGGGTTAGCTGGTTAGATATGATGTGAGTTAAATAGAGAAATTAAACGTGCAAATAAAAAGATAAAAGATGTAGAAAAGGGGTTCAAGATCAGAAATAAAAAATATATAAAAGGTGTAGAAATGAGGGTTAAAGAAGGAAGATGCAAGCGTTAAAGCTTTTAGATGATGCAAGATCTTAGAGATTTTTAAATGATGCGAGTTAGTCAAATACAAACATGTATCTCAATTAGGCGCAATTAATATTTAGTAAGATGCGTACAGATGCCAATAAAAATTAATACATTAATTTTTTTGGAGTCACCATTAACCATATAACGATGGTCAGTCAGTATACAATAAGGCACTGAAATACAGAGATTTTCTGGATGAACTCATAACTAGAAAAAAAATACAACATTACTTTTCTAGTACAGTGGTTCTAGGAGTGCTAAAAATTAACATACATCTTATAACAGCTCAGAAGGGTGGAGGCAGAAATTTAATCCCTAGGATTTTTATAATGCCCTAACTCAATCTGAAGGAGGACATGAAAATTTCATTTCCATAAATAAAGTTGGCTTTTTTTAAAAAAAAAAAAATTTATGGTTACGAAATGACAATGTTTTCGTAAAAAAAATCGATGGATGGAAGATAGTTGTCTGATTTTAATATTCATTCATTTTTTTATGTGAAGAATATGTAGCTGCAAATGATTGCATTAAAAGAAACATGCAATGTAAACATTATAACAAAATGTTGATATAGTTAAATATGGATATTTCGTTATATTAGCCTTTTTTTTTAAAAAAAGAGGACGTGAAACGAAACGATATAACAGCGTTGATTAAAAGCAAGATAATTTTAAGTAAGCATGAAATAGAGTATTATACGAACAGATATTGGATTAAAAAAATTATAGGAAAAGAAAGGAGAGAATGAGGTGCGGCAGCGTTGTTTTTTTTTTTTAAAAAAAATTGATAAACAAAAATGACATGAAATGGAATGATAAAGCAACGTGAAAGTAAAAATGATTTTTAAGCAGGCCCAAAGTAGAGCATTAGATGATCCAGATATATGATTAAATAAAAAAATTTAAAAAAAAAGAATCGAGAAAGATGGGATGTGGTAGCGTTGGATATATATATATTTAAAAAAGATGCTAGAATGCAAATGAAGGGCAAATGCATGTGTGTATATATATATATATATATTTCTTTTGATTTTTTTTTAACATAAAAGAGGAGTAGGCTGGAGCGGCACTAGGTAAAAAAAGAATGAAATGGGTTGCATCCAATATGTTGAAAAAAGAAAAGAAAAAGAGGGTAGCTGTTATGGGGATTTTGGGAGATGAAAAAGGGGTGGATAGGTGAAAGAGGAATTTTTGGGTCTGTTTTAGTTGTGCCCCCTTTAGGGGAAGAAAGGGCCTTTTTATAGCCTTTGATGTTTGGAAAATTGCACATTGGTATTATTTTGCACAACTCTACCTTTTCTTTTTTTTGGAAAATTCTATTTCAAAATGGATTTCTTGGTAAATTTATGAGTGGTTTTTGAAAACCACCAATGGGCCCATTGTTTTGCTTGGCTAGTAAGTCAACTCTTTCCTAGCCATTGATTTTGTGTATTTTTCGTCTTCCATTTATGCCTTGATTGTCACCTATTTTTCCTTAATCTTAGATGGGGGCCCACACTTATTGATGTCCCTTAACCACTTTAACGATTTATATATTCATTTAGCAGTTTAGATTTGGTAGTTTTTATTCACCATTTGAAATGTTGCACATCCACCCCTTTCTTTGGTCAAATTTATTTGACTCATTAAAACCTCATAAAATACTAATTATTTGTTTAATCCAAACCATCCATCACGTCGACTCTACTTCAATTGTCTTGAGAAAATACTCTTTACTTCGTCTTGAATGCAAATTGCTCCTGATCTGCCGTATCGATTAGTGGCCATAACTTCTTAAGTGGGCAAAAAGCATTGGAGACCCATTTTCTACATGGATCCTACACTAGATTGGGCTTGCAAATATATGGGCTAAAAATTCAAATATAAATATATGAAAGGCTTTAAATGGGTGGGCCAAATGGTAGTAAGCCTGTTTTTAAAAAAAATCTTATTTTCCCATTTAAGTAGGGCTTCATCAGTTGCCCCCCCTTCTTCGATGATAATGAACATTATCATTGAAGGAGGTATGGTTGACACCAAAGATTTTTCTTTCTTTTAGTGCAGCTTAGTATGATTTTTATAATTTATTTTTCTTTCATACATTTCATCCTATTTAGAATGCCTTTAACAATTTTCTATAGGAAATTTTCTTGTAATCTTATTATGAATTTTCATAATTCTCTCTCTTTTTTCTTAATAATAATAATAATTATTATTATTATTTTAATAATTATTGACTTTTTTAGCCGTAGGAATAGCAAAGTTGTAAAATTCTCAAGGTTGCTGATTGAAGGAGTTTCATTAATTCATATTGGAGATAATTTTTCATGAAGTATTCTAAAATTACATAGCACATGAGTGTATGATCTATCAACTGGTAGATATCAGATGCATGAAACTTTACCAACCCATCCAAGTGAGTTAACTATCGTATCAAAATATAATGGTAGTGTATTGTAATTTCCTCTCCTTATCATATTTCAGGGTATCTGAAGATCTTTTTTTTTTCTTCCCCTCATCATATTTCAGGGTATGTAGGGATTTTTTCTTTTTTTTTTCTTTCCCTCACCATATTTCAGGGTATCCAGGGATTTTTTTGTTTTTTTTGAAATCTTCACGTCACCATATTTTAGGGTATCTAGGGATCTCTTTTTTTATTCTCTATTTTTGTGAAAACAATTCACCTCGTTTCATAATGATATTAATAGTTATCTCTTTGGATGAGAAAATGTTAAATCATCTTTGTATCCACCAATTTTCATTAATATGTGTATAAGATTTTTTTTAGAGTGCTATAATATTTTTACATATGTCATGAAAAATTTTCACGAATATAATTTGTTACATCTCACTTCTTGATCCATTAAAGTAATAGATTTTTTGAGCTTTTTTTTCATGAAATGCTTGGACATATTGAAAACTTAACTTAAAATTTTGTTGTTTTTTGACAAAGAAATTAATTTTTTTGATTTTTTCCTTTTATCGATTTTGCGTTCTTGATTTTTTTTTTTATACCTGGCAACCAACATGCACATCTTATAACTCTATAGATTAATATTTGCTTGAAATTCAACCTTTTCAAGTAGTGTGGTCAATGACATTCTCATAATAGGGTTTGGACGAATTGGTGTCTTGTGCTTTCAATGACTCACTGGGCTTAATTGATGAGTGTCTTGCGCATTCTGCGACTTACAAGGCTTAACAACTGGAATATTGATGATGGTGATGCCGCCATTTGAAATTGACTTGCACATTTCTACATAGATATGTGAATCCAATATTAAGTAATATGCCTAGTAATATTTACTTAGTTAAGATAAAAAATCATTTAAATTGACTACATAGATATCTTTTGTGGTCCCTCGTAGACCAGATGATTTATAAGCAACTCAAGAAAATATTTTTTTTCCAGAAAAAATGTATCTTCTTATTTTTGAAAATTTGAATATATATGTGGTGCCCCACCCATTTTGTTAAATTTGGTATTCTTTAAATTTATTTAATATTTTATTATACCACTTAAATTTAAAAAATTGCCAAATATTGCATCCTTGTGAAGCTCACATCTAAGCGCAAAAAAAATAAAAAATATTTTTTAGTTGCCCGAATTACGGGCTACCACACAAGATTTATAGGGTTATAAATGTTTTGCTATGATCTAATTACAAATCAGAGAATTTATACGCGATTTTTTAAGGAAAATTAAAACGCGTTTTTTATTTTAGATCAATTTGGGCATGACGACAACATATGAATAGAAAATCAATTAAGCGATTAAATTATTCCATTGGGCTTCCATTTATTTACTTTATTTCACTATAATATTTAATAACTGTAAAATTGAAAATATTCAATTATTTTTGAAATTAAAGATCAATATAGCTTTCGTAGGATTTTTCCCCCTTAAAAGTTCGTTTGCATGGACGCCAATGCATCGGTCTGAAAAAAATAGAAAAATTGTAAGAATATTTTAGTGCTTAATAGTAATACATGTTGAGATAATGTAATATATACTAATGAAAATAAATCGTCTGCCTCTTAGCCACCCTCTAAAAATTGGTGACAGGGCATTTTAAGTTATTAATTATATTTCCAAGGCATAGAGCTGGTGGTTCGCGTACAACGGTTACAGGACTGGCCCATAACCTTGACTTGAAATTAGTGGTTGCAAAATCCTGCCGATTCTATGCAGCTGCAATATGGGCATACGGATTTTTTAAATTTTTGAAAATTTTTTTATACATATGTGGACTTCATTTAGATCCTTTTTTTTTGTAAAATTTGATATTTTAAGGTTTTTTAATATTTTATTTCAATTTTTGAAAATAAAAAACCAGGTGTATCAATGTCCATTTTATTAATTTTCAAAAATGATAAATAAAAATTTAAATAAATTCATAAAATTATAAAATTCATATACCGAAGATCTATGTGGTGCCGCATATGTATAATTTTTTTAGAAAAACTTAAAAATAATTTTGGGCACCCGTATTGTGAATTTACTTCCTAGAAATAACGATAATTTGAATGATGGAAATGTTATGTGGAAATTTTATTTATTTTCTATTAATTCCGAATTTTTATATATCTCTTTTTATATATTGCACATAATAAATAAGAAATTTTTTTTTTTATTAAATTACATTAATTCTAAATTATTTGTAGGACCTTTTCTGGATTTTGACAAGCTATTTTCCATTAGACTCGAAAAAAAACTTGCGTCATATGTTTTATTCTTTTTTTTTAATATCTCACTTGTTTTATTCTTGTAACTGTATAATTTATATTTTGCTAATAGATGGAGGAAATGAAGTATAGTTATCCGTGACGTAGTAGAATCATGCTCAACAGTAGTAAAAATATTTGGCATTTTTTACTATTTGAAAATAAAATAGAGAATATATATATGTATCTGTTGGGAAAACCATATTGATTAAATCCATAATCACCCCAGGATCCTCCATGCTAAATCACTAAGAAAATAAAATCATAAGCGGAAGCGTACTTGAATCCTTGGAAGCAGTTGTTCTTGTATCCTTGTGGTTTCTGGGTCTTCCAGGTTGATGCCCTAGGGCTTGGCTCCTCTTTTCCAATGATGGGATGTTACAAAAGAAACCCTGACCGGTGCATTCATATCTTTCGTATTTCTAATTTAGCCCATCATAAAATAGAAATTAGGCTGTAGGGTTATGATTTAAGGGACCTCGATTGCATGCGCCCGAGAGCATGCAGCTCCAGGGCGCATACACCTATTTTTTTATTTTTTTCAAATTTTTTTTTACAATATTGCTAATCTATATCTATTTAACATGTGTATAAATTTTTACCATTTTTGGAATATTTTTGATATTTATTTTTAATTTTTAAAAATCTGTGGCATTTTAGGTAATTTTATTTTGGACTTTTTATTAAATTCAAACAATGGTACAAGTATTTTTATGGATGTCTAATGTTTTAAAATAAATTAATTGAAATAACATGCTACCAAAGTAGCCTCTCTTGTGTAAGTTAATTTATTTTTAAGACATTAAGATAATTGTGTATATGTAATTCATGTGAATATTTATCAGCCTAAAGGAAGATTAATATATAGTCGAACTGCGTACACACTTTTGGTAATAAATATGTAACAATTTTTTGGCATTCCATGTGAATAACAAGTTGGTCCAAAGAAAGGCTTATTGTTAGACAGGATTTTATTGTTAATATTTGATTACTATACCAAAATATTGTGGATATATAATTAATGCAGATATTGATTCGCCCAAAAAAGGGTTAGTATTTGGTCGAATTACACAGATACCTGCGGTGATAAATATATGATAATTATTAGGCATTCTATGTAAACAATAGTCGGTCCAAAGAAAAGCTTATTGTTTGACAGGACTTTATTATCGATATTTGATTATTGCACAAAGAGTACCACTTACAAATTAATACTTTTGTCTAAAGACTAAGTATTAATGTTGTGCTAGGTATCTTGTGATGGGCCCTACCATTATTTGAATTGCTAAAGTTCTATATAAAAGTTATGTGAACATATTATTATGTTTAATTTTGGTTAATTTATCTGCTTATGCTATATTTTCCAATATTTATTCTATTTTCATGTCGAAGTAATGAAAATAAAATATTATGATCATTCTTGGCGTTATGAATCTAAATCTTGTACTAAGGATTGAACAATTCACTCCTCTTGCGGTTAAAACTTCCAACGAGGAAAAATGAGAACTTTGAGAAGCGAGATTATTCAAATTGCATGAGTTTTATGATTGTAAAGTATAAAATTTTGAAAAATTTTAAGGGGGTATCATGTCCGAAAGGTAACTAATGCCAAAAATTTATATTAAGAAAACAGTAAAGTACTTTGCTAAAAGTAATAAAGCTAAAACGAGTACGATTCTGTCAAACTTGATTTCAATAAGGTATAAGGTTAAAAGAAATATAAAAGAGTACTTGTCTCTTCTTACTTTGAAACTAAAGGAACTAACGTTAAAGCAGATTTACTTGTGTAATTAGTTTCGATTCTACTAAACACAATTTGGTAAGTTTAAAGTTAATTATGACTAACAAAAGGATAAAAGATCTCTTGATGAGTTTATTTATATTGTGTGTAAAAGAAGAATAAGTCGAAGTAAGAAAAGACTAAAAGTACTCATTTGGCAAGTACCTATAAGGATATGAAAAATTATAAGAAAACTGCAGGCGGTCCAACACAAAAGAAACCAAATAAGAAATTTGGTTATTACTTTTGACGGACTCTCTCCCATCAGTATCCGGGATTGAGGAGTTGCCGATTGCTTGAAGACGAAGAAAGGAGAAGGCCCTCCCCTCTTAATATATATAGAAGTTTACGCAGTAGCGATTGCATAATTAGAAATTCTAGTGCTCAATCTCAGAGCATATCCTGTGCTTCTTGTCTCTGACACTCCCTAATATAAATCAACCCTAGACCTTTTTTTTTTTCAAAGGGACCCTGGACCTTATTCTTATTTATGAAAATCGCCTGTGGGTTGAAATTTGGATTAGAATGTGGGTTTCTAACTTTTTATTCAACTTAAATGACAATTTTAAATTTTCATATGAATACAAATTAATAAGCTATCAAAGTAAAAAAAAATATAGTTTAATTAAATTTTAAAAAGAATAGTAATAAATTATCTTTTCCAAAAGTGATGTGTTTAGCATTGTATAAAAAGGTCAAGATAAACCATTTTAATCTTCCTAACTATCATATTTTTTAATCATTTCTTCACATTTTCCTTTATAATTACCCTATTTTTAATCATTTCTACACAACTACCCACGTAACTAATCTATCTATTTTAACTTTATTCTTTTTACTTATCATCATTACCCCTACATTATCACATCATTTTCTTTCTATTTAAAAACTTTTATATCAAAAAGTTTTCATTTAAAAGTCATATCGCTTTCCAAACGTACCCAAGAGAAGAAAGCCAACCAATGAAAAAGTAAATAATATAATTTCAACATGACAAATAATGCCAACATAAATATAAATAATATCAAATACGTATATAGGAAAATATATTAATTAGATTTTACATAATATATTTGTATTAAATATAAATAAGAAAATTAGGTTCAAGTTCCTTGATTCCAATTTTGCTTGAACCTCTATGCCCATATTTACAAATCAAGTCCTTGATATCGGGATTTTGCAAAAACTAATTTCAAAGTCCAAACAATATTACTGTTGACGTGATAGTGAAATTTTTGATGTAATTGTTGAAAGGTTATAAAAAGAAGCGATCCTGTTAGTTCGGGCTAAGCGAATATCTCACTTAGCTCATCTCAATAACTTATTTACAACACTTTTTGGGTTTTTTTTTCATAGTCTTATTTATTAATGTGTATTTAACCTATAAATTAAACTTTTACCATTTTTTGAATATGTGTATATATTTTTTAAGCTTTTTAAAGATAAAATCCCGAAAACAATATATGATATCTAAAAATGATAAAATTTAGTTTATATGTTAAATACACTTAAATAAACAAATATGTGAAGATAAAAGTTTTAAAAAAAATCTTTTAAATGAGTTTTTTTATGTGGGCTAAGCGAGATACTTGCTTAGTTCGGGCTAACTTGATCATTCATTGTTATAAAATTAAAAAATCTTGTTATCCTAGGCTTAACAAATGGTTTACTTTACTTACCTAAAAAAATTTATTTAAAATACTTTTTTTGCTTTTTTCATACATTTATTTATCTAAATATATTTAACATATAAATCAAACTTTTACCCTTTTTTTTTATATGTGTATATATTTTTTTGAAATTTTTAAACATCTATTTTAAATACGATTATGTTTAAAAATCTAGAAAAATATGTACACATAGTCAAAAATGGTAAACTTTCTTTATATATTAAATACGCTTAAATAAATAAGTGTATGATAAAAGTAAAAAAAAAGTTTAAAATAAATTTTTTGAACTAGGCTAAGCAAAGGCCGAGCCAATCGGATCATTTCCTTAGGTGCGTTAAAATTTTTGAATGAAATGTTTTGTTATAAAAAATTTTAAATGAAATAAAATAGTATGATATAATATGGGTAATGATGATAAATAAAGAAAATAAAGTTAAAATAGATAGATTAGTTACATAGAAATAATTAAAAAGTTGTCCCCCCACCCCAGTTTCTTTGTCACGGTGATAAATATGAGCTTTTTTTTTACCTATTAACTCGAATTGTTTATTTCATTATCATTTAGTTAAAAGCAAAAAATAAAATATTAGATTGTTTATCATGGCCTGAGAGGCTCAGCCTTAGGGCAGTCACTGACCCGGCAATCCGGGATTGAATCTTGTCGACCACACTCCACATTTGCCATCGACCGGCGAGCTCTGGCCACTGAAAAAAAAAGTACAACGCCCGTTTGACATTAGGTACAATATAATTGGGCAACTAATTTCAAGTCAAAGTTATGGGCTAGGCCTGTAACCGTTGTACGCGAAGCATTAGCTCTATGCCTTGGAAATACAATTAATAAATTAAAATGCCCTGTCACCAAATTTTAGAGGGTGATTGAGAGGCAGACGATTTTTTTCAGTGGTATATATTAAATTATCTCAACATGTATTACTATTAAGCACTAAGATATTCTTACAATTTTTCTATTTTTTCAGACTGACGCATTGGTGTCCATACAAACGAATTTTTAAGGGGAAAAAAATCCTACGAAATCTATATTGATCCTTAATTTAAAAAATAATTGAATATTTTCAATTTTACAGTTATTAAATATTATAGTGAAATAAAGTAAAAAAATGGAAGCCCAATGAAATAATTTAATCGCTTAATTGATTTTCTATTCATATGTTGTTGTCATGCCCAAATTGATCTAAAATACGTGTTAATTTTCCTTAAAAAATCGCATATAAATTCTCAAATTTGTAATTAGATCACAGAAAAATATTTCTAATCCTATAAATCATGTGCAACAACCCGTAATTCGGGCAACTAATATATATATATATTGCGCTTAGATGTGAGCTCCAAAAAGATGCAATATTTGACAATTTTTTAAATTCAGGTGGTATAATAAAATATTAAATAAATTTAAAGAATACCAAATTTAACAAAGTGGGTAAGGCACCACATATGTATTCAAATTTTCAAAATTAAGAAGATACATTTTTTTGATGAACAAAAAGATATTTTCTTGAGTTACTTATAAATCACTTAGTTTACGGGGGGGGGGGGCACAAAAGATATCTATGTAGTCATCTGAAATGATTTTTTTTTATCTTAACTTAGTAAATATTACTAGGTATATTGCGTAATCCCTAGATACCCTGAAATATTGTGAGGGGAAGAGAAAAAAAAGAAAGAAAAAGAAAAAATCCTCAAATATGGTGAGGGGAAGAAGAAAAAAAAGATCTCCAAATACCCTGAAATACGATAAGGAGAGGAAATTACAATACACCACCATTATATTTTGATACGATAGTTAACTCACTTGGATGGGTTGGTAAAGTTTCATGCATCTGACATCTACTAGTTGATAGATCATACACTCATGTGCTATATAATTTTAGAATACTTAATGAAAAATTATCTCCAATATAAATTAATGAAACTCCTTCAATAAAAAATCTTGAGAATTTTACAACTTTGCTATTCCTATGGCTAAAAAAGTCAAAATTATTAAAATTATAATAATAATAATTATTATTAAGAAAAAAGAGAGAGAAAATTATGAAAAGTCATAATAAGATTACAAGAAAATTTCCTATAGAAAAATTGTTAAAGGCATTCTAAATAGGATGAAATGTATGAAAGAAGAATAAATTATAAAAATCATACTAAGGTGCACTAAAAGAAAGAAAAATCTTTGGTGTCACAATGGGAAAATTAGATTTTTTTAAAACAAACTTACTACCATTTGGTCAACCCATTTAAGGCCTTTCATAGATTTGTATTTGAATTTTTAGCCCATATATTTGCAAGCCCAATCTTGTGTAGGATCCATGTAGAAAATGAGCTTCCACTGTTTTAAGCCAACTTCAGAAGTAATGGCCACTAATCGATACAACAAATCAGGAGCAATTTGCATTCAAGACGAAGTAAAAAGTATTTTCTCAAGACAATCGAAGCAGAATTGACGTGATGGATGGTTTTGATTAAATAAATAAATAGTATTTTATGAAGTTTTAATGGTCAAAATAAATTTGACCAAAGAAAGAGGTGGATGTGCAATATTTCAAATGGAGAATAAAAACTACCAAATCTAAACCTCTAAATGAAGATCTGAACCGTTAAAGTGGTTAAAGGACATCAATACGTGTGGGCCCCATCTAAGATCAAGGAAAAATAGGTGACGATCACGGCATAAATGAAGGACGAAAATACACAAATTAATGGCTAGGAAAGAGTTGACTTACTAGCCAAGCAAAACACTGCGCCCATTGGCGGTTTTTAAAAACCACCCATAAATTTTAGAAGAAATCTATTTTGAAATAAAATTTTGCAAAAAAGAAAAGGTGGAGTTGTGCAAAATAATACCAATGTGCAATTTTCTAAACATCAAAGGCTACAAAAAGGCCCTTTCTTCCTCTAAAGGGGCCACACCCAAAACGGTCTCAAAAATTCCTCTTTCACCTATTAATATCATTATGAAACGTGGTGAATAATTTTCAAAAAATCAGAGAATAAAAAAAAAGAGATCCCTAGATACCCTAAAATATGGTGACGAGAAGATTTCAAAAAAAAAAAATCCCTAGATACCCTGAAATATGGTGACGGGAAGAGAAAAAAAAAGAAAAAGAAAAAATCTTCAGATATCCTGAAATAAGGTGAGAAGAAGAAAAAAAAAGATCTCCAATTACCCTGAAATACGATAAGGAGAGGAAATTACAATACACCACCATTATATTTTGATACGATAGTTAACTCACTTGGATGGGTTGGTAAAGTTTCATGCATCTGACATCTACCAGTTGAAAGATCATACAGTTATGTGCTATGTAATTTTAGAATACTTCATGAAAAATTATCTCCAATATAAATTAATGAAACTCTTTCAATCAACAATCTTGAGAATTTTACAACTTTGCTATTCCTATGGCTAAAAAAGTCAAAATTATTAAAATTATAATAATAATTATTATTATTAAGAAAAAAGAGAGAGAGAATTATGAAAAGTCATAATAAGATTACAAGAAAATTTCCTATAGAAAAATTGTTAAAGGCATTCTAAATAGGATGAAATGTATGAAAGAAGAATAAATTATAAAAATCATACTAAGGTGCACTAAAAGAAAGAAAAATCTTTGGTGTCAACCATACCTCCTTCAATGATAATGTTCATTATCATCGAAGAAGGTGGGACAACTAATGACACCATACTTAAATGGGAAAATTAGATTTTTTTTTAAACAGGCTTACTACCATTTGGTCCACCCATTTAAAGCCTTTCATAGATTTATATTTGAACTTTTAGCCCATATATTTGCAAGCCCAATCTTGTGCTGGATTCATGTAGAAAATGGGCCTCCAATGCTTTAAGCCTGCTTCAGAAGTAATGGCCACTAATCGATACGGTAGATCAGCAGCAATTTACATTCGAGACGAAGTAAAAAGTATTTTCTCAAGACAATTGCAGTAGAGTCGACGTAATGGACGGTTTGGATTAAATAAATAATTAGTATTTTTATGAGGTTTTAATGGTCAAAATAAATTTGACCAAAGAAAGAAGTGGATGTGCAACATTTCAAATGGTGAATAAAAACTACCAAATTTAAACCATTAAATGAATATCTGAACCGTTAAAGTAGTTAAGGGACATCAATAAGTGTGGGCCCCATCTAAGATTAAGGAAAAATAGGTGACGATCAAGGCATAAATGGAGGACGAAAAGTACACAAAATCAATGGCTAGGAAAGAGTTGACTTACTAGCCAAGCAAAATAATTGGCTCATTGGTGGTTTTCAAAAACCATCCATAAATTTAGTAACAAATCCAATCGTAAATTTTAATAAAATGTAAAAACAATTTAATTTTCAGGTGGTTAAGCGTAAAAATAAGATTAGGTTGTAAAACATTTGCAAAACTTAGATTAGATCAGCTCTAGGATTTCATATTCGAATAATAATCAGCCTTGGGCCATTGCTTTTGTTTGGTATGTTATATAATGTTTTTTTTAATGGACAGTATGTTATATAGTGTTGGGATGCGAATATTGCATTTGGCATACACAACTAATTAAATCCAGCTACAAAATATAATTTTACTCATCAAATTCAATCCTGCGAATTCATAGGACTTCTTTAAATTTTAGAAAAATTTATATATGCACTTTTTGAAAGGAAAAGTGTAAAAAATGAAAGCTAAGTAATGAAATTGGAATAATTTAATTCACGCTGCAGATAATACGCACCTTATTAAGTAGGAGAGTTGGGCCTCTATTAAATCCCACTTCTGTGTGACTTTCCCATTTAATTTATTATTTTGATGATTAATGAAAAATTTACAACATTCAATATATTTATTATCATTTGTATAAAAAAAAAGCCTTATCATTTGTTGTCCATGGTCTTGTGTGTGAATTTATAAAATAATTTGATGCTAAATATTAAATTTAAACTTGTATTTTTAATATATAAATATCTAAAATATTACTATTGTGTAAATAAATAATTTTATCAAATATTATTACATTCTAATGCATATGTTAATGGACAGAGATGCAATTTGGTACCAAGTTTGGGTTTTATTTTTAGGAATTTTTCAAAACAGACTTGGTTTCAACTTAACCCGAGAGAACCCAAAACCAATATTACGTTTACATCAACCCAACATCAAAACCCAACTCGCTCTGAACCCAATATCCCCTGAATTATTAAAAGAATTATATTATTTATATATTAAAGTTTTTTAATTATTTATTATTATCTTTTTATACAACTATCCTACTTTTCAATCATTGCTACACTACTACTCGCACAACTAACTTATCTATTTTAACTTTATTTGTTTTTACTTTGCATTATTATCTCTATTATATCACATCATTTTTTGTTAATTCAAAAAAATTTCTTTCAAAAATTTTATCACTTTTCAAGCACACCCTAAGTATGTTAAAAGAATTATATTGTTTATATATTAAATATTTTAACTATAATTATAAAAAAAATTTCCTATAATAATAACATAATTAAACTATAAAATGTTTATTCTAAAATCTAAATATCGTTCATATTTATCCATAAAAATTTGAATATATTGCATCTATGTCGACTTAATTTGTAAATAACTATAAATATATCAACTCTTTAAAATTATTGCTTACATACAAATTAATTATGAGATATATACTTTTTACTTTTATTAAAACTTATTTAGATAGTAATTTCATGCAATTCTAATTATTTTTCTTACCTTGATTGTTGATGGTAAATTCACTATTTCATTATACTTAGTATTATCCTTTAATTAGAAAATCAACTTTTATAAAAAATCAACGATATCACAGGTCATATAAATATATTTAGATTAAATTATAAATAAATAAGTTATGATAATCAAAAGCATATTTTGGAATTAGTTGATAGAAACATAATAATAATCAAAGAATTCATTATTTCTATTGGTAGATTTCAACTTCCTTTAGTTTAGGAGTAATCCGAATTTCAAACCAAAATTAAGACTAAAATTAATGCTAGCTTGGTTTGAACCCAACCCAGACTTGAATTCTAATATTATGGTTTGTATTTTTTAGTTTCACCTAAACCTAGTAAGCTTGGGGTTATGGTTCACTTAAACTTGATACAGCTTGATCTGAGTTGTGCCCTTATTCATGGATCAAAGTATCTTGTTCATAATTTTAATATACACATAAATATGGCATATACACATAAATATGGCCTATACACATCTTTTATTTAGATACAACTTGTTCTCCTAGTGAAATGATTTTATAAAGTATTGTTGTATTCTAATAATTATGTCAATAAATCTAAATTTTTTCCTAATTTACACATGAATATATCTATTTGGAGCAAATATAACTATACACATTTTGATTTGATGAAACTAAGTCTCATAACTAAACAAATAATATTAAATACAATGAATGAATTTAATTTTGCATAAGTCATCACATTTTAAAAATAGATTAGAGTTACGTAAAATCACTTCTATGTAATCCGATTAAATAAAAGCAAACTTATATATTAATAGCTTCAGCATATATCATCCTACCAATTCAATTCGATAGGTTGATTTAATTTGGGCCTCCATCTTGATCATTTTTTCAAATTCAATCCATCTTTTGTATTTCTATATATTTTTCCTACATAATAAAAATGATATCAATTGGACTTACGTAAAATCACTTAGATCTATGCACTAAAATTTCTGAATGTTACGAAATCATATATGATTATTATTTTAGATAAGATAAATATTTTAGATAGTTTAGATATTAAATTAGGATCTTATGGATTCTTATAATAAACAAATTATTTTTAATAGATTTAAAATCACTCTTACGTTATTGTTAATTTTAACAATGATACAAGTTATAAATTAATATATTTTTTGTATATAAGTAAAGCAAATAGTACCAAATACAAACGATATACTAGAATTGATAAAATAATCAAAATTAGGAACTAGATCGTCTTACTAAGGTGAGTTGGTAAAATGGGTTTTAGTGAAGTTATCCTCATATATGCATGAAAGTTCTATCATGCTATGAAATTATATAGAATCACGATTATAAGTAGAATGAATATTTTAGATATTTATGTTGGAAATATGTGGAAAATAAGCTAAATCTATGTTTTGATGATTAACAAATCAATTTGAGTAAGTCTTGGCTACTAACATGTTTGTGGAAGTGTTTAAGGGACATACATTTGAAGAAAATAGATCATGGAAGGATAAGTAGATTCCCAAGTCGACTCAGGCATCGACTTAAGGCCAAGTCGATCCCTAAGTCGACTCCAACATCAACTTCAATGCGCCAAATCCTTCCAGAGTTGAAAATGGAGAGCTGAACTGCCGAAGTCGCAAACGAAGTCGACTTCGCATGCGACTTGGGTCGAAGTTGCAGACCAAGTCGACTCCAGTATTGACTTCAACATGACAAAACCTTCCAGAGTTGAAGTTCAGACCCCGAAGTGCCGAAGTCGCACCCCAAGTCGACTCCACGTGCGACTTGAGGTGAAGTCGCAGACAAAGTCGACTCCGGCATCGACTTCGATCGGGCAGAGGGGATATTTCAGAAGACAAGTTGGGATTAACTGATTTCAAGACAAACTTGTATGAAGATGAAGATCAAGCCAACCTAGATGCTCAAACCGAAACATATGAAGACTAATCCAAGTCCAAGCAAGATGCATAAACTCAACCAAGAACTTGTTCAAGATTACATGATTCAAGACTCATGGATTCAAGGCTTGCAAAACATGGAGCTAATGAAAGCAAGCTAAAGTGAAGACACAATGATTCAAAAATAAATGAAAAATGCAAAAGAACAACAAGGCATGAAGAAATCTAAGCAAAACAAAAGCATCCCAAAGATTTCAAGTTCGTCAAGCTAACTGACGAGGTGAAGTCGCATACCGAAGTCGACTCCACCTGCGACTTGGGTCAAGTCGATGACCAAGTTGACCCAGCAAGGAACTTGAAGTTGCTACGGACAGGCGAAGTCGCACCCGAAGTCGACTCCATCTGCGACTTGGGCGAAGTCGCACCCGAAGTCGACTCCACCTGCGACTTGGGTCGCAACGGTCGGAAAATATTCGAACGTTGGCGCATTAAATGCGCGCCACCTACCTTCAAACGTTCGGATTCCCTCCACAACTATAAAAGGCATTCATTGTGGACGAGAGAAGAAGCTGAAAAATCATTAGGTGTGTGCATAACTCCCATCTTCAAGAGCATTAAAGAGATCAAGCCAATCCAAAGAAGAAGAACTTTGCTTCAAATTGCTAGAGCTTAACTTCTGAATCTTCAAAGCCAATTCTACGAGTTCTTCTCTGCGCCAAACTGCTTCTACACAACTGTAACGTGTAAATTCCTTTGTTATTTTATTTGTTTGTATTAAACTTGATTTAGTTTGAGGAACTAAAATCAAGTGTAAGCAAAGTAGTGTGTGATTGGAGTGGAACTCATCACCTACTTGTGCTGAGATTTGTTGAAGCCCCCTAGAGCTGGAATCTAGAAGAGAGCAGTGGCTCTAATTGTATTTGAGGAATACAATAGTGGAACCTAAGTCACAAGGAGTGTTAGCTTGGAAGAGTGGAGTAGGGAGGTTGCCCGAACCACTATAAAAATCTTGTGTGCTTGATTTATATTTCTGCTCTCTACATTATATTGCTTTCCATTTCATTTCATCAATCAAGGGGTTAAGTTTTTAATTTACCAAAGAATTTTATAAGAACCCAATTCACCCCTCCCCTCTTGGGTTTGCCATTAACTCGGGACCAACAATTTAGATATTAAGTTAAGATCTCATAGGATTCTTATAGTAAATAAATTATGTTTAATGAATTTAAAATCACTTGTAAGTGACTTTTAATTTTGAAATCGCTATAAGTCATGAATTAAGATGACTTTTGGCATCTATACAAAAGCAAGTAGTGCTAAATATACTCAGTGGTTTAAATTAAACAAAGACTGTGATTGGTTGAAGGTGAAACTTTTGATGAAAAGTTTTGGAGGTAGAAGTTGTCAAATTGATAGAAAATGATGTGATATAATAGGGGTAATGACGAGGAGTAAAGAGAATAAAGTTAAAATAGATAGGTTAGTTGTATGGGTAGTTGTGTAGAAATGATTGAAAAGTAGGGTAGTTTGTATAGAAAAATGTGAAAAAATAATTAAAAAATAGAATATTTATGGAAAGTGAAAAGTTTTGGGTTGAAAAATTTTAGTTGACATATTTTAGCCCCAAACAAACACACCCAAAATGATCAAGATGGGGGCCCAAAATAGACTATCATACTAAAATGAATTAGTGGGACGGGATGCACTGAAGTTACCCTCTCTTTCTCATTCTTTATATATACAGAGCTCTGCTTCTATGTAACTCTTTTCATTTTTAATATTTTAATAGTTTATTTAAAACTCACATTATCTATTATTTAGTATTATTTTTATTGTTATAAAAACTCTTTCATTCTTTTAGTATCACTTAATATGGGCTCCAACTATAAATATGTAAAATCAACATAATAAAATGATTTAATACTAAATATTAATTTTAAATTCGAATTTTCAATATTTAAAATATCACTAATATATAGATAAATAATTCTATAAAGTATTATTACATTCTAAAACATATCTAAATATATCTAAATATTTTTCTTAATTTACACATAAATATGGATAATTTGCAAATATACCAATGTAGTTTAAACATAATTGCATATATACCCACATACTTTGGGTAGTTAATAGATGGCTTGAAACTTTAGATAATGATAAAAGTGACCCCGTATCAAAGTATTATTAGAATCCTTCAGTTATATATATGAAGGGTGATTCACAATGGTTAACTACATGAGTAACGATGCTCCTCTGGTGCAGTTATAATTCACATTGTTGGATATGGCAGATGCAATACACATCATTGGATTGTACACGGGTTTTCACACAATTAATCTATATGGCAACATAGCATGGATTTCTTCAAAAATTTGCCCTTAGATCCCTCCTCTTCTAACCTCTTCCTGCATGGTCGAAATTGTCTCCCCTTACTGCCCATCGAATATTACTAGATTCAAATAAGGTAAGGTAGAATTATCAGACTTTTAGATCTACCCGACTATTAGATATCAATAAGTAGGATTCTTGCTTACAACCATTAATATTCTTCAAACATGGTGATTCTTCTTCTCAAACAGTGGCCAATTTCCCCTGTTGCTTCGCTAGATTCAACTAGTACCATTCGAAATAGTGGCTTGCCAAATTTGGTTCAAGTAGTTGACTTCATTTTCACTAGGTGATGGCTATTATTAGTGGCTAAAAGGGGTGGATGTGAATCTCCAATTATGAAAGGAGCTAGATTAATATTAGGGTGATCAACTTTTGGTTTCTTGAGGCTAGTCACTGATGGGCTTGGATGGATTTAAGTGGTAGCAATTTTTTTACTTGTCAAATTTGCTGGTCATAGTGAAGAAGATGAGCTCCCTTTGCTTATTTAATAGTTTGTTGTGGTGACTTTTGACAGGCCAGCTTCAGAAAATGGGCTAACAAATAACAACGATATTTGACTCCAGTAATGGGGAACATGGTGTTATTGTTTCCTTCAGATCATTCTCTTCCTCTCCTTCCCTATTGCCTTCCTCCATCATTCTCATGAACTCGCCGTATCCCTTTGGACCATCCCCATCCGAGCTAATCGTTTTGACTTCCTACGAGTTGAAATGCTAGTTGCTATCAGTTGGTAATTTCCATTGTAATATCAGTTGAGGTAAGGTAGTATATGAACGCCCATAAAAAAGTATATTCAATCTTTTTGGAAAAATATTTTGCAAATTGGGTCCATTTTCTATGCGGCCGCCCATAGAATTAGTTACGAGAAACCCAAAAAAAATTTATTTTTTATACAGACGCAGGTCTCATCCAGACCTTATTTCCTATTAAAATTTGGTATTTTTTTAGCTTGTTTGGTATTCTATTTTAATGTTTTAAAATAAAAAGGCAGATACTGTTGGAATTTTTGACACACACATATATTAATTATATATACGCTATCATAAATAAGGGACCAAATTATAAAGTGATCCTATAAGGTTTTATGGGCCTAAATTATCTAATAAATTATGGATCTCCTATACGTAGAAATCCTGCATCCTAATTTTTAATTTCTACTTTTATGATGGGCTAAACTAGAAATACGAAAGATAGGCTTCTTATATAAACGGTTGTGGTCCCCAGGTTATGCACCTATTAGGATTTCTTTTCTAACATCTCATCATTGGAAAAGAGGAACCAAACCCTAAGGTATTAACCTGAAAGACCTAGAAACCACAAGAATATAAGAACAATTGCTTCTATGGATTCAGATACGCTTTCTCTTATGATTTTATTTTCTTAGTGATTTAGCATGGAGGATCCTGGGGTGATTATGAATTTAATCAATATGGTTTTTCCAACAAGTGGTATCAGAGCCTTTCCATGTTGAATTATTAAGAAATTTTCGTTAATTTATATGCTAATTATATGTGGATTTGATAACTCATAAAAATACGAGTTATCATGGCCCATTTCAGACTTAATTTGTGCGTTAGTTCGAGAGATTAGGCTTAGTTTACATTCATTTAGCTTAATTTTCATTCGCTTTGAATTTTAGGAGCGTTATTTAGTTTTTAGGCATTTTTAGTTCATTTATTTAGTTTTTCCATCTTTTACAGGAAGGACGGAACATATGAAGGCACGCAGGCGAGTGGAATGCAGATCGAAACAAGTCACGAGGCAGTGAGTTGGCGCCTAGGCGCCACTTCATCTACATGCAAGCAAAGTTCAAAAGTTTTTGAAGCCACTGCTTCTAGGGAGTTGGCGCCTAGGCGCCAAAGCATGGACTCTTAGAGTTTACAGAATGTGTCCAAGTCGCCCAACACACAGAGAGTTGGCGCCTAGGCGCCAATACGCATCAGTACGTGCAAATTTCAGTGTGTAAGCTGCGCAAAGGGACTCTATAAATAGTTCCTAGGGGTTTGCGTGCAAGAGAGAGGAGAGAGAGCCCAAAAATGAATTGCCATGCAAGAGAAAGAGGAAATCAAGATCAAAGCCCGGATTGAAGAGAGGATTCAACTCCATTGGTGGAAATAGCCGAAAAACAGTTTTCTCTATTTCTTTCCATTTTTCTTTCTCTACTTTCATGGATACTTTTTATATGGATGTTAAGATCATGTCTTTGAACTAAACCTCCATTAGATGGATAGTTAGGATTATTTGAATTCTAAACTATATTGTTTGTGGTTCTTTGAATATTCAGGAATGAATATTTGATTTTATATATGATTGTGTATGATTTACCTTTTCATGTATGAATTTAATAATTTTTACAAGATTAGCTACGTTGTAAGATGATTTAATTGCTTGATTTATCCTTAGAAAAGGAAAATCTCTGCCAAATCCATGTGCAAGGCATAGGTTTCTACCTTTGTGTAAGGGGAATTGTTTAACGGATAGGAATATACCGTTAAACCCTGTGTAGTCATTATACAGATTATGAACTTACTTATCAATTTCACTTTATTTAATGGCATGGGAACATAGCAATTAAATAAGGTGTAATTAGCTTTATATAATATTAGAAGACATATATAGAGATACATGAACTTGGGCTAGTAAATCCATATGCAATCCAATTAAAAAGAACCAAAGTAATATAGTTTAGATTAAAGGATTCCGAGCTATCCATCTGTCATCCCTAATCAGTAAAGTCATTTCTAGTATCTAATAGTTTCGCAACTCTACTATAATTTCTCATTACAGTCATTAGTTTTAGTTAAATCATAAACTCATAATTTTCACCCATCAAAAGCAGTTGAACTAATTAATAATTCCTGTTAACAATTTCTCGTAAGAACGATACTTTACTCACTCTTTATTACTTGACACGGCACGTATACTTGCGTAAATAGCGAGCATTTTAATTGACATATACGCAGCTCGTCAAGTTTTTGACGCCGTTGCCGGGGAGTTGTTTAGCCAATTATTTTTAGTTTTATTGCTTTCTTGTATAATTCTGTAAAATAGTTTATTTTCATAATTTCTTTTAGTTTAGAATTTCTTTTTCTGCTAGTTCAATTTCATTGGTTTTTGCAGAGACATCTCATATCGCATGTGCCGAGGCAGAGTCGGAAAGGAGATTGTTATTCATTTTGATCCGGAACCCGAACGAACCTATTTGAGAAGGCGTCGCAAGAGCAGGAAGGCTAGGAGCCAACAATATACGATGGAGCGCATCGAGAACCAGGACGAGAACGTTCACGCAAATCAGCAGGGGAACCAAAGGATTGAGATTTCAAATAATCCGCCTCAGGATGATTTGGACCAACCCATTTGGGATCTAATTGTGCTCGGCCAGAATGCAGTTCAAACGAGAACTTTGAAATCAAACCGGTGATTTTTCAAATGCTTCAGTCTATTGGGCAGTTCGGAGGTCTAGCATCTGAAGACCCACACCGCCATTTGCGGAATTTTCTGCAAATTATGAACACTTTTAAGCATAACGGAGTCTTCGACGAAGCAATGCGGCTTCGAATGTTTCCATTTTCTCTGCAGGATAGAGCTTCCGAGTGGCTAGATTCTTTGCCACCAAACTCTGTCAACACATGGAACGACTTGGCGCAGAAATATCTAGAGAAATACTTCCCACCTACCAAGTTAGCTAAGTTGAGGATGGATATAGTATCATTCAAGCAACACGGAGAGGAGACCCTATCAGAGGCGTGGGATTGCTTCAAAGATCTGCTCCAAAAATGTCCGCATCATGGAATTCAGCCGTGGGTCCAAATTCAGATTTTCTATAATGGTCTCCAGGATTTCACCCGTCATATGGTAGATTCTTCATCAAACGGTTCTCTGCTACAGAAAAGCTATAGGGAATCATACACCCTACTTGAAAACATGGCGGCCAATACTTATCAACTGCCGTTTGACAGGAGCCGAAGTGGGGGCCTACTTTAATTGGATGTGGTTTCATCGATAAAGGCCCACATCGACGCTTTACGTCGGCAAATCTAAAACTTGTCCAGGCCAGCCAACGTCAGTTCACTAGGGGCGTCTACACCACAGCAGTCAACAGCAGCAGACATTTGCACGTGGTGTGGCGAATTCAGCCATCCCAGTGATGAATGTGCCTCAAATTCGGAGTCCATTAATTACGTGGAAAATTTCCAAAGAAACCCAGCGAATTAGTATGGAAACAACTACAACCCAGGCTGGAGAAATCATCCCAACTTCTCATGGAACAACCAGACGAGGCCGAATCAGCCGCCTGGATTCTCATAGCAACCCCCTCAGCAACAGCCTATAAGACCAATGTAGTTCAATCCACCACAGCGAGAAAAGAAGAAATTTGATCTGGAAAACCTCTTTATGAAATTCATGCAATCCCGGATCACGACGAACATGAACCTGGAAGCTCAGATAGGCCAACTGGCCTCAACCCTGAACAACCGACCTCAAGGTTTGTTGCCGAGCGACACCGAGCAAAACCCGAAGGGAAAAGGCAAAGAAAATAAGCCAAGTCTATGTTTTGATGATTAACAAATCAATTTGAGTACATTTTGGTTACTAACATGTTTGTGAAGATGATTAAATGATATACAAATGAAGAAAATGAAGCATGACAGGTCAAGTCGATTTTCAAGTCGACTCAGGTATTGACTTAGGCCAAATCGATTCTTAAGTTGACTCCAACAGTGACTTCAACCCGTCATTTTTGTCCAGCGTTGAAATCGGAGAGCCAAGCTGCCAAAGTCGCATCCCAAGTCGACTCCGCATGCGATTTGGGTGAAGTCGCAGACCAAGTCGACTCCGGCATCGACTTCAAACTTGTTTTTCTGTCCAGAGTTGAAATCGGGGACGAGAGCTGCCGAAGTCGCATCTCAAGTCGACTCCGCATGCGACTTGGGTGAAGTCGCAGACCAAGTCGACTTCAACCACGATTTTTTGTCCAGAGTTGAAATCGAAAATGAAAGCTACCGAAGTTGCATCCCAAGTCGACTCCGCATGCGATTTGAGTGAAGTCGCAGACCAAGTCGACTCCAGCTTCGACTTCAGTGCGGAACTTGCAGAATAAGTCGACTCAATGCTAGACTCAAGTGAAGATGAAGGCCAAGTCGACTCAAATACTTGATTTGGATCAAATGAAGATCAAATGAAGTCCAGAACAAGCAAAGCTGCATATTTTCATGGAGGATCGAGATCACACATGCATTCCAAGACTCAAGACTCAAGACATGGAGTTAAATATTTTTTAAGATAGAAAAATTATAAAGAGTCTTAAGTAAAATGGGGGAAGAACAATCAAACATGAAGAAATTCAAGCAAGTAATTCATTCCAAAGAATTTCAAGTTCAACTAGCAAGCTGAGGAAGTGAAGTCGCACCTGAAGTCGTCTTCACCTGTGACTTGGGTCAAGTCGATGACCAAGTCGACCTAGACTGGAACTCGAACAAGTTACGGACAGCCGAAATCGTACCCAAAGTTGACTCCATTTGCGACTTGGGCGAAGTCGCACCCGAAGTCGACTCCACCTGCAACTTGGGTCACAACGATCGAAAATTTTCGAACGTTGGTGCATTAAATGCGCGCCACCTACTTCCAAACGTTCGGATTCTCTCAACATTTATAAAAGGCATTCAATATTACTGAGAAGGGAAGCTGAGAATTCATTGAATGAGCATAACTCCCATCTCTAAGAGCCAACATCTAGAAGAAGAACCTTGCTTTCAAACTGTCAAGAGCCAGTCGTTGAATTTTTTAGACTGCTTTACAAGTTCTTCTCTGCGCCAAATCTTCCTCTACACACCAGTAACGTGTAGAAACTTTCTTTTACTTTCTCTTGTTGAATTGAACTTGATTTAATTTGGGTAACTAAGATCAAGTGTAAGCAAAGTAGTGTGTGATTGGAGTGGAACTCGTCACCTACTTGTGCTATGAATTGTTGATGCCCACTAGAGCTGGAATCTAGAAAAGAGCAGCGGCTCTAGTTGTTTTTATGAAATACATAGTGGAACCCAAGTCACAAGATGTGTGAGCTTGGAAGAGTGGAGTAGGAAAAGTTGCCCAAACCACTATAAAATCTTGCTTGTTGATTTTTATTTCTGCTCTCAGCACTATATTGCTTTCCATTTGTTTCTTCATAAAGGGGACTAGATTAATCTGGGGTAAAATTTCTGTTTAAATTGAAAAATTTTAATTACCCAATTCACCCCTCCCCTCTTGGATTATTGCCATTAACTCGGGACCAACAAGTGGTATCATAGCAGGTCTTTAAGTTTTACCAAAGAGATCTTTTGATATGACATCCCAATCCAGTTCCGTTCCCGCATTTGCCGAAGGCCAATCTTTTACTAGGTCATCATTGTTTGATGGGAACAACTTTGGCTATTGGAAGCTACGTATGAAACAACTCATCATGATTACAGATATGGACTCTTGGATTGCTATCCAAGACGGTGTGACTTTGCCAATTGATGAAAGAGCTTCCAAATGGACCGATGAGAAAGTAAAAACTGTAAGGACAAGGTATTTTATTTTATTTTTCATTATAACTCTTCTCTATTTATGAGGTAACTTATGAACATGCCACTAGGAGTTTATGATTTTAGCACACTGAGTATAAATTTAAATGTGTATGATTAGTGCGTCATTGTTGAGCACTATAACTATTTTTTCCCTTCGTAGAGTAGGTACGGGGTTCGACCTGACCGGTCAGGTCGTGGGGGTTAAGGGGGCAGCGCCCCCAGAGAAATTTTTAATTATTAAGTTGTAGGAGCGGAAAATTAAATTACTAATTGCGATTGGACCCGACCCATGGCCCGGCCCGACTCAATGGATTCAATTAACATGGGCGGCCCACACTCTAGGGCTTCATTTTTCCATTCCGCGCCCGACTGTGCTTCCTTCTTCTCCTCTTCTGGTTCTTCGCTCCTCCTCTTTTTTCTCTTCCACTCAGTTCGAACCACCCGTGGATCTCTTGAGGAAAACTATACCGACTTCCTTGAAGGTCATGGATCCTAGTCCGGGAAGATCCGAAGCTCCGAATCTCTGCAATCCACATCTAGGGTCGTTGTTTTGGGAGAAATCACGGTCAAGGTAAGTAGATGTCGCCCCTTTTTGATTTAGTGATGAAATTTTATGTTAAACGTGATGTGAGACTGGTGGGAATGTGTAGTGCCTGACAACTTCATGGTACGAGGCATAAGGTTCGTAACAGTTAGGGTTCATGGGGAATTTGCTTTGAATGTGTGATTTCTATTATGTAAAAGACTTCTTAGCAGTTTTCATATTGTTGAAATGTGACGTGAACTGATTCGCCTCAAATGAGAGTATGAATTGAAGGTTCTTTCATTTCGCACTTATCATGTGTTTGATAAAATGCTTGTGTGATAGATTTATATGTTGAATTTAAATTTTGTTGATGTTGTATGTGCGGTTTGCGACATGTTTCCTTGTCTGTCATGTATGATGTGTTATTTCAAATGGTTGGTTGTAAAAGGGTTGTTCATGACCCTTGATGGACACGAGTAGTGATTGGTTATGTTATTCTATTTATACGTGGTTACATGCATATGATCTTAGGAGTGGGTATTGGACCCATATGTGTTAGCTTCATCACTACATGAGCATCCATCATTATACTTATTTCCACTTTGTACTAACCACTATCTACTTGCTGGGTCTATTTAGACTCATATCGTTTGTTATTGTGCCTTTAGATCATAGGCCAGGTGGGGAACTACAAGATGGGACAAGTTGAAGATCAAATCTGAGAGACCATAGCACAATATTTTAATTTCAGTTCTTTTAAATTTGTGCTCTTTTGATAATCATATATGTAGACAATTATTTAGGCGGATTCACTTTGACAATTATAATATATTTGGTATTTCGGATTGGATTATAATCCCTATGGATGCACATATGCATGACCATTATATTTGCTTGATGTGTAAGGGTAATATTTAATGATTTTCCTTCTATATAAATGTCATTATTATATAAAGATGCAAGTATATAAATATAGGATTGAATGTTACAGATTGAAATATTTATGAATATCAGGTCATGTATTCTATATTACCCCTTGTATATTATGGGGAGATGCTGTCGAATTTTTCTTAGGTTGTGTAGCACCCATTGACTAGTTATTGAGTATTTCTAGGAATGGGGCATTACAAAAACTGTTAAGAGCAACACTAAGGCAATGAATTCTTTATTTTGCGCTCTTACCGCTTCCGAATATGATAGAGTATCCTCTTGTTTAACTGCAAAAGAGATATGAGATACATTAACATCTATCTATGAAGGAACTTCTCAAGTCCAAGAGACAAGGAGAAATATTCTGATTGGAGAATTAGAGAGCTTTAAAATGCTAAAAACAGAAAATATTTCTGAAATATTTACTAGATTCTCTAAAATTACTAATGCTTTAAAAGGTCTTGGAAAAGCTATTTTCGAATCTGAACAAGTCATGAAAATCTTAAGAGATCTACCGAAATCTTGGACTCCAAAAATTACTGCAATAGAAGAAGCCAAGGACCTAAACACATTGAAGCTAGAAGACCTTATTAGCTCATTAATGTCACATGAGCTAATCAAGAAAAGAAATGAAGATCACCACAAAGGAAAGAGAGCAATTGCATTAAAAGTCACCCATAACTAGGATAAGTCCACCTCCTCACCTCACAATGACGATGAAGACATTGCTCTACTTACTAGCAGATTTCGAAAGTTTGTGAGAAAAAAAAGAACCTCAAAGATTTCAAAGAGAGACCTCGAAAAGAGAAGAAGAAGGAGGCTACAAAGCACTATAGATGCGACGGTATGGGACATATGCAAGCTTAATGCCCTACACCGGAAGAAAGACCAAAGGATCATCAAGAAAGGAAGGAACTATACGAAAGCCGAAAATTTCAAATGCCCAAGGCAAGAGGAATGTATGTGAATGAAGAAACTTCATCAACAAGTAGCTCCTCAACTGATGATCTTGAAGCAGCAAACTGCGTAAGAATATGCTGCATGGCGCGGATTAAGCAAGAGGAAACTTTAAACACAACGAAAGTTTTTGAAGAGCAAACTACCTCAACAAAATGCATAAGTAATGAAGAGGTAACTTTCAAATTTTACTATTCTCAATTTACTCATTCTTCTATTCAAGAATGTCTCAAATGTGCTGAATTAGAAGAATTACAACATGCATATGATTTACTATATGAGGAAATTAAAAAACTAGAAAATAAGTTATCATTAAAGAGACAACAATGTAATTCCATTATTATTGTAAATGGAAAACTAGTAGAAAGTACAACAAAACTGAAAGAAGAAAATTAACTACTATTGAAAGAAGTGAAAAAATTGAAAAAGGAGAATGAATCCTTAAATGAATCATTAACTAAATTTTCTAATCCATAAGAAAGTGTAAAAATGTTTCTAAACATGACCTCTCAAAATAATAGAAGAGGTCTTGGATACTCCACATTTGAGCAAAGTGAAAGTAGCAAATCAAGTGTGCCAAAACTTTTGAAAAATCAAGCTAAAGTTGCACCTATTTACAAACCCAAAGGGAAACAAGTTTCTTAGACTAAAAGGCCAACTTTTGAACCGTTACATATTTGGAGGCCTACTCCTAGAATACCAATGGCTTGCAACTTTTGTAATAAGACGGGTCACAAAATTTATAGATGCAACTTTAAGAAATTATATGACCATGGAACAAAATTAGTTTGGGTTCCAAGAAACACAAGATTTGGGCTTTCAAGAATAGAACAACAAAGATTAAATCAGTTTACTAACCCAAATGGACCCATAAAATGGGTACTAAAGAGATAAGATTTATTTGCTCATTTTTCAGATATGTTTCAAGGCAAAGGCAAGCAATGTTTGGTTCATGGATAGTGGTTGCTCAAGGTATATGACTGGAAAAAGAAGTTTATTTCATAAACTCAAGCCTTGCAACGATGGAACTGTTGCCTTTGGAACAACGAGAAAGGTAAAATTAAAGATAAAGGAAATATTTATAGTATTTCAAATGCATGTATGGAAGATGTATTATTTGTTGAAGGACTCAAGCACAATTTAATGAGTATTAGTCAATTATGTGACAAAGGATACAAGATTGTGTTTGAATCATCCAAATGCAATGTATTTGATGGAGAACATATCATGTTTAGCGGAAAAAGACATAGAAATATTTATTTTGTTTCACTTAATGAACTAGATGGTAAATGTCTAATGGCCATTGACAATGATCCATGAGTTTGGCATAAGAGGCTTGGGCATATAAACATGACAAATATAAAGACCCTATGGAAGAAAAGTTTGGTAGAAGGATTGCCAAAATTGAAATATAACAAAGATAAAATTTACAAGGTGTGTCAATTGTCAAAACAACCTAAAATGCCCTTTTCTACCAAAAAGGAGATTTTCACCACTAGACCACTTGAATTGCTACACATAGATCTATATGGGCCATCCGACATTTTAAACATTGGTGGAAAGAAGTATGTGTTTGTAATAGTTGATGACTTTTCAAGATTCACATGGGTAATTTTCTTAACTAGCAAAGATGAAGTCTTCTCTATGTCTGCAACTTTTGTAAATTTGGTGCAAAATGAAAAATAAAGTACTATTATGACCACTATGTATTTCACAAATACAACTAGAGTCACTGCTCTCTTCCAGATTCCAGGTCTAGGGGGCATCAACAATTCACAACACAAGTAGGTGACGAGTTGCACTCCAATCACACACTACTTTGCCTACACTTGATCTTAGTTACCCAAACTAAATCAAGTTTAATACAACAAGAAAAATAAAAAAAGAGTTTCTACACATTACTGATGTGTAGAGGCAGATTTGGCGCAGAGAAGAACTTGTAGCGTAGGCTTAATGATTCAGCAAGCAGCTCTTGGCAGTTTGGAAGCAAAGTTTTTCTTCTAGATGTTGGCTTGATCACTTAATGCTCTTAGAGATGGGAGTTATGCTCATTCAATGAATTCTCAGCTACTCTCCTCATTCATATTGAATGTCTTATATAATTTGTGAGGGAATCCAAACGTTTGGAAGTAGGTGGCGCACATTTAATGTGCCAACGTTCGAAAATTTCCGACCGTTGAGACCCAAGTCGCAGATGGAGTCGACTTCGGGTACAACTTCGCCTGTTCGCAATTTCTTCAAGTTCCAGTCTAGGTCGACTTGGTCCTCGATTTGACCCAAGTCGCAGGTGAAGTCGACTTCGGGTGCGACTTCACTTCTTCAGCTTGCTAGTTGAACTTGATATCCTTGGAATGCCTTGCTTGCTTGAATTTCTTCATGTTTGGTTGCAACTCAGTATAATCATCCTAGCTTGATGTCCTTTTAGCTTCGTGACTTGCAAACTTTGAATCCTTGAAATCTTTAATATATGCATGAATCTTAGAGTGCCTAATGATGTCCAAATATATATTCATAATCCATCATGATGGATTCATGCAACCTTGCTTGCTTTTATTTGATCTTCATTTGAGTGTTTGAGTTGTCTTGATCTTCATCTCCACTCAAATCTGTCATTGAGTTAACTCGTTCGGTAATTTTCGCACTGAATTCGAAGGTGGAGTTGACTTGGTTTGCGACTTCACCCAAGTCGCATGCGGAGTCGACTTGGGATGCGACTTCGGCAGATCTCGTTCTCGATTTCAACTCTGGAAGGAAATGATATTTCGAAGTCGCTGCTGGAGTCGACTTGGTGTGCTACTTCACCCAAGTCGCATGCGGAGTCGACTTGGGATGCGACTTCGGCAGCTCTCTTTCTTGATTTCAACTATGGACGAAAAGTGACGTCTCGAAGTCGCTACTGGAGTCGACTTGATCTGCGACTTCACCCAAGTTGCATGCGGAGTCGACTTGGGATGCGACTTCGGCAGCTTTGCTCCTTGATTTCAACTCTAGACAGAGAATGCTTTTTGAAGTTGCCTCTTGAGTCGACTTGGAAATCGACTTGACCTGTCATGCTTCATTTTTTCATTTTTATATCCTTTAATCATTTTCACAAACCATATTAGTAACCAAAACTTACTCAAATTGATTTATTAATCATCAAAACATAGACTTGGCTTATTTTTTACATATTTCCAACACCTATATCCCATCATCATTTGCTTAATACAAGCCTCTCATTGCATGGATCTCATAATTTTAACCGTTCATTTCAAATTTCATCTTAATCCGACTTTTCTAGCTCAATTTATGTCCATTTGAAACCATCTTTGAATTTTGACGGTGATAATCAATTTTCTACCTTAATTTCATCAATATTTTCATAATCCATTATTTCCATATGATTAAGCACAAAATTATGTGTTTACCTGTCAATTTTTATCTTAATCCACCTTCCCGGCGTCGAGTTACGCATTTTCTAGCATTTTCTACTCTAACTGCATAATTAGCATCATAATCTCTATTAATTAAACCATACTATATGAGGTAATTATCCTCAATATATCAACATTCCTTAATTCTCATTAAGCCTCTTTAATCACATTGACCCATATCGGCTTATATTGATCATTCATAATCACTTGCCCTAATTGCAATAAATCGTCAATATTGCAATTGAAAATCATTTATAGTTTCACGAAATTATACTTGATTCGTATTTATATGCCAATTGCATATAAATAAACTTTACTTGGGTCTTAGTTTCACAAGTGTATTCAGCTTAATCCTTAGTTTGCTTGTGTTCATTAATTTTCTAACCAGTTTTCTGATCGAATGGAAGATTAACGTATTGAATTATGAATGTGCATTATGGAATCTTAGCATCTACATGTAACTTGGTTTGAGAATGAAAATGCATGCCTTGTTTGTATAATGAAGGATTTTTCAAGTTGGATTAATCTTAACCTTGTGAAATAGATAAGTGGATTGATCGAATCATAACAGGAAGCAAACGGAGTTGACAGAGTCTGCATTCATTCATTCATTCATTCATTAGGGTTGCATGTTTTGTTGGAGTACTAGCAACATTTAAGTTTGGGGGTGTGATAACTCGAAAAAATACGAGTAATCATGGCCCATTTCAGACTTGATTTGTGCGTTAGTTTGAGAGATTAAGCTTAGTTTGCATTCATTTAGCTTAATTTTTATTCGTTTTGCATTTTAAGAGCATTATTTAGTTTTTAGGCATTTTTAGCATTATCTAGACATTTTTAGTTCATTTATTTAGTTTTTCCATCTTTTGCAAGAAAGACGGGACATATGAAGGCACGCAGGCGAGTGGAATGCAAATCGAAACAAGTCACGAGGCAGTGAGTTGGCGCCTAGGCGCCACTTCATCTACATGCAGGCAAAGGTCAGAAGTTTTTGAAGCCACTGCTTCTAGGGAGTTGGCGCCTAGGCGCCAGACATGATCAAACACAATGTGTCAAGGAGAAGCTCCAAGACATGAAAGTCCAGGGAGTTGGTGCCGAGGCACCAAAGCATGGAGTCCTAGGGTTTACAGAATGCGTCCAAGTTGCCCAGCACACAGAGAGTTGGCATCTAAGCGTCAGCTAGGGGCGCCTAGCCAATACGCATCCGTACACGCAAATTTCAGTGCGTAAGCTGCGCAAAGGGACTCTATAAATACTTCCTAGGGATTCGCGCACGAGAGAGAGGAGAGAGCCCAGAAACGAATTGCCAAACAAGAGAAAGAGGAAATCAAAATCAAAGCTCGGATTGAAGAGAGGATTCAACTCCATTGGTGGAAACTGCCGGAAAACAGTTTTCTCTATTTCTTTCTACTTTTCTTTCTCTATTTTCATGGATACTTTTTATATGGATGTAATGGATGTTAAGATCATGTTTTTGAACTAAACCTCCATTAGATGGATAGTTAGGATTATTTGAATTCTAAACTATATTGTTTGTGGTTCTTTGAATATTCAGGAATGAATATTTGATTTTATATATGATTGTGTATGATTTACCTTTACATGTGTGGATTTAATGATTTTTACAAGATTAGCTATCTTGTAAGATGATTTAATTGCTTGATTTATCCTTAGAAGAGGAAAATCTCTGCCAGATCCATGTGCAAGGCATAGGTTTCTACGTTTGTGTAAGGGGAGTTGTTTAATGGATAGGAATATACCGTTAAACACTGTGTAGTCATTATATAGGTTATGAACTTATCAATTTCACTTTATTTAATGGCATGAGAACATATCAATTAAATAAGGTGTAATTAGCTTTATATAATGTTAGAAGATATATATAGAGATACATGAACTTGGGCTAGTAAATTCATATGCAATCCAATTAAAAAGAACCAAAGTAAAATAGTTTATATTTAAGGATTCCGAGCTATCCATCTGACATCCCTAATCAGTAAACTCGTTTCTAGTATCCAATAGTTTCGCAACTCTACTCTAATTTCTCATTACAGTAATTAGTTTTAGTTAAATCATAAACTCAGAATTTTCACCCATCGAAAGCAGTTGAACTAATTAATAATTCCGGTTAACAATTCTTCGTAAGAATGATACTTTACTCACTCTTTATTACTTGACACGGTACGTATACTTGCGTAAATAGCGAGCATTTTAATTGACATATACGCAGCTCGTCAGGATTCAAATAGCTATTTGGATTTAATTCTTGGATTATTGGAATTTTCTTAGAGTCCAACTAGATACTCATCCATTTATTCTGTGTTGTTGATTGATTGGACGATCCACATCACTGCGGCTGTTTTACTAATTCAAATTCTATGGATTCAGAAAACCCATAGCTTAAATGGCACCTTTATGTTTTTTCTGCATTATTTTCTTTGGGATTTCAGTAGTTTATTTAATATTCGATTCAACATGCACAGTCGTTCAATCATAGCTTTCTATGATTTTAGCCGGATGAATTTGGCCATCGAAACATAAAATAATTATTTTTCATCAATTCTGGTCAAAGATCGGACGGCTACCGTTGTCCTTGCTATGTATGTTTGATGGAAGAAAACCCATGATGCAATCACAGCTTGTTGCTGGTTATGCCGCCGGAAACCATGGCGGAATAGGGTTTAGGTTTTGCCACTGTTAAATAAAAAAAAGAATTCGGAAACCCCTCTGATGGCGCATTAAATGGTGGGTGGACACCGGTAGCTGTGTCGTGAAGCCAGTAATGGCGTTAGACAGCAATGGCGGCAAAGACGTTGAGCGACACTGGCTGGATGGCACTGGTTTTGGGCAACCGACAGTGGCAGCCATGATGGGTTCCGGTGGGAGAAGACGCTGCTTGCAGGGAAAGGGATCGTTCTTCCAGCGACGTTCGGCTACCATCTACTTTGCCGCTGCCACTAGAAACGCTGCTGGAAAGCACCGGTTTGGCCGCTGGAGTGCCGGTAACTGATGGACGGCTTCTTCCGGCGATGGGCAAATTGAACAGCGTTGAGCTGGGCGACTGGCAAATCATGAGGAAACAGATGTTGAATGGCTGGACGGAAGCTTCCGACAGCTGGGTAGCAGTACAGACGGCCATTGTTGCGACACCGGGAAGGGGCAGCGCTGCACGACGGTGAGCTGCGACGAATTGCTGAGGCATCAGCGACTTGCTGTGAGGCGATGACTTGCTGTGTGGTGGTGGCGACCTACTGTGCGGCAATGGCGGCGGCATGTTGGGTGGGCAGTAGGGTGGCAGCTAGGGTTTGCTGGGTTGGGGAAAAAGATGCAAGTTTTACACGATATCCCCCGACGAGAACTATTTTCATAAGACCCCTGGACAAAATTTGCACAAAACACCCTGTCCAGAAGCATTTTTCACATAAGTTAGGTTGCAAACTGGCCTTTTTCGTGTGGGCCAGGGCTTCCATCTGCCTCATTTACATGTAGGATTGATTTCACTCATTAATGGGCTCAATGCCTGAGGCTTAGAACAGCGAACAAATTCTAAGCCTTTTCGGCCCAGATCGAAGATAGCCTCTAGGCAACCCATTTTTAGGCCCAGGTGCAGCCCGGCCACCTTGTCCAGTTCCTGACCCAACGACACGTGGCCCATTTTGAGTCGTCCAAAACATATTTAACGTATTTTATGATCCCGACATCCGATTTGGACATCCAATAGTAGTTTTTTATGTTTTTGGACATTTTGAATCAAATTGAAGGGTCTGATTAAGCCAAATAAGTCCAAAAATATCAATTTTTGTGAATTTTATGGAAATGCATGCAATTTCTGAATTATATGCGCATGGTTAATTTATAGGAATTTAGAAGGCAATTTGTGGATAATTTTCATGCTTCTATGAGTTGTTTCTTTCTATTAAAATTCATATTAACCTATTGTTGTGCAAAATTCGATTTTAGATTTTTGGATGTTTAAATTCAAATTGACCCATTATCATGCAAAAATTTTATGTTTGATATTCAAAAATAAGTTTAATATTTTGGACATTTTATTAAATTCAAACAATGGTACAAGTATTTTTATGGATGTCTAATGTTTTAAAATAAATTAATTGAAATAGCATGCTACCAAAGTAGCCTCTCTTGTGTAAGTTAATTTATTTTTAAGACATTAAGATAATTGTGTATATGTAATTCATGCGAATATTTATCGGCCCAAAGGAAGATTAATATATGGTCGAATTGCGTACACACTTTTGGTAATAAATATGTAACAATTTTTTGGTACTCCATGTGAATAACAAGTTGGTCCAAAGAAAGGCTTACTGTTTGACAGGATTTTATTGTTAATATTTGATTACTATGCCAAAATATTGTGGATATATAATTAATGCAGATATTGATTGGCCTAAAAAAAGGTTAATATTTGGCCGAATTACACAAATACCTGCGGTGATAAATATATGATAATTATTAGGCATTCCATGTAAACAATAGTCGGTCCATAGAAAAGCTTATTGTTTGACAGGACTTTATTATCGATATTTGATTATTGCACAAAGAGTACCACTTACAAATTAATACTTTTGTCTAAAGATTAGGTATTAATGTTGTGCTAGGTATCTTGTGATGGGCCCTACCATTATTTGAATTGCTAAAGTTCTATATAAAAGTTATGTGAACATATTATTTTGTTTAATTTTGGTTAATTTATCTGCTTATGCTATATCTGCTAATATTTATTCTATTTTCATGTTGAAGTAATGAAAATAAAATATTATGATCATTCTTGACGTTATGAATCTAAATCTTGTACTAAGGATTGGACAATTCACTCCTCTTGCGGTTAAAACTTCCAATGAGGAAAAATGAAAACTTTGAGAATTGAGATTATTCAAATTGCATGAGTTTTATTATTGTAAAGTATAAAATTTTGAAAAATTTTAAGGGGGTATCATGTTCGAAAGGTAACTAATGCCAAAAATTTATATTAAGAAAACAATAAAGTGCTTTGCTAAAAGTAATAAAGCTAAAACAAGTACGATTCCGTCGAACTTGATTTCAATAAGGTATAAGGTTAAAGGAAATATAAAAGAGTACTTGTCTCTTCTTACTTTGAAACTAAAGGCACTAACGTTAAAGCGGATTTACTTGTGTATTTAGTTTTGATTCTACTAAACACAATTTGGTAAGTTTAAAGTTAATTATGACTAACAAAAGGATAAAAGATCTCTTGATGAGCTTATTTTTATTGTGTGCAAAAGAAGAATAAGTCGAAGTAAGAAAAGACTAAAAGTACTCATTTGGCAAATACCTATAAGGATATGAAAAATTATAAGAAAACTGTAGGTGGTCCAACACAAAAGAAACCAAATAAGAAATTTGATTATTACTTTTGACGGACTCTTGGACACATAGAGGAGAATTGTACCAATAAGGGTACATTTTTCACTTTGATTTGTACAGTGATTAATTCGAATATTATTAGATATCCTGAACAATCTTAAGATATAAATTCTATAATCCCATATTCAGTTCTTTTAAGACCAAAAATGTCAATTCTTTGAAAATATTGAGCTTGAGTGGGAGATACGGTTAGGGACTATGTCTTTAAAGAGAAATCTTTAAGACATCGTTGATAAACAGGTTATTCCTGATGATCAAGCTCAACACCTTCAAGAAAATAGATGTCATTGAAAAGATCTACTAGAGAAAGAAAAATATGGTTTCTGATGGGTAGATCAGATTTCTCCAATATATCAGGATGACATTGGAATGGTGGAAGGTGATTCCATCAAGCAATGCAAAGTAAAAACTCTCAAAAGTAGATTGATGCCATAAATACATGATTAAGTTCGTGAAAGACAATGACGATTTGGTAGCCTGTTCCATTACCTAAAGGTATAAAGCTGATTGGTTATAAATTGATATTTAAAACCAAGAAGGAGGGTAATATAGAAAGGCATAAGGCTTGTCTTGTCGCAATGAACTTTACTCAGAAGGAAGGCATAGATTACAAAGAAATTTTCTCTCTGATTTTATTGAAAGTTTCTTTCAAGATAAATGGCTTTAGTAATGGGTTTTGACCTTGAGCTATAGTAAATAGATATAATGATAGCATTCATAATAGACTTTCAATTTTTAAAATAAAAATCCATCTACGAACTCAAGCAAGTTTTCTAATAATAGTATTGCAAAATTCATCAAATTATCATTTTATTCAATTTTGAAATGAATTCGGTTGATGATTGCATATATTATAAGCTCAATGGGAGAAATCATAGGTTCAGTGGGAGTAATACACAAATATACTGTTTCCTAACATCAATATAAGTTTATTGCATAAAATTAAGATATTTTTGTCAAAGAATTTTAAATTGAAATATCTTGAAAATATGTCTTTTGTATAGGAATTCATATATATCATGATTATTCTTGATGTATTCTTGGATTATCACAAAAAACCTATATTAAAAAAATACTTAGCATACTTGGTATGTAGGATTGCAAATTAGATAATACCTCCTTGCTAAGGGAGACAAAATTTATTTTGTCTAAATCAGTATCCTAAGAATGATTTTAAATCTAAGGAAATGCAAAAGACTCTCTATGCTTTAACAATGGGAATTTTGATTTATGCTCAGGTTTTGAATCTCAGGTTGTATGCATTTGGCTACTGCGTACATTATTGGGATGTTGGGCAGATATTTAAGTAATTCAGAAATGGATCTTTGAGAAACAGCCAAACAGTTTTTTAAAATATTTTTAGAAAACAAAACATTATATGTTCACATATAGAAAGTCAGATAAGTTAGAGATCATTTGGTATTCAGATTTTGACTTTATTGGATGCAAATACAGTTTTAGATCTACTTAAGGCTATATTTATCTACTTGTTGGAAAAGCTATATCAAGAAAAAGCGCTAAGCAGACACTTTTAGTTTTTCGACCATAACAACAGAGTTTATAGCATATTATGAGACATCCAATTATGGAATATGACTACAGAATTTTGTCACATGGCTGCAAAATATAGATAACATTGAAAGATTACTTAAGTTATTTTGTGACAATAAATTAATAGTCTAATATTCCAACAACAACAGGAGTTCAACAATGTTCCTGGTTGTTAACAGAAGGATTTTAGAAAATAAAGTGTCTACAAAGCATATTGCGACAAACTCCAAAGTTGCGGATTCGCTTACTAAGTGTAACACCTTATGGTCTTTCATGTATAAGTGTTATATCATTTAATGATATGCTAGATGAGTGAGAGTTTGTATTTATTTGCTTTTCTGGTTTGGACACTTTACTATGGTTATGGATTTTTTCTTCAGAAATAAAGTATTCGGTATTTTGGTTATTCAGTATTCTGGTTTTGGTTTGATCTCATCAAATAAGTCGGACCAGTTGGAAATATGCATGTTACATCACATTACATGTAATTTTCACGCTACGGATCCATACTTTATTTATATCGTTTGGTTATATTTGATATATGTGATTATGGATGGGTCTAGTTACGATAAATGTGATAAAGGCTGCCTTGGTCCTATGTTGGCATAACTAATAGACGAGATTGTTTGGAAATAATTTTGGTATGATAGCTAAAGGTTTTGAGCTCATAAGGTTATATATATAATTATAAAATATATGTAGTCCAATGGGAGATTGTTGGAATTTTAGACACACATATATATTAATTATATATATACGCTATCATAAATAGCGGCCCAAATTATAAAGTGATCCTGTAAGGTTTTATGGGCCTAAATCAGGAATCTGATTGCATGCGCCCGGGAGCATGCTATGCAATGCAGCATGCTCCCGGGCGCATACACCCCTTTTTTATTTTTATTTTTCAATTTTTTTTTATAAAACTGTTAATATAAGTGTATTTAACATGTGTAGAAATTTAAAATTACCTAAAATGCCACTAATTTTCAAAAATTAAAAATAAATATCAAAAATATTCCAAAAATGGTAAAAATTTATACACATATTAAATAGATATAGATTAACAATATTGTAAAAAAAATTTGAAAAAAATAAAAAAATAGGTGTATGCGCCCGGGAGCTGCATGCTCCCGGGCACATGCAATCGAGGTCCCCTAAATCATAACCCTACAGCCTAATTTTTAATTTTTACTTTTATGATGGGCTAAATTAGAAATACGAAATATATGAATGCATCAATCAGGGTTTCTTTTCTAACATCCCATCATTGGAAAAGAGGAGCCAAGCCCTAGGGCATTAACCTGGAAGACCCAGAAACCACAAGGATACAAAAACAACTGCTTCCAGGGATTCAGGTACGCTTCCGCTTATGATTTTATTTTCTTAGTGATCTAGCATGGAGGATCCTGAGGTGATTATAGATTTAATCAATATGGTTTTCCCAACAGATACATATACATATTCTCTATTTTATTTTCAAAGAGTAAAAAATGCCAAATATTTTTACTACTGTTGAGCATGATTCTACTATGTCACGGATAACTATACTTCATTTCCTCCATCTATTAGCAAAATATAAATTATACAGTTACAAGAATAAAACAAATGAGATATATAAAAAAAGAATAAAACATATGACACAAGTTTTTTTTCGAGTCTAATGGAAAATAGCTTGTCAAAATCCAGAAAGGTCCTACAAATAATTTAGAATTAATGTAATTTAATAAAAATTTATTTTTCTTATTTATTATGTGCAATATATAAAAAGCAATCTATAAAAATTCTGAATTAATAGAAAATAAATAAAATTTCCACATAACATTTCCATCATTCAAATTATCGTTATTTCTAGGAAGTAAATTCACAATACGGGTGTCCGAAATTATTTTTAAGTTTTTCTAAAAAAATTATACATATGCAGCACCACATAGATCTTCGGTATATGAATTTTATAATTTTTTGAATTTATTTAAATTTTTATTTATCATTTTTGAAAATTAATAAAATGGACATTGATACACCTACTTTTTATTTATAAAATTTGAAATAAAATATTAAACAAACTTTAAAATATCAAATTTTTTTTTTAAAAAAAAGGATCTAAATGAAGTCCACATATGTATAAAAACTTTTTCAAAAATTAAAAAAATCGGTATGCCCATATTGCAGCTGCATAGAATCGGCAGGATACACATATTTAATTATCAGGCAGAGAAAAGATGATATTGCACTAATTTTATAGTAGTAAAAAAATTAATTTCCAATTTTAATATCTTAGATTCTTACATGATCGGGATATTCTGTGGATCCGTATTCATTGAGTTACCTCCTGCTCTTGACACACCGTGATTATGCTCATAGGATATTGAAAATTGTGTGGGCAATTTACGGGAAACTCAAAAAATATGCTTGTTTATTTTTTAAAATTATATATATGTGCGGGCGTCACTTAAATCTTCTACCTGGTGAATTTGATAAATTTTTGATATTTTATTTTGATTTTTGAAAATAAAAAAGCATGACCTAAAATTATTTTTATCTGTATGCGGAGCTCCATCTAGATCTTTCATCTTATGAAATTTGACGGTTTTTTTTTATATTCAAAAATAGGAAAGATTCCTTTCATGCTTATAATATTTTTCTTTAATTTCTTATATACCCACATTATTTTATAAATTTATCTTGTATTCATAACATTTCACTTTATACTCCTCTCACAATTATGCTGTCAATACAACCATTGTCTAACTTATTGAAAAGATAATTTTGCTAATTCAAAATTTCCTAATTGATCTCATTCAACTCTAATATGACTAAATTAATGATAGAAGTCATCAATATGTGGCATTAAATGATTTAAGAATTATATTAACATTAAATTATTTTTAGATAGGCAAAATTATCTATTCAATGTAAGAGATAATAATTGTGTTAATGGCGTAGTATAAAAAAAATTTAGGGTAAAATATTATAATTATAAAAAAATTTGTAACACGTTGTGGGTATAATAGGAACTAATGCAAATGTTGCACATACAAAAAGGAATTCTCCCTAAAAGAAAAATAAAAAATACAGTATGGATACATGCACCATGCTCTTATATTTTAAAAAGTTAAAACAAAATATCAAATGGAAGATCTAAGGGGAAACCTCCCAAAAAAAAAAAAAAAGAAAAACAAACATATTTCTAGGTTCCTCCCAGAGGTCTGAAAAATAAAAGTAAAAAGTAGAAAACATATTTTCGGGTAATTTTGTATGATAAAGAAATCCGCAATTATAGTCTCTCTCTTTTTTCTTTTTTTTTAGATGACAAGGGTGAGGAAAGACGACTCGAAATGATAGATAACAGGAGAAAAAGCTCTTTCAGCGTCGACCTCCCACTCAAGTCAACGACTTGGACGAGTAGTAGAAGGATTTGTATAAACTATGTTGCATGGTATTAGAAGGATTCCAGGCTACCACAGTCATACTTGAACTGCATACAAATTGATCCCTACGAAAATCCAATTCTACTAAAACTATATTGAATTTTCCTCATTTTGCCCGACCACCCAAATAATTTTTTAAAATCTACAAAACACAATACCTACTCATATTTGACACAATTTGTTTAATTAACAACACAGGAAAAAGTGGGGTGGAAATTAATATCATGAAAAACTATGAAGTCTTCTCATTAGAGACTAACATGGGAGAGGATTTTGGATAAGAGATTGGGAATCAGAGGCCCAGGCAACAGCAAAATAATTTTTTATTGACAGTTCAACGCCGCATAGGGCATTACCATGAATTCCTATTTTTACAGAAAAAATGTGAATATGAATCCCCCTAAATACAAGTACAAGAATATGATACCAAAATTGGGATAAAAAATCATATAAACATTTGTCATGTACTTCTTCTTTTTCTATTCTGGGAGCTCCCTGCTTCTTTCATTGCAGTGATTCAAACAACAGCCAGCCATAGAAGACCGTTGGGCCCGTTGGCTCGAAATCCCCATAAGTCCACCCAATCCACATTGGCCCGCAGATGATTCTTCTCCACCAGATCGCTCCATTCCCCATGGAGAACTTGGGCCTTGGAGCTGCTCCAATACTTCAACACCAGCTGCCACGTCCGGCCCATCCGATCCAGAACCGGCACCGGAAGCCCCCTGTCCGGCTGCCTCGCATCCCGCTTCTCGGCGTCAGTTATCTCAACATGTATTACTATTAAGCACTAAGATATTCTTACAATTTTTCTATTTTTTTCATACTGACGCATTGGCGTCCATGCAAACGAATTTTTAAGGGGAAAAAATCCTACGAAACCTATATTGATCCTTAATTTAAACAATAATTGAATATTTTCAATTTTACAGTTATTAAATATTATAGTGAAATAAAGTAAAAAAATGGAAGCCCAATGGAATGATTTAATCACTTAATTGATTTTCTATTCATATGTTGTCGTCATGCCCAAATTGATCTAAAATAAAAAAAAATACGTGTTAATTTTCCTTAAAAATCACGTATAAATTCTCAAATTTTTTAATTAGATCACAGCAAAATGTTTCTAATACTATAAATCATGTGCGGCAGCCCGTAATTCGAGAAACTAAAATATATATATATATATTGCGCTTAGATGTGAGCTCCAAAAGGATGCAATATTTGACAATTTTTTAAATTCATGTGGTATAATAAAATATTAAATAAATTTAAAGAATACCAAATTTAACAAAGCGGGTGGGACACCACATATGTATTCAAATTTTCAAAATTAAGAACATACATTTTTTTGATGGAAAAAAAGATATTTTCTTGAGTTACTTATAAATCACCTGGTTTACGGGGGGCCACAAAAGATATCTATGTAGTCAGTTGAAATGATTTTTTTTATCTTAACTTAGTAAATATTACTAGGTATATTGCGTAATATTGGATTAGCATATCTATCTAGAAATGTGCAAGTCAATTTCAAATGGGGGCATCAACATCAACAATATTCCAATTATTAAGTCTCGTAAGTTGCGGAAGGTGCAAGATACTAATCAATTAAGCCCAGTAAGTTATAGAAAGCGCAAGGCACTAACTCGTCCAAACCCCATTATGAGAATGTCATTGACCACACTACTTGAAAAGGTTGAATTCCAAGCAAATATTAATCTATAGAGTCATAAGATGTGCATGTTGGTTGGCCAGGTATAAAAAAAAAAATCAAAAACGCAAAATAGATAAAAGGAAAAAATAAAAAAATAATAATTTCTTTGTCAAAAAACAACAAAATTTAAGTTAAGTTTTCAATATATTAAAGCATTTCATGAAAAAAAACTCAAAAAATATATTACTTTAATGGATCATGAAGTGAGAAGTAACCAATTATATTCGTGAAAATTTTTCATGACATTTGCAAAAATTCCATAGCACTCTAAAAAAATCTTATACACACATTAATGAAAATTGGTGGATACAAAGATGATTTAACATTTTCTCATCTAAAGAGATAACTATTAATATCATTATGAAATGTGGTCGATTTTTTTCAAAAAAATAGATCCCTAGATACCCTAAAATATGATGATGGGAAGATTTCAAAAAAATCAAAAAAAAATCTCATATACCTTGAAATATGGTGAGAGGAAGGAAAAAAAGAAAAACAATTCCTAAATACCCTGAAATATGGTGAGGGGTAGAGGAAAAGAAAGAAAGAAAAAGAAAAAATTCCTAGATACCCTTAAACATAGTGAAGGGAAGAGAAAAAAAATCCTAAGATATCCTGAAATATAGTGAGGGAAAGAAGAAAAAAAATCTGTAGATACCCTGAAATATGATAAGGAGAGGATAGGAAATTACAATACACCACCTTTATATTTTGATACGATAGTTAACTCACTTGGATGGGTTGGTAAAGTTTCATGCATCTGATATCTGCCAGTTGATAGATCATACACTCATGTGCTATGTAATTTTAGAATACTTCATGAAAAATTATCTCCAATATAAATTAATGAAACTCCTTCAATCAGCAGCCTTGAGAATTTTACAACTTTTCTATTCCTATGACTAAAAAAGCCAATAATTATTAAAATAATAACAATAATAATAATAATAATTAAGAAAAAAGAGAGAGAGAATTATGAAAATTCATAATAAGATTACAAGAAATTTCTTATAGAAAAATTGTTAAAGGCATTCTAAATAGGATAAAATGTATGAAAGAAGAATAAATTATAAAAATCATACTAAGCTGCACTAAAAGAAAGAAAAATCTTTGGTGTCACAATGGGAAAATTAGATTTTTTTTAAACAGACTTACTACCATTTGGTCAACCCATTTAAGGCCTTTCATAGATTTATATTTGAATTTTTAGCCCATATATTTGCAAGCCCAATCTTGTGTAGGATCCATGTAGAAAATGGGCTCCCACTGTTTTAAGCCCGCTTCAGAAATAATGGCCACTAATCGATACAACAAATCAGGAGCAATTCGCATTCAAGACGAAGTAAAAAGTAGTTACTCAAGACAATTGAAGCAGAATTGACGTGATGGATGGTTTTGATTAAATAAATAAATAATATTTTATGAAGTTTTAATGGTCAAAATAAATTTGACCAAAGAAAGAGGTGGATGTGCAATATTTCAAATGGAGAATAAAAACTACCAAATCTAAACCTCTAAATGAAGATCTGAACTGTTAAAGTGGTTAAAGGACATCAATAAGTGTGGGCCCAATCTAAGATCAAGGAAAAATAGGTGACGATCAAGGCATAAATGAAGGACGAAAAATACACAAAATCAATGGTTAGGAAAGAGTTGACTTACTAGCCAAGAAAAACAATTGGCCCATTGGTGGTTTTCAAAAACCACCCATAAATTTACCAAGAAATCCATTTTGAAATAGAATTTTTCAAAAAAAGAAAAGGTGGAGTTGTGCAAAATAATACCAATGTGCAATTTTCCAAACATCAAAGGCTACAAAAAGGCCCTTTCTTCCCCTAAAGGGGGCACGCCCAAAACGGTCCAAAAAATTCCTCTTTCACCTATTAATATCATTATGAAACGTGGTGAATTGTTTTCAAAAAATCAGAGAATAAAAAAAAGCGATCCCTAGATACCTTAAAATATGGTGACGGGAAGATTTCAAAAAAAATAAAAAAAATCCCTAAATACCCTGAAATATTGTGAGGGGAAGAGAAGAAAAAGAAAAAATTCCTCAGATATCCTGAAATATAGTGAGGGGAAGAAGAAAAAAAAATCTCCAAATACCCTGAAATACGATAAGGAGAGGAAATTACAATACACCACCATTATATTTTGATACGATAGTTAACTCACTTGGATGGGTTGGTAAAGTTTCATGCATCTGACATCTACCAGTTGAAAGATCATACACTTATGTGCTATGTAATTTTAGAATACTTCATGAAAAATTATTTCCAATATAAATTAATGAAACTCCTTCGATCAACAATCTTGAGAATTTTACAACTTTGTTATTCCTATGGCTAAAACAGTCAAAATTATTAAAATAATAATAATAATAATAATAATAATTAAAAAAGAAAGAGAGAGAGAGAGAGAATTATGAAAATTATTAATAAGATTACAAGAAAATTTCCTATAGAAAAATTGTTAAAGGCATTCGAAATAGGATAAAATGTATGAAAGAAGAATAAATTATAAAAATCATACTAAGGTGCACTAAAAGAAAGAAAAATCTTTGGTGTCAACCATACCTCCTTCAATGATAATGTTCATTATCATCGAAGAAGGGGGGACAACTAATGACACCCTACTTAAATGGGAAAATTATATATTTTTTTAAATAGGCTTACTACCATTTGGCCCACCCATTTAAGGCCTTTCATAGATTTATATTGGAACTTTTAGCCCATATATTTGCAAGCTCAATCTTGTGCAGGATTCATGTAGAAAATGGGTCTCCAATGCTTTAAGCCTGCTTCAGAAGTAATGGCCACTAATCGATACGGTAGATCAGCAGCAATTTGCATTCAAGACGAAGTAAAAAGTATTTTCTCAAGACAATTGAAGTAGAGTCGACGTAATGGACGGTTTGGATTAAATAAATAATTAGTATTTTATGAGGTTTTAATGGTCAAAATAAATTTGACAAAAGAAAGAAGTGGATGTGCAACATTTCAAATGGTGAATAAAAACTACCAAATTTAAACTACTAAATGAATATCTGAACCGTTAAAGTGGTTAAGGGACATCAATAAGTGTGGGCCCCATCTAAGATTAAGGAAAAATAGGTGACGATCAAGGCATAAATGGAGGACGAAAAGTACACAAAATCAATGGCTAGGAAAGAGTTGACTTACTAGCCAAGCAAAATAATTGGCTCATTGGTGGTTTTCAAAAACCATCCATAAATTTACTAACAAATCCAATCATAAATTTTAATAAAACGTAAAAACAATTTAATTTTCAGGTGGTTAAGCGTAAAAATAAGATTAGGTTGTAAAACATTTGCAAAACTTAGATTAGATCAGCTCTAGGATTTCATATTCGAATAATAATCAGCCTTGGGCCATTGCTTTTGCTTGGTATGTTATATAATGTTTTTTTTTAATGGACAGTATGTTATATAGTGTTGGGATGTGAATATTGCATTTGGCATACACAACTAATTAAATCCAGCTACAAAATATAATTTACTCATCAAATTCAATCCTGCGAATTCATAGGACTTCTTTAAATTTTAGAAAAATTTATATATGCACTTTTTGAAAGGAAAAGTGTAAAAAATGAAAGCTAAGTATTGAAATTGGAATAATTTAATTCACACTGCAGATAATACGCACCTTATTAAGTAGGAGAGTTCGGCCTCTATTAAATCCCACTTCTGTGTGACTTTCCCATTTAATTTATTATTTTGATGATTAATGAAAACTTTACAACATTCAATATATTTATTATCATTTGTATAAAAAAAAGCCTTATCATTTGTTGTCCATGGTCCTGTGTGTAAATTTATAAAATAATTTGATGCTAAATATTAAATTTAAACTTGTATTTTTAATATATAAATATCTAAAATATTACTATTGTGTAAATAAATAATTTTATCAAATATTATTACATTCTAATGCATATGTTAATGGACAGAGATGCAATTTGGTACCAAGTTTGGGTTTTATTTTTAGGAATTTTTCAAAACAGACTTGGTTTCAACCTAACCCGAGAGAACCCAAAACCAATATTACGTTTACATCAACCCAACATCAAAACCCAACTCGCTCTGAACCCAATATCCCCTGAATTATTAAAAGAATTATATTATTTATATATTAAAGTTTTTTAATTATTTATTATTATCTTTTTATACAACTATCCTACTTTTCAATCATTGCTACACAACTACTCGCACAACTAACTTATCTATTTTAAATTTATTTATTTTTACTTCCTATTATTATCTCTATTATATCACATCATTTTCTGTTAATTCAAAAAAATTTCTTTCAAAAATTTTATCACTTTTCAAGCACACCCTAAGTATGTTAAAAGAATTATATTGTTTATATATTAAATATTTTAACTATAATTATAATAAAAAAAATTTGCTATAATAATAACATAATTAAACTATAAAATTTTTATTCTAAAATCTAAATATCGTTCATATTTATCCATAAAAATTTGAATATATTGCATCTATATCGACTTAATTTGTAAATAACTATAAATATATCAACTCTATAAAATTATTGCGTGCATACAAATTAATTATGAGATATATACATTTTACTTTTATTAAAACTTATTTAGATAGTAATTTCATGCAATTCTAATTATTTTTCTTACCTTGATTGTTGATGGTAAATTCACTATTTCATTATACTTAGTATTATCCTTTAATTAGAAAATCAACTTTTATAAAAAATCAACGATATCACAGATCATATATATATATTTAGATTTAATTATAAATAAATAAGTCGTGATAATCAAAAGCATATTTTGGAATTAGTTGATAGAAACACAATAATAATCAACGAATTCATTATTTCTATTGATAGATTTCGACTTCTTCTAGTTTAAGAATAATCCGAATTTCAAACCAAAATTAAGACAAAAATTAATGCTAGCTTGGTCTGAACCCAACCCGGACCTGAATTCTAATATTATGGTTTGTATTTTTTAGTTTCACCTAAACCTAGTAAGCTTGGGGTTATGGTTCACTTAAACTTGATACAACTTGATCTGAGTTGTGCCCTTATTCATGGAACAAAGTATCTTATTCATAATTTTAATATACACATAAATATGGCCTATACACATCTTTTATTTAGATACAACTTGTTCTCCTAGTGAAATGATTTTATAAAGTATTGTTGTATTCTAATAATTATGTCAATAAATCTAAATTTTTCCTAATTTACACATGAATATATCTATTTGGAGCAAATATAACTATACACATTTTGATTTGATGAAACTAAGTCTCATAACTAAACAAATAATATTAAATACAATGAATGAATTTAATTTTGCATTAGTCATCACATTTTAAAAATAGATTAGAGTTACGTAAAATCACTTCTATGTAATCCGATTAAATAAAAACAAACCTATAATTAATAGCTTCAGCATATATCATCCTACGAATTCAATTCGATAGGTTGATCTAATTTGGGCCTCCATCTTGATCATTTTTTCAAATTCAATCCATCTTTTGTATTTCTATATATTTTCTTACATAATAAAAATGATATCAATTGGACTTACGTAAAATCACTTAGATCTATGCACTAAAATTTCTGAATGTTACGAAATCATATATGATTATTATTTTAGATAAGATAAATATTTTAGATAGTTTAGATATTAAATTAGGATCTTATGGATTCTTATAATAAAGAAATTATTTTTAATAGATTTAAAATCACTCTTACGTTATTGTTAATTTTGACAATGATACAAGTTATAAATTAATATATATTTTGTATATAAGTAAAGCAAATAGTACCAAATACAAACGATATACTAGAATTGATAAAATAATCAAAATTAGGAACTAGATCGTCTTACTAAGGTGAGTTGGTAAAATGGGTTTTAGTGAAGTTATCCTCATATATGCACGAAAGTTCTATCATGCTATGAAATTATATAGAATCACGATTATAAGTAGAATGAATATTTTAGATATTTAGATATTAAGTTAAGATCTCATAGGATTCTTATAATAAATAAATTATGTTTAATGAATTTAAAATCACTTGTAAGTGACTTTTAATTTTGAAATCGCTATAAGTCATGAATTAAGATGACTTTTGGCATCTATACAAAAGCAAGTAGTGCTAAATATACTCAGTGGCTTAATTAAACAAAATGATCAAGATGGGGGCCCAAAATAGACTATCATACTAAAATGAATTAGTGGGACAGAATGCACTGAAGTTACCCTCTCTTTCTCATTTTTTATATATACAGGGCTCTGCTTCTATGTAACTGTTTTCATTTTTAATATTTTAATAGTTTATTAAGAACTCACATGATCTATTATTTAGTATTATTTTTATTGTTATAAAAACTCTTTCATTCTTTTAGTATCACTTAATATGGGCTCCAACTATAAATATGTAAAATCAACATAATTAAATGATTTAATACTAAATATTAATTTTAAATTAGAATTTTCAATGTTTAAAATATCACTAATATATAGATAAATAATTCTATAAAGTATTATTACATTCTAAAACATATCTAAATATATCTAAATATTTTTTTCAAAGGGACCCTGGACCTTATTCTTATTTATGAAAATCGCCTGTGGGTTGAAATTTGGATTAGAATGTGGGTTTCTAACTTTTTATTTAACTTAAATGACAATTTTAAATTTTCATATGAATACAAATTAATAAGCTATCAAAGTAAAATATATATATAGTTTAATTAAATTTTAAAAAGCATAGTAATAAATTATCTTTTCCAAAAGAGGTGTGTTTAGCATTGTATAAAAAGGTCAAAATAAACCATTTTAATCTACCTAACTATCATATTTTTTAATCATTTCTTCATATTTTCCTTTATGATTATCCTATTTTTAATCATTTCTACACAACTACCCACGTAACTAATCTATCTATTTTAACTTTATTCTTTTTACTTATCATCATTATCCCTACATTATCACATCATTTTCTTTCTATTCAAAAACTTTTATATCAAAAAGTTTTCATTGAAAAGTCATATCGCTTTCCAAACATACCCAAGAGAAGAAAGCCAACCAATGTAAAAATAAATAATATAATTTCAACATGAAAAATAATGCCAACATAAATATAAATAATATCAAATACGTATATAGGAAAAGATATTAATTAGATTTTACATAATATATTTGTATTAAATATAAATAAGAAAATTAAGTTCAAGTCCCTTGATTCCAATTTTGCTTGAACCTCTATGCCCATATTTACAAATCAAGTCGCAGATATCGGGATTTTGCAAAAACTAATTTCAAAGTCCAAACAATATTACTGTTTACGTGATAGTGAAATTTTCAATGTAATTGTTAAAAGGTTATAAAAACAAGCGATCCTGTTAGTTCGCGCTTAGCTCATCTCAATAACTTATTTACAACATTTTTTGGGTTTTTTTAATACTCTTGTTTATTAATGTGTATTTAACCTATAAATTAAACTTTTACTATTTTTTGAATATGTGTATATATTTTTTAAGCTTTTTAAAGATAAAATCCCGAAAACAATATATGATATCCAAAAATGATAAAATTTAGTTTATATGTTGAATACATTTAGGTAAACAAATATGTGAAGATAAAAGTTTTTTAAAAAATCTTGTAAATGAGGTTTTTTTATGTGGGCTAAACCGGATACTTGCTTAGCCGGGCTAACATGATTATTCATCGTTATAAAATTAAAAAATCCTATTAGCCCAGGCTAAACAAATGGTTTACTTTAATTACCTAAAAAAACTTATTTAAAATAATTTTTTTGTTTTTTTATACATTTATTTATCTAAATATATTTAACATATAAATCAAAATTTTACCATTTTTTATATGTGTATATATTTTTTTGAAATCTTTAAACATCTATTTAAAATACTATTATGTTTAAAATCTAGAAAAATATATACACATATTCAAAAATAGTAAACTTTCTTTATATATTAAATACGCTTAAATAAATAAGTGTGTGAAAAAAGTAAAAAAAAAGTTTAAAATAAATTTTTTGAACTAGGCTAACCAAACGCCGAGCTAATCGGATCATTTCCTTAGGTGCATTAAAATTTTTGAATGAAAATTTTTTGTTATAAAAATTTTTAAATGAAAGAAAATGATATGATATAATATGGGTAATGATGATAAGTAAATAAAATAAAGTTAAAATAGATAGATTAGTTGTATAGAAATAATTAAAAAGTTGTATAAAAGAATGATTTGGAGGATGAAAATTTTAGATTTAAAAGTTAATAAATTTAAAAAATTTTAGCTTTTAACAAACACCCCTCCTTTTCTTTGTCACAGTGATAAATATGAGCATTTTTTTACCTATTAACTCAAATTGTTTATTTCATTATCATTTAGTTAAAACTAAAAATTAAAATATTAGATTTTTATCATGGCCTAAGAGGCTCGGCCTTGGCAGTCACTGACCCCGCGATCCAGGATCGAATCTCGTCGACCACACTCCACATTTGCCATCGGCCGCTGAGCTCTGGTCGCTGGGAAAAAAATTAAATAAAAGTACAACGGCCGTTTGATATTAGGTGCAATAAATTGGGCCACTAATTTCAAGTCAAGGTTATGGGCCAGTCCTGTAACCGTTGTACGCGAACCACCAGCTCTATGCCTTGGAAATATAATTAATAAATTAAAACGCCCTGTCACAAAATTTTAGAGGGTGGCTGAGAGGCAGACGATTTTTTTTCATTAGTATATATTACATTATCTCAACATGTATTACTATTAAGCACTAAAATATTCTTACAATTTTTCTATTTTTTTCATACTGACACATTAGCGTCCATGCAAACAAACTTTTAAGGGGGAAAAATCCTACGAAAGCTATATTGATCCTTAATTTCAAAAATAATTGAATATTTTCAATTTTACAGTTATTAAATATTATAGTGAAATAAAGTAAATAAATAGAAGCCCAATGGAATAATTTAATCTCTTAATCGATTTTCTATTCATATGTTGTCGTCATGGCCAAATTGATCTAAAAAAAAAAGGCGTTTTAATTTTCCTTAAAAAATCGCGTATAAATTCTCTAATTTGTAATTAGATCACAGCAAAACATTTATAACCCTATAAATCTTGTGCGGTAGCCCATAATTCGGGCAACTAAAAAATATTTTTATTTTTTTTGCGCTTAGACGTGAGCTTCACAAGGATGCCAATATTTGGCAAATTTTTAAATTCATGTGGTATAATAAAATATTAAATAAATTTAAAGAATACCAAAATTTAAACAAAATGGGTGGGGCACCACATATGGTATCAAAATTTTCAAAAATAAGAAGATACATTTTTTGATGGAAAAAAAATATTTTCTTGAGTTGCTTACAAATCACCTGGTCTACGGGGGACCACAAAAGATATCTATGTAGTCAATTGAAATGATTTTTTTTTATCTTAACTAAGTAATATTACTAGGCATATTACTTAATATTGGATTCACATATCTATGTAGAAATGTGCAAGTCAATTTCAAATGGCGGCATCACCATCATCAATATTCCAGTTATTAAGCCTTGTAAGTCACAGAATGCGCAAGACACTCATCAATTAAGCCCAGTGAGTCATTGAAAGCACAAGACACCAATTCGTCCAGACCCTATTATGAGAATATCATTGACCACACTACTTGAAAAGGTTGAATTCCAAGCAAATATTAATCTATAAAGTTATAAGATGTGCATGTTGGTTGGCTAGGTATAAAAAAAATCAAAAACGCAAAATCGATAAAAGGAAAAAATCAAAAAAATTAATTTCTTTGTCAAAAAACAACACAATTTTAAGTTAAGTTTTCAATATGTCAAAGCATTTCATGAAAAAAAAAAGCTCAAAAAATCTATTACTTTAATGGATCAAGAAGTGAGATGTAACCAATTATATTCGTGAAAATTTTTCATGACATATGTAAAAATATTATAGCACTCTAACAAAAATCTTATACACACATTAATGAAAATTGGTGGATACAAAGATGATTTAACATTTTCTCATCCAAAGAGATAACTATTAATATCATTATGAAACGAGGTGAATTGTTTTCACAAAAATAGAGAATAAAAAAAGAGATCCCTAGATACCCTAAAATATGGTGACGTGAAGATTTCAAAAAAAACAAAAAAATCCTTAGATATCCTGAAATATGGTGAGGGAAAGAAAAAAAATCCTCAGATACCCTGAAATATGGTAAGGGGAAGAGAAAAAAAAAGAAACAAAAAATAAAAAATCCCTACATACCCTGAAATATGATGAACGGAAGAAGGAAAAAAAGATCTTTAGATACCCTGAAATATGATAAGGAGAGGAAATTACAATACACCACCATTATATTTTGATACGATAGTTAACTCTCTTGGATGGGTTGGTAAAGTTTCATGCATCTGATATCTACCGGTTGATAAATCATACACTCATGTGCTATGTAATTTTAGAATACTTCATGAAAAATTATCTCCAATATGAATTAGTGAAACTCCTTCAATCAGCAACCTTGAGAATTTTACAACTTTGCTATTCCTACGGCTAAAAAAGTCAATAATTATTAAAATAATAATAATAATAATTATTATTATTATTAAGAAAAAAGAGAGAATTATGAAAATTCATAATAAGATTACAAGAAAATTTCATATAGAAAATTTGTTAAAGGCATTCTAAATAGGATGAAATGTATGAAAGAAAAATAAATTATAAAAATCATACTAAGTTGCACTAAAAGAAGAAAAATCTTTGGTGTCAACCATACCTCCTTCAATGATAATGTTCATTATCATCGAAGAAGGGGGGGCAACTGATGACACCCTACTTAAATGGGAAAATTAGATTTTTTTAAAAACAGGCTTACTACCATTTGGGCCACCCATTTAAAGCCTTTCATAGATTTATATTTGAATTTTTAGCCCATATATTTGCAAGCCCAATCTAGTGTAGGATCCATGTAGAAAATGGGTCTCCAATGCTTTTAGCCCACTTAAGAAGTAATGGTCACTAATCGATACGGCAGATCAGGAGCAATTTGCATTCAAGACAAAGTAAAGAGTATTTTCTCAAGACAATTGAAGCAGAGTCGATGTGATGGATGGTTTGGATTAAACAAATAATTAGTATTTTATGAGGTTTTAATGAGTCAAAATAAATTTGACCAAAGAAAGGGGTGGATGTGCAACATTTCAAATGGTGAATAAAAACTACCAAATCTAAACTACTAAATGAATATCTAAACCGTTAAAGTGGTTAAGGGACATCAATAAGTGTGGGCCCCCATCTAAGATTAAGGAAAAATAGGTGACAATCAAGGAATAAATGGAGGATGAAAAATACACAAAATCAATGGCTAGGAAAGAGTTGACTTACTAGCCAAGCAAAACAATTTGCCCATTGGTGGTTTTCAAAAACCACCCATAAATTTACCAAGAAATCCATTTTGAAATAGAATTTTGCAAAAAAAGAAAAGGTGGAGTTGTGCAAAATAATACCAATGTGCAATTTTCCAAACATCAAAGGCTATAAAAAGGCCCTTTCTTCCCCTAAAGGGGGCACGCCCAAAACAGACCCAAAAATTCCTCTTTCACCTATCCACCCCTTTTTCATCTCCCAAAATCCCCATAACAGCTACCCTCTTTTTCTTTTTTTTTTTCAACGTATTGGACGCAACCCATTTCATTCTTTTTTTACCAAGTGCCGCTCCAGCCTACTCCTCTTTTATGTTAAAAAAAATTCAAAAGAAATATATATATATATATATATATACACACACACATGCATTTGCCCTTCGTTTGCATTCTAGCATCTTTTTTAAATATATATATATATATATCCAACGCTACCACATCCCATCTTTCTCGTTTCTTTTTTTTAAATTTTTTTATTTAATCATATATCTGGATCATCTAATGCTCTACTTTGGGCCTGCTTAAAAATCATTTTTACTTTCACGTTGCTTTATCATTCCATTTCATGTCATTTTTGTTTATCAATTTTTTTTTACAAAAAAAACAACGCTGCCGCACCTCATTCTCTCCTTTCTTTTCCTATAATTTTTTTTAATCCAATATCCGTTCGTCTAATACTCTATTTCATGCTTACTTAAAATTATCTTGCTTTTAATCAACTTTGTTATATCATTTTGTTTCACGTCCTCTTTTTTTTAAAAAAAAGACTAATATAACGAAATATCCATATTTAACTATATCAACATTTTGTTATAATGTTTACATTGCATGTTTCTTTTAATGCAATCATTTGCATCTACATATTCTTCACATAAAAAAATGAATGAATATTAAAATCAAACAACTATCTTCCATCCATCGATTTTTTTTACGAAAACATTGTCATTTCGTAACCATAAATTTTTTTAAAAAAAAAGAAAAAGCCAACTTTATTTATGGAAATGAAATTTTCATGTCCTCCTTCAGATTGAGTTAGGGCATTATAAAAAGCCTGATTAAATTTCTACATCTACCCTTCTGAGTTGTTATAAGATGTATGTTAATTTTGAGGACTCCTAGGACTACTGTACTAGAAAAGTAATGTTGTATTTTTTTTCTAGTTATGAGTTCATCTAGAAAATCTCTGTATTTCAATGTCTTATTGTATACTGACTGACCACCGTTATATGGTTAGTGGTGACTCCAAAAAAATTAATGTATTAATTTTTATTGGCATCTGTACGCATCTTACTGAATATTAATTGCGCCTAATTGAGATACATGTTTGTGTTTGACTAACTCGCATCATTTAAAAATCTCTAAGAACTTGCATCATCTAAAAGCTTTAACACTTGCATCTCCCTTGTTTAACCCTCATTTTTACACCTTTTATATATTTTTTATTTATGATCTTGAACCCCTTTTCTACATCTTTTATCTTTTTATTTGCACGTTAAATTCTCTATTTAACTCACATCATATCTAACCAGCTAACCCGTTAACTCGTATTTCATATTTAATTTTCAATCTTGCATTTGTATATTTATTTTCCTAGACTTTTCATTCATATTTATTTTTCTCTCTCGCATTTGCACATTTACTTTCCTGTTTAGTTCGCAGTTATTTTTTATATTTTTAGGCCCATTTGTCGGCTCATCGTAGCGCACAAAAAATCATGTGCTACATGTTCCAATCATAAATTTTAATAAAACGCAAAAACAATTTAATTTTTGGGCGGTTAAGCATAAAAATAAAATTAGGTTGTAAAACCTTTGCAAAACTTAGATTAGATCAGCTCTCGGATTTCATGTTCGAATAATAATCAACCTTGGGTCATTGCTTCTGCTTGGTATGTTATTTAGTGTTTTTTTTTCCTGAATGGAGGGCATGTTATATAGCGTTGGGATGTGAATATTGCATTTGGCATGCGCAACTAATTAAATCCAGCTGCAAAATATAATTTTACTCATCAAATTCAATCCTACGAATTCATAGGACTTCTTTAAATTTTAGAAAAATTTATATATGAGATTTTTGAAACGAAAAGTGTAAAAATTGAAAGCTAAGTAATGAAATTGGAATCGTTTAATTCACGCTGCAGATAATACGCACCTTATTAAGTAGGAGAGTTCGGCCTCTATTAAATCCCACTTCTGTGTAACTTTCCCATTTAATTTCTTATTTTGATGATTGATGAAAATTTTACAACATCCAATATATTTAGTATCATTTGTATAAAAATAAAAGCCTTATCATGTGTTGTCCATGGTCCTGTGTATAAATGTATAAAATAATTTGATGCTAAATATTAAACTTAAATTTGTATTTTTAATATATAAATTATCTAAAATATTACTATTATGTAAATAAATAAATTTATAAAATATTATTACATTCTAATGCATATGTTAATGGACAGAGATGCAATTTGGTACCAAGTTTGGGTTTTATTTTTAAGAATTTTTCAAAATAGACTTGGTTTCAACCTAACTCGAGAGAACCCAAAACCAATGCCATGTTTACATCAACCCAACTCAGTCCGAACCCAATATCCCCTAAATTATTAAAAGAATTATATTATTTATATATTAAGGTTTTTTAATTATTTATTATCATCATTTTATACAACTATCCTACTTTTCAATCATTGTTACATAACTATCCGCATAACTAACTTATCTATTTTAACTTTATTCTTTTTTACTTCTTATTATTATCTCTATTATATCACATCATTTTCTGTTAATTCAAAAAAATTTCTTTCAAAATTTTTATCACTTCTCAAGCACACCCTAAGTATGTTAAAAGAATTATATTGTTTGTAGATTAAATATTTTAACCATAATTATAACAAATTTTTTTTCCAATAATCATAATATAATTAAACTATAAAATTTTTATTCTAAAATCTAAATATCGTTCATATTTATCCATAAAAATTTGAATATATTGCATCTATATCGACTTAATTTGTAAATAACTATAAATATATCAACTCTATAAAATTATTGCGTGCATACAAATTAATTATGAGATATATACATTTTACTTTTATTAAAACTTATTTAGATAGTAATTTCATGTAATTCTAATTATTTTTCTTACCTTGATTCTTGATGGTAAATTCACTATTTCATTATACTTAGTATTACCTTTTAATTAGAAAATCAACTTTTATCAAAAATCAACGATATCACAGATCATATAAATATATTTAGATTAAATTATAAATAAATAAATTATCATAATCAAAATCATATTTTGGAATTAGTTGATAGATGTTGGTCCCGAGTTGATGGCTAAACCCAAGAGGGGAGGGGTGAATTGGGTTCTTTAAAAAATAATCTTCTTTCGTAAATCATAAACTCTTAACCCCTTGAAAATTTAATCCCCTTTGAAAGCAAATGAAGAGCAAATAAGATAAAGCAGTAAAAATAAATAGAACACAAGATTTATAGTGGTTCGGGCAAACCTTCCCTACTCCACTCCTCCAAGCTCACACTCCGTTGTGACTTGGGTTCCACTATGTATTCCTCGAATACACTTAGAAACACCGCTCTCTTCTAGATTCCAGCTCTAGGGGGCATAAGCAAACACTTACACAAGTAGGTGATGAGTCTCACTCCAATCACCCTACTTTGCATACACTTGATCTTAGCTACTCAAGCTAAATCAAGATTTATACAACAAGACTTTGAAAAAGAAAAACTACACTTTACAATGATGTGTAGACAAGTTTGAGCTCGAGGAAGAATTCAGAAGCAGCTTGGATGATTCTTGATGAAGCAGCTTGCATCCTGAAACTTTCTTCTTCTTTAGAATGTATATGGACCACTCAGAAATAGAGAAAAGCAAATAGGATTCCTTTCTAGATCTTCTTTTCTCTCTTTGGACTTTGTAGAGTATATAGTAGTGTCTTGTAATGTTCTTGTGTGTTTTTACGTTCATTTGAGGGTCCTTATATAGAAAGAGAAGGATTTGAACGTTGTAGAGGTGGTTGGCGCGCAATAAATGAACTCCAACGTTCGAAAATTCGAACGTTATACCCAAGTCGAAGATGGAGTCGACTTGGCCTGCGACTTGGCTTCCAAGTCGCACCTGGAGTCGACCTCGTGTGCGACTCCAGTTCTTCAGATTTCCAAGTCCGAGTCTTGGGTCGACTTGGCTTTCAGACTTCGACTCAAGTCGAACCTGAAGTCGACTTGACCTGCGACTTGGCTCGGGTTTTGCTGAAAACACCTTGATCTTCTTGAACTGGCTTGAACTTTGTAAAAATGGTCTTCATGACTTGGATATTGCTTCATTTGAAATAAGCTTGAAGATTAGCTTTAGACTTGATAGACTTGATTTGAACTTTGAATATGAATCTTAGCTTTTGATCTTCAAGAAACTTCAGTTGCTTTTTGAGAATGAACTTTGCATCCTATTTGGATTTGATAAAGTCCAAATGGATCCTTGGAATAAGCTTGAAACTTCAATCTTCAAGTCTGAACTCCTCAAGTCGAAGTTGGAGTCGACCTCGTCTGCGACTTCGCCCAAGTCGCACCTGGAGTCGACTTCGCCTGCGACTTCGTTATGTTCATTTCCCCTTTTCAGCTCTGGATGCTCCAAGTCGATGCTGGAGTCGACTTCGTCTGCGACTTGGTTTCCTAAGTCGCACCTGGAGTCGACTTGGCCTGCGACTTCACTTGCTTGTTTTCTATTTTCAATGCTATCCACCTTTTTCCATTTGAAGTCGACTTAGGTATCGACTTCACCTCAAGTCGAAGTCCAAGTCGACTTGGTAATCGACTTGACTTCTTTGTTTTCCTTAAACACTTGGCAAACTCATTAGTACACTTTATATACTCAAATTAGTCTTTGTTTAATCATCAAAACTTATGCTTTGGTCAATTTGTTTTGTTTTGAACATTGTTTCCAACAATCTCCCCCTTTTTGATGATTGACAAAACTACATTTGAGTTGATACCTTTCAAAACATTAAATCATGTTCATATATATTTGTTTTGAAAAACAGAGCATTGTCCTAGGTACTTTCAACCATATAGTTCAGGACTTTTCAAACCATTATCATAAAAAATATATTCATGACAGAGCATTACTTTCATATCATTCAAACATATTAATCATTGCAATCATAACACAACTTTCATATATGTATCAAGTTTCAAAATACAATGTAAACAAAAAAATGAAACCTATACAAATTACCCAACCCAAGCAAAAAGAAGACTCTCAAAACCTATCCTTTCTCCCCCTTTTTGTCAATCACTCAAAAAATTTGTCAATTACCAGAGACTTGGTAAATTGAAATTGGGAAATGGGATAGATAGATTGAGTTGGTTTGATGGGACGGACATGGGCGGATGAGTAGTAGGAGGAAACGGGTGCAGGAGAAGGCTCGCGATGAACTGAACCCGATTCGAAGGGATCAAGTTCAGGCATTGGTCGCTTCTTGTGACGGCCGGAGGCGAGATGATATCGTATGGTACGCAATTCCCGATCGATTCGATCTTGTCGGGAATGCATATTATTGATTGCCGCCAACACTTCGGTCACAAGACTCGTCATCCGGTCTTCTTGGTGACCCATTTCTTCACGGACGGCAACGATTTCATTTCTCAAATCTCTTAGAGTGACCTCCTCAGATGAGGTTGGAGGCACCCGTTCACGTGCAGCAGATCCTTGTGGAGAATAGGATCCGTGCGAGATGGGAGATGCTGGCTCCTCTTGAGTAAGTGGTGCCGCGGGAGGTTGCTCCCCCTCGGCTTGTGCATTGTCTTCTTGCTCTTCTTCTGAACCTTCATGCCTTAGTTCAAGCAGATTGATCTTCATTCTTTGGATTAGTACTTTATTTATGGCATTTGTGGATTTGAGCACTTCGAAAGGCTCGCCTTCAATATCCACTTTGAAGAATTCAAGAATTTTTGTGATCCATGTGCCATAAGGGAGGACTCCTCGTGGGTTATCCTTTCTAGATGCCAGGGCTTCAAGAAATAGTTTTGGTATGCTCACCTTGACCCTGTTGGCCACTTTCCATAGTATCTCTGCTTCTTGTGGGTTTAATTAGTTTCTTCCACCGCCCTTTGGGTAGATGCAGTGGGCAATGAGAAGTCTGAGCACTCGTAGCCTGGGTGAAAGATCCATGTACCGAAGGAATTTGATTCCCGGATGGTACTTGTTGCTCCGAGTGAGCTGATTATACATTTGATCCAATGTGAGGTCTTCTGGAATAGGCTCATCCTCATACAGGACTTCAAGTATTTGTCCTAAATGACTCATTACTTCAGTCGGACCTGCAATTATCCCGATTCCAAGATCTATTTCTACTCCTTTGACGAAGGTTCCATAGTATTCTTCATCCCATAGATAATAAAACATTCGAGTAAGATCTGGATAGACCCTTTCGTCTTCCTTTAGCAAATTTGTCCATCCTTGAAAATCTAATAGATCTTCTATGTCGGATCCATATTCTTTCAAGAAATTAAAATCTATAATCTTGGGTATGAATACCTTCCGTTCGTAGAACTTTTTGTAAAAACGGCTATGTTGGAGCTCGGTTTTGAAGTAGGTAGTGGGCATCTTCAATACTTGGGCTTTCCCAGCCGCAGTGCCCCTTCTGCTTGTCCCGGATTGTGTGCTCTGTGAGGTTTGTTGTTGACTTTCCGTCCTGGGTGCTTGATCAGATGATTGAGTAGAAGTTTGGAATCGAACCCGTTTACCCGTCGAAGTTGATGGTTCCTTTCTAGCTCTTTTTGATGGAGTCCTAGTTCTTCTAGGAACTTTTTTTGAAGGTTGTGGTTGTGTGGGAACCCGTTTGGGGTATGGTTTTGATACGGCTTTCTTTGGTGCCATTTGGAGCTTGGAGTTTAGGGATTTTGGAGCTTTGGGAATCAGAGAGGGAATGTCAGTGAGAGAGTTTGAGAGGGATCGAAACAGAGGGAGAGTGAGAGAAAGAGTGACAGAGGGAGTGAGAGAGAGAGAGAGTGGCGGTTTGCCGGAGACAGGGGGAGAATGAAATCGCCGGAGATAGAGACTGTCGCCGGAGAGGGAGAAAAAAAAGAAATGGAGAGGATGGAGGGAAATGAGGAAGGAAGGAGGGAGAAGAGAAGAAAAGGAAGAAGAGTCGGCCGAATGCGAAACGTCGCGCGCGGAGTCGACTTTGCCCTAGGCGAAGTCGACTTCGGTCCCTCGGAGTCGACTTCGCCTGGGAGCGGAGTCGACTTCGACCCTGGCGGAGTCGACTTCACTTCTGAAGTGGAGTCGACTTGACTCATCGACTTGACATTTTTCAATTGTAATTTTCTTATTTAATTTTCCCTAATTTAGCTCTATCATACCCATATCATTCCTAATTTTATAAAATGATTCTTTGGCTAATGGTTTGGTAAAGATATCAGCAATTTGGTTTTCAGTTTTCACATATTCTAAACATACATCATGATTTTCAACATGCTCACGAATAAAATGGTGTCTCACATCAATATGCTTAGTTCTTGAATGCAGTACAGGATTTTTAGTCAGACAAATTGCACTTGTATTATCACATCTAATAGGAATATTAACATAATCAATGCCATAATCTTTCAATTGTTGTTTCATCCAAAGTAATTGGGCACAACAACTACCGGCGGCTATGTATTCAGCTTCCGCGGTAGATAGTGCAACACTTGTTTGTTTTCTTGAATACCATGAAACTAACATATGTCCAAGAAACTGACAAGTTCCACTGGTACTTTTTCTATCTACCTTATATCCAGCAAAATCTGCATCCGAATAGCCGATTAAATCAAAGGTTGTCCCCTTTGGATACCATAGTCCAAGATTGGCAGTTTTTATCAAATATTTAAAAATTCTTTTTACAGCAAGTAGATGTGATTCTTTTGGGCATGCTTGAAATCTAGAGCACATACAAACACTGAATAGAATATCGGGTCTAGAAGCAGTTAAATATAACAAGGATCCTATCATGCTTCTATAAAGCTTTTGATCGATACTTTTACCGTTTTCGTCCGTGTCGATCTTGATTGTAGAGCTCATTGGAGTGTTTGCCCCTTTGCTATTCTGCAATCCAAATTTCTTAAGCATTTCCTTGACGTATTTGGACTGGTTCAAGAATATCCCTTCACTTTGTTGCTTAATTTGCAGTCCAAGGAAGAAATTTAATTCTCCCATCATGCTCATTTCGAATTCGCTCTGCATAATCTTAGAAAATTCTTCACTTACTTCTTCCTCCATGAGATTTTCTGGCTTGAGCTCGAGTTCCTTTGGTTGTTCTTTGCCTTTTGTCTCATCTGCATCACTTAGTTCATCCTCCTTTCTCGGAGTTTGGTTAATTTCATCAAATACAACATGTATGGATTCTTCAACAACTTGGTTTCGTTTATTGAAAACTCTATATGCTTTGCTATTTGATGAATATCCAAGGAATATAGCCTCATCACTTTTAGCATCTAATTTTCCCAAGTTTGTTTTTCCATTGTTCAAAACATAACATGTACATCCAAAAGCATGAAAATAAGAAATATTTGGTTTTCTTCCTTTTCATAGTTCGTATGGGGTCTTTTTCAAGATTGCTCGAATGGTGACACGGTTCAATACATGACAAGCTGTACTTACAGCTTCACCCCAAAATTTCTTGGATAGATTGCTCTCATTTAGCATAGTTCTAGCCATCTCTTGTATAGTTCTATTTTTTCTTTCTACAACTCCATTTTGTTGTGGAGTTCTTGGTGCAGAAAATGTGTGGTGAATTCCTTTTTCATTGCAAAATTCCATGAATCGTTTGTTTTCGAATTCGCCACCATGATCGCTTCTTATGGTCACAATAGTACTTTGTTTTTCATTTTGCACCAAATTTATAAAAGTTGCAAACATAGAGAAGGCTTCATCTTTACTAGCTAAGAGAATTATCCATGTGAATCTTGAAAAATCATCAACTATGACAAATACATATTTCTTTCCACCAATGGTTAGAATGTCGGATGGCCCGTATAGATCCATGTGTAGCAATTCAAGTGGCTTGGTGGTGGAAATTTCCTTTTCGGTAGAGAAAGGCATCTTGGGTTGTTTTGATAATTGACATGCCTTACAAATCTTGTCCTTGTCATATTTCAATCTTGGTAATCCTTCTACCAAACTCTTTTTCCATAGGGTCTTTATGTTTCCCATGTTTATATGTCCAAGCCTTTTATGCCAAACCCATGGATCATTATCTATGGCCATTAGACATTGACCATTCAATTCATCAAGTGAAACCAAATATATATTTCCATGTCTTTTACCACTAAACATGATATGCTCTCCATCAAATACATTACATATAGATGATTTAAACACAACTTTGTATCCTTTATCACATAATTGGCTAATGCTCATTAAATTGTGTTTGAGTCCTTCAACAAACAAAACATCTTCCATGCATGCATTTGAAATACTACGTATATTTTCTTTACCTTTAATTTTACCTTTTTCATTATTGCCAAAGGCAACCATTCCATCGTTGCAAGGCTTAAGTTTGTGAAATAAGCTTCTTTCACCGGTCATATGCCTTGAGCAACCGCTATCCATGAACCATTCATTATTTGCCTTTGCCTTAAAATATGTCTGGAAAACATAAGCAAGTAAATCTTATCTCCTTGGTACCCATTTTATGGGTCCATTTGGGTTAGTAATGTAAATCAATCTTTGTTGTTCTAACTTGGAAAGCCCAAATCTTGTGTTTCTTGGAACCCAAACTAATTTTGCACCATGGTCATATAATTTCTTAAAATTACATTTGTAAGTTTTATGACCCATTTTATTGCAGAAATTACAAGCCATAGGTAATCTTGGAGTAGGCCTCCAAGTATGCAATGGTTCAATAGTTGGTCTTCTAATCCACTTAAAATTTTTCTTTTGTGGCTTGTGTATAGATGCAGTTCTAGTTTGATATTTTTCAAGTATTTGCACATTTGATTTGCTACTTTCTCCTTGCTCAAATGTATGATATCCAAGACCTCTTTTATGTGTTTGGGAGGTCATATTCAGAAACATTTTAACGCTTTCTCCTGGATTAGAGAACTTGGCTAATGATTCATTTAACGTTTCGTTCTCCTTTTTCAGCATATCATTTTCTTCTTTAATTTTGTCTAATTTCTCTGCAAGTTTACCATTTACAATTATTACTGCATCACATTGTTTCTTCTTAATTGTAAACTTGCTTCCTAATTTCTTCATTTCTTCATACAATGAATCATATGCAGTTTGTAGTTCTTCTAATTCAGTACATTTGAGGCAGTCTTGAAAAGAAGAATAACTTGATTTAGAATGGGAGAGTTTGGAACTTACCTCTTCATTGCTTGTGCATTTTGTTGAGGTAGTTTGTTCGTCTTGCTCGATTTGTGCCATGCAGCAGATTCTTGCACATTCTTCCGCCTCGATTTCATCGGTTGAGGAGCTGCTTGTTGTAGATTCCTCATCATTCACGTACATGCCTCTTCCTTTGTATCTTTGGAATCTTTTGTTGTCCCCTCGTTCCTTTCTTTGTTCTTTTGCTTTACTTTCTTCGGGAGTTGGACATTGAGCTTGCATATGTCCCGAACCGCCGCATCGGTACCATTTGGTTGATTCTTTCTTCTTTTCTCTGGAGGTTCTTTCCTTGAAACCTCTGAAATTTTTGTCTTTCCTCACAAATTTCCTGAAACGTTCTGTGAGTAGGGCAATCTCGTCGTCGTTTTGTGAGGAAGAGGAGTCATCTGTGTCTTGTGCGGCTTTCAAAGCAATTGCTCTTTTGCCCCTGTGTTGATCTTCATTTCTTCTCTTGATTAGCTCATGTGACATGAGTGAGCTAATTAAGTCTTCAAGCTTTAGAGTGTTAAGGTCCTTGGCTTCTTCTATTGCAGTGATCTTTGGAGTCCATGATTCGGGTAGAGCCCTTAAGATCTTCATGACCTGCTCAGATTCAGATATAGCCTTTCCAAGACCTTTTAGAGCATTAGTAATTTTAGAAAATCTAGCAAACATTTCAGAGATATTTTCTCTTTCTAGCATTCTAAAATTTTCAAGTTCTCCAATCAAAATATTTCTTCTCGACCCTTGGACTTGAGAAGTTCCTTCATAGATAGAGGTTAGCGTATCCCATATCTCTTTGGCGGTTAAGCAAGAGGATACCCTATCATATTCAGAAGCAGTAAGAGCACAAAATAAAGAGTTCATAGCTTTAGCGTTGCTTTTAACAATTCTTACTTCCTCATCGGTCCATTTGGAAGCTCTTTCATCGATAGGCAATGTTACTCCATCTTGGATAGCAATCCAAGAATCCATGTCGGTAGCCATGATGAGTTGCTTCATACAAAGCTTCTAATATCCAAAATTGTTCCCATCAAACAACGGTGGCCTTGTAAAGGATTGGCCTTCAGCAAATGCGGGAACGGAAGTAGATTGGGATGCCATATTAATAAGATCTCTTTGGTAAACTCAAAGAACCGCTTTGATACCACTTGTTGGTCCCGAGTTGATGGCTAAACCCAAGAGGGGAGGGGTGAATTGGGTTCTTTAAAAAATAATCTTCTTTCGTAAATTATAAACTCTTAACCCCTTGAAAATTTAATCCCCTTTGAAAGCAAATGAAGAGCAAATAAGATAAAGCAGTAAAAATAAATAGAACACAAGATTTATAGTGGTTCGGGCAAACCTTCCCTACTCCACTCCTCCAAGCTCACACTCCGTTGTGACTTGGGTTCCACTATGTATTCCTCGAATACACTTAGAGACACCGCTCTCTTCTAGATTCCAGCTCTAGGGGGCATAAGCAAACACTTACACAAGTAGGTGATGAGTCTCACTCCAATCACCCTACTTTGCATACACTTGATCTTAGCTACTCAAGCTAAATCAAGATTTATACAACAAGACTTTGAAAAAGAAAAACTACACTTTACAATGATGTGTAGACAAGTTTGAGCTCGAGGAAGAATTCAGAAGCAGCTTGGATGATTCTTGATGAAGCAGCTTGCATCCTGAAACTTTCTTCTTCTTTAGAATGTATATGGACCACTCAGAAATAGAGAAAAGCAAATAGGATTCCTTTCTAGATCTTCTTTTCTCTCTTTGGACTTTGTAGAGTATATAGTAGTGTCTTGTAATGTTCTTGTGTGTTTTTACGTTCATTTGAGGGTCCTTATATAGAAAGAGAAGGATTTGAACGTTGTAGAGGTGGTTGGCGCGCAATAAATGAACTCCAACGTTCGAAAATTCGAACGTTATACCCAAGTCGAAGATGGAGTCGACTTGGCCTGCGACTTGGCTTCCAAGTCGCACCTGGAGTCGACCTCGTGTGCGACTCCAGTTCTTCAGATTTCCAAGTCCGAGTCTTGGGTCGACTTGGCTTTCAGACTTCGACTCAAGTCGAACCTGAAGTCGACTTGACCTGCGACTTGGCTCGGGTTTTGCTGAAAACACCTTGATCTTCTTGAACTGGCTTGAACTTTGTAAAAATGGTCTTCATGACTTGGATATTGCTTCATTTGAAATAAGCTTGAAGATTAGCTTTAGACTTGATAGACTTGATTTGAACTTTGAATATGAATCTTAGCTTTTGATCTTCAAGAAACTTCAGTTGCTTTTTGAGAATGAACTTTGCATCCTATTTGGATTTGATAAAGTCCAAATGGATCCTTGGAATAAGCTTGAAACTTCAATCTTCAAGTCTGAACTCCTCAAGTCGAAGTTGGAGTCGACCTCGTCTGCGACTTCGCCCAAGTCGCACCTGGAGTCGACTTCGCCTGCGACTTCGTTATGTTCATTTCCCCTTTTCAGCTCTGGATGCTCCAAGTCGATGCTGGAGTCGACTTCGTCTGCGACTTGGTTTCCTAAGTCGCACCTGGAGTCGACTTGGCCTGCGACTTCACTTGCTTGTTTTCTATTTTCAATACTATCCACCTTTTTCCATTTGAAGTCGACTTAGGTATCGACTTCACCTCAAGTCGAAGTCCAAGTCGACTTGGTAATCGACTTGACTTCTTTGTTTTCCTTAAACACTTGGCAAACTCATTAGTACACTTTATATACTCAAATTAGTCTTTGTTTAATCATCAAAACTTATGCTTTGGTCAATTTGTTTTGTTTTGAACATTGTTTCCAACAATAGAAACACAATAATATTCAAAGAATTCATTATTTCTATTGGTAGATTTCAACTTCTTTTAGTTTAAGAGTAATCCGAATTCAACTCAAAATTAAGACTAAAATTAATGCTAACTTGGTCTGAACCCAACCCGAACCTGAATTCTAATATTATTGTTTGAATTTTTTAGTTTCACCTAAACCTAGTAGGCTTGGGGTTATGGTTCACTTAAACTTGATACAGCTTGATCTGAGTTGCGCCCTTATTCATGGATCGAAGTATCTTTTCTATAATTTTAATATACACATAAATATGGCCAATACACATCTTTTATTTAGATACAACTTGTTCTCCAAGTGAAATGATTTTATAAAGTATTATTTTATTCTAATAATTATGTCAATAAATCTAAGTTTTTTCCTAATTTACACATGAATATATCTATTTGGAGCAAATATAACTGTACACATTTTGATTTCAATGAAACTAAGTCTCATAACCAAACAAATAATATTAAATACAATGAATAAATTTAATTTTCCATTAGTCATCACATTTTAAAAATAGATTAGAGTTAAGTAAAATCACTTCTATGTAATCCGATTAAATAAAAACAAACCTATATATTAATAGCTTCAGTATATATCATCCTACCAATTCAATTCTGTAGGTTGATCTAATTTGGGCCTCCATCTTGATCATTTTTTCAAATTCAATCCATCTTTTGTATTTCTACTTATTTTTCTTATGTAATAAAAATGATATCAATTGGACTTATGTAAAATCACTTAGATCTATGCACTAAAATTTCTGAATGTTACGAAATCATATATGATTATTATTTTAGATAAAATAAAAGTTTTAGATAGTTTAGATATTAAATTAGGATCTTATGGATTCTTATAGTAAACAAATTATTTTTAATAGATTTAAAATCACTCTTATGTTATTGTTAATTTTGACAATGATACAAGTTATAAATTAATATATATTTTGTATATAAGTAAAGCAAATAGTACCAAATACAAACGATATACTAGAATTGACAAAATAATCAAAATAAGGCCTAAACTAGATCGTCTTACTAAAGTGAGTTGGTAAAATGGGTTTTATTGAAGTTATCATCATATATGCACGAAAGCTCTATCATGCTATGAAATTATATAGAATCATGATTATAAATAGAATGAATATTTTAGATATTTAGATATTAAGTGAATATTTTAGATATTTAGATATTAAGTTAAGATCTTATAGGATTCTTATAATAAATAAATTATGTTTAATGAATTTAAAATCACTTGTAAGTGACTTTTAATTTTGAAAACGCTATAAGTCATGAATTAAGATGACTTTTGGCATCTAGACGAAAGAAAGTAGTGCTAAATATACTCAGTGGTTTAAATTAAACAAACCGATCAATATGGGGGCCTAAAATAGACTATCCTACTAAAATGAATTAGCGGGACATGACGCACCGAAGTTATCCTCTCTTTCTCATTCTTTATATATACAGGACTCTGCTTCTATGTAACTCTTTTCATTTTTAATATTTTAATAGTTTATGAAAAACTCACTTGTCTATTATTTAGTATTATTTTTATTATTATAAAAACTCTTTCATTCTTTTAGTATCACTTAATATGGGCCCCAACTATAAATATGTAAAATCAACATAATAAAACGATTTAATACTAAATATTAATTTTAAAGTAGAATTTTCAATGTTTAAAATATCACTAATATATAGATAAATAATTCTATAAAGTATTATTACATTCTAAAACATATATAAATATATCTAAATATTTTTCCTAAATTACACATAAATATGGATAATTTGCAAATATACCTACGTAGTTTGAACATAATTTCATATATACCCACATACTTTGAGTAATACAGACTACCCTTATATAGTTTCACCAAAATTACATATATACCTACGAATCCTCTTTTCCTTTAACTACTGTTAATAGATGGCTTGAAACTTTAGATAATGACAAAAGCAACCCCGTATCAAAGTATTATAAGAATCTTTCAGTTATATATATGGAAGGTGATTCACAATGGTTAATTGCACGAGTAACGATGCTTCTCTTATGAAGTTATAATTCACATTGTTGGATATGGCAGATGCAACACACATCATTGGATTGTACACGAGTTTTCACACAAATAATCTGTATGGCAACATAGCGTGGATTTCTTCAAAAATTTGCTCTTAGATCCCTCCTCTTCTAACCTCTTCCTGCATGGTCGAAATTGTCTCCCGTGGCTGGCCATCGAATATTGCTAGATTCTAACAAGGTAAGGTAGAATTGTCAGCCTTTTAGATCTACCCGACTAGTAGATATCAATAAGTAGGATTCTTGCTTACAACCATTAATATTCTTCAAACATGGTGATTCTTCTTCTTAAATAGTGGCCAATTTCCCCTATTACTTGGCTAGATTCAACTAGTGGCATTCGAAATGGTGGCTTGCCAAATTTGGTTCAAGTAGTTGACTTCATTTTCACCAGGTGATGGCTATTATTAGTTGGTGGCTAAAAGGGGTGGATGTGAATCTACAATCATGAAAGGAGCTAGATTGATATTAGGGTGATCAACTTTTGGTTTCTTGAGGCTGGTCACTGATGGGCTTGGATGGATTTAAGTGGTAGAAAATTTTTTACTTGTCAAATTTACTGGTCATAGTGAAGAAGATGAGCTCCCTTTGCTTATTTAATAGTTTGTTGTGGTGACTTTTGACGGACCAGCTTCAGAAAATGGGGTAACAAATAACAACGACATTTGACTCCAGTAATGGGGAACATGGTGTTGTTGCTTCCTTCAGATCATTCTCTTCCTATCCTTCCCTATTGCCTTCCTCCATCATTCTCACGAAATCGTCGTATCCCACTGGACCATCCCCATCCGAGCTAATCGTTTCGATTTCCTACGAGTTGAAATGCTAGTTGCTATCAGTTGGTAATTCCCAATGTCGTTTTACTTATATACATGAAGTTCTCCGTGAAACTAATGCAACTCAATCTATTGCTATGTTGCCGATGATTTATTGGATAATAAAATTCATATGAATGGGTGTAAGATCAACATTGTTGTCAAGGGGAAGAATGGTTGTGACAGAAAAAGGGCAAATGGGCACAGCGATGAGGAAGCTTTACTGCGGACGAGAGATAGGTAAACCAACAAAGCAAATGGTGAAAATGCGTAGCCAATTCATGCTTGAAGGGTGATTTTAGAATGAAAATTTAACTTGATGGGATTTATCCGGCCATTTAATGTCGGTCGTTAACATGAATATATATGTAATTTGGTAAAACTCTACGGGGATTATCTTTTATTCATGAAACTATATAGGTATCTATGCAGTAAATTATGTGAGTATATTTATAAATTATCCTAAATATATCCATTTTTGATCAAATGTGACCATGCAGATATTTGATTTAGATGAAACTTTGTTTCCTAGTTAAATAAATGATGTCAAATATAATGAATGAATTAAATTTTATATCAATCACCAATATTTTAAAAATAAAAGAGATTGCATAAAATCATTTACATATTATAACCCAACTACGTAAAAGTAATTCTATGTAACCCTTTTAATTATAAGATTTTGATATTTAATGAAAAATCAAGTTTCATCGAAATCAAACATGTGCATAGGCCACATTTGTTTAAAAGTATTTATATTTATGTGTAAATTATGAAAAATATTTAGATCCATTTAAATGTCTTAGAATACAATAATATCTTATATAATTGTTTACCCCCATAGTAACGATATTTTAGATGGTTTATATATTGAAAAATAAATTTAAAATTAATATTTAGTATTAAACCATTTTTAAAAATAGATACTGATCATTTGTTTAAAAAAAATTCGGTTACCCCTAAATTTAAATCAAAACGGCATCACATCGCGTATCATTGGGGCTCATAAATTAAATAGACCGAGCTGCATAAAAAATGATAAAATAAAAAGTTCAAATTTGTGAAATCAACAAGGTTAACAACCCATTGTAGAGGATCATCTTCCTAGTGCTACAAGTACTGTAGCACTCTATAGTGGCCTTGTTACGCGGACATGAGAAAACAACAAGATGAAACACTCAAAAAGGCATTGTGAGGCTGAAAACTAACGGCGTACGGCGACGCATCATCCGCCTCTATTGGCTTCCCAGGGGGTGGTCGCATCGGCAACGGTTTCTTCGCTCCAAACAAAATATTAAAATACGCCTTTGCCAACGACATATTACACATGTGAGTAATATTTCAATGAATTTGGATGTAAAACTCATTTTTTAAAATTTTTTATAAAACTATTTGTCTACATATATTTAATCTATTAGTCAAGTTTTACCATTTTTGAAGATATTTATATATATTGTTTTTAAAAATCAGAGTATTTTAGTCATTTAAAATGACTAAAATTTTCTATTTTCAAAAATCAAAAACATATATACACATCTTCAAAAATTATAAAATTTAATAAGCAAGTTAAATATATTTAGATTAATAGTTTTATATAAAAAATTTCAAATTTTTTTTAAAAATAAGTCTTACACGCAAGTCCATTGAAAGTTCATATATATTCTACTCAGGCTCACCTTCTTGTCACTTTGAAAAGTGTTTCAATAAAACTTTTGTTCACATCAAAAAATAAATAAATAAAGCTTTCTGATTCCCAACGGAATATACGAGCGGCAACAAGTACGATGATTAAAATCTAAGAATCAGGATTCTATGCAATCCCGGTAAATCGGGCGATTTATGGATAGGCATTTATAGGTGATTGTTTTATTTTGGGCTATTTATGATTTTAACTTACGAGTGATTGTATATATATACACACACATATACATGTCTGAGAACCATTCATGTGCAGACAGACTGCACCTGTAATCTGCTGGAAAACAAGCCCCGCGCATATTAGAACGTCATAATACTTTATATAATTATTTTTCTATATAAAAGATATATTTTTGATGGTGTAGATGTTGAAAATACTACTATAAGATTAATATTTATATTAAATTATTTTATTATGTTAATTATGTACCTATTTATAGTGAGCTGCATTATAATTATGGTACATTTCGCCTGCGCTCGATGATTTTCCTAGTGACCCTACTTAAATCTTACATTACGTGAAATTTGATAATTTTTAGTTTTTACTGTTTTTGCCAATTTTCAATAAGTAATAAGAAGGGATTTGGTACAAGCGCCGGTTCGTTGAGTTTTAAAAATCTAAAGTATATTCAACCTGCCATTGAGCATGCATGCACCTGACGCTGGGTGATGTGCGTTGGAACGCCCACAACTGCATTGCCGTGGGCATATTGTGGTGGCGTGCAGCGTGACTGTGAGCGTGTTGTGGTGGTGTTAGTGTCCTCAATTTCTATAGAAGTGTTCACCGGTTCGAGGAGGTGGGCAGTGCCATTAAGTAAAAAAAATAATTACATTATCCCGGGCTTAGTAAATGTCATGTTTAGTGTACTTTAAAAAACTCATTTACAATAATTTATTTTTATTTTTTATTTGTACACTTGTTTATCTAAGTGTATTTAACATATAAACCAAGTTTTATCATTTTTTGATATATGTGTATATTTTTTTAGATTTTTAAAGATAAGAGTATTTTAAATACATATATACATGTAAATGTTTAACAATTTCAAATATATATAACATATCCAAAAATAGTAAAACTTGGTTTATATGCAGACTAAGCGTGACATTTGCTTACCTCAAGCTAACCGTATTACTCATCTGAAAAAAGAGGATATGAATATTGGTAAAATATTTGTAGAATATTGGCAAGAATGCCCAATACTATTAATAAAAATAAGAATATTAGTGAAATATTTGTAGAATATTTGTAAGAATGTCTTAGAACCTTGATTGTAATATGAGCTGAGATAAGGTAGTATATGAACGCCCATAAAAAATATATATATTCAATCTTTTTGGAAAAATATTTCGCAAATTGGGTCCGTTTTCTATGCAGCCACCCGTAGAGTGAGTTATGAGAACCCAAAAAAAAATTTATTGTTAATAGAGATGCAGGTCTCATCCAAATCTTACTTCCTATTAAAATTTGGTATTTTTTTAGCTTGTTTGGTATTCTATTTTAAATTTTTAAAATAAAAATGGCAGATACATATATATATATATATATGTATATTCTTTATTTTATTTTCAAATAGTAAAAAACGCCAAATATTTTTACTACTATTGAGCATGATTCTACTACGTCACGGATAACTATACTTCATTTCCTCCATCTATTAGCGAAATATAAATTATACAGTTACAAGAATAAAACAAATGAGATATCAAAAAAAAAAGAATAAAACATATGATGCAAGTTTTTTTTCGAGTCTAATAGAAAATAGCTTGTCAAAATCCAGAAAAGGTCCTACAAATAATTTATAATTAATGTAATTTAATAAAAAAAAATTATTTTTCTTATTTATTATGTGCAAAAAGAAATATATGAAAATTTTGAATTAGTAGAAAATAAATAAAATTTCCACATAACGTTTCCATCATTCAAATTATCCTTATTTCTAGGAAGTAAATTCACAATATGGGTGCCTGAAATTATTTTTAAGTTTTTTTTAAAAAAATTATACATATGCGGCGCCACCTAGATCTTCGTTATATGAATTTTATAATTTTTTGAATTTATTTAACTTTTTATTTTTGATTTTTGAAAATTAATAAAATGGACATTGATACACCTACTTTTTATTTATAAAATTTGAAATAAAATATTAAACAAACTTTAAAATATCAAATTTTTTTTTTAAAAAAAAGGATCTAAATGAAGTCCACATATGTATAAAAACTTTTTCAAAAATTAAAAAAATCGGTATGCCCATATTGCAGCTGCATAGAATCGGCAGGATACACATATTTAATTATCAGGCAGAGAAAAGATGATATTGCACTAATTTTATAGTAGTAAAAAAATTAATTTCCAATTTTAATATCTTAGATTCTTACATGATCGGGATATTCTGTGGATCCGTATTCATTGAGTTACCTCCTGCTCTTGACACACCGTGATTATGCTCATAGGATATTGAAAATTGTGTGGGCAATTTACGGGAAACTCAAAAAATATGCTTGTTTATTTTTTAAAATTATATATATGTGCGGGCGTCACTTAAATCTTCTACCTGGTGAATTTGATAAATTTTTGATATTTTATTTTGATTTTTGAAAATAAAAAAGCATGACCTAAAATTATTTTTATCTGTATGCGGAGCTCCATCTAGATCTTTCATCTTATGAAATTTGACGGTTTTTTTTTATATTCAAAAATAGGAAAGATTCCTTTCATGCTTATAATATTTTTCTTTAATTTCTTATATACCCACATTATTTTATAAATTTATCTTGTATTCATAACATTTCACTTTATACTCCTCTCACAATTATGCTGTCAATACAACCATTGTCTAACTTATTGAAAAGATAATTTTGCTAATTCAAAATTTCCTAATTGATCTCATTCAACTCTAATATGACTAAATTAATGATAGAAGTCATCAATATGTGGCATTAAATGATTTAAGAATTATATTAACATTAAATTATTTTTAGATAGGCAAAATTATCTATTCAATGTAAGAGATAATAATTGTGTTAATGGCGTAGTATAATAAAAATTTAGGGTAAAATATTATAATTATAAAAAAATTTGTAACACGTTGTGGGTATAATAGGAACTAATGCAAATGTTGCACATACAAAAAGGAATTCTCCCTAAAAGAAAAATAAAAAATACAGTATGGATACATGCACCATGCTCTTATATTTTAAAAAGTTAAAACAAAATATCAAATGGAAGATCTAAGGGGAAACCTCCCAAAAAAAAAAAAAAAAAAAAACAAACATATTTCTAGGTTCCTCCCAGAGGTCTGAAAAATAAAAGTAAAAAGTAGAAAACATATTTTCGGGTAATTTTGTATGATAAAGAAATCCGCAATTATAGTCTCTCTCTTTTTTCTTTTTTTTTTAGATGACAAGGGTGAGGAAAGACGACTCGAAATGATAGATAACAGGAGAAAAAGCTCTTTCAGCGTCGACCTCCCACTCAAGTCAACGACTTGGACGAGTAGTAGAAGGATTTGTATAAACTATGTTGCATGGTATTTAGGGGTGCAACTTGGTACCCGGGTCGGTCCGAACCCGCCCGACCCGACCCGGTACCAAAACCAAAAATGGGTTCTATTTTTCTAAAAATTTTCAAATTAAACCCGGTTTCAACCCGACCCGGAGAAACCCGAAACCAAAACCGGGTTCACACCAACCCGGTACCAAAACCCGACCCGGTCCGAACCCGGATTGAATTTATATAATTTTTAAATAAATTATACATGTTTTTTTAATATTAATATACATGTGGTTAATTGATTTAATATATATGAGTCAAATGGTTTAATTTAAGTGATTAATTGATTTAAATTGTTTAAATTAATGCATGATAATGATTTAATGATTTATAATATATAGTTAATATGAATATTTGAAAAAAAAAATTAAAAAATATGAAGGGTAGCCGCACGTGTGTACGTGCGGACTACCGTAAGTGGGTAACCTTTTACCCATCGATTCGTGCGAATGGTGAAACGACGAATGAGAGAATTAGACGTCGCTGGAGCCAGGAGGAAAAGAACGTAAACAGAGAAAGAAAGAGAAGGAGAAGAAGAGAAGGAGAAAGAGAAGAAGAGGAGAAGGAGAGAAGGAAGGAGGAGGGAGGGGAGGTCCGGCCGTCACTGCCTGTTCACGCCGTCGCTGCCTCTAGCCATCGCCGCCGTCCAACCCATCACCGGCCGGAGGTAAGGAAGATGGGTTTTTATTTATTTTTGAAATTTTCTTTCCAAGCATAGAAAAATCATAGGGCTTTTGTTAAATATGAGTAGATAAATAAAAATGAAGAAAGGAATTATAGAAAATGGGATGGAAATTCGGATTTGTGGCTAGGGTGACTTAGGGTTTTGAAATTTCTTCCTAAAATGGGTAAAAATCATGGGGGTTTTCGTAGATTCATGTAATTTTTCATTTTGGGAGCCAAATAATGCATATAGAATGTGAAAAATTGAACCCCATGCATGAATTCGAAATTTCAAGAGTTGAAAGCTTTAATATTTTTGCCCCAAATTGCTATATAATGTATTTAAATGATGTTGGGATATATTATTTGAAAAAAATACATGTATAATCTTGATTAAGAAAGGAAATTTAAAAATTCTATCATATCTTGAATATGGGGACACCCTAAAAACGTGGCCTAGGCATAGGGCTTTTATATTTTTTATGTATGGGATGACTTATAAATAATTTTTAACCTGTTTGGATGTGGGCTTTTATACTAGGTGTTACATGAGCATGGATACTGATATGAATGTGGAAGTAAACACAAATCAGAATGTCGATTTAAACACAATAGACTTGACAGTGCCATCACCATCAGATGCAAAATCAAGTGAAAATCAAGTTAAGAGAGAATATAAAACCACTTCAGCAGTTTGGGAAGATTTTGAAAAAGTAGTTGTGAATGGAAAACTTGAATTTGGTAAATGTAAATGGTGCAAGAAAAAACTCAAGTGTCCAAGTACCATGGGTACTAGCACACTTTCAAGGCATTTGAAGCGATGTCTTTATAACAAAGGAAAAAATAAAGACAAAAAACAACCAGTATTGTCTTTCTCCACACCGTCAGATGGTTCAGCGATAATGACTCCTTGGAAATTTGACCAAAAGTTATGTAGAAAAGCACTTGTGCGAATGATTATTATTGATGAGTTACCATTTAAGTTTGTAGAGAAGGAGGGATTTAAAGATTTCTGTCAAGTACTGCAACCATTATTTGAGCTTTTCTCAAGAACAACCTTAGTGAAAGATTGTTTTCAGCTATATAAAGCAGAGAAGGACAAGTTGATGAATATGTTTAAGACAGAAGTCCAAACTATGTGTTTAACTACAGATTTATGGACATCGATTCAAAATGTTGGATACTTATGTCTCACCGCACACTACATAGACACAAATTGGAAGTTGCAAAAACGAATTCTTAATTTTTGTATTCTTCCATCGCCGCATACTGGTGATGCTATTGCACATTGCATAGAAGCATGCTTGGATGAGTGGAAAATAAAAAAGGTTTGTACTATCTCTGTTGACAATGCTTCATCCAATGATGTGGCTGTGAGAAGTCTTAAATATAAATTGGATCTAAAGGGTCGTTTGTTTGGAGATGGAGAAAATTTTCATGTTCGTTGTGCAGCACATATAATTAACTTAATTGTAAGAGATGGGATAAGTGAAATAAATGCATCTATCAATCGTATTCGCAATGCTGTGAAGTATGTAAGAAGTTCTGTTGGTAGACAAGAACATTTTCAAAGAGTGGTTGAGAGTTGCAATCTCTCTTTCAAGGGCACTTTATGCTTAGATGTTTCAACTCGATGGAACTCTACCTTTTTGATGTTACAAACAGCTTTGAAATTCAAAAATGTTTTTCAACTATATGCAAGTGAAGACAAAGAGTTCTTATCTCAAGGGCCTCCAAATACCGTGGATTGGGAACAAGCAAGAGTCATTTGTCGTTTTTTAGAACATTTTTATGAAAGTACTAAAGTTTTGTCTGGATCTGAATATGTTACTGCAAATCAATATTTTCTTGAGTTGTACAAGATTCAAATGGTTTTAGTGCAAATGAGTAATGATGATGATCCACTTATTCGTGAAATGTGTAAAAAAATGAGGGATAAGTTTAATAAGTATTGGGGCTCTATTGGTAAAGTGAATATGCTCTTAGTGCTTGCTGTTGTGTTGGATCCTCGCTTTAAATTGGCTGCTGTTCGTTTTTGTTATACGAAAATTCTGGATAGAGAAGAAGCTAATCAAATTACAAATCTGGTGAAGCATACTTTGGTTAGCCTTTTTAAAATGTATCAACAACAACCTCGTGGTATATCTTCATCTGAAGAGAGCAATGTTATGAGGGTGGCACCCCAATCTAATGCTTTCTTTGATGAATTTAAATTATGGAAACAATCTGAAGAGAATGTTGATGAGTGGAAAAATGAAGTAGATAGATATTTGGAGGAAGCTTCTGAAGAGAATGAACCAAGTTTTGATGTGTTAGGATGGTGGAAAAATTGTTCAAAGTATAGAACATTATCCTTTTTAGCAAGAGATGTTTTAGCAATTCCAGTTTCAACAGTAGCTTCTGAGTCGGCATTTAGCACGGGTGGGCGTGTTCTTGATCAATATAGAAGCTCATTGACGCCCAAGTTAGTTGAATGTTTGATATGTGCACAAGATTGGCTTAGAGCTACACCTCGAATAATTGAAGATGAAGAGAAAGCTACTGAATTTGAGAGACTTATATCTGGTAATTATATTTTTAGATACCATATTTTATATTCTAAAGTCATTTTTAATATTCTTATAATAATTTGGATTAAATGTTTCAGGAATTACCAACTCTAGTTGAGACAAATCACCTCTTCCTCCATTACCAAATCATGCCTGAGGTAACTTAATTTTTAAGATAATTTTTTGTGATTATTATCTTCTTATTGTTAACAGTTGCAAGTATTTTTTTTTGTCTAGGTTGAAGCATATTATTTTCGAAGATGTAAATCGAGGAGGAAGAACTTGACATTAAAAATGCAGATGGAAATCAAGGGAGAAATTGCTTGGAAGTCTTCGAATAGTTTTTTAATTTTTTTGGAAACTTTGGAAACATGAACTCATTTGTATTTTGAATTTGTTTAAAAGTGGATGTAAACTTATTTAAACTTGAGATTTGTTTCTTTGTCATTTTAAATTTGGATTGCACTTAAATTATATTGAAATGTTGAACCATTATACTTGGTGTATTTAGATTTAGTTGCTTTGAATAACTACAATAGTTTGTATGATATGTTCATTTTCTATTTGCTACACTTGAGTCATTTTCATTAGCTGCTATATATAAATGACCAACTAGTCATAAAATTAACTAATTTGTCATTTATTTGTGTCTATAGGATGATGAAAAATTACAGGGTTCATTCAAAGAATATTGCAGAATTCAACATGAAGATGTAGAATTCTTTAAAGATGTTGCAGAATTCAGCGTAAGGCTTGACTTCATAAACACAGGTATGTATATTACAATAATTTGCTTTTGATTACAATTAAATTTTGGAAAAAACAGTTTATTCGTAACCCGAATTCTAACCCGAAACCAAACCGAAACCAATGCGAACCCGGTCCGAACCCGGTCCGAACCCGGATTGAATTCTTAGGGTTTGGGTTTGGGTTTACTCCAACCCGGTTGGCTTAGGGTTTGGGTTCACTCCAACCCGGTATAACCCGACCCGAGTTGCACCCCTAATGGTATTAGAAGGATTCCAGGCTACCACAGTCATACTTGAACTGCATACAAATTGATCCCTACGAAAATCCAATTCTACTAAAACTATATTGAATTTTCCTCATGTTGCCCGACCACCCAAATAATTTTTTAAAATCTACAAAACACAATACCTACTCATATTTGACACAATTTGTTTAATTAACAACACAGGAAAAAGTGGGGTGGAAATTAATATCATGAAAAACTATGAAGTCTTCTCATTAGAGACTAACGTGGGAGAGGATTTTGGATAAGAGATTGGGAATCAGAGGCCCAGGCAACAGCAAAATAATTTTTTATTGACAGTTCAACGCCGCATAGGGCATTACCATGAATTCCTATTTTTACAGAAAAAATGTGAATATGAATCCCCCTAAATACAAGTACAAGAATATGATACCAAAATTGGGATAAAAAATCATATAAACATTTGTCATGTACTTCTTCTTTTTTTTTCTTCTTCTTCTTTTTCTATTCTGGGAGCTCCCTGCTTCTTTCATTGCAGTGATTCAAACAACAGCCAGCCATAGAAGACCGTTGGGCCCGTTGGCTCGAAATCCCCATAAGTCCACCCAATCCACATTGGCCCGGAGATGATTCTTCTCCACCAGATCGCTCCATTCCCCATGGAGAACTTGGGCCTTGGAGCTGCTCCAATACTTCAACACCAGCTGCCACGTCCGGCCCATCCGATCCAGAACCGGCACCGGAAGCCCCCTGTCCGGCTGCCTCGCATCCCGCTTCTCGGCGTCAGTCATCACGGCGGAGGCCATCATGCTGAACACCGCTTCCTTGGGCAGCGACAGACGGTTGAAATGGATGCCCGCGTCTGTGGCAGTCAGCAGCTTGCGGCCGAACCACGTTGGCGCCGTTCCCTTGAGGCGCACACTGGCTTCGATCCAGCCCCGCGACGGTCGGTGTCGCCGGCGGAGCTTCTTGTACGGAACCGAGGAAGGCGCGGGTCTACGGCACGGAGACGGGCCGGGCCCGTAGATTTTCTTGAATGGTATTGGTGGGGTAGGACATGGGAGGAATTCGGGAGCGGGAATGGTGAAGGTGAGAGCAGACGAAGCAAGCTTTTCGTCGAGTACGTGGCGGAGCGGTGGTGGGTTCGGCAGGCAGGGTTTCTTCAAGGGTTGGAATTGTGCTTCGGCAGCAACATCGCAAGCGCATTCTGCCAACAGAAGCAGATTGCAGAAGTCGGCAGAGGCGCCTTCTTTATCTTTCATCACTCTCTCTCCCATCAGTATCCGGGAATGAGGAGTTGCCGATTGCTTGAAGACGAAGAAAGGAGAAGGCCCTCCCCTCTCAATATATATAGAAGTTTACGCAGTAGCGATTGCGTAATTAGAAATTCCAGTGCTCGATCTCTGAGCGTATCCTGTGCTTCTTGTCTCTGACACTCCCTAGTATAAATCAACCCTAGACCTTTTTTTTTTTTTTTTTCCAAAGGGACCCTGGACCTTATTCTTATTTATGAAAATCGCCTGTGGGTTGAAATTTGGATTAGAATGTGGGTTTCTAACTTTTTATTTAACTTAAATGACAATTTTAAATTTTCATATGAATACAAATTAATAAGCTATCAAAGTAAAATATATATATAGTTTAATTAAATTTTAAAAAGCATAGTAATAAATTATCTTTTCCAAAAGAGGTGTGTTTAGCATTGTATAAAAAGGTCAAGATAAACCATTTTAATCTACCTAACTATCATATTTTTTAATCGTTTCATCATATTTTCCTTTATAATTATCCTATTTTAAATCATTTCTACACAACTACTCACGTAACTAATCTATCTATTTTAACTTTATTCTTTTTACTTATCATCATTACCCCTACATTAATACATCATTTTCTTTCTATTCAAAAACTTTTATATCAAAAAGTTTTCATTTAAAAGTCATATCGCTTTCCAAACATACCCAAGAGAAGAAAGCCAACCAATGTAAAAATAAATAATATAATTTCAACATGACAAATAATGCCAACATAAATATAAATAATATCAAATACGTATAAATACAAATCAAGTCCTTGATATCGGGATTTTGCAAAAAATAATTTCAAAGTCCAAACAATATTACTGTTGACGTGATAGTGAAATTTTCGATGTAATTGTTGAAAGCTTATAAAAAGAAGCGATCCTGTTACTTCGGGCTAAGCGAATATCTCGCTTAGCTCATCTCAATAACTTATTTACAACACTTTTTGGGTTTTTTTTTTCATACTCTTGTTTATTAATGTGTATTTAACCTATAAATTAAACTTTTACCATTTTTTGAATGTGTGAATATATTTTTTAAGCTTTTTAAAGATAAAATCCTGAAAATAATATATAATATCTAAAAATGATAAAATTTAGTTTATATGTTGAATACACTTAGATAAACAAATATGTGAAGATAAAATTTTTTTAAAAAAATATTTTAAATGAGTTTTTTTATGTGGGCTAATGGGCTAAGCGAGATACTTGCTTAGTTCGGGCTAACATGATCATTCATCGTTTAAAATTAAAAAATCTTGTTAGCCGAGGCTAAACAAATGGTTTACTTTACTTACCTAAAAAAATTTATTTAAAATACTTTTTTTTGCTCTTTTAATACATTTATTTATCTAAATATATTTAACATATAAATCAAACTTTTACCATTTTTTATATGTGTATATATTTTTTTAAACATTTATTTTAAATACGATTTTGTTTAAAAATCTAGAAAAATATGTACACATAGTCAAAAATGGTAAACTTTCTTTATATATTAAATACGCTTAAATAATTAAGTGTATAAAAAAAGTAAAAAAAAGTTTTAAATAAATTTTTTGAACTAGGCTAAGCAAAGGCCGAGCTAATCGGATCATTTCCTTAGGTGCGTTAAAATTTTTGAATGAAAAGTTTTGTTATAAAAAATTTTAAATGAAATAAAATAATATGATATAATATGGGTAATGATGATAAATAAAGAAAATAAAGTTAAAATAGATAGATTATTTACATAGAAATAATTAAAAAGTTGCCCCCCCCCACCCCGGTTTCTTTGTCACGGTGATAAATATGAGTTTTTTTTTTACCTAGTAACTCGAATTGTTTATTTCATTATCATTTAGTTAAAAGTAAAAAAATAAAATATTAGATTGTTTATCATGGCCTGAGAGACTCAGCCTTAGGGCAGTCACTGACCTGGCGATCCGGGATCAAATCTTGTCGACCACACTCCACATTTGCCATCGACCGCCGAGCTCTGGCAACTGAAAAAAAAAAGTACAACGGCCGTTTGACATTAGGTGCAATATAATTGGGCCACTAATTTCAAGTCAAAGTTATGGGCCAAGCCTGTAACCACTGTATGTGAACCATCAGCTCTATGCCTTGGAAATACAATTAATAAATTAAAATGCCCTGTCAACAAATTTTAGAGGGTGACTGAGAGGCAAACGATTTTTTTTCATTGGTATATATTAAATTATCTCAACATGTATTACTATTAAGCACTAAGATATTCTTACAATTTTTCTATTTTTTTCATACTGACGCATTGGCGTCCATGCAAACGAATTTTTAAGGGGAAAAAATCCTACGAAAGCTATATTGATCCTTAATTTAAACAATAATTGAATATTTTCAATTTTACAGTTATTAAATATTATAGTGAAATAAAGTAAAAAAATGGAAGCCCAATGGAATAATTTAATCGCTTAATTGATTTTCTATTCATATGTTGTCGTCATGCCCAAATTGATCTAAAATAAAAAAAAATACGTGTTAATTTTCCTTAAAAATCACGTATAAATTCTCAAATTTTTTAATTAGATCACAGCAAAATGTTTCTAATACTATAAATCATGTGCGGCAGCCCGTAATTCGAGAAACTAAAATATATATATATATATATATATATATATATATATATATATATATATATATTGCGCTTAGACGTGAGCTCCAAAAGGATGCAATATTTGACAATTTTTTAAATTCATGTGGTATAATAAAATATTAAATAAATTTAAAGAATACCAAATTTAACAAAGCGGGTGGGACACCACATATGTATTCAAATTTTCAAAATTAAGAACATACATTTTTTTGATGGAAAAAAAGATATTTTCTTGAGTTACTTATAAATCACCTGGTTTACGGGGGGCCACAAAAGATATCTATGTAGTCAGTTGAAATGATTTTTTTTATCTTAACTTAGTAAATATTACTAGGTATATTGCGTAATATTGGATTAGCATATCTATCTAGAAATGTGCAAGTCAATTTCAAATGGGGGCATCAACATCAACAATATTCCAATTATTAAGTCTCGTAAGTTGCGGAAGGTGCAAGATACTAATCAATTAAGCCCAGTAAGTTATAGAAAGCGCAAGGCACTAACTCGTCCAAACCCCATTATGAGAATGTCATTGACCACACTACTTGAAAAGGTTGAATTCCAAGCAAATATTAATCTATAGAGTCATAAGATGTGCATGTTGGTTGGCCAGGTATAAAAAAAAAATCGAAAACGCAAAATAGATAAAAGGAAAAAATAAAAAAATAATAATTTCTTTGTCAAAAAACAACAAAATTTAAGTTAAGTTTTCAATATATTAAAGCATTTCATGAAAAAAAACTCAAAAAATATATTACTTTAATGGATCATGAAGTGAGAAGTAACCAATTATATTCGTGAAAATTTTTCATGACATTTGCAAAAATTCCATAGCACTCTAAAAAAATCTTATACACACATTAATGAAAATTGGTGGATACAAAGATGATTTAACATTTTCTCATCTAAAGAGATAACTATTAATATCATTATGAAATGTGGTCGATTTTTTTCAAAAAAATAGATCCCTAGATACCCTAAAATATGATGATGGGAAGATTTCAAAAAAATCAAAAAAAAATCTCATATACCTTGAAATATGGTGAGAGGAAGGAAAAAAAGAAAAACAATTCCTAAATACCCTGAAATATGGTGAGGGGTAGAGGAAAAGAAAGAAAGAAAAAGAAAAAATTCCTAGATACCCTGAAACATAGTGAAGGGAAGAGAAAAAAAAATTCTCAGATATCCCGAAATATAGTGAGGGAAAGAAGAAAAAAAATCTGTAGATACCCTGAAATATGATAAGGAGAGGATAGGAAATTACAATACACCACCTTTATATTTTGATACGATAGTTAACTCACTTGGATGGGTTGGTAAAGTTTCATGCATCTGATATCTGCCAGTTGATAGATCATACACTCATGTGCTATGTAATTTTAGAATACTTCATGAAAAATTATCTCCAATATAAATTAATGAAACTCCTTCAATCAGCAGCCTTGAGAATTTTACAACTTTGCTATTCCTATGACTAAAAAAGCCAATAATTATTAAAATAATAACAATAATAATAATAATAATTAAGAAAAAAGAGAGAGAGAATTATGAAAATTCATAATAAGATTACAAGAAATTTCTTATAGAAAAATTGTTAAAGGCATTCTAAATAGGATAAAATGTATGAAAGAAGAATAAATTATAAAAATCATACTAAGCTGCACTAAAAGAAAGAAAAATCTTTGGTGTCACAATGGGAAAATTAGATTTTTTTTAAACAGACTTACTACCATTTGGTCAACCCATTTAAGGCCTTTCATAGATTTATATTTGAATTTTTAGCCCATATATTTGCAAGCCCAATCTTGTGTAGGATCCATGTAGAAAATGGGCTCCCACTGTTTTAAGCCCGCTTCAGAAGTAATGGCCACTAATCGATACAACAAATCAGGAGCAATTTGCATTCAAGACGAAGTAAAAAGTAGTTACTCAAGACAATTGAAGCAGAATTGACGTGATGGATGGTTTTGATTAAATAAATAAATAGTATTTTATGAAGTTTTAATGGTCAAAATAAATTTGACCAAAGAAAGAGGTGGATGTGCAATATTTCAAATGGAGAATAAAAACTACCAAATCTAAACCTCTAAATGAAGATCTGAACTGTTTAAAGTGGTTAAAGGACATCAATAGTGTGGGCCCAATCTAAGATCAAGGAAAAATAGGTGACGATCAAGGCATAAATGAAGGACGAAAAATACACAAAATCAATGGTTAGGAAAGATTTGACTTACTAGCCAAGAAAAACAATTGGCCCATTGGTGGTTTTCAAAAACCACCCATAAATTTACCAAGAAATCCATTTTGAAATAGAATTTTTCAAAAAAAGAAAAGGTGGAGTTGTGCAAAATAATACCAATGTGCAATTTTCCAAACATCAAAGGCTACAAAAAGGCCCTTTCTTCCCCTAAAGGGGGCACGCCCAAAACGGTCCAAAAAATTCCTCTTTCACCTATTAATATCATTATGAAACGTGGTGAATTGTTTTCAAAAAATCAGAGAATAAAAAAAAAGAGATCCCTAGATACCTTAAAATATGGTGACGGGAAGATTTCAAAAAAAATAAAAAAAATCCCTAAATACCCTGAAATATTGTGAGGGGAAGAGAAGAAAAAGAAAAAATTCCTCAGATATCCTGAAATATAGTGAGGGGAAGAAGAAAAAAAAATCTCCAAATACCCTGAAATACGATAAGGAGAGGAAATTACAATACACCACCATTATATTTTGATACGATAGTTAACTCACTTGGATGGGTTGGTAAAGTTTCATGCATCTGACATCTACCAGTTGAAAGATCATACACTTATGTGCTATGTAATTTTAGAATACTTCATGAAAAATTATTTCCAATATAAATTAATGAAACTCCTTCGATCAACAATCTTGAGAATTTTACAACTTTGTTATTCCTATGGCTAAAACAGTCAAAATTATTAAAATAATAATAATAATAATAATAATAATTAAAAAAGAAAGAGAGAGAGAGAGAGAGAGAGAGAATTATGAAAATTATTAATAAGATTACAAGAAAATTTCCTATAGAAAAATTGTTAAAGGCATTCGAAATAGGATAAAATGTATGAAAGAAGAATAAATTATAAAAATCATACTAAGGTGCACTAAAAGAAAGAAAAATCTTTGGTGTCAACCATACCTCCTTCAATGATAATGTTCATTATCATCGAAGAAGGGGGGACAACTAATGACACCCTACTTAAATGGGAAAATTATATATTTTTTTAAATAGGCTTACTACCATTTGGCCCACCCATTTAAGGCCTTTCATAGATTTATATTGGAACTTTTAGCCCATATATTTGCAAGCTCAATCTTGTGCAGGATTCATGTAGAAAATGGGTCTCCAATGCTTTAAGCCTGCTTCAGAAGTAATGGCCACTAATCGATACGGTAGATCAGCAGCAATTTGCATTCAAGACGAAGTAAAAAGTATTTTCTCAAGACAATTGAAGTAGAGTCGACGTAATGGACGGTTTGGATTAAATAAATAATTAGTATTTTATGAGGTTTTAATGGTCAAAATAAATTTGACAAAAGAAAGAAGTGGATGTGCAACATTTCAAATGGTGAATAAAAACTACCAAATTTAAACCACTAAATGAATATCTGAACCGTTAAAGTGGTTAACGGACATCAATAAGTGTGGGCCCCATCTAAGATTAAGGAAAAATAGGTGACGATCAAGGCATAAATGGAGGACGAAAAGTACACAAAATCAATGGCTAGGAAAGAGTTGACTTACTAGCCAAGCAAAATAATTGGCTCATTGGTGGTTTTCAAAAACCATTCATAAATTTACTAACAAATCCAATCATAAATTTTAATAAAACGTAAAAACAATTTAATTTTCAGGTGGTTAAGCGTAAAAATAAGATTAGGTTGTAAAACATTTGCAAAACTTAGATTAGATTAGCTCTAGGATTTCATATTCGAATAATAATCAGCCTTGGGCCATTGCTTTTGCTTGGTATGTTATATAATGTTTTTTTTTAATGGACAGTATGTTATATAGTGTTGGGATGTGAATATTGCATTTGGCATACACAACTAATTAAATCCAGCTACAAAATATAATTTTACTCATCAAATTCAATCCTGCGAATTCATAGGACTTCTTTAAATTTTAGAAAAATTTATATATGCACTTTTTGAAAGGAAAAGTGTAAAAAATGAAAGCTAAGTATTGAAATTGGAATAATTTAATTCACACTGCAGATAATACGCACCTTATTAAGTAGGAGAGTTCGGCCTCTATTAAATCCCACTTCTGTGTGACTTTCCCATTTAATTTATTATTTTAATGATTAATGAAAACTTTACAACATTCAATATATTTATTATCATTTGTATAAAAAAAAGCCTTATCATTTGTTGTCCATGGTCCTGTGTGTAAATTTATAAAATAATTTGATGCTAAATATTAAATTTAAACTTGTATTTTTAATATATAAATATCTAAAATATTACTATTGTGTAAATAAATAATTTTATCAAATATTATTACATTCTAATGCATATGTTAATGGACAGAGATGCAATTTGGTACCAAGTTTGGGTTTTATTTTTAGGAATTTTTCAAAACAGACTTGGTTTCAACCTAACCCGAGAGAACCCAAAACCAATATTACGTTTACATCAACCCAACATCAAAACCCAACTCGCTCTGAACCCAATATCCCCTGAATTATTAAAAGAATTATATTATTTATATATTAAAGTTTTTTAATTATTTATTATTATCTTTTTATACAACTATCCTACTTTTCAATCATTGCTACACAACTACTCGCACAACTAACTTATCTATTTTAAATTTATTTGTTTTTACTTCCTATTATTATCTCTATTATATCACATCATTTTCTGTTAATTCAAAAAAATTTCTTTCAAAAATTTTATCACTTTTCAAGCACACCCTAAGTATGTTAAAAGAATTATATTGTTTATATATTAAATATTTTAACTATAATTATAATAAAAAAAATTTGCTATAATAATAACATAATTAAACTATAAAAACGTTTATTCTAAAATCTAAATATCGTTCATATTTATCCATAAAAAATTTAATATATTGCATCTATGTCGACTTAATTTGTAAATAACTATAAATATATCAACTCTTTAAAATTATTGCCTACATACAAATTAATTATGAGATATATACTTTTTACTTTTATTAAAACTTATTTAGATAGTAATTTCATGCAATTCTAATTATTTTTCTTACCTTGATTGTTGATGGTAAATTCACTATTTCATTATACTTAGTATTATCCTTTAATTAGAAAATCAACTTTTATAAAAAATCAACGATATCACAGATCATATAAATATATTTAGATTTAATTATAAATAAATAAGTTGTGATAATCAAAAGCATATTTTGGAATTAGTTGATAGAAACACAATAATAATCAACGAATTCATTATTTCTATTGATAGATTTCAACTTCTTCTAGTTTAAGAGTAATCCGAATTTCAAACCAAAATTAAGACAAAAATTAATGCTAGCTTGGTCTGAACCCCAACCTGGACCTGAATTCTAATATTATGGTTTGTATTTTTTAGTTTCACCTAAACCTAGTAAGCTTGGGGTTATGGTTCACTTAAACTTGATACAACTTGATCTGAGTTGTGCCCTTATTCATGGAACAAAGTATCTTATTCATAATTTTAATATACACATAAATATGGCCTATACACATCTTTTATTTAGATACAACTTGTTCTCCTAGTGAAATGATTTTATAAAGTATTGTTGTATTCTAATAATTATGTCAATAAATCTAAATTTTTTCCTAATTTACACATGAATATATCTATTTGGAGCAAATATAACTATACACATTTTGATTTGATGAAACTAAGTCTCATAACTAAACAAATAATATTAAATACAATGAATGAATTTAATTTTGCATTAGTCATCACATTTTAAAAATAGATTAGAGTTACGTAAAATCACTTCTATGTAATCCGATTAAATAAAAACAAACCTATAATTAATAGCTTCAGCATATATCATCCTACGAATTCAATTCGATAGGTTGATCTAATTTGGGCCTCCATCTTGATCATTTTTTCAAATTCAATCCATCTTTTGTATTTCTATATATTTTTCTTACATAATAAAAATGATATCAATTGGACTTACGTAAAATCACTTAGATCTATGCACTAAAATTTCCGAATGTTACGAAATCATATATGATTATTATTTTAGATAAGATAAATATTTTAGATAGTTTAGATATTAAATTAGGATCTTATGGATTCTTATAATAAAGAAATTATTTTTAATAGATTTAAAATCACTCTTACGTTATTGTTAATTTTGACAATGATACAAGTTATAAATTAATATATATTTTGTATATAAGTAAAGCAAATAGTACCAAATACAAACGATATACTAGAATTGATAAAATAATCAAAATTAGGAACTAGATCGTCTTACTAAGGTGAGTTGGTAAAATGGGTTTTAGTGAAGTTATCCTCATATATGCACGAAAGTTCTATCATGCTATGAAATTATATAGAATCACGATTATAAGTAGAATGAATATTTTAGATATTTAGATATTAAGTTAAGATCTCATAGGATTCTTATAATAAATAAAATTATGTTTAATGAATTTAAAATCACTTGTAAGTGACTTTTAATTTTGAAATCGCTATAAGTCATGAATTAGATGACTTTTGGCATCTATACAAAAGCAAGTAGTGCTAAATATACTCAGTGGCTTAATTAAACAAAATGATCAAGATGGGGCCCAAAATAGACTATCATACTAAAATGAATTAGTGGGACAGGATGCACTGAAGTTACCCTCTCTTTCTCATTTTTTATATATACCAGGGCTCTGCTTCTATGTAACTGTTTTCATTTTTAATATTTTAATAGTTTATTAAGAACTCACATGATCTATTATTTAGTATTATTTTTATTGTTATAAAAAACTCTTTCATTCTTTTAGTATCACTTAATATGGGGCTCCAACTATAAATATGTAAAATCAACATAATTAAATGATTTAATACTAAATATTAATTTTAAATTAGAATTTTCAATGTTTAAAATATCACTAATATATAGATAAATAATTCTATAAAGTATTATTACATTCTAAAACATATCTAAATATATCTAAATATTTTTCCTAATTTACACATAAATATGGATAATTTGCAAATATACCAATGTAGTTTGAACATAATTGCATATATACCCACATACTTTGGGTAGTTAATAGATGGCTTGAAACTTTAGATAATGACAAAAGCGACCCCCGTATCAAAGTATTATTAGAATCCTTCAGTTATATATATGAAGGGTGATTCACAATGGTTAACTACATGAGTAACGATGCTCCTCTTGTGCAGTTATAATTCACATTGTTAGATATGGCAGATGGAATACACATCATTGGATTGTACACGAGTTTTCACACAATTAATGTGTATGGCAACATTGCGTGGATTTCTTCAAAAATTTGCCCTTAGATCCCTCCTCTTCTAACCTCTTCCTGCATGGTCGAAATTGTCTCCCCTTACTGCCCATCGAATATTACTAGATTCTAACAAGGTAAGGTAGAATTACCAGACTTTTAGATCTACCTGACTATTAGATATCAATAAGTAGGATTCTTGCTTACAACCATTAATATTCTTCAAACATGGTGATTCTTCTTCTTAAACAGTGGCCAATTTCCCCTGTTGCTTCGCTAGATTCAACTAGTGCCATTCGAAATAGTGGCTTGCCAAATTTGGTTCAAGTAGTTGACTTCATTTTCACCAAGTGATGGCTATTATTAGTGGCTAAAAGGGGTGGATGTGAATCTCCAATCTTGAAAGGAGCTAGATTAATATTAGGGTGATCCACTTTTGGTTTCTTGAGGCTGGTCACTGATGGGGTTGGATGGATTTAAGTGGTAGCAATTTTTTTTACTTGTCAAATTTGCTAGTCATAGTGAAGAAGATGAGCTCCCTTTGCTTATTTAATAGTTTGTTGTGGTGACTTTTGACGGGCCAGCTTCAGAAAAAGGGGTAACAAATAACAGCGAGATTTGACTCCAGTAACGGGGAACATGGTGTTGTTGCTTCCTTCAGATCATTCTCTTCCTCTCCTTCCCTATTGCCTTCCTCTATCATTCTCACGAACTCGCCGTATCCCACTGGACCATCCCCATCCGTGCTAATCGTTTTGACTTCCTGCGAGTTGAAATGCTAGTTGTTATCAGTTGGTAATTTCCATTGTAATATCAGTTGAGGTATGGTAGTATATGAACGCCCATAAAAAAAGTATATTCAATCTTTTTGGAAAACTATGTTGCAAATTGGGTCCGTTTTCTATGCGGCCGCCCGTACAGTTAGTTACGAGAAACCCAAAAAAAATTATTTTTTATACCAGACGCAGGTCTCATCCAGACCTTATTTCCTATTAAAATTTGGTATTTTTTTTAGCTTGTTTGGTATTCTATTTTAATTTTTTAAAATAAAAAGACAGATATTGTTGGAATTTTTGACACACATATATATTAATTATATATACGCTATCATAAATAACGGCCCAAATTATAAAGTGATCCTATAAGGTTTTATGGGCCTAAATTATCTAATAAATTATGGATCTCCTATACGTAGAAACCTTACATCCTAATTTCTAATTTCTACTTTTATGAAGGGTTAAACTAGAAATACGAAAGATAGGCTTCCTTATATAAACGGTTGTGGTCCCCAGGTTAAGCACCTATTAGGGTTTCTTTTCTAACATCTCATCATTGGAAAAGAGGGAACCAAACCCTAAGGTATTAACCTGAAAGACCTAAAAACCACAAGAATATAAGAACAATTGCTTTCATGGATTCAAGTACGCTTCTGCTTATGATTTTATTTTCTTAGTGATTTAGCATAGAGGATCCTGGGGTGATTATGGATTTAATCAATATGGTTTTCCCCAACAAGTGGTATCAAAGTCTTTCCATGTTGAATTATTAAGAAATTTTTGTTAATTTATATGCTAATTATATGTGGATTCAAATAGCTATTTGGATTTAATTCTTGGATTATTGGAATTTTCTTGGAGTCCAGATAGATACTCATCCATTTATTCTGTGTTGTTGATTAATTATAAAAAAATTTGTAACACGTTGTGGGTATAATAGGAACTAATGCAAATGTTGCACATACAAAAAGGAATTCCCCTAAAAGAAAAATAAAAAATACAGTATGGATACGTGCACCATGCTCTTATATTTTAAAAAGTTAAAAAACAAAATATCAAATGGAAGATCTAAGGGGAAACCTCCCAAAAAAAAAAGAAAAAAAAAACACAAACATATTTCTAGGTTCCTCCCAGAGGTCTGAAAAATAAAAGTAAAAAGTAGAAAACATATTTTCGGGTAATTTTGTATGATAAAGAAATCCACAATTATAGTCTCTCTCTTTTTTCTTTTTTTTTTAGATGACAAGGGTGAGGAAAGACGACTCGAAATGATAGATAACAGGAGAAAAAGCTCTTTCAGCGTCGACCTCCCACTCAAGTCAACGACTTGGACGAGTAGTAGAAGGATTTGTATAAACTATGTTGCATGGTATTAGAAGGATTCCAGGCTACCACAGTCATACTTGAACTGCATACAAATTGATCCCTACGAAAATCCAATTCTACTAAAACTATATTGAATTTTCCTCATTTTGCCCGACCACCCAAATAATTTTTTAAAATCTACAAAACACAATACCTACTCATATTTGACACAATTTGTTTAATTAACAACACAGGAAAAAGTGGGGTGGAAATTAATATCATGAAAAACTATGAAGTCTTCTCATTAGAGACTAACGTGGGAGAGGATTTTGGATAAGAGATTGGGAATCAGAGGCCCAGGCAACAGCAAAATAATTTTTTATTGACAGTTCAACGCCGCATAGGGCATTACCATGAATTCCTATTTTTACAGAAAAAATGTGAATATGAATCCCCCTAAATACAAGTACAAGAATATGATACCAAAATTGGGATAAAAAATCATACAAACATTTGTCATGTACTTCTTCTTTTTCTATTCTGGGAGCTCCCTGCTTCTTTCATTGCAGTGATTCAAACAACAGCCAGCCATAGAAGACCGTTGGGCCCGTTGGCTCGAAATCCCCATAAGTCCACCCAATCCACATTGGCCCGCAGATGATTCTTCTCCACCAGATCGCTCCATTCCCCATGGAGAACTTGGGCCTTGGAGCTGCTCCAATACTTCAACACCAGCTGCCACGTCCGGCCCATCCGATCCAGAACCGGCACCGGAAGCCCCCTGTCCGGCTGCCTCGCATCCCGCTTCTCGGCGTCAGTCATCACGGCGGAGGCCATCATGCTGAACACCGCTTCCTTGGGCAGCGACAGACGGTTGAAATGGATGCCCGCGTCTGTGGCAGTCAGCAGCTTGCGGCCGAACCACGTTGGCGCCGTTCCCTTGAGGCGCACACTGGCTTCGATCCAGCCCCGCGACGGTCGGTGTCGCCGGCGGAGCTTCTTGTACGGAACCGAGGAAGGCGCGGGTCTACGGCACGGAGACGGGCCGGGCCCGTAGATTTTCTTGAATGGTATTGGTGGGGTAGGACATGGGAGGAATTCGGGAGCGGGAATGGTGAAGGTGAGAGCAGCCGAAGCAAGCTTTTCGTCGAGTACGTGGCGGAGCGGTGGTGGGTTCGGCAGGCAGGGTTTCTTCAAGGGCTGGAATTGTGCTTGGGCAGCAACATCGCAAGCGCATTCTGCCAACAGAAGCAGATTGCAGAAGTCGGCAGAGGCGCCTTCTTTATCTATCATCACTCTCTCTCCCATCAGTATCCGGGAATGAGGAGTTGCCGATTGCTTGAAGACGAAGAAAGGAGAAGGCCCTCCCCTCTCAATATATATAGAAGTTTACGCAGTAGCGATTGCGTAATTAGAAATTCCAGTGCTCGATCTCTGAGCGTATCCTGTGCTTCTTGTCTCCGACACTCCCTAGTATAAATCAACCATAGACCTTTTTTTTTTTTTTTTCAAAGGGACCCTGGACCTTATTCTTATTTATGAAAATCGCCTATGGGTTGAAATTTGGATTAGAATGTGGGTTTCTAACTTTTTATTTAACTTAAATGACAATTTTAAATTTTCATATGAATACAAATTAATAAGCTATCAAAGTAAAATATATATATAGTTTAATTAAATTTTAAAAAGCATAGTAATAAATTATCTTTTCCAAAAGAGGTGTGTTTAGCATTGTATAAAAAGGTCAAGATAAACCATTTTAATCTATCTAACTATCATATTTTTTAATCATTTCATCATATTTTCCTTTATAATTATCCTATTTTAAATCATTTCTACACAACTACTCACGTAACTAATCTATCTATTTTAACTTTATTCTTTTTACTTATCATCATTACCCCTACATTAACACATCATTTTCTTTCTATTCAAAAACTTTTATATCAAAAAGTTTTCATTTAAAAGTCATATCGCTTTCCAAACATACCCAAGAGAAGAAAGCCAACCAATGTAAAAATAAATAATATAATTTCAACATGACAAATAATGCCAACATAAATATAAATAATATCAAATACGTATATAGGAAAAGATATTAATTAGATTTTACATAATATATTTGTAATAAATATAAATAAGAAATTTAAGTTCAAGTGCCTTGATTACGATTTTGCTTGAACCTCTATGCCCATATTTACAAATCAAGTCCCTGATGTCGGGATTTTGCAAAAACTAATTTCAAAGTCCAAACAATATTAATGTTGACGTGATAGTGAAATTTTCAATGTAATTGTTGAAAGGTTATAAAAACAAGCGATCCTGTTAGTTCGCGCTTAGCTCATCTCAATAACTTATTTACAACACTTTTTGGGTTTTTTTTAATACTCTTGTTTATTAATGTGTATTTAACCTATAAATTAAACTTTTACCATTTTTTGAATATATGTATATATTTTTTAAGCTTTTTAAAGACAAAATCCCGAAAACAATATATGATATCCAAAAATGATAAAATTTAGTTTATATGTTGAATACATTTAGATAAACAAATATGTGAAGATAAAAGTTTTTTAAAAAATCTTGTAAATGAGCTTTTTTATGTGGGCTAAACCAGATACTTGCTTAGCCGGGCTAACATGATTATTCATCATTATAAATTTAAAAAAATCCTATTAGCCCTGGCTAAACAAATGGTTTACTTTACTTACCTAAAAAAACTTATTTAAAATGCTTTTTTTTGCTTTTTTTATACATTTATTTATCTAAATATATTTAACATATAAATCAAAATTTTACCATTTTTTATATGTGTATATATTTTTTTGAAATCTTTAAACATCTATTTAAAATACTATTATGTTTAAAAATCTAGAAAAATATATACACATATTCAAAAATAGTAAACTTTCTTTATATATTAAATACGCTTAAATAAATAAGCGTGTAAAAAAAGTAAAAAAAAAGTTTAAAATAAATTTTTTGAACTAGGCTAAGCAAACGCCGAGCTAATCAGATCATTTCCTTAGGTGCATTAAAATTTTTGAACGAAAATTTTTTGTTATAAAAATTTTTAAATGAAAGAAAATGATGTGATATAATATGGGTAATGATGATAAGTAAAGAAAATAAAGTTAAAATAGATAGATTAGTTGTATAGAAATAATTAAAAAGTTGTATAAAAGAATGACGTGGAGGATGAAAATTTTAGATTTAAAAGTTAATAAATTTAAAAAAATTTAGCTTTTAACATACACCCCTCCTATTCTTTGTCACGGTGATAAATATGAGCATTTTTTTACCTATTAACTCGAATTGTTTATTTCATTATCATTTAGTTAAGAGTAAAAATTAAAATATTAGATTTTTATCATGGCCTGAGAGGCTCGGCCTTGGCAGTCACTGACCCCGCGATCCAGGATCGAATCTCGTCGACCACACTCCACATTTTCCATCGGCCACTGAGCTCTGGTCGCTGGGAACAAAAAAAATAAAAGTACAATGGCCGTTTGATATTAGGTGCAATAAATTGGGCCACTAATTTCAAGTCAAGGTTATGGGCCAGTCCTGTAACCGCTGTATGCGAACCACCAGCTTTATGCCTTGGAAATATAATTAATAAATTAAAATGCCCTGTCACAAAATTTTAGAGGGTGGCTGAGAGGCAGACGATTTTTTTTCATTAGTATATATTACATTATCTCAACATGTATTACTATTAAGCACTAAAATATTCTTACAATTTTTCTATTTTTTTCAAACTGACGCATTGGCGTCCATGCAAACGAACTTTTAAGGGGGGAAAATCCTACGAAAGCTATATTGATCCTTAATTTCAAAAATAATTGAATATTTTCAATTTTACAGTTATTAAATATTATAGTGAAATAAAGTAAATAAATGGAAGCCCAATGGAATAATTTAATCGCTTAATTGATTTTCTATTCATATGTTGTCGTCATGGCCAAATTGATCTAAAATAAAAAAGGCGTTTTAATTTTCCTTAAAAAATCGCGTATAAATTCTCTAATTTGTAATTAGATCACAGCAAAACATTTATAACCCTATAAATCTTGTGCAGTAGCACATAATTCGGGCAACTAAAAAATATTTTTTATTTTTTTTGCGCTTAGACGTGAGCTTCACAAGGATGCAATATTTGGAAATTTTTTAAATTCATGTGGTATAATAAAATATTAAATAAATTTAAAGAATACCAAATTTAACAAAATGGGTGGGGCACCACATATGTATTCAAATTTTCAAAAATAAGAAGATACATTTTTTGATGGAAAAAAAATATTTTCTTGAGTTGCTTATAAATCATCTGGTCTACGGGGGACCACAAAAGATATCTATGTAGTCAATTGAAATTGATTTTTTATCTTAACTAAGTAAATATTGCTAGGCATATTACTTAATATTGGATTCACATATCTATGTAGAAATGTGCAAGTCAATTTCAAATGGCGGCATCACCATCATCAATATTCCAGTTATTAAGCCTTGTAAGTCGCAGAATGCGCAAGACACTCATCAATTAAGCCCAGTGAGTCATTGAAAGCACAAGACACCAATTCGTCTAGACCCTATTATGAGAATATCATTGACCACACTACTTGAAAAGGTTGAATTCGAGCTAAGCGAATATCTCGCTTAGCTCATCTCAATAACTTATTTACAACACTTTTTTGGGTTTTTTTTTTCATACTCTTGTTTATTAATGTGTATTTAACCTATAAATTAAACTTTTACCATTTTTTGAATGTGTGTATATATTTTTTAAGCTTTTTAAAAATAAAATCCTGAAAATAATATATAATACCCAAAAATGATAAAATTTAGTTTATATGTTGAATACACTTAAATAAACAAATATGTGAAGATAAAAAATTTTAAAAAAAATCTTTTAAATGAGTTTTTTTATGTGGGCTAATGGGCTAAGCGAGATACTTGCTTAGTTCAGGCTAACATGATCATTCATCGTTATAAAATTAAAAAATCTTGTTAGCCGAGGCTAAACAAATGGTTTACTTTACTTACCTAAAAAAATTTATTTAAAATACTTTTTTTGCTTTTTTCATACATTTATTTATCTAAATGTATTTAACATATAAATCAAACTTTTACCATTTTTTATATGTGTATTTTTTTTTTGAAATTTTTAAACATCTATTTTAAATACGATTATGTTTAAAAATCTAGAAAAATATGTACACATAGTAAAAAATGGTAAACTTTCTTTATATATTAAATACGCTTAAATAAATAAGTGTGTAAAAAAAGTAAAAAAAAAGTTTTAAATAAATTTTTTGAACTAGGCTAAGCAAAGGCCGAGCTAATCGGATCATTTCCTTAGGTGCATTAAAATTTTTGAATGAAAAGTTTTATTATAAAAATTTTTAAATGAAATAAAATAATATGATGTAATATGGGTAATGATGATAAATAGAGAAAATAAAGTTAAAATAGATAGATTATTTACATAGAAATAATTAAAAAGTTGTCCCCCCACCCCGGTTTCTTTGTCACGTGATAAATATGAGTTTTTTTTTACCTATTAACTCGAATTGTTTATTTCATTATCGTTTAGTTAAAAGTAAAAAATAAAATATTAGATTGTTTATCATGGCCTGAGAGACTCAACCTTAGGGCAGTCACTGACCTGGCGATCCGGGATCGAATCTTGTCGACCACACTCCACATTTGCCATCGACCGCCGAGCTCTGGCCACTGAAAAAAAAAAGTACAACGGCCGTTTGACATTAGGTGCAATATAATTGGGCCACTAATTTCAAGTCAAAGTTATGGACCAAGCCTATAACCACTATACGCGAACCATCAGCTCTATGCCTTGGAAATACAATTAATAAATTAAAATGCCCTGTCAACAAATTTTAGAGGGTGACCGAGAGGCAAACGATTTTTTTTCATTGGTATATATTAAATTATCTCAACATGTATTACTATTAAGCACTAAGATATTCTTACAATTTTTCTATTTTTTTCATACTGACGCATTGGCGTCCATGCAAACGAATTTTTAAGGGGAAAAAATCCTACGAAAGCTATATTGATCCTTAATTTAAAAAATAATTGAATATTTTCAATTTTACAGTTATTAAATATTATAGTGAAATAAAGTAAAAAAATGGAAGCCCAATGGAATAATTTAATCGCTTAATTGATTTTCTATTCATATGTTGTCGTCATGCCCAAATTGATCTAAAATAAAAAAACACGTGTTAATTTTCCTTAAAAAATCACGTATAAATTCTCAAATTTTTTAATTAGATCACAGCAAAATATTTCTAATACTATAAATCATGTGCTGCAGCCCGTAATTCGGGAAACTAAAAAATATATATATTGTGCTTAGATGTGAGCTCCAAAAGGATGCAATATTTGACAATTTTTTAAATTCATGTGGTATAATAAAATATTAAATAAATTTAAAGAATACCAAATTTAACAAAGCGGGTGGGGCACCACAGATGTATTCAAATTTTCAAAATTAAGAAGATACATTTTTTTATGGAAAAAAACGATATTTTCTTGAGTTTCTTATAAATCACTTGGTTTACGGGAGGCCACAAAAGATATCTATGTAGTCAGTTGAAATGATTTTTTTTATCTTAACTTAGTAAATATTACTAGGTATATTGCGTAATATTGGATTAGCATATCTATCTAGAAATGTGCAAGTCAATTTCAAATGGGGGCATCAACATCAACAATCTTCCAATTATTAAGTCTCGTAAGTTGCGGAAGGTGCAAGATACTAATCAATTAAGCCCAGTAAGTTATAGAAAGCGCAAGGCACTAACTCGTCCAAACCCCATTATGAGAATGTCATTGACCACACTACTTGAAAAGGTTGAATTCCAAGCAAATATTAATCTATAGAGTCATAAGATGTGCATGTTGGTTGGCCAGGTATAAAAAAAATATCAAAAATGCAAAATAGATAAAAGGAAAAAATAAAAAAATAATAATTTCTTTGTCAAAAAACAACAAATTTTAAGTTAAGTTTTCAAGATATCAAAGCATTTCATGAAAAAAACTAAAAAAATATATTACTTTAATGGATCATGAAGTGAGAAGTAACCAATTATATTCGTGAAAATTTTTCATGACATTTGCAAAAATTCCATAGCACTCTAAAAAAATCTTATACACACATTGATAAAAATTAGTGGATACAAAGATGATTTAACATTTTCTCATATAAAGAGATAACTATTAATATCATTATGAAATGTGGTCGATTGTTTTCAAAAAAATAGATCCCTAGATACCCTAAAATATGGTGATGGGAAGATTTCAAAAAAATTTTAAAAAAACCCCAAATACCTTGAAATATGGTGAGGGGAAGGAAAAAAAAGAAAAACAATTCCTAGATACCCTGAAATATGGTGAGGGGTAGAGGAAAAAAAAAGAAAGAAAAAGAAAAAATTCCTAGATACCCTGAAACATAGTGAGGGGAAGAGAAAAAAAATCTCTAGATATCCTGAAATATAGTGAGGGAAAGAAGAAAAAAATCTGTAGATACCCTAAAATATGATAAGGAGAGGATAGGAAATTACAATACACCACAATTATATTTTGATACGATAGTTAACTCACTTGGATGGGTTGGTAAAGTTTCATGCATCTGATATCTGCCAGTTGATAGATCATACACTCATGTGCTATGTAATTTTAGAATACTTCATGAAAAATTATCTCCAATATAAATTAATGAAACTCCTTCAATCAGCAGCCTTGAGAATTTTACAACTTTGCTATTCCTATGACTAAAAAAGACAATAATTATTAAAATAATAATAATAATAATAATAATTAAGAAAAAAGAGAGAATTATGAAAATTCATAATAAGATTACAAGAAATTTCCTATAGAAAAATTGTTAAAGGCATTCTAAATAGGATAAAATGTATGAAAGAAGAATAAATTATAAACATCATACTAAGCTGCACTAAAAGAAAGAAAAATCTTTGGTGTCACAATGGGAAAATTAGATTTTTTTTAAACAGACTTACTACCATTTGGTCAACCCATTTAAGGCCTTTCATAGATTTATATTTGAATTTTTATCCCATATATTTGCAAGCCCAATCTTGTGAAGGATCCTTGTAGAAAATGGGCTCCCACTGTTTTAAGCCCGCTTCAGAAGTAATGGCCACTAATCGATACAACAAATCAGGAGCAATTTGCATTCAAGACGAAGTAAAAAGTAGTTACTCAAGACAATTGAAGCAGAATTGACGTGATGGATGGTTTTGATTAAATAAATAAATAGTATTTTATGAAGTTTTAATGGTCAAAATAACTTTGACCAAAGAAAGAGGTGGATGTGCAATATTTCAAATGGAGAATAAAAACTACCAAATCTAAACCTCTAAATGAAGATCTGAACCGTTAAAGTGGTGAAAGGACATCAATAAGTGTGGGCCCAATCTAAGATCAAGGAAAAATATGTGACGATCAAGGCATAAATGAAGGACGAAAAATACACAAAATCAATGGCTAGGAAAGAGTTGACTTACTAGCCAAGCAAAACACTGGGCCCATTGGTGGTTTTTAAAAACCACCCATAAATTTACCAAGAAATCTAGTTTCAAATAAAATTTTGCAAAAAGAAAAGGTGGAGTTGTGCAAAATAATACCAATGTGCAATTTTCCAAACAACAAAGGCTACAAAAAGGCCCTTTCTTCCCCTAAAGGGGGCACGCCCAAAACGGTCCAAAAAATTCCTCTTTCACCTATTAATATCATTATGAAATGTGGTGAATTGTTTTCAAAAAATCAGAGAATAAAAGAAAGGGATCCTTAGATACCTTAAAATATGGTGACGGGAAGATTTCAAAAAAATTAAAAAAAATCCCTAGATACCCTGAAATATTGTGAGGGGAAGAGAAAAAAAAGAAAGAAAAAGAAAAAATTCCTCAGATATCCTGAAATATAGTGAGGGGAAGAAGAAAAAAAAAGATCTCCAAATACCCTAAAATACGATAAGGAGAATTGGAAAGCTTTAAAATGCTAGATACAGAGAATATTTCTGAAATGTTTGCTAGATTCTCTAAAATTACTAACGCTTTGAAAGGTCTTGGAAAGGCTATCTCTGAATCTGAACAGGTCATGAAGATTCTAAGAGCTCTACCAGATTCATGGACTCCAAAGATTACAACAATAGAAGAAGCAAAAGACCTAAACACCTTAAAGCTAGAAGACTTTATTAGCTCATTAATGTCACATAAGCTAATCAAGAAAAGGAATGAGGATCAACACAAAGGAAAGAGAACTATTGCACTAAAGGCCACCCGTAACTCAGAAGAGTCTTCCTCCTCGTCTAATAATGGTGATGAAGATATTGCACTTCTCACTCGCAAATTTTGAAAATTTGTGAGAAAAGAAAGGAACTTCAAGGACTTCAAAGAAAGAACAAGAAGAGAGAAGAAGAAAGAGCCAACGAAGTGCTATAGGTGCGGAGGTGTGGGACATATGCAAGCTCAATGTTCTACACCGGAAGAGAAGAAGGAAGGACATGAAGGCAGAAAATACCAAAGACCAAAGGGAAGAGGCATGTACGTCAATGAAGAGACTTCATCAACAACCAGTTCTTCAACCGACGATAACGATGCAGCAAACTGCGCAAGAATATGCTGCATGGCACGGATTGAACAAGAAGAAGACTTGTTATGTTTGAACACAACTGAAGTTTTGAAAGAACAAACCACTTCAACAAAGTATACAGAAAATGAAGAGGTAACTTCCAAACTTTTCCATTCTCAATCTACTTATTCTTCTTTTCAAGAATGCCTCAAATGCGCTGAATTAGAAGAACTGCAAATTGCATATGATTCATTATATGAAGAAATCAAAAAGCTAGGAAACAAGTTGTCATTAAAGAGACAACAATGTAACTCAGTTATTATTGTAAATGGAAAACTAGCTGAAAGATCAACAAAACTGAAAGAGAAAAATGAATCATTGTTGAAAGAAGTAGAGAAATTGAAAAAGGAGAACGAATCATTAAATGAATCATTAGCAAAGTTCTCTAATCCTGGAGAAAATGTGAAGATGTTTCTGAACATGACTGCTCAAACAAATAAAAGAGGCCTTGGATATTATACATTTGAGCAAAAAGAAAGTGGCAAATCAAATGTACCAATACTTGGAAAATATCAAACCAAAACTGCACTTATATACAAGCCACAAAGGAAAAATATTGTGTGGACTAGAAGGCCAACGTTTGAACCAATGCATACTTGGAGGTCTACTCCAAGATTACCTATGGCTTGCAATTTCTGCAATAAAATGGGTCATAAAGCCTATAAGTGTAACTTTAAGAAATTATATGACCATGGTGCAAAATTAGTTTGGGTTCCAAGGAACACAAGATTTGGGCTTTCTAAGTTGGAGCAACAAAGGTTGAATAATATTACTAACCCAAATGGACCCATAAAATGGGTACCAAAGAGATGATATTTACCTTTTTATTTTTCAGATTTGTTTCAAGGCAAAGGAAAACAATGTATGGTTCATGGACAGCGGTTGTTCAAGGCATATGACCGGAGAAAGAAGTCTATTTCACAAACTTAAGCCTTGCAACGATGGAACGGTTGCTTTTGGTAATAATGAGAAAGGTAAAATTAAAGGTAAAGGAAACATATATAGTATTTCAAATGCATGCATGGAAGATGTTTTGTTTGTTGAAGGACTCAAGCATAACCTAATAAGCATTAGTCAATTATATGACAAAGGATACAATGTTGTGTTTGAATCATCTATATGTAATGTATTTGATGGAGAACATATCATGTTTAGTGGAAAAAGACATGGAAATGTATATTTGGTTTCACTTGATGAACTAGATGGTCAATGTCTAATGGTCATTGATAATGATCCATGGGTTTGGCATAAAAGGCTTGGACATATAAACATGAGAAATATAAAGACCCTATGGAAGAAAAGTTTGGTAGAAGGTTTGCCTAAATTGAAATATGACAAGGATAAAATTTGTAAGGCATGTCAATTGTCAAAACAACCTAAAATGCCTTTCTCTACCAAAAAGGAAATCTCCACCACTAGGCTACTTGAATTGCTACACATGGATCTATATGGGTCATCCGATATTTTAACCATTGGTGGAAAGAAATATATATTTGTGATTGTTGATGATTTTTCAAGGTTCACATGGATAATTCTCTTAGCTAGCAAAGATGAAGTCTTCCCTATGTTTTCAACTTTTATAAATTTGGTGCAAAATGAAAAACAAAGTACTATTATGACTATAAGAAGTGACCATGGTGGTGAATTTGAAAACAAACGATTCATAGAGTTATGCAATGAAAAAGGAATTCATCACACATTTTCTGCACCAAGAACTCCACAACAAAATGGAGTAGTTGAAAGGAAAAACAGAACTATACAAGAGATGGCTAGAACAATGCTAAATGAGAGCAAATTATCCAAGAAATTTTGGGGTGAAGCTGTAAGTACAGCTTGTCATGTTTTGAGTCGAGTTACCATTAGAGCAATCTTGAAAAAGACCCCATATGAGCTATGGAAAGGTAGAAAGCCAAATATTTCTTATTTTTATGCCTTTGGATGCACATGCTATGTTTTAAACAATGAAAAAACCAATTTGGGAAAATTAAATGCTAAAAGTGATGAGGCAATATTCCTTGGGTACTCATCAAATAGCAAAGCATATAGAGTATTCAATAAACGAAACCAAGTGGTAGAAGAGTCCAGACATGTTGTTTTTGATGAAACTAACCCATGCTATAAAAGAAAAGATGATTTAAGTGATGCAGATGATATAGCAAGCAATTTTGAAAAACTGCATGTGGAAAAGCAAGAAGACTCCATGGAGGAAAGGGTAAGTGAAGGTAATAACTCCTACAAATCTCCAACAGATTTGAAATTCAAACATGCTCATCCAATTGAACAAGTTATAGGGAATGTATATGAAGGTGTAAAAACTAGAAGGTCAAAACAAAATATTTGTGGACAATACGCCTTTGTATCTAAAATTGAACCATCCACTATTGATCAAGCTCTTGATGATGAAAACTGGATTATAGCAATGCAAGAAGAGCTAAATCAATTTGAAAGAAACCAAGTTTGGCACCTTGTTCCTAGACCAAACGATTGTACTGTTATTGGCACCAAGTGGGTCTTTAGGAACAAATTAGATGAAAGTGGACTTGTAGTGAGAAACAAAGCTAGACTTGTGGCAAAAGGATACTCACAAGAAGAAGGAATAGATTTTGAGGAATCCTATGCCCCGGTTGCTAGATTGGAAGTAATTCGCATCTTATTAGCTTTTGCATCTCACATGAACTTTAAATTGTTTCAAATGGATGTTAAAAGCGCTTTTTTAAATGGATATATAAATGAAGACGTGTATGTTGAACAACCACCTGGATTTGAGGAAAAAGATCAATCTAAATTTGTATACAAGTTAACCAAAGCATTATATGGATTAAAACAAGCTCCAAGGGCTTGGTATGATAGACTAAGCAAATTCCTGATTGATCATGATTTTCAAAAGGGAAAGGTAGACACCACTTTGTTTATCAAATACAAAGAAAAAGACATATTGATTATTCAAATTTATGTTGATGATATCATTTTCGGTGCTACTAATGAGACTCTTTGTCAAGAATTTTCTGAGCTTATGCAGAAAGAATTTGAGATGAGCATGATGGAAGAGCTAAATTTCTTCCTTGGACTGCAAATCAAGCAATTAAATGAAGGAATCTTCATTAACCAGTCAAAGTATATCAAAGAAATGTTGAAGAAGTTTGGCATGGAAAATAGCAAAGGAGCAAACACGCCTATGAGCTCAACAATCAAAATCGACAAAGATGAAAAAGGAAAAATGGTTGATTTGAAATTGTATAGAAGCATGATAGGATTTTTGTTGTATTTAACTGCTTCTAGGCCTGATATATTGTTTAGTGTGTGTATGTGCTCTAGATTTCAATCATGTCCAAAAGAGTCACACTTGGTAGCTGTGAAAAGAATTTTCCGATACCTAGTTGACACTACCAATATAGGACTTTGGTATCCAAAAGGCTCTAATTTTGATCTAATCGGCTACTCGGATGCGGATTTTGCCGGTTACAAAGTAGATAGAAAAAGCACTAGTGGAACATGTCAATTTCTTGGAAGCATGTTGGTTTCATGGTTTTCAAGAAAATAAACTAGTGTTGCTCTATCTACGGCGGAAGCCGAATACATTGCCGCCAGGAGCTGTTGTGCCCAACTACTTTGGATGAAACAGCAACTTAGAGACTATGACATGGATTTTAAAGATATACCCATTAAATGTGATAATACTAGTGCCATATGTTTAACTAAGAATCCAGTCTTGCATTCTAGGACCAAACATATAAACCTTAGACACCATTTCATTAGAGAACATGTAGAAAATCATGACATATGTTTGGTATATGTAAGAACAGAGGATCAAGTTGCAGACATATTTACAAAGCCCCTAGCAAAAGAAGCATTTTATAAGATTAGAAATGACATGGGAATGATTGAATTAACTTAGCATAAACTTAGGGGGAGCACATGTTTAGGGGGAGCAAACCCACCTATCTCTTTCTTTACCCTCTAACTTTTTGATATATTGACAAAAAGGGGGAGAAGAGTAGGATTTGATATAAGTCCAAAGGGGGAGAAGAGTAAGACAAAGGAGGAGAATAGTAGGATTTGATATAAGTCCAAAGGGGTAGAAGAGTAGGACAAAGGAGGAGAAGAGTAGGATATGGTTGGAGAGAAGAGTTTAAATGTTTTCAACTTGAAAGTTTGCATGAGCATATGTTTGTTAAATGTTGAAAGTTTGCTAAACATGTTATTTTTACGTTATTGAAAGGTATATACTCAAATCGATTTTGTCAATCATCAAAAAGGGGGAGATTGTTGGAAATATGTGGAAAATAAGTTAAATCTATGTTTTGATGATTAACAAATCAATTTGAGTAAGTCTTGGCTACTAACATGTTTGTGGATATGTTTAAGGGATATACATTTGAAGAACATGAAGCATGGAAAGCCAAGTCGTTCCTCAAGTCGACTCCAAGTTCGACTTCAAGAAGCCAAATCTGTCCAGAGTTGAAAATGGGAAAAGAACAAGTGAAGTCGCAGGCCAAGTCGACTCTACTTGCGACTTGGGAAGCCAAGTCGCAAACGAAGTCGACTCCAGCATTGACTTCAGTCGGGAAAATCACTCCAGAGCTGAATTTGGGATGGAAGAATGCCGAAGTCGCAAACGAAGTCGACTCCAGTTGCGACTTGGGCGAAGTCGCGGACGAAGTCGACCCCAAGCTCGACTTGACGTTCTCAAAGCACAAAGATGCAGTTTCAAGCTCATTCCAAGAATCAACTTAAGATCTCTCAAGACCAAATCAAGGATTCAAGCATGCTCCAAGATGAAGAAATAATCAAGTCATGAAGATCAATATGAATCAAAAGCAAGCAAGGAGCATGAATATATCATGCAAGATTCAAGTTCTCCTCAAGATTCATTAGGTTCAAGCTAATCCAAGAAAGAATCAAAGACATGCTCTTCAAGATTGACAAGATCTACAAGTATAAGGAGCCATTCTAAAATAAAATCAATTAAAGGAAAGAAGCCTAAGCAAAACAAAGCAATCTCCAAATTACTCAAGTTCATCAAAGCCAACTGACAAAGTGAAGTCGCACCCGAAGTCGACTTCACCTGCGACTTGGGTCAAGTCGATACCCAAGTCGACCCGACCTGGAACTTGAAGTTGCGACGGAGAGGCGAAGTCGCACCCGAAGTCGACTCCACCCGCGACTTAGGTCGCAACGGTCGGAATTTATTCGAACGTTGGCGCATTAAATGCGCGCCACCTACCTTCTAACGTTAGGATTCCCTCTAAAATTATAAAAGGCATTCATGGTAGACGAGGGAAGTAGCTGAGAATCATTAAGTGTGCTTAACTCTTATATTCAAGAGCTCTAAAGAGATCAAGCCATTCAAAGAGGAAGAACTTTGCTTCAAATTGCAAGAGCTACATTTCTGAATCTTCAAAGCCTACATTACGAGTTCTTCTCTGCGCCAAACTGCTTCTACACATCTGTAAAGTGTAGATTTCTTTTGTTATTTCGTTTAATTGTATTAAGCTTGATTTAGCTTGGGTAGCTAAGATCAAGTGTAAGTAAAGTAGTGTGTGATTGGAGTGGAACTCATCACCTACTTGTGTTGTGTTGTGTTGAAGCCCTCTAGAGCTGAAATCTAGAAGAGAGCAGTGACTCTAATTGTATTTGAAAAATACAATAGTGGAACCCAAGTCACAAGAAGTGTGAGCTTGGAAGAGTGGAGTAGGGAGGTTGCCCGAACCACTATAAAAATCTTGTGTGCTTGATTTATATTTCTTCTCTCTACATTATAATTGCTTTCCATTTCATTTCTTCATTAAGGGGACTAGATTAATCCGGGGTAAAGTTTCTGTTTAAGTTATAAATTTTTAAATACCCAATTCACCCCTCCCCTCTTGGGTAATTGTCATCAACTCGGGACCAACAAGTCTCATAACTAAACAAATAATATTAAATACAATGAATGAATTTAATTTTGCATTAGTCATCACATTTTAAAAATAGATTAGAGTTACGTAAAATCACTTCTATGTAATCCGATTAAATAAAAACAAACCTATAATTAATAGCTTCAGCATATATCATCCTACGAATTCAATTCGATAGGTTGATCTAATTTGGGCCTCCATCTTGATCATTTTTTCAAATTCAATCCATCTTTTGCATTTCTATATATTTTTCTTACATAATAAAAATGATATCAATTGGACTTACGTAAAATCACTTAGATCTATGCACTAAAATTTCTGAATGTTACGAAATCATATATGATTATTATTTTAGATAAGATAGATAGTTTAGATAGTTTAGATATTAAATTAGGATCTTATGGATTCTTATAATAAAGAAATTATTTTTAATAGATTTAAAATCACTCTTACGTTATTGTTAATTTTGACAAAGATACAAGTTATAAATTAATATATATTTTGTATATAAGTAAAGCAAATAGTAACAAATACAAACGATATACTAGAATTGATAAAATAATCAAAATTAGGAACTAGATCGTCTTACTAAGGTGAGTTGGTAAAATGGGTTTTAGTGAAGTTATCCTCATATATGCACGAAAGTTCTATCATGCTATGAAATTATATAGAATCACGATTATAAGTAGAATGAATATTTTAGATATTTAGATATTAAGTTAAGATCTCATAGGATTCTTATAATAAATAAATTATGTTTAATGAATTTAAAATCACTTGTAAGTGACTTTTAATTTTGAAATCGCTATAAGTCATGAATTAAGATGACTTTTGGCATCTATACAAAAGCAAGTAGTGCTAAATATACTCAGTGGCTTAATTAAACAAAATGATCAAGATGGGGGCCCAAAATAGACTATCATACTAAAATGAATTAGTGGGACAGGATGCACTGAAGTTACCCTCTCTTTCTCATTTTTTATATATACAGGGCTCTGCTTCTATGTAACTCTTTTCATTTTAAATATTTTAATAGTTTATTAAAAACTCACATTATCTATTATTTAGTATTATTTTTATTGTTATAAAAACTCTTTTATTCTTTTAGTATCACTTAATATGGGCTCCAACTATAAATATGTAAAATCAACATAATAAAATGATTTAATACTAAATATTAATTTTAAATTCGAATTTTCAATGTTTAAAATATCACTAATATATAGATAAATAATTCTATAAAGTATTATTACATACTAAAACATATCTAAATATATCTAAATATGTTTCCTAATTTACACATAAATATGGATAATTTGCAAATATACCAATGTAGTTTGAACATAATTGCATATATACCCACATACTTTAGGTAGTTAATAGATGGCTTGAAACTTTAGATAATGACAAAAGCGACCCCGTATCAAAGTATTATTAGAATCCTTCAGTTATATATATGAAGGGTGATTCACAATGGTTAACTACATGAGTAACGATGCTCCTCTTGTGTAGTTATAATTCACATTGTTAGATATGGCAGATGCAATACACATCATTGGATTGTACACGAGTTTTCACACAATTAATGTGTATGGCAACATTGCGTGGATTTCTTCAAAAATTTGCCCTTAGATCCCTCCTCTTCTAACCTCTTCCTGCATGGTCGAAATTGTCTCCCCTTACTGCCCATCGAATATTACTAGATTCTAACAAGGTAAGGTAGAATTACCAGACTTTTAGATCTACCTGACTATTAGATATCAATAAGTAGGATTCTTGCTTACAACCATTAATATTCTTCAAACATGGTGATTCTTCTTCTTAAACAGTGGCCAATTTCCCCTGTTGCTTCGCTAGATTCAACTAGTGCCATTCGAAATAGTGGCTTGCCAAATTTGGTTCAAGTAGTTGACTTCATTTTCACCAAGTGATGGCTATTATTAGTGGCTAAAAGGGGTGGATGTGAATCTCCAATCTTGAAAGGAGCTAGATTAATATTAGGGTGATCCACTTTTGGTTTCTTGAGGCTGGTCACTGATGGGGTTGGATGGATTTAAGTGGTAGCAATTTTTTTACTTGTCAAATTTGCTAGTCATAGTGAAGAAGATGAGCTCCCTTTGCTTATTTAATAGTTTGTTGTGGTGACTTTTGACGGGCCAGCTTCAGAAAAAGGGGTAACAAATAACAACGATATTTGACTCCAGTAACGGGGAACATGGTGTTGTTGCTTCCTTCAGATCATTCTCTTCCTCTCCTTCCCTATTGCCTTCCTCCATCATTCTCACGAACTCGTCGTATCCCACTGGACCATCCCCATCCGAGCTAATCGTTTTGACTTCCTGCGAGTTGAAATGTTAGTTGCTATCAGTTGGTAATTTCCATTGTAATATCAGTTGAGGTATGGTAGTATATGAACGCCCATAAAAAAAGTATATTCAATCTTTTTGGAAAAATATTTTGCAAATTGGGTCCGTTTTCTATGCGGCCGCCCGTAGAGTTAGTTACGAGAAACCCAAAAAAAATTATTTTTTATACAGACGCATGTCTCATCCAGACCTTATTTCCTATTAAAATTTGATATTTTTTTAGCTTGTTTGGTATTCTATTTTAATTTTTTAAAATAAAAAGACAGATATTGTTGGAATTTTTGACACACATATATATTAATTATATATACCCTATCATAAATACGTCCCAAATTATAAAGTGATCCTATAAGGTTTTATGGGCCTAAATTATCTAAAAAATTATGGATCTCCTATACGTAGAAACCCTACATCCTAATTTCTAATTTCTACTTTTATGATGGGTTAAACTAGAAATACGAAAGATAGGCTTCTTATATAAACGATTGTGGTCCTCAGGTTAAGCACCTATTAGGGTTTCTTTTCTAACATCTCATTATTGGAAAAGAGGAACCAAACCCTAAGGTATTAACCTGAAAGACCTAGAAACCACAAGAATATAAGAACAATTGCTTTCATGGATTCAGGTACGCTTCTGCTTATGATTTTATTTTCTTAGTGATTTAGCATGGAGGATCCTGGGGTGATTATGAATTTAATCAATATGGTTTTCCCAACAAGTGGTATCAGAGTCTTTCCATGTTGAATTATTAAGAAATTTTTGTTAATTTATATGCTAATTATTTGTGGATTCAAATAGCTATTTGGATTTAATTCTTGGATTATTGGAATTTTCTTGGAGACCAGATAGATACTCATCCATTTATTCTGTGTTGCTGATTGATTGGACGATCCATATCACTGCGGCTGTTTTACTAATTCAAATTCTATGGATTCAGAAAACCCATAGCTTAAATGGCACCTTTATGTTTTTTCTGCATTATTTTCTTTGGGATTTCAGTAGTTTATTTAATATTCGATTCAACATGCATAGCCGTTCGATCATAGCTTTCTATGATTTCAACCGGATGAATTTGGCCACCGAAACATAACATAATTATTTTTCATCAATTCTGGTCAAAGATCGGACGGCTGCCGCTGTCCCTGCTATGTATGTTTGATGGAAGAAAACCCATGATGCAATCACAGCTTGCTGCTGGTTATGTCGCCGGAAACCATGGTGGAATAGGATTTAGGTTTTGCCACTGTTAAATCAAAAAACAAATTCAGGAACCCCTCTGATGGCGCATTAAACGGTGGGTGGACACCGGTAGCTGTGTCGTGAAGCCAGTAATGGCGTTAGACAGCGATGGCAGGGGAGATGGTGTGCGACACCGGCTGGATGGAACTGGTTTTGGGCAACCGGCAGTGGCAGCCATGATGGGTTCCAGTGGGAGAAGTCGCTGCTTGTTGGGAAAGGGATCGCTCTGCCAGCAACGTTCAGCTACCATCTGCTTTGCCGCTGCCACTAGAAACGCTGCTGGAAAGCACCGGTTTAGCCACTGGAGTGCCGGTAACTGGTGAACGGCTGCTTTCGGCGATGGGCAAATTGAACGGCGTTGAGCTGGGCGGTTGGCAGATCATGCAGAAACAGACGCCGGATGGCTGGACGACGGCTTCCGACAGCTGGGTAGCAGCACGGACGGCCATTGTTGCGATGCCGAGAAGGGGCAGCGCTGCACGACGGTGGGCTGCGGCGACGTGCTGAGGCATCGGCGACTTGCTGTGAGGCTACGACTTGCTGTGTGGTGGTGGCGACTGCTGTACGGTAGTGGCGGTAGCACGTTGGGTGGGCAGTAGGGTGGTGGCTAGGGTTTGCTGGGTTTGGGAAAAAGATGCAAGTTTTACACGATATCCCCCGACAGAACTACTTTCATAAGACCCCTGGACAAAATTTGCACAAAACACCCTGTCCAGAAGCATTTTTCACATAAGTTAAATTGCAAACTAGCCTTTTTTCGTGTGGGCCAGGGCTTCCATCTGCCTCATTTACATGTGGGATTGATCTCACTCATTAATGGGCTCAGAGCCTGAGGCCCAGAACAGCGAAAAAATTCCAGGCCTTTTCGGCCCAGATCGAAGCCAACCTCTGGGCAGCCCATTTTAGGCCCAGGTGCAGCCCAACCAGCCTGTCCAGTTCCTGACCCAACGATACGTGGCCCATTTTGAGCCGTCCAAAACATATTTAACGTATTTTATGATCTCGACATCCGATTTGGACGTCCAATAGTAGTTTTCTATGCTTTTGGACATTCTGAATCAAATTGAAGGGTCTGATTAAGCCAAATAAGTCCAAAAATATCAACTTTTGTGAATTTTATGTAAATGAATGCAATTTCTGAATTATATGTGCATGGTTAATTTATAGGAATTTAGAAGGCAATTTGTGGATAATTTTCATGCTTCTATGAGTTGTTGCTTTCTATTAAAATTCATATTAACCTGTTGTTGTGCAAAATTCAATTTTAGGTTTTTGGATGCTTAAATTCAAATTGACCCATTATCATGCAAAAAATTTATGTTTGGTATTCAGAAATAAGTTTAATATTTTGGACTTTTTATTAAATTCAAACAATGGTACAAGTATTTTTATGGATGTCTAACATTTTAAAATAAATTAATTGAAATAACATGCTACCAAAGTAGCCTCTCTTGTGTAAGTTAATTTATTTTTAAGACATTAAGATAATTATGTATATGTAATTCATGTGAATATTTATCGGCCTAAAGGAAGATTAATATATGGCCGATTGCATACACAAATATACTGTTTCCCAACATCAATATAAGTTTATTGCATAAAATTAAGATATTTTTGTCAAAGAATTTTAAATTGAAATATCTTAAAAATATGTCTTTTGTATTAGGAATTCATATATATCATGATTATTCTTGATGTATTCTTGGATTATCACAAAAGACCTATATTAAGAAAATACTTAAGATACTTGATATATAGGATTGCAAATTAGATAATACCTCTTTGCTAAGGGAGACAAAATTTATTTTGTCTAAATCAGTATCCTAAGAATGATTTTAAATCTAAGGAAATGCAAAAGACTCTCTATGCTTTAACAATGAGAATTTTGATTTATGCTCAGGTTTTGAACCTCAGGTTGTATGCATTTGGCTACTGCGTACATTATTGGGATGTTGGGCAGATATTTAAGTACTTCAATAATGGATCTTTGAGAAGCAGCCAAACAATTTTTTAAAGCATTTTTAGAAAACAAAACATTATATGTTCACATACAGAAAGTCAGATAAGTTAGAGATCATTTGGTATTCAGATTTTGACTTTATTAGATGCAAATACAGTTTTAGATCTACTTCAGGCTATATTTATCTGTTTGTTGGAAAAGCTATATCAGGAAAAAGTGCTAAGCAGACACTTTTAGCTTTTCAACCATAACAACAGAGTTTATAGCATATTATGAGGCATCCAATTATAGAATATGACTACAGAATTTTGTCACATGGCTGCAAAATATAGATAACATTGAAAGATTACTTAAGTTATTTTGTGACAATAAATTAATAGTCTAATATTCCAACAACAACAGGAGTTCAGGAATGTTCCTGGTTGTTAAGGGAAGGATTCTGGAAAATAAAGTGTCTACAAAGCATATTGCGACAAACTCCAAAGTTGTGGATTCGCTTACTAAGCGTAACACCTTATGGTCTTTCATGTATAAGTGTTATATCATTTAATGATATGTTAGATAAGTGAGAGTTTGTATTTATTTGTTTTTCTAGTTTTGACACTTTACTATGGTTATGGATTTTTTTCTTCAGAAATAAAGTATTCGGTATTTTGGTTATTCAGTATTCTGGTTTTGGTTTGATCTCACCAAATAAGTCAGACCAGTTGGAAATAGGCATGTTAGATCACATTACATGTAATTTTCACGCTACGCATCCATACTTTATCTATATCGTTTGGTTATGTTTGATATATGTGATCATGGATGGGTCTAGTTACGATAAATGTGACAAAGGCCGCCTTGGCCCTATGTTGGCATAACTAATGGACGAGATTGTTTGGAAATAATTTTGGTATGATAGCTAAAGGTTTTGACCTCATAATGTTATATATATAATTATAAAATATATGTAGTCCAATGGGAGATTGTTGAAATTTTAGACACACATATATATTAATTATATATATACGCTATCATAAATAGCAGCCCAAATTATAAAGTGATCCTGTAAGGTTTTATGGGCCTAAATCAGGAATCTGATTGCATGCTCCCGGGCGCATACACCCCTTTTTTATTTTTTTTTCAAAATTTTTTTATAAAACTGTTAATATTAGTGTATTTAACATATGTAGAAATTTTTACCATTTTTAGAGTATTTTAGATATTTATTTTTTATTTTTGAAAATCTGTGGCATTTTAGGTAATTTAAAATTACCTAAAATGCCACTAATTTTCAAAAATTAAAAATAAATATAAAAAATATTCCAAAAATGGTAAAAATTTATACACATATTAAGATATAGATTAACAATATTGTAAAAAAATTGAAAAAAATAAAAAAATAGGTGTATGCGCCCAGGAGCTGCATGCTCCCGGGCGCATGCAATCGAGGTCTCCTAAATCATAACCCTACAGCTTAATTTCTAATTTTTACTTTTATGATGGGCTAAATTAGAAATACGAAAGATATGAATGCACCAGTCAGGGTTTCTTTTCTAACATCCCATCATTGGAAAAGAAGAGTCAAGCCCTAGGGCATCAACCTGGAAGACCCAGAAACCACAAGGATACAAGAACAACTGCTTCCAGGGATTCAAGTACGCTTCCGCTTATGATTTTATTTTCTTAGTGATTTAGCATAGAGGATCTTGGGGTGATTATGGATTTAATCAATATGGTTTTCCCAACAGATACATATATATATTCACTATTTTATTTTCAAATAGTAAAAAACGACAAATATTTTTACTACGGTTGAGCATGATTCTACCACGTCACGGATAACTATACTTCATTTCCTCCATCTATTAGAAAAATATAAATTATACAGTTACAAGAATAAAACAAATGAGATATAAAAAAAAAAAGAATAAAACATATGATGCAAGTTTTTTTTCGAGTCTAATGGAAAATAGCTTGTCAAAATCCAGAAAAGGTCCTACAAATAATTTATAATTAATGTAATTTAATAAAAAAAAATTATTTTTCTTATTTATTATGTGCAAAAAGCAATATATGAAAATTTTGAATTAGTAGAAAATAAATAAAATTTTCACATAACGTTTCCATCATTCAAATTATCCTTATTTCTAGGAAGTAAATTCACAATATGGGTGCCTGAAATTATTTTTAAGTTTTTTTAAAAAAATTATACATATGCGGCGCCACCTAGATCTTCGTTATATGAATTTTATAATTTTTTCAATTTATTTAACCTTTTATTTTTGATTTTTGAAAATTAATAAAATGGACATTGATACACCTACTTTTTATTTTTAAAAATTGAAATAAAATATTAAACAAACTTTAAAATATCAAATTTTACAAAAAAAAGGATCTAAATGAAGTCCACATATGTATAAAAACTTTTTCAAAAATTAAAAAAATCCGTATGCCCATATTGCAGCTGCATAGAATCGGCAAGATACACATATTTAATTATCAGGCAGAGAAGAGTCCGGCGCTGTGGCGCAGCGGTAACTCATGATGGCATGATTGCCATCGGTCCACGGATCAAATCTCTGAAACGGAAAAAATGAAAGTAGGAGCAGTGTGTCTTGGTTGGTGGTGGGAGCAGTTGTCTCCCGTTTAGTGGTTGGAAGCTGTGTCTTCCGGATTATTTGGTGGAGTAAGTGTCTCCAAATTTGTAAGAATGTCTTAGGTCTTCAATGTAATATGTATTGAGATGTGTGTAAATATCTCCCAATCAAAAAATTATCAGGCAGAGAAAAGATGATATTGCACTAATTTTATAGTAGTAAAAAAATTAATTTCCAATTTTAATATCTTAGATTCTTACATGATCGGGATATTTTGTGGATCCGTATTCATTGAGTTACCTCCTGCTCTTGACACACCGTGATTATGCTCATAGGATATTGAAAATTGTGTGGGCAATTTACGGGAAACTCAAAAAATATGCTTGTTTATTTTTTAAAATTATATTTATGTGCGAGCGTCACTTAAATCTTCTACCTGGTGAATTTGATAAATTTTTGACATTTTATTTTGATTTTTGAAAATAAAAAAGCATGACCTAAAATTATTTTTATATGTATGCGGAGCTCCATCTAGATCTTTCATCTTATGAAATTTGACGGTTTTTTTTTATATTCAAAAATAGGAAAGATTCCTTTCATGCTTATAATATTTTTCTTTAATTTCTTATATACCCACATTATTTTATAAATTTATCTTGTATTCATAACATTTCACTTTATACTCCTCTCACAATTATGCTGTCAATACAACCATTGTCTAACTTATTGAAAAGATAATTTTGCTAATTCAAAATTTCCTAATTGATCTCATTCAACTCTAATATGACTAAATTAATGATAGAAGTCATCAATATGTGGCATTAAATTATTTTTAGATAGGCAAAATTATCTATTCAATGTAAGAGATAATAATTGTGTTAATGGCGTAGTATAATAAAAATTTAGGGTAAAATATTATAATTATAAAAAAATTTGTAACACGTTGTGGGTATAATAGGAACTAATGCAAATGTTGCACATACAAAAAGGAATTCTCCCTAAAAGAAAAATAAAAAATACAGTATGGATACATGCACCATGCTCTTATATTTTAAAAAGTTAAAACAAAATATCAAATGGAAGATCTAAGGGGAAACCTCCCAAAAAAAAAAAAAAAGAAAAACAAACATATTTCTAGGTTCCTCCCAGAGGTCTGAAAAATAAAAGTAAAAAGTAGAAAACATATTTTCGGGTAATTTTGTATGATAAAGAAATCCGCAATTATAGTCTCTCTCTTTTTTCTTTTTTTTTTAGATGACAAGGGTGAGGAAAGACGACTCGAAATGATAGATAACAGGAGAAAAAGCTCTTTCAGCGTCGACCTCCCACTCAAGTCAACGACTTGGACGAGTAGTAGAAGGATTTGTATAAACTATGTTGCATGGTATTAGAAGGATTCCAGGCTACCACAGTCATACTTGAACTGCATACAAATTGATCCCTACGAAAATCCAATTCTACTAAAACTATATTGAATTTTCCTCATTTTGCCCGACCACCCAAATAATTTTTTAAAATCTACAAAACACAATACCTACTCATATTTGACACAATTTGTTTAATTAACAACACAGGAAAAAGTGGGGTGGAAATTAATATCATGAAAAACTATGAAGTCTTCTCATTAGAGACTAACGTGGGAGAGGATTTTGGATAAGAGATTGGGAATCAGAGGCCCAGGCAACAGCAAAATAATTTTTTATTGACAGTTCAACGCCGCATAGGGCATTACCATGAATTCCTATTTTTACAGAAAAAATGTGAATATGAATCCCCCTAAATACAAGTACAAGAATATGATACCAAAATTGGGATAAAAAATCATATAAACATTTGTCATGTACTTCTTCTTTTTTTTTCTTCTTCTTCTTTTTCTATTCTGGGAGCTCCCTGCTTCTTTCATTGCAGTGATTCAAACAACAGCCAGCCATAGAAGACCGTTGGGCCCGTTGGCTCGAAATCCCCATAAGTCCACCCAATCCACATTGGCCCGGAGATGATTCTTCTCCACCAGATCGCTCCATTCCCCATGGAGAACTTGGGCCTTGGAGCTGCTCCAATACTTCAACACCAGCTGCCACGTCCGGCCCATCCGATCCAGAACCGGCACCGGAAGCCCCCTGTCCGGCTGCCTCGCATCCCGCTTCTCGGCGTCAGTCATCACGGCGGAGGCCATCATGCTGAACACCGCTTCCTTGGGCAGCGACAGACGGTTGAAATGGATGCCCACGTCTGTGGCAGTCAGCAGCTTGCGGCCGAACCACGTTGGCGCCGTTCCCTTGAGGCGCACACTGGCTTCGATCCAGCCCCGCGACGGTCGGTGTCGCCGGCGGAGCTTCTTGTACGGAACCGAGGAAGGCGCGGGTCTACGGCACGGAGACGGGCCGGGCCCGTAGATTTTCTTGAATGGTATTGGTGGGGTAGGACATGGGAGGAATTCGGGAGCGGGAATGGTGAAGGTGAGAGCAGACGAAGCAAGCTTTTCGTCGAGTACGTGGCGGAGCGGTGGTGGGTTCGGCAGGCAGGGTTTCTTCAAGGGTTGGAATTGTGCTTCGGCAGCAACATCGCAAGCGCATTCTGCCAACAGAAGCAGATTGCAGAAGTCGGCAGAGGCGCCTTCTTTATCTTTCATCACTCTCTCTCCCATCAGTATCCGGGAATGAGGAGTTGCCGATTGCTTGAAGACGAAGAAAGGAGAAGGCCCTCCCCTCTCAATATATATAGAAGTTTACGCAGTAGCGATTGCGTAATTAGAAATTCCAGTGCTCGATCTCTGAGCGTATCCTGTGCTTCTTGTCTCTGACACTCCCTAGTATAAATCAACCCTAGACCTTTTTTTTTTTTTTTTTTTCAAAGGGACCCTGGACCTTATTCTTATTTATGAAAATCGCCTGTGGGTTGAAATTTGGATTAGAATGTGGGTTTCTAACTTTTTATTTAACTTAAATGACAATTTTAAATTTTCATATGAATACAAATTAATAAGCTATCAAAGTAAAATATATATATAGTTTAATTAAATTTTAAAAAGCATAGTAATAAATTATCTTTTCCAAAAGAGGTGTGTTTAGCATAGTATAAAAAGGTCAAGATAAACCATTTTAATCTACCTAACTATCATATTTTTTAATCATTTCTTCATATTTTCCTTTATGATTATCCTATTTTAAATCATTTCTACACAACTACTCACGTATCTAATCTATCTATTTTAACTTTATTCTTTTTACTTATCATCATTACCCCTACATTATCAAATCATTTTCTTTCTACTCAAAAACTTTTATATCAAAAAGTTTTCATTTAAAAGTCATATCGCTTTCCAAACATACCCAAGAGAAGAAAGCCGACCAATGTAAAAATAAATAATATAATTTCAACATGACAAATAATGACAACATAAATATAAATAATATCAAATATGTATATAGGAAAAGATATTAATTAGATTTTACATAATATATTTGTATTGAATATAAATAAGAAAATTAAGTTCAAGTCCCTTGATTCCAATTTTGCTTGAACCTCTATGCCCATATTTACAAATCAAGTCCCTGATATCGGGATTTTGCAAAAACTAATTTCAAAGTCCAAACAATATTACTGTTGACGTGATAGTGAAATTTTCAATGTAATTGTTGAAAGGTTATAAAAACAAGCGATCCTGTTAGTTCGCACTTAGCTCATCTCAATAACTTATTTTTTAAGCTTTTTAAAGATAAAATCCTGAAAAAAATATATAATATTCAAAAATGATAAAATTTAGTTTATATGTTGAATACACTTAGATAAACAAATATGTGAAGATAAAAGTTTTTTAAAAAAATCTTTTAAATGAGTTTTTTTTATGTGGGCTAATGGGCTAAGCGAGATACTTGCTTAGTTCGGACTAACATGATCATTCATTGTTATAAAATTAAAAAATCTTGTTAGGGGTGCAAGTCGATCTGGGTACCCCCGGGTAGGGGTGGAACCTACCCTTACCCATTTTCTAAAAACGTCTACCCTACCCTATTTTAGACCGGGTCGGTCCGGAGTCTACCCTACCCAATTTTTTCAGGTGCGGGTCGATTCCGGTTCGGTTCCAAATCGGTTCCTAAAAATGTCATGCATCCAAATTGGCTCCAAATACAGAAATACTATTATATGAAAAGAATTTTCCAATAAAACAGAAATGTCAATAAGACTTGTACACAACACATAATCTGTAAACTTGAATATTTGAAAAAACATATCAAGTTGGAGACATTGATACAAGTAGAAATTTTCAAAATCAAATTGCAATTGATATGCAAATAACCTGTTTCACTTGATAAAATTTCACAACCTTCTAAATTTCCTAAATTTTCAACCAAACACAATATTAACACAACAAGCACGAAACAGATAAACTTGGTGACGTGCATCCACCCAACATTGGACATGCAAGTATATGAATCCAAACCCCATGTGTAGATTTTATTTCTGTTGGGTAAATTGCACATGACAATTAACTTTAGTCTATTTAATATTTTTCCATGTTCAAAACAATCAAAGCCCTAGCACTAGACAGGAAGAATAGAAGGAAATGAAAATATAAAACTGTAAAAGAAGAACTTGCAGATACAGAGCTTCGAGAAGCTCCCGATCGGCCGTCTCGATGGGGCCCACAAAGATGCAAGAAGGGCCTTCGGCAAGGGAAGCTGAATTCCCATTTCCGGAAGCAAAAGCGCAGCTGCTTCTTCTAGGGGTTTTCCAGCGGGAGGAGGGAAAGGCAGGCCAGAAGATGCTAAGCTCGAGGGACGATCCAGTCACTCGCGTGGAGAAGTTGCGCGGTGTGCCGATCATGGAAATGGAGCTGAGGTAGTGCAGAGCAGAGCAGGAAGAGACTTCCTATACAAACCAGAAACGCTTCAGAGAAGGATGCGGGAGAAACAGGGGAACATGACCATGGCAAGCACCTCCCACGATCGAGTCGACGACGATTAAGGCAGATAGCAGACGATCGAAGCAGACGATTGAGGCAGTCGCCTCCCACCATCGAAGCAGATAGCAGACGACGATTGAGGCAGCAGATAGTCGCAGAGCAGAGATCTGAGCAGAGGACGATCGATGCAGCACGGCAGTGGTCGGGATCGCCGATTCGCCGTCGTAGAGCAGAGAGCAGAGGACGATCTTATTCTTCCACCATCAGCAAACACCTGTCGTATTTTGGCTGATACCGTGCTGCGGTCGTAGAGAAGGACCAGAGGATGTATTCTTCCCCCATCAGCCAACACCTGTCGTCGCCGATTAGCCATCGCAGAGCAGAGAGCAGAGAGGCAGCACGACCTTAGTTCGCCGGATCACCGATTCGCCGTCGCAGATCCAGGGATTTGGAAGTGGAAAACTGAAATGGGAGTCGGGCTGGTCGGCTAGGGCAGCTGTTGACGTCCTGTGCAGATATATATTAATATATAAATAAATATATTATATACGCACTCCGGGTCGGTTCCGGGTACCCTGAACTTGGAACCGACCCTACTCATTTTCCTACGGGTATTTCAAAAATGGAACCGAACCGACCCGGTGGGTAGAATAATGGGAACCGAACTGATCCTAATTCGGGTACCCACCGGGTCGACCCGTGGGTACCCGAACCAACTTGCACCCCTAAATCTTGTTAGCCGAGGCTAAACAAATGGTTTACTTTACTTACCTAAAAAAATTTATTTAAAATACTTTTTTTGCTTTTTTCATACATTTATTTATCTAAATATATTTAACATATAAATCAAACATTTACCATTTTTTATATGTGTATATATTTTTTTGAAATTTTTAAACATCTATTTTAAATACGATTATGTTTAAAAATCTAGAAAAATATGTACAATAGTCAAAAATGGTAAAATTTCTTCATATATTAAATACGCTTAAATAAATAAGTGTATGAAAAAAGTAAAAAAAAAGTTTTAAATAAATTTTTTGAACTAGGCTAAGCAAAGGCCGAGCTAATCGGATCATTTCCTTAGGTGCGTTAAAATTTTTGAATGAAAAGTTTTGTTATAAAAATTTTTAAATGAAATAAAATAATATGATATAATATGGGTAATGATGATAAATAAAGAAAATAAAGTTAAAATAGATAGATTATTTACATAGAAATAATTAAAAAGTTGTCCCCCCACCCCGGTTTCTTTGTCACGGTGATAAATATGAGTTTTTTTTACCTATTAACTCGAATTGTTTATTTCATTATCATTTAGTTAAAAGTAAAAAATAAAATATTAGATTGTTTATCATGGCCTGAGAGACTCAGCCTTAGGGCAGTCACTGACCTGGTGATCCGGGATCGAATCTTGTCGACCACACTCCACATTTGCCATCGACCGCCGAGCTCTGGCCACTGAAAAAAAAAGTACAACGGCCGTTTGACATTAGCTGCAATATAATTGGGCCACTAATTTCATGTCAAAGTTATGGGCCAAGCCTGTAACCACTGTACGCGAACCATCAGCTCTGTGCCTAGGAAATACAATTAATAAATTAAAATGCCCTGTCAACAAATTTTAGAGGGAGATTAAGAGGCAAACGATTTTTTTTCATTGGTATATATTAAATGATCTCAACATGTATTACTATTAAGCACTAAGATATTCTTACAATTTTTCTATTTTTTTCATACTGACGATTGGCGTCCATGCAAACGAATTTTTAAGGGGAAAAAATCCTACGAAAGCTATATTGATCCATAATTTAAAAAATAATTGAATATTTTCAATTTTACAGTTATTAAATATTATAGTGAAATAAAGTAAAAAAATGGAAGCCCAATGGAATAATTTAATCGCTTAATTGATTTTCTATTCATATGTTGTCGTCATGCCCAAATTGATCTAAAATAAAAAAAACACGTGTTAATTTTCCTTAAAAAATCACGTATAAATTCTCAAATTTTTTAATTAGATCACAGCAAAATATTTCTAATACTATAAATCATGTGCGGCAGCCGGTAATTCGGGAAACTACAATATATATATATTGCGCTTAGATGTGAGCTCCAAAAGGATGCAATAGTTGACAATTTTTTAAATTCATGTGGTATAATAAAATATTAAATAAATTTAAAGAATACAAAATTTAACAAAGCGGGTGGGGCACCACATATGTATTCAAATTTTCAAAATTAAGAAGATACATTTTTTTTATGGAAAAAAAGATATTTTCTTGAGTTACTTATAAATCACCTGGTTTACCGGGGGCCACAAAAGATATCTATGTAGTCAGTTGAAATGATTTTTTTTTCTTAACTTAGTAAATATTACTAGGTATATTGCGTAATATTGGATTAGCATATCTATCTAGAAATGTGCAAGTCAATTTCAAATGGGGGCATCAACATCATCAATATTCCAATTATTAAGTCTCGTAAGTTGCGGAAGGTGCAAGATACTAATCAATTAAGCCTAGTAAGTTATAGAAAGTGCAAGGCACTAACTCGTCCAAATCCCATTATGAGAATGTCATTGACCACACTACTTGAAAAGGTTGAATTCCAAGCAAATATTAATCTATAGAGTCATAAGATGTGCATGTTGGTTGGCCAAGTATAAAAAAAAAATCAAAAATGCAAAAATAGATAAATGGAAAAAATCAAAAAAATTAATTTCTTTGTCAAAAAACAACAAAATTTAAGTTAAGTTTTCAAGATATCAAAGCATTTCATGAAAAAAAACTCAAAAAATATATTACTTTAATGGATCATGAAGTGAGAAGTAACCAATTATATTCGTAAAAATTTTTCATGACATTTTCAAAAATTCCATAGCACTCTAAAAAAATCTTATACACATTAATGAAAATTGGTGGATACAAAGATGACTTAACATTTTCTCATCCAAAGAGGTAACTATTAATATCATTATGAAATGTGGTCGATTGTTTTCAAAAAAATAGATCCCTAGATACCCTAAAATATGGTGACGGGAAGATTTCAAAAAAATCAAAAAAAATCCCAGATACCATGAAATATGGTGAGGCGAAGGAAAAAAAGAAAAATAATTCCTAGATACCCGAAATATGGTGAGGGGTAGAGGAAAAAAAAGAAAGAAAAAGAAAAAATTCCTAGATACCCTGAAACATAGTGAGGGGAAGAGAAAAAAAAATCTCCAGATATCCTGAAATATGGTGAGGGAAAGAAGAAGAAAAAATCTGTAGATACCCTGAAATATGATAAGGAGAGGATAGGAAATTACAATACACCACCATTATATTTGGATACGATAGTTAACTCACTTGGATGGGTTGGTAAAGTTTCATGCATCTGATATCTGCCAGTTGATAGATGATACACTCATGTGCTATGTAATTTTAGAATACTTCATGAAAAATTATCTCCAATATAAATTAATGAAACTCCTTCAATCAGCAGCCTTGAGAATTTTACAACTTTGCTATTCCTATGACTAAAAAAGCCAATAATTATTAAAATAATAATAATAATTAAGAAAAGAGAGAGAGAGAGAGAGAGAATTATGAAAATTCATAATAAGATTACAAGAAATTTCCTATAGAAAAATTGTTAAAGGCATTCTAAATAGGATAAAATGTATGAAAGAAGAATAAATTATAAAAATCATACTAAGCTGCACTAAAAGAAAGAAAAATCTTTGGTGTCACAATGGGAAAATTAGATTTTTTTTAAACAGACTTACTACCATTTGGTCAACCCATTTAAGGCCTTTCATAGATTTATATTTGAATTTTTAGCCCATATATTTGCAAGCCCAATCTTGTGTAGGATCCATGTAGAAAATGGGCTCCCACTATTTTAAGCCCGCTTCAGAAGTAATGGCCACTAATCGATACAACAAATCAGGAGCAATTTGCATTCAAGACGAAGTAAAAAGTAGTTACTCAAGACAATTGATGCAGAATTGACGTGATGGATGGTTTTGATTAAATAAATAAATAGTATTTTATGAAGTTTTAATGGTCAAAATAAATTTGACCAAAGAAAGAGGTGGATGTGCAATATTTCAAATGGAGAATAAAAACTACAAAATCTAAACCTCTAAATGAAGATCTGAACCGTTAAAGTGGTTAAAGGACATCAGTAAGTGTGGGCCCAATCTAAGATCAAGGAAAAATAGGTGACGATCAAGGCATAAATGAAGGACGAAAAATACACAAAATCAATGGCTAGGAAAGAGTTGACTTACTAGCCAAGCCAAACACTGTGCCCATTGGTGGTTTTTAAAAACCACCCATAAATTTACCAAGAAATCTAGTTTGAAATAAAATTTTGCAAAAAAGAAAAGGTGGAGTTGTGCAAAATAATACTAATGTGCAATTTTCCAAACATCAAAGGCTACAAAAAGGCCCTTTCTTCCCCTAAAGGGGGCACGCCCAAAACGGTCCAAAAAATTCCTCTTTCACCTATTAATATCATTATGAAACCTGGTGAATTTTTTTCAAAAAATCAGAGAATAAAAAAAAGAGATCCCTAGATACCTTAAAATATGGTGACGGGAAGATTTCAAAAAAAATAAAAAAATCCCTAGATACCCTGAAATATTGTGAGGGGAAGAGAAAAAAAAGAAAGAAAAAGAAAAAATTCCTCAGATATCCTGAAATATAGTGAGGGGAAGAAGAAGAAAAAAGATCTCAAAATACCCTGAAATACGATAAGGAGAGGAAATTCCAATACACCACCATTATATTTTGATACGATAGTTAACTCACTTTGATGGGTTGGTAAAGTTTCATGCATCTGACATCTACCAGTTGAAAGATCATACACTTATGTGCTATGTAATTTTAGAATACTTCATGAAAAATTATTTCCAATATAAATTAATGAAACTCCTTCGATCAACAATCTTGAAAATTTTACAACTTTGCTATTCCTATGGCTAAAAAAGTCAAAATTATAATAATAATAATAATAATAATAATAATAATTAAGAAAAAAAGATAGAGAGAGAATTATGAAAATTAATAATAAGATTACAAGAAAATTTCCTATAGAAAAATTGTTAAAGGCATTCTAAATAGGATGAAATGTAAGAAAGAAGAATAAATTATAAAAATCATACTAAGGTGAACTAAAAGAAAGAAAAATCTTTGGTGTCAACCATACCTCCTTCAATGATAATGTTCATTATCATCGAAGAAGGGGGGACAACTAATGACACCCTACTTAAATGGGAAAATTAGATTTTTTTTTTAAACAGGCTTACTACCATTTGGCCCACCCATTTAAGGCCTTTCATAGATTTATATTTGAACTTTTAGCCCATATATTTGCAAGCCCAATCTTGTGCAGGATTCATGTAGAAAATGAGCCTCCAATGCTTTAAGCCTGCTTCAGAAGTAATGGCCACTAATCGATACGGTAGATCAGCAGCAATTTGCATTCAAGACGAAGTAAAAAGTATTTTCTCAAGACAATTGAAGTAGAGTCGACGTAATGGACGGTTTGGATTAAATAAATAATTAGTATTTTATGAGGTTTTAATGGTCAAAATAAATTTGACCAAAGAAAGAAGTGGATGTGCAACATTTCAAATGGTGAATAAAAACTACCAAATTTAAACCACTAAATGAATATCTGAACCGTTAAAGTGGTTAAGGGACATCAATAAGTGTGGGCCCCATCTAAGATTAAGGAAAAATAGGTGACGATCAAGGCATAAATGGAGGACGAAAAGTACACAAAATCAATGGCTAGGAAAGAGTTGACTTAGTAGCCAAGCAAAATAATTGGCTTATTGGTGGTTTTCAAAAACCATCCATAAATTTACTAACAAATCCAATCGTAAATTTTAATAAAACGTAAAAACAATTTAATTTTCTGGTGGTTAAGCGTAAAAATAAGATTAGGTTGTAAAACATTTGCAAAACTTAGATTAGATCAGCTCTAGGTTTTGATATTCGAATAATAATCAGCCTTGGGCCATTGCTTTTGCTTGGTATGTTATATAATGTTTTTTTTTTAATGGACAGTATGTTATATAGTGTTGGGATGTGAATATTGCATTTGGCATACACAACTAATTAAATCCAGCTACAAAATATAATTTTACTCATCAAATTCAATCCTGCGAATTCATAGGACTTCTTTAAATTTTAGAAAAATTTATATATGCACTTTTTGAAAGGAAAAGTGTAAAAAATGAAAGCTAAGTAATGAAATTGGAATAATTTAATTCACGCTGCAGATAATACGCACCGTATTAAGTACGAGAGTTCGGCCTCTATTGAATCCCACTTCTGTGTGACTTTCCCATTTAATTTATTATTTTGATGATTGATGAAAACTTTACAACATTCGATATATTTATTATCATTTGTATAAAAAAAAGCCTTATCATTTGTTGTCCATGGTCCTATGTATAAATGTATAAAATAATTTGATGCTAAATATTAAATTTAAATTTGTATTTTTAATATATAAATATCTAAAATATTACTATTGTGTAAATAAATAATTTTATCAAATATTATTACATTCTAATGCATATGTTAATGGACAGAGATGCAATTTGGTACCAAGTTTGGGTTTTATTTTTAGGAATTTTTCAAAACACACTTGGTTTCAACCTAACCTGAGAGAACCCAAAACCAATATTACGTTTACATCAACCCAACATCAAAACCCAACTCGCTCTAAACCCAGTATCCCCTGAATTATTAAAAGAATTATATTATTTATATATTAAAGTTTTTAATTATTTATTATCATCTTTTTATACAACTATCCTACTTTTCAATCATTGCTACACAACTACTCGCACAACTAACTTATCTATTTTAACTTTATTTTTTTTTACTTCCTATTATTATCTCTATTATATCACATCATTTTCTGTTAATTCAAAAAAATTTCTTTAAAAAATTTTATCACTTTTCAAGCACACCCTAAGTATGTTAAAAGAATTATATTGTTTATATATTAAATATTTTAACTATAATTATAAAAAAATTCCTATAATAATAACATAATTAAACTATAAAACGTTTATTCTAAAATCTAAATATCGTTCATATTTATCCATAAAAATTTTAATATATTGCATCTATGTCGACTTAATTTGTAAATAACGATAAATATATCAACTCTTTAAAATTATTGCCTACATACAAATTAATTATGAGATGTATACTTTTTACTTTTATTAAAACTTATTTAGATAGTAATTTCATGCAATTCTAATTATTTTTCTTACCTTGATTGTTGATGGTAAATTCACTATTTCATTATACTTAGTATTATCCTTTAATTAGAAAATCAACTTTTATAAAAAATCAACGATATCACAGATCATATAAATATATTTAGATTAAATTATAAATAAATAAGTTATGATAATCAAAAGCATATTTTGGAATTAGTTGATAGAAACACAATAATAATCAAAGAATTCATTATTTCTATTGGTAGATTTCAACTTCTTTTAGTTTAAGAGTAATCTGAATTTCAAACCAAAATTAAGACTAAAATTAATGCTAGCTTGGTCTGAACCCAACCCGGACCTGAATTCTAATATTATGGTTTGTATTTTTTAGTTTCACCTAAACCTAGTAAGCTTGGGGTTATGGTTCACTTAAACTTGATACAACTTGATCTGAGTTGTGCCCTTATTCATGGAACAAAGTATCTTATTCATAATTTTAATATACACATAAATATGGCTTATACACATCTTTTATTTAGATACAACTTGTTCTCCTAGTGAAATAATTTTATAAAGTATTGTTGTATTCTAATAATTATGTCAATAAATCTAAATTTTTTCCTAATTTACACAAGAATCTATCTATTTGGAGCAAATATAACTATACACATTTTGATTTGATGAAACTAAGTCTCATAACTAAACAAATAATATTAAATACAATGAATGAATTTAATTTTGCATTAGTCATCACATTTTAAAAATAGATTAGAGTTACGTAAAATCACTTCTATGTAATCCGATTAAATAAAAACAAACCTATATATTAATAGCTTCAGCATATATCATCCTACGAATTTAATTCGATAGGTTGATCTAATTTGGGCCTCCATCTTGATCATTTTTTCAAATTCAATCCATCTTTTGTATTTCTATATATTTTTCTTACATAATAAAAATGATATCAATTGGACTTACGTAAAATCACTTAGATCTATGCACTAAAATTTCTGAATGTTACGAAATCATATATGATTATTATTTTAGATAAGATAAATATTTTAGATAGTTTAGATATTAAATTAGGATCTTATGGATTCTTATAATAAAGAAATTATTTTTAATAGATTTAAAATCACTCTTACGTTATTGTTAATTTCGACAATGATACAAGTTATAAAATAATATATATTTTGTATATAAGTAAAGCAAATAGTACCAAATACAAACGATATACTAGAATTGATAAAATAATCAAAATTAGGAACTAGATCGTCTTACTAAGGTGAGTTGGTAAAATGGGTTTTAGTGAAGTTATCCTCATATATACACGATGGTTCTATCATGCTATGAAATTATATAGAATCACGATTATAAGTAGAATGAATATTTTAGATATTTAGATATTAAGTTAAGATCTCATAGGATTCTTATAATAAATAAATTATGTTTAATGAATTTAAAATCACTTGTAAGTGACTTTTAATTTTGAAATCGCTATAAGTCATGAATTAAGATGAATTTTGGCATCTATACAAAAGCAAGTAGTGCTAAATATACTCAGTGGCTTAAATTAAACAAAATGATCAAGATGGGGGCCCGAAATAGACTATCATACTTAAATGAATTAGTGGGACAAGATGCACTAAGTTACCCTCTCTTTCTCATTTTTTATATATACAGGGCTCTGCTTCTATGTAACTCTTTTCATTTTTAATATTTTAATAGTTTATTAAAAACTCACATTATCTATTATTTAGTATTATTTTTATTGTTATAAAAACTCTTTCATTCTTTTAGTATCACTTAATATGGGCTCCAACTATAAATATGTAAAATCAACATAATAAAATGATTTAATACTAAATATTAATTTTAAATTCGAATTTTCAATGTTTAAAATATCACTAATATTGAGATAAATAATTCTATAAAGTATTATTACATTCTAAAACATATCTAAATATATCTAAATATTTTTCCCAATTTACACATAAATATGGATAATTTGCAAACATACCAATGAGTTTGAACATAATTGCATATATACCCACATACTTTGGGTAGTTAATAGATGGCTTGAAACTTTAGATAATGACAAAAGCGACCTCGTATCAAAGTATTATTAGAATCCTTCAGTTATATATATGAAGGGTGATTCACAATGGTTAACAACATGAGTAACGATGCTCCTCTTGTGCAGTTATAATTCACATTGTTGGATATGGCAGATGCAATACACATCATTGGATTGTACATGAGTTTTCACACAATTAATGTGTATGGCAACATAGCGTGGATTTCTTCAAAAATTTGCCCTTAGATCCCTCCTCTTCTAACCTCTTCCTGCATGGTCGAAATTGTCTCCCCTTACTGCCCATCGAATATTACTAGATTCTATCAAGGTAAGGTAGAATTACCAGACTTTTAGATCTACCTGGCTATTAGATATCAATAAGTAGGATTCTTGCTTACAACCATTAATATTCTTCAAACATGGTGATTCTTCTTCTTAAACAGTGGCCAATTTCCCCTGTTGCTTCGCTAAATTCAACTAGTGCCATTCGAAATAGTGGCTTGCCAAATTTGGTTCAAGTAGTTGACTTTATTTTCACCAGGTGATGGCTATTATTAGTGGCTAAAAGGGGTGGATGTGAATCTCCAATCTTGAAAGGAGCTAGATTAATATTAGGGTGATAACTTTTGGTTTCTTGAGGCTGGTCACTGATGGGCTTGGATGGATTTAAGTGGTAGCAATTTTTTTACTTGTCAAATTTTCTGGTCATAGTGAAGAAGATGAGCTCCCTTTGCTTATTTAATAGTTTGTTGTGGTGACTTTTGACGGGCCAGCTTCAGAAAAAGGGGGTAACAAATAACAACGATATTTGACTCCAGTAACGGGGAACATGGTGTTGTTGCTTCCTTCAGATCATTCTCTTCCTCTCCTTCCCTATTGCCTTCCTCCATCATTCTCACGAACTCGTCGTATCCCACTGGACCATCCCCATCCGAGCTAATCGTTTTGACTTCCTGCGAGTTGAAATGTTAGTTGCTATCAGTTGGTAATTTCCATTGTAATATCAGTTGAGGTAAGGTAGTATATGAACGCCCATAAAAAAAGTATATTCAATCTTTTTGGAAAATTATTTTGCAAATTGGGTCCGTTTTCTATGCGGCCGCCCGTAGAGTTAGTTACAAGAAACCCCAAAAAAATTATTTTTTATACAGACGCAGGTCTCATCCAGACCTTATTTTCTACTTAAATTTGGTATTTTTTTAGCTTGTTTGGTATTCTATTTTAATTTTTTAAAATAAAAAGACAGATATTGTTGGAATTTTTGACACACATATATATTAATTATATATACGCTATCATAAATAACGGCCCAAATTATAAAGTGATCCTATAAGGTTTTATGGGCCTAAATTATCTAATAAATTATGGATCTCCTATACGTAGAAACCCTACATCCTAATTTCTAATTTCTACTTTTATGATGGGTTAAACTAGAAATACGAAAGATAGGCTTCTTATATAAACGGTTGTGGTCCCCAGGTTAAGCACCTATTAGGGTTTCTTTTCTAACATCTCATCATTGGAAAAGAGGAACCAAAACCTAAGGTATTAACCTGAAAGACCTAGAAACCACAAGAATATAAGAACAATTGCTTTCATGGATTCAGGTATGCTTCTGCTAATGATTTTATTTTCTTAGTGATTTAGCATGGAGGATCCTGGGGTGATTATGGATTTAATCAATATGGTTTTCCCAACAAGTGGTATCAGAGTCTTTCCATGTTGAATTATTAAGAAATTTTTGTTAATTTATATGCTAATTATATGTGGATTCAAATAGCTATTTGGATTTAATTCTTGGATTATTGGAATTTTCTTGGAGTCCAGATAGATACTCATCCATTTAATCTGTGTTGTTGATTGATTGGACGATCCACATCACTGCGGCTGTTTTACTAATTCAAATTCTATGGATTCAGAAAACCCATAGCTTAAATGGCACCTTTATGTTTTTTCTGCATTATTTTCTTTGGGATTTCAGTAGTTTATTTAATATTCGATTCAACATGCATAGCCGTTCGATCATAGCTTTCTATGATTTCAGCCGGATGAATTTAGCCACCGAAACATAACATAATTATTTTTCATCAATTCTGGTCAAAGATCGGACGGCTGCCGCTGTCCCTGCTATGTATGTTTGATGGAAGAAAACCCATGATGCAATCACAGCTTGCTGCTGGTTATGTCACCGGAAACCATGGTGGAATAGGATTTAGGTTTTGCCACTGTTAAATCAAAAAACGAATTCGGAAACCCCTCTGATGGCGCATTAAATGGTGGGTGGACACCGATAGCTGTGTCGTGAAGCCAGTAATGGCGTTAGACGGCGATGGCGGGGGAGACGGTGTGCGACACTGGCTGGATGGCACTGGTTTTGGGCAACCGGCAGTGGTAGCCATGATGGGTTCCGGTGGGAGAAGTCGCTGCTTGTTGGGAAAGAGATCGTTCTGCCAGCGACGTTCAGCTACAATCTGCTTTGCCGCTGCCACTAGAAACGCTGCTGGAAAGCACCGGTTTAGCCGCTAGAGTGCCGGTAACTGATGGACGGCTGCTTTCGGCGATGGGCAAACTGAACGGCGTTGAGCTGGGCGGCTGGCAGATCATGCAGAAACAGACGCCGGACGGCTGGACGACGGCTTTCCACAGCTGGGTAGCAGTGCGGACGACCATTGTTGCGATGCTGGAAAGGGGCAGCGCTGCGCGGCGGTGGGCTGCGGCGACGTGTTGAGGCATCAGCGACTTGCTGTGAGGCTACGGCTTACTGTGTGGTGGTGGCAACCTGCTGTGCGGTAGTGGCGGCAGCACGTTGGGTGGGCAGTAGGGTGGTGGCTAGGGTTTGCTGGGTTGGGGAAAAGGATGCAAGTTTTACACGATATCCCCGACCAGAACTATTTTCATAAAACCCCTGGACTAAATTTGCACAAAACACCCTGTCCAGAAGCATTTTTCACATAAGTTAGGTTGCAAACTAGCTTTTTTTCGTGTGGGCCAGGGCTTCCATCTGCCTCATTTACATGTGGGATTGATCTCACTCATTAATGGGCTTAGAGACTAAGGCCCAGAACAGCGAAAAAATTTCAGGCCTTTTCGGCCCAGATCGAAGCCAGCCTCTGGGCAGCCCATTTTTAGGCCCAGGTGCAGCCCAGCCAGCCTATCCAGTTCCTAACCCAACGACCCGTGGCCCATTTTGAGCCGTCCAAAACTTATTTAGCGTATTTTATGATCCCGACATCTGATTTGGACGTCCATAGTAGTTTTCTATGTTTTTGGACATTCTGAATCAAATTGAAGGGTCTGATTAAGCCAAATAAGTCCAAAAATATCAATTTTTGTGAATTTTATGTTAATGCATGCAATTTCTAAATTATATGCGCATGGTTAATTTATAGGAATTTAGAAGGCAATTTGTGGATAATTTCCATGCTTCTATGAGTTGTTGCTTTCTATTAAAATTCATATTAACCTGTTGTTGTGCAAAATTCAATTTTAGATTTTTGGATGCTTAAATTCAAATTGACCCATTATCATGCAAAAAATTTATGTTTGGTATTCAGAAATAAGTTTAATATTTTGGACTTTTTATTAAATTCAAACAATGGTACAAGTATTTTTATGGATGTCTAACGTTTTAAAATAAATTAATTGAAATAACATGCTACCAAAGTAGCCTCTCTTGTGTAAGTTAATTTATTTTTAAGACATTAAGATAATTATGTATATGTAATTCATGCGAATATTTATCGGCCCAAAGGAAGATTAATATATGGCCGAATTGCGTACACACTTTTGGTAATAAATATGTAAAAAAAAATTTGGTACTCCATGTGAATAACAAGTCGGTCCAAAGAAAGGCTTACTGTTTGACAGGATTTTATTGTTAATATTTGATTACTACACCAAAATATTGTGGATATATAATTAATGCGGATATCGATTGGCCCAAAGGAAAGTTAATATTTGGCCGAATTACATAGACACCTACGGTGATAAATATATGATAATTATTAGGAATTTCTTGTAAAAAATATTCGGTCCAAAGAAAAACTTATTGTTTGACAGGACTTTATTATCGATATTTGATTATTGCACAAAGAGTACCACTTACAAATTAATACTTTTGTCTAAAGACTAGGTATTAATGTTGTACTAGGTATCTTGTGATGGGCCCTACCATTATTTGAATTGCTAAAGTTCTATATAAAAGTTATATGAACATATTATTTTGTTTAATTTTGGTTAATTTATCTGCTTATGCTATATCTACCAATATTTATTCTATTTTCATATTGAAGTAATGAAAATAAAATATTATGATCATTCTTGGTGTTATGAATCTAAATCTTGTACTAAGGATTGAACAATTCACTCCTCTTGCGGTTAAAACTTCCAATGAGAAAAAATGGGAACTTTGAGAAGCGAAATTATTCAAATTGCATGAGTTTTGTGATTGTAAAGTATAAAATTTTGAAAAATTTTAAGGGGGTATCATGTCTGAACGGTAACTAATGCCAAAAATTTATATTAAGAAAAAAATAAAGTGTTTTGCTAAAAGTAATAAAGCTAAAACGAGTAAGATTCCGTCGAACTTGATTTCAATAAGGTATAAGGTTAAAGGAAATATGAGGGAGTATTTGTCTCTTCTTACTTTGAAACTAAATGCACTAACATTAAAGCGGATTTACTTGTGCATTTAGTTTTGATTCTCCTAAAAACAATTTAGTCAGTTTAAAATTAATTATGACTAACAAAAGGATAAAAGATCTCTTAATGAGCTTATTTTTATTGTGTGCAAAAGAAGAATAAGTCGAAGTAAGAAAAGACTAAAAGTACTCATTTGGCAAGTACCTATAAGGATATGAAAAATTATAAGAAAACTACGGGTGGTCCAACACAAAAGAAATCAAATAAGAAATTTAGTTATTACTTTTGACGGACTCTTGGACACATAGAGGAGAATTGTACCAATAAGGGTACATTTTTTACTATGGTTTGTTCAGTGATTAATTCAAATATTATTAGATATCCTGAAAAATCTTAAGATATAAATTCTATAATCCCACATTCAGTTTCTTTTAAGACCAAAAATGTCAATTCTTTGAGAATATTGAGCTTGAGTGGGAGATACGGTTAGGAACTATGTCTTTAAAGAGAAATCTTTAAGACATCGTTGATAAACAAGTTATTCCTGATGATCAAGCTCAACACATTCAAGAATGGATGTCATTGAAAAGATCTACTAGAGAAAGGAAAATATGATTTCTGATGGTTGGATTAGATTTCTCCAATATATCAGGATGACATTGGAATAGTGGAAGGTGATTCCATCAAGCAATGCAAAGTAAAAACTCTAAAAAGTAGATTGATGCCATAAATACGTGATTAAGTTCGTGAAAGAAAATGACGATTTGGTAGCCTATTCCATTACCTAAAGGTATAAAGCTGATTGGTTATAAATTGATATTTAAAACCAAGAAGGAGGGTAATGTGGAAAGGCATAAGGTTTGTCTTGTCACAATGAACTTTACTCAGAAGGAAGGCATAGATCACAAAGAAATTTTCTCTCTGATTTTATTGAAAGTTTCTTTCAAGATAAATGGCTTTAGTAATGGGTTTTGACCTTGAGCTATAATAAATAGATATAAGGATAGCATTCATAATAGACTTTCAGTTTTTAAAATAAAAATTCATCTACGAGCTCAAGCAAGTTTTCTAATAATGGTATTGCAAAATTCATCAAATTATCATTTTATTCAGTTTTGAAATGAATTCGGTTGATGATTGCATATATTATAAGCTCAGTGGGAGAAATCATAGGTTCAGTGGGAGTAATACACAAATATACTGTTTCCCAACATCAATATAAGTTTATTGCATAAAATTAAGATATTTTTGTCAAAGAATTTTAAATTGAAATATCTTAAAAATATGTCTTTTGTATTAGGAATTCATATATATCATGATTATTCTTGATGTATTCTTGGATTATCACAAAAGACCTATATTAAGAAAATACTTAAGATACTTGATATATAGGATTGCAAATTAGATAATACCTCTTTGCTAAGGGAGACAAAATTTATTTTGTCTAAATCAGTATCCTAAGAATGATTTTAAATCTAAGGAAATGCAAAAGACTCTCTATGCTTTAACAATGAGAATTTTGATTTATGCTCAGGTTTTGAACCTCAGGTTGTATGCATTTGGCTACTGCGTACATTATTGGGATGTTGGGCAGATATTTAAGTACTTCAATAATGGATCTTTGAGAAGCAGCCAAACAATTTTTTAAAGCATTTTTAGAAAACAAAACATTATATGTTCACATACAGAAAGTCAGATAAGTTAGAGATCATTTGGTATTCAGATTTTGACTTTATTGGATGCAAATACAGTTTTAGATCTACTTCAGGCTATATTTATCTGCTTGTTGGAAAAGCTATATCAGGAAAAAGTGATAAACAGAATTTTGTCACATGGCTGCAAAATATAGATAACATTGAAAGATTACTTAAGTTATTTTGTGACAATAAATTAATAGTCTAATATTCCAACAACAACAGGAGTTCAGGAATGTTCCTAGTTGTTAAGGGAAGGATTCTGGAAAATAAAGTGTCTACAAAGCATATTGCGACAAACTCCAAAGTTGTGGATTCGCTTACTAAGCGTAACACCTTATGGTCTTTCTAAATACCAAACATAAAATTTTTGCATGATAATGGGTCAATTTGAATTTAAGCATCCAAAAATCTAAAATTGAATTTTGCACAACAACAGATTAATATGAATTTTAATAGAAAGCAACAACTCAAAGTAGCATGAAAATTATCCACAAATTGCCTTCTAAATTCCTATAAATTAACCATGCGCATATAATTCAGAAATTGCATGCATTTCCATAAAATTCACAAAATTTGATATTTTGGACTTATTTGGCTTAATTAGACCCTTCGATTTGATTCAGAATGTCCAAAAACATAAAAAACTATTATTAGACGTCCAAATCGGATGCCAAGATCATAAAATACGTTAAATATGTTTTGGACGGCTCAAAATGGGTCACATGTCGTTGGGTCAGGAACTGGACAAGGTGGTCGGGCTGCACCTGGGCCTAAACATGGGCTGCCCAGAGGCTGTCCGCACTGCTGCACAGCTGCCGAAATCCACCGTCCAACTGTCTGACATCTGTTTTCGCATGATCTGCTAGCCGCCCAACTCAACACCGTCCAATTCGCTCATAACTGGAAGCAGCTGTCCATCCGTTACTGCACTCCAGCGGCCAAACCGGTGCTTTCCGACAGTGTTTCCAGTGGCAGCAGCAAAGCAGATATAGCCAAATGTTGTTGGCAGCACGATCCCTTTCTCAGCAAGCAGTGTCTTCTCCCGCCGGAACCCATTATGGCTGCCACTGCTGGTTGCATAAAACCAGTGCCATCCAGCCGGCGCCGCACAACATCGCCGCCACCCGTCACTCCTGCCCTGTCGTCCAGCAGCCGTCGTCGCTGTCTAACATCGTTACTAGCTTCACGACACGACAATTGGTGTCCACCCACCGTTTAATGCGCCATCAGAGGTGTTTCCGAATTCATTTTTTTTCTATTTAACAACGGCAAAACCTGAACCCTATTTCGCCATGGTTTCCGGCGACATAACCAACAGCAAGCTGTGATTGCATCATGGGTTTTCTTCCATCAAACCATACATAACAGGGGCAGTGGCAGCCATCCGATCTTTGACCAAAATTGTTGAAAAATAATTATTTTATGTTTCGATGGCCAAATCCATTCGGCTGAAACCATAGAAAGCTATGATCGAACGGCTATGCATGTTGAATTGAATATTAAATAAACTACTAAAATCCCAAAGAAAATAATGCAGAAAAAACATGAAGGTGCCGTTTAAACTATGGGTTTTCTGAATCCATAGAATCTGAATTAGGAAAACAGCTGCAGTGATGTGGATTGTCCAATCAATCAACAACACAGAATAAATGGATGAGTATCTATTTGGACTCCAAGAAAATTCCAATAATCCAAGAATTAAATCCAAATAGCTATTTGAATCCACATATAATTAGCATATAAATTAACAAAAATTTATTAATAATTCAACATGGAAAGGCTCTGATACCACTTGTTGGGAAAATCATATTGATTAAATCCATAATCACCCCAGGATCCTCCATGCTAAATCACTAAGAAAATAAAATCATAAACGAAAGCGTACCTGAATCCATGAAAGCAGTTGTTCTTGTATCCTTGTGGTTTATGGGTTTTCCAGGTTAATGTCCTAGGGTTTGGCTCCTCTTTTCCAATGATGAGATGTTAAAAAAGAAACCCCGATAGGTGCATAACCTAGGGACCACAACCGTTTATATAAGAAACCTATCTTTTGTTTTTCTAGTTTAGCCCATCATAAAAATAGAAATTAGAAATTAGGCTGTAGGGTTTCTATATCTTTTTCACAATTTTAATATACACATAAATATGGCCAATACACATCTTTTATTTAGATACAACTTGTTCTCCTAGTGAAATGATTTTATAAAATATTGTTATACTCTAATAATTATGTCAATAAATCTAAATTTTTTCCTAATTTACACATGAATATATCTATTTAGAGCAAATATAACTATACACATTTTGATTTCGATGAAACTAAGTCTCATAACTAAAAAAATAATATTAAATACAATGAATGAATTTAATTTTGCATTAGGCATCACATTTTAAAATAGATTAGAGTTACATAAAATCACTTCTCTGTAATCCGATTAAATAAAAACAAACCTATATATTAATAGCTTCAGTATATATCATCCTACCAATTCAATTCGGCAGGTTGATCTAATTTCGGCTTCCATCTTGATCATTTTTTCAAATTCAATCCATCTTTTGTATTTCTACATATGTTTCTTACATAATAAAACTGATATCAGTTGGATTTATGTAAAATCACTTAGATCTATGCACTAAAATTTTTGAATGTTACGAAATCATATATGGTTATTATTTTAGATAAGATAAATATTTTAAATAGTTTAGATATTAAATTAGGATCTTATGGATTCTTATAATAAATAAATTATTTTTAATAGATTTAAAATCACTCTTACGTTATTGTTAATTTTGACAATGATACAAGTTATAAATTAATATATATTTTGTATATAAGTAAAGCAAATAGTACAAAATACAAACGATATACTAGAATTGACAAAATAATCAAAATTAGGCCTAAACTAGATCGTCTTACTAAAGTGAGTTGGTAAAATGGGTTTTAGTAAAGTTATCCTTATGTATGCACGAAAGTTCTATCATGTTACGAAATTATATAGAATCATGATTATAAGTAGAATGAATATTTTAGATATTTTGATATTAAGTGAATATTTTAGATATTTAGATATTAAGTTAAGATCTTATAGGATTCTTATAATAAATAAATTATGTTTAATGAATTTAAAATCACTTGTAAGTGACTTTTAATTTCGAAAATGCTATAAGTCATTAGGGGTGCAACTCGGGCTCATGAAACTCGGGTTCACCTCAACCCTAACCCTAACCCTATTTGTAAAACTTCAACCCTAACCCTAACCCTAACCCTAACCCTATTTGTAAACCTCAACCCTAACCCTATTTTTGAAATTCGGGCTCGGGTTGAGTTTCGGGTTGAGTTTCAGGTTGACATTCTCCTATTAACCTGTCTTTGTTACTCATCCTATATATAATTTTTATCAAAAACCTATTGTATAAAAATATTAAAAAATAATTTATTATACAAAAGCAAGAAAAATTCAAATACCACTTAAGAGTAGAAAGAAAGAAACCTATTTTGAGTCTTCTCTTTGCATCAAGTAGAACAATAGCTATATTTTGGAGAATGTAGAAGTACAACCGTTTTCTATTCTGCAATTTAACACCAATATCACAACTATGTACATGTTGAAATGATCACCTAAATATCACTTTTTTAACATATATAAAAAAATTAGAAATTGTCCATGTGAATTTTAATAGTTCTACTCATTTCAGAGAACCAACAAACTAATTCAAAAATCAAAAATATTAACCAATGCGTATCAAATTATCAACAACTAACATAAACACAAACAAATAAAATAATTTTTTGAGATTGCAAAAATATTTGAAATGACAGCATTCAAGCTATAGGAATACTTGTTCAAAAAAATGCAAAACAAGTACATCTGATTCTGCATGCTAAGTAAAAATAGACATTTCTAAATTACCATTTAAACAGTTTCCATTTACTTTATTTCTAACAATTAATTCTTAGATAATTAATGCTGTTTTCATTTGTTTATTTCTAAAAATTTATTCTACCTATATATAATCCCATTACATAAATTTTCTCCCTCTCTTTTGCTCTCATTTTCAAATAAGGTTTTATTGCACCAGTTTTCAATAATTAATCATGTACTGTTAATTTCTATATTAAATAATAAGCAAAGATATTTTCAAAAAAAAATTAAGAACGAAACTGTTACCGGCGCGTGATTCTGCTGTTGCCCGTTGGCGCGTTTGGACTAGAAGCAATGAAGCAGATGGCCGGCGCAGGGATGCAGGGACAAGGACAAGCACTACCGGCGCAGGGACAGGGGCAGGGACCGGAGTTGGGACAGGGAATGACGCCGGCGCAAGGAGCTAGGGACTGGATGGACGCTGTTCGTCGAAAACACAGAAAAGCAGAGAGCCGACTTCGTCCGTTTGGCGCAGAAACACAGAATGGTCGAGAGTTGAGAAGGCGACGCGAGAGGAGGAAAATGGTGGCGTTGGTGAGTTGAGAGAGGCGGACAGACTAGGAGGTTGCATGCACGGATTACCGAAACTCAGAAGTCAGATTCAAATTTCAGAAAGTGAGAAGCGGAGAAAAGGCTGATTGGCTAAAATGTGAAAGCGGAAAGCCTGAAAACCAAAAATCCGAGCGCGCACGAAACGTGAGAGCAGGATAGTCTGGACGCGGAAAGGAAAGTTGGGGGCAGTGGGGCTAGCCTGGCACTGGCACTCTGGCAAAGCTGAGCTGTGATGTTGATGTATAACATAAAATAATAATATTTTCAAATATAACCTCGAGTTTGGGTTTACAGGGTTCGGGTTTACCTGAACCCGAAACCGAGAGTTGTTTAAATTCGGTCTGGGTTCGGGCTGAGAAATGCGGAGTTTCAGCACTGCTCAAAGTTGGGTTCGGTGGGCCAGGTTCGCCAAGTTGCACCCCTATAAGTCATGAATTAAGATGACTTTTGGCATCTATACAAAAGCAAGTGGTGCTAAATATACTCAGTGGTTTAAATTAAACAAAATGATCAAGATGGGGGCCTAAAATACACTATCATACTAAAATGAATTAGTGGGACAGGATGCACTGAAGTTATCTTCTCTTTCTCATTCTTTATATATATAGGGCTCTGCTTCTATGTAACTCTTTTCATTTTTAATATTTTAATAGTTTATGAAAAACTCACATTATCTATTATTTAGTATTATTTGTATTGTTATAAAAACTCTTTCATTCTTTTAGTATCACATAATATGGGCCCCAACTATAAATATATAAAATCAACCTAATAAAACGATTTAATACTAAATTTTAATTTTAAAGTAGAATTTTTAATGTTTAAAATATCACTAATATATAGATAAATAATTCTATAAAGTATTATTATATTCTAAAACATATATAAATATATCTAAATATTTTTCCTAATTTATACATAAATATGGATAATTTGCAAATACACCTATTTAGTTTGAACATAATTGCATATATACCCACATACTTTGGGTCATACAGATTACCCTTATATAGTTTCACCAAAATTGCATATATACCTACGAATCCTCTTTTCCGTTAACTACTGTTAATAGATGGCTTGAAACTTTAGATAATGACCAAAGCGACCCCGTATCAAAGTATTAGTAGAATCCTTCAGTTATATATATGGAGGGTGATTCACAATGGTTAACTGCATGAGTAACGATGCTCCTCTTGTGCAGTTATAATTCACATTGTTGGATATGGCAGATGCAACACACATCATTGGATTGTACACGAGTTTTCACACAAATAATCTGTATGGCAACATAGCATGGATTTCTTCAAAAATTTGCCCTTAGATCCCTCCTCTTCTAACATGTTCCTGCATGGTCGAAATTGTCTCGCCTGACAGGCCATCGAATATTGCTAGATTCTAACAAGGTAAGGTAGAATTGTTAGACTTTTAGAAATCTTTGGGATGCTTTTGTTTTGCTTAGATTTCTTCATGCCTTGTTGTTCTTTTGCATTTTTCATTTATTTTTGAATCATTGTGTCTTCACTTTAGCTTGCTTTCATTAGCTCCATGTTTTGCAAGCCTTGAATCCATGAGTCTTGAATCATGTAATCTTGAACAAGTTCTTGGTTGAGTTTATGCATCTTGCTTGGACTTGGATTAGTCTTCATATGTTTCGGTTTGAGCATCTAGGTTGGCTTGATCTTCATCTTCATACAAGTTTGTCTTGAAATCAGTTAATCCCAACTTGTCTTCTGAAATATCCCCTCTGCCCGATCGAAGTCGATGCCGGAGTCGACTTTGTCTGCGACTTCACCTCAAGTCGCACGTGGAGTCGACTTGGGGTGCGACTTCGGCACTTCGGGGTCTGAACTTCAACTCTGGAAGGTTTTGTCATGTTGAAGTCAATACTGGAGTCGACTTGGTCTGCAACTTCGACCCAAGTCGCATGCGAAGTCGACTTCGTTTGCGACTTCGGCAGTTCAGCTCTCCATTTTCAACTCTGGAAGGATTTGGCGCATTGAAGTTGATGTTGGAGTCGACTTAGGGATCGACTTGGCCTTAAGTCGATGCCTGAGTCGACTTGGGAATCTACTTATCCTTCCATGATCTATTTTCTTCAAATGTATGTCCCTTAAACACTTCCACAAACATGTTAGTAGCCAAGACTTACTCAAATTGATTTGTTAATCATCAAAACATAGATTTAGCTTATTTTCCACATATTTCCAACATAAATATCTAAAATATTCATTCTACTTATAATCGTGATTCTATATAATTTCATAGCATGATAGAACTTTCATGCATATATGAGGATAACTTCACTAAAACCCATTTTACCAACTCACCTTAGTAAGACGATCTAGTTCCTAATTTTGATTATTTTATCAATTCTAGTATATCGTTTGTATTTGGTACTATTTGCTTTACTTATATACAAAAAATATATTAATTTATAACTTGTATCATTGTTAAAATTAACAATAACGTAAGAGTGATTTTAAATCTATTAAAAATAATTTGTTTATTATAAGAATCCATAAGATCCTAATTTAATATCTAAACTATCTAAAATATTTATCTTATCTAAAATAATAATCATATATGATTTCGTAACATTCAGAAATTTTAGTGCATAGATCTAAGTGATTTTACGTAAGTCCAATTGATATCATTTTTATTATGTAGGAAAAATATATAGAAATACAAAAGATGGATTGAATTTGAAAAAATGATCAAGATGGAGGCCCAAATTAAATCAACCTATCGAATTGAATTGGTAGGATGATATATGCTGAAGCTATTAATATATAAGTTTGCTTTTATTTAATCGGATTACATAGAAGTGATTTTACGTAACTCTAATCTATTTTTAAAATGTGATGACTTATGCAAAATTAAATTCATTCATTGTATTTAATATTATTTGTTTAGTTATGAGACTTAGTTTCATCAAATCAAAATGTGTATAGTTATATTTGCTCCAAATAGATATATTCATGTGTAAATTAGGAAAAAATTTAGATTTATTGACATAATTATTAGAATACAACAATACTTTATAAAATCATTTCACTAGGAGAACAAGTTGTATCTAAATAAAAGATGTGTATAGGCCATATTTATGTGTATATGCCATATTTATGTGTATATTAAAATTATGAACAAGATACTTTGATCCATGAATAAGGGCACAACTCAGATCAAGCTGTATCAAGTTTAAGTGAACCATAACCCCAAGCTTACTAGGTTTAGGTGAAACTAAAAAATACAAACCATAATATTAGAATTCAAGTCTGGGTTGGGTTCAAACCAAGCTAGCATTAATTTTAGTCTTAATTTTGGTTTGAAATTCGGATTACTCCTAAACTAAAGGAAGTTGAAATCTACCAATAGAAATAATGAATTCTTTGATTATTATTATGTTTCTATCAACTAATTCCAAAATATGCTTTTGATTATCATAACTTATTTATTTATAATTTAATCTAAATATATTTATATGACCTGTGATATCGTTGATTTTTTATAAAAGTTGATTTTCTAATTAAAGGATAATACTAAGTATAATGAAATAGTGAATTTACCATCAACAATCAAGGTAAGAAAAATAATTAGAATTGCATGAAATTACTATCTAAATAAGTTTTAATAAAAGTAAAAAGTATATATCTCATAATTAATTTGTATGTAAGCAATAATTTTAAAGAGTTGATATATTTATAGTTATTTACAAATTAAGTCGACATAGATGCAATATATTCAAATTTTTATGGATAAATATGAACGATATTTAGATTTTAGAATAAACGTTTTATAGTTTAATTATGTTATTATTATAGGAAATTTTTTTTATAATTATAGTTAAAATATTTAATATATAAACAATATAATTCTTTTAACATACTTAGGGTGTGCTTGAAAAGTGATAAAATTTTTGAAAGAAATTTTTTTGAATTAACAAAAAATGATGTGATATAATAGAGATAATAATGCAAAGTAAAAACAAATAAAGTTAAAATAGATAAGTTAGTTGTGCGAGTAGTAGTGTAGCAATGATTGAAAAGTAGGATAGTTGTATAAAAAGATAATAATAAATAATTAAAAAACTTTAATATATAAATAAAATAATTCTTTTAATAATTCAGGGGATATTGGGTTCAGAGTGAGTTGGGTTTTGATGTTGGGTTGATGTAAACGTAATATTGGTTTTGGGTTCTCTCGGGTTAAGTTGAAACCAAGTCTGTTTTGAAAAATTCCTAAAAATAAAACCCAAACTTGGTACCAAATTGCATCTCTGTCCATTAACATATGCATTAGAATGTAATAATATTTGATAAAATTATTTATTTACACAATAGTAATATTTTAGATATTTATATATTAAAAATACAAGTTTAAATTTAATATTTAGCATCAAATTATTTTATAAATTCACACACAAGACCATGGACAACAAATGATAAGGCTTTTTTTTTATACAAATGATAATAAATATATTGAATGTTGTAAAGTTTTCATTAATCATCAAAATAATAAATTAAATGGGAAAGTCACACAGAAGTGGGATTTAATAGAGGCCCAACTCTCCTACTTAATAAGGTGCGTATTATCTGCAGCGTGAATTAAATTATTCCAATTTCATTACTTAGCTTTCATTTTTTACACTTTTCCTTTCAAAAAGTGCATATATAAATTTTTCTAAAATTTAAAGAAGTCCTATGAATTCGCAGGATTGAATTTGATGAGTAAAATTATATTTTGTAGCTGGATTTAATTAGTTGTGTATGCCAAATGCAATATTCGCATCCCAACACTATATAACATACTGTCCATTAAAAAAAACATTATATAACATACCAAACAAAAGCAATGGCCCAAGGCTGATTATTATTCGAATATGAAATCCTAGAGCTGATCTAATCTAAGTTTTGCAAATGTTTTACAACCTAATCTTATTTTTACGCTTAACCACCTGAAAATTAAATTGTTTTTACGTTTTATTAAAATTTACGATTGGATTTGTTACTAAATTTATGGATGGTTTTTGAAAACCACCAATGAGCCAATTATTTTGCTTGGCTAGTAAGTCAACTCTTTCCTAGCCATTGATTTTGTGTACTTTTCGTCCTCCATTTATGCCTTGATCGTCACCTATTTTTCCTTAATCTTAGATGGGGCCCACACTTATTGATGTCCCTTAACTACTTTAACGGTTCAGATATTCATTTAATGGTTTAAATTTGGTAGTTTTTATTCACCATTTGAAATGTTGCACATCCACTTCTTTCTTTGGTCAAATTTATTTTGACCATTAAAACCTCATAAAAATACTAATTATTTATTTAATCCAAACCGTCCATTACGTCGACTCTACTTCAATTGTCTTGAGAAAATACTTTTTACTTCGTCTCGAATGTAAATTGCTGCTGATCTACCGTATCGATTAGTGGCCATTACTTCTGAAGCAGGCTTAAAGCATTGGAGGCCCATTTTCTACATGAATCCAGCACAAGATTGGGCTTGCAAATATATGGGCTAAAAGTTCAAATATAAATCTATGAAAGGCTTTAAATGGGTGGGCCAAATGGTAGTAAGCCTGTTTAAAAAAAAATCTAATTTTCCCATTTAAGTATGGTGTCATTAGTTGTCCCACCTTCTTCGATGATAATGAACATTATCATTGAAGGAGGTATGGTTGACACCAAAGATTTTTCTTTCTTTTAGTGCACCTTAGTATGATTTTTATAATTTATTCTTCTTTCATACATTTCATCCTATTTAGAATGCCTTTAACAATTTTTCTATAGGAAATTTTCTTGTAATCTTATTATGACTTTTCATAATTCTCTCTCTCTTTTTTCTTAATAATAATAATTATTATTATAATTTTAATAATTTTGACTTTTTTAGCCATAGGAATAGCAAAGTTGTAAAATTCTCAAGATTGTTGATTGAAAGAGTTTCATTAATTTATATTGGAGATAATTTTTCATGAAGTATTCTAAAATTACATAGCACATAACTGTATGATCTTTCAACTGGTAGATGTCAGATGCATGAAACTTTACCAACCCATCCAAGTGAGTTAACTATCGTATCAAAATATAATGGTGGTGTATTGTAATTTCCTCTCCTTATCGTATTTCAGGGTAATTGGAGATCTTTTTTTTTCTTCTTCTCCTCACCATATTTCAGGATATCTGAAGATTTTTTCTTTTTCTTTTTTTTTCTCTTCCCGTCACCATATTTCAGGGTATCTAGGGATTTTTTTTTTTGAAATCTTCTCGTCACCATATTTTAGGGTATCTAGGGATCTCTTTTTTTTTATTCTCTGATTTTTTGAAAATTATTCACCACGTTTCATAATGATATTAATAGGTGAAAGAGGAATTTTTGAGACCGTTTTGGGTGTGGCCCCTTTAGAGGAAGAAAGGGCCTTTTTGTAGCCTTTGATGTTTGGAAAATTGCACATTGGTATTATTTTGCACAACTCCACCTTTTCTTTTTTGCAAAATTTTATTTCAAAATAGATTTCTTCTAAAATTTATGGGTGGTTTTTAAAAACCGCCAATGGGCGCAGTGTTTTGCTTGGCTAGTAAGTCAACTCTTTCCTAGCCATTAATTTGTGTATTTTCGTCCTTCATTTATGCCGTGATCGTCACCTATTTTTCCTTGATCTTAGATGGGGCCCACACGTATTGATGTCCTTTAACCACTTTAACGGTTCAAATCTTCATTTAGAGGTTTAGATTTGGTAGTTTTTATTCTCCATTTGAAATATTGCACATCCACCTCTTTCTTTGGTCAAATTTATTTTGACCATTAAAACTTCATAAAATACTATTTATTTATTTAATCAAAACCATCCATCACGTCAATTCTGCTTCGATTGTCTTGAGAAAATACTTTTTACTTCGTCTTGAATGCAAATTGCTCCTGATTTGTTGTATCGATTAGTGGCCATTACTTCTGAAGTTGGCTTAAAACAGTGGAAGCTCATTTTCTACATGGATCCTACACAAGATTGGGCTTGCAAATATATGGGCTAAAAATTCAAATACAAATCTATGAAAGGCCTTAAATGGGTTGACCAAATGGTAGTAAGTTTGTTTTAAAAAAATCTAATTTTCCCATTGTGACACCAAAGATTTTTCTTTCTTTTAGTGCACCTTAGTATGATTTTTATAATTTATTCTTCTTTCATACATTTCATCCTATTTAGAATGCCTTTAACAATTTTTCTATAGGAAATTTTCTTGTAATCTTATTATGACTTTTCATAATTTTCTCTCTCTTTTTTCTTAATAATAATAATTATTATTATAATTTTAATAATTTTGACTTTTTTAGCCATAGGAATAGCAAAGTTGTAAAATTCTCAAGATTTTTTATTGAAGGAGTTTCATTAATTTATATTGGAGATAATTTTTCATTAAGTATTCTAAAATTATATAGCACATGAGTGTATGATCTATCAACTAGTAGATGTCAGATGCATGAAACTTTACCAACCCATCCAAGTGAGTTAACTATCGTATCAAAATATAATGGTAGTGTATTGTAATTTCCTCTCCTTATCGTATTTCAGGGTATTTGGAGATCTTTTTTTTTCTTCTTCCCCTCACCATATTTGAGGATTTTTTCTTTTTCTTTCTTTTTTTTCTCTTCCCCTCACAATATTTCAGGGTATCTAGGGATTACGCAATATACCTAGTAATATTTACTAAGTTAAGATAAAAAAAAATCATTTCAGCTGACTACATAGATATCTTTTGTGCCCCCCCCCCCCCGTAAACTAAGTGATTTATAAGTAACTCAAGAAAATATCTTTTTGTTCATCAAAAAAATGTATCTTCTTAATTTTGAAAATTTGAATACATATGTGGTGCCTTACCCACTTTGTTAAATTTGGTATTCTTTAAATTTATTTAATATTTTATTATACCACCTGAATTTTAAAAATTGTCAAATATTGCATCTTTTTGGAGCTCACATCTAAGCGCAATATATATATATATTAGTTGCCCGAATTACGGGTTGTTGCACATGATTTATAGGATTAGAAATATTTTTCTGTGATCTAATTACAAATTTGAGAATTTATATGCAATTTTTTAAGGAAAATTAACACGTATTTTAGATCAATTTGGGCATGACAACAACATATGAATAGAAAATCAATTAAGCGATTAAATTATTTCATTGGGCTTCCATTTTTTTACTTTATTTCACTATAATATTTAATAACTGTAAAATTGAAAATATTCAATTATTTTTTAAATTAAGGATCAATATAGATTTCGTAGGATTTTTTTCCCCTTAAAAATTCGTTTGTATGGACACCAATGCGTCAGTCTGAAAAAATAGAAAAATTGTAAGAATATCTTAGTGCTTAATAGTAATACATGTTGAGATAATTTAATATATACCACTGAAAAAAATCGTCTGCCTCTCAATCACCCTCTAAAATTTGGTGACAGGGCATTTTAATTTATTAATTGTATTTCCAAGGCATAGAGCTAATGCTTCGCGTACAACGGTTACAGGCCTAGCCCATAACTTTGACTTGAAATTAGTTGCCCAATTATATTGTACCTAATGTCAAACGGGCGTTGTACTTTTTTTTTCAGTGGCCAGAGCTCGCCGGTCGATGGCAAATGTGGAGTGTGGTCGACAAGATTCAATCCCGGATTGCCGGGTCAGTGACTGCCCTAAGGCTGAGCCTCTCAGGCCATGATAAACAATCTAATATTTTATTTTTTTCTTTTAACTAAATGATAATGAAATAAACAATTCGAGTTAATAGGTAAAAAAAAAGCTCATATTTATCACCGTGACAAAGAAACTGGGGTGGGGGGACAACTTTTTAATTATTTCTATGTAACTAATCTATCTATTTTAACTTTATTTTCTTTATTTATCATCATTACCCATATTATATCATACTATTTTATTTCATTTAAAATTTTTTATAACAAAACATTTCATTCAAAAATTTTAACGCACCTAAGGAAATGATCCGATTGGCTCGGCCTTTGCTTAGCCTAGTTCAAAAAATTTATTTTAAACTTTTTTTTTACTTTTATCATACACTTATTTATTTAAGCGTATTTAATATATAAAGAAAGTTTACCATTTTTTACTATGTGTACATATTTTTCTAGATTTTTAAACATAATCGTATTTAAAATAGATGTTTAAAAATTTCAAAAAAATATATACACATATAAAAAAAAAGGGTAAAAGTTTGATTTATATGTTAAATATATTTAGATAAATAAATGTATGAAAAAAGCAAAAAAAGTATTTTAAATAAATTTTTTTAGGTAAGTAAAGTAAACCATTTGTTAAGCCTAGGATAACAAGATTTTTTAATTTTATAACAATGAATGATCAAGTTAGCCCGAACTAAGCAAGTATCTCGCTTAGCCCACATAAAAAAACTCATTTAAAAGATTTTTTTAAAAAACTTTTATCTTCACATATTTGTTTATTTAAGTGTATTTAACATATAAACTAAATTTTATCATTTTTAGATATCATATATTGTTTTCGGGATTTTATCTTTAAAAAGCTTAAAAAATATATACACATATTCAAAAAATGGTAAAAGTTTAATTTATAGGTTAAATACACATTAATAAATAAGACTATGAAAAAAAAACCCAAAAAGTGTTGTAAATAAGTTATTGAGATGAGCTAAGTGAGATATTCGCTTAGCCCGAACTAACAGGATCGCTTCTTTTTATAACCTTTCAACAATTACATCAAAAATTTCACTATCACGTCAACAGTAATATTGTTTGGACTTTGAAATTAGTTTTTGCAAAATCCCGATATCAAGGACTTGATTTGTAAATATGGGCATAGAGGTTCAAGCAAAATTGGAATCAAGGAACTTGAACCTAATTTTCTTATTTATATTTAATACAAATATATTATGTAAAATCTAATTAATATATTTTCCTATATACGTATTTGATATTATTTATATTTATGTTGGCATTATTTGTCATGTTGAAATTATATTATTTACTTTTTCATTGGTTGGCTTTCTTCTCTTGGGTACGTTTGGAAAGCGATATGACTTTTAAATGAAAACTTTTTGATATAAAAGTTTTTAAATAGAAAGAAAATGATGTGATAATGTAGGGGTAATGATGATAAGTAAAAAGAATAAAGTTAAAATAGATAGATTAGTTACGTGGGTAGTTGTGTAGAAATGATTAAAAATAGGGTAATTATAAAGGAAAATGTGAAGAAATGATTAAAAAATATGATAGTTAGGAAGATTAAAATGGTTTATCTTGACCTTTTTATACAATGCTAAACACATCACTTTTGGAAAAGATAATTTATTACTATTCTTTTTAAAATTTAATTAAACTATATTTTTTTTTACTTTTATAGCTTATTAATTTGTATTCATATGAAAATTTAAAATTGTCATTTAAGTTGAATAAAAAGTTAGAAACCCACATTCTAATCCAAATTTCAACCCACAGGCGATTTTCATAAATAAGAATAAGGTCCAGGGTCCCTTTGAAAAAAAAAAAGGTCTAGGGTTGATTTATATTAGGGAGTGTCAGAGACAAGAAGCACAGGATATGCTCTGAGATCGAGCACTAGAATTTCTAATTATGCAATCGCTACTGCGTAAACTTCTATATATATTAAGAGGGGAGGGCCTTCTCCTTTCTTCGTCTTCAAGCAATCGGCAACTCCTCAATCCCGGATACTGATGGGAGAGAGTCCGTCAAAAGTAATAACCAAATTTCTTATTTGGTTTCTTTTGTGTTGGACCGCCTGCAGTTTTCTTATAATTTTTCATATCCTTATAGGTACTTGCCAAATGAGTACTTTTAGTCTTTTCTTACTTCGACTTATTCTTCTTTTACACACAATATAAATAAACTCATCAAGAGATCTTTTATCCTTTTGTTAGTCATAATTAACTTTAAACTTACCAAATTGTGTTTAGTAGAATCGAAACTAATTACACAAGTAAATCTGCTTTAACGTTAGTTCCTTTAGTTTCAAAGTAAGAAGAGACAAGTACTCTTTTATATTTCTTTTAACCTTATACCTTATTGAAATCAAGTTCGACAGAATCGTACTCGTTTTAGCTTTATTACTTTTAGCAAAGTACTTTACTGTTTTCTTAATATAAATTTTTGGCATTAGTTACCTTTCGGACATGATACCCCCTTAAAATTTTTCAAAATTTTATACTTTACAATCATAAAACTCATGCAATTTGAATAATCTCGCTTCTCAAAGTTCTCATTTTTCCTCGTTGGAAGTTTTAACCGCAAGAGGAGTGAATTGTTCAATCCTTAGTACAAGATTTAGATTCATAACGCCAAGAATGATCATAATATTTTATTTTCATTACTTCGACATGAAAATAGAATAAATATTGGAAAATATAGCATAAGCAGATAAATTAACCAAAATTAAACATAATAATATGTTCACATAACTTTTATATAGAACTTTAGCAATTCAAATAATGGTAGGGCCCATCACAAGATACCTAGCACAACATTAATACTTAGTCTTTAGACAAAAGTATTAATTTGTAAGTGGTACTCTTTGTGCAATAATCAAATATCGATAATAAAGTCCTGTCAAACAATAAGCTTTTCTTTGGACCGACTATTGTTTACATAGAATGCCTAATAATTATCATATATTTATCACCGCAGGTATCTGTGTAATTCGACCAAATACTAACCCTTTTTTGGGCGAATCAATATCTGCATTAATTATATATCCACAATATTTTGGTATAGTAATCAAATATTAACAATAAAATCCTGTCTAACAATAAGCCTTTCTTTGGACCAACTTGTTATTCACATGGAATGCCAAAAAATTGTTACATATTTATTACCAAAAGTGTGTACGCAGTTCGACTATATATTAATCTTCCTTTAGGCTGATAAATATTCACATGAATTACATATACACAATTATCTTAATGTCTTAAAAATAAATTAACTTACACAAGAGAGGCTACTTTGGTAGCATGTTATTTCAATTAATTTATTTTAAAACATTAGACATCCATAAAAATACTTGTACCATTGTTTGAATTTAATAAAAAGTCCAAAATATTAAACTTATTTCTAAATACCAAACATAAAATTTTTGCATGATAATGGGTCAATTTGAATTTAAGCATCCAAAAATCTAAAATTGAATTTTGCACAACAACAGGTTAATATGAATTTTAATAGAAAGCAACAACTCAAAGTAGCATGAAAATTATCCACAAATTGCCTTCTAAATTCCTATAAATTAACCATGCGCATATAATTCAGAAATTGCATGCATTTCCATAAAATTCACAAAATTTGATATTTTGGACTTATTTGGCTTAATTAGACCCTTCGATTTGATTCAGAATATCCAAAAACATAAAAAACTATTATTAGACGTCCAAATCGGATGCCAAGATCATAAAATACGTTAAATATGTTTTGGACGGCTCAAAATGGGTCACATGTCGTTGGGTCAGGAACTGGACAAGGTGGTCGGGCTGCACCTGGGCCTAAAAATGGGCTGCCCAGAGGCTGTCCGCACTGCTGCACAGCTGCCGAAATCCACCGTCCAACTGTCTGACATCTGTTTTCGCATGATCTGCTAGCCGCCCAACTCAACACCGTCCAATTCGCTCATAACTGGAAGCAGCTGTCCATCCGTTACTGCACTCCAGCGGCCAAACCGGTGCTTTCCGACAGTGTTTCCAGTGGCAGCAGCAAAGCAGATATAGCCAAATGTTGTTGGCAGCGCGATCCCTTTCTCAGCAAGCAGTGTCTTCTCCCGCCGGAACCCATTATGGCTGCCACTGCTGGTTGCATAAAACCAGTGCCATCCAGCCGGCGCCGCACAACATCGCCGCCACCCGTCACTCCTGCCCTGTCGTCCAGCAGCCGTCGTCGCTGTCTAACATCGTTACTAGCTTCACGACACGACAATTGGTGTCCACCCACCGTTTAATGCGCCATCAGAGGTGTTTCCGAATTCATTTTTTTTCTATTTAACAACGGCAAAACCTGAACCCTATTTCGCCATGGTTTCCGGCGACATAACCAGCAGCAAGCTGTGATTGCATCATGGGTTTTCTTCCATCAAACCATACATAACAGGGGCAGCGGCAGCCATCCGATCTTTGACCAAAATTGTTGAAAAATAATTATTTTATGTTTCGATGGCCAAATCCATTCGGCTGAAACCGTAGAAAGCTATGATCGAACGGCTATGCATGTTGAATTGAATATTAAATAAACTACTAAAATCCCAAAGAAAATAATGCAGAAAAAACATGAAGGTGCCGTTTAAACTATGGGTTTTCTGAATCCATAGAATCTGAATTAGGAAAACAGCTGCAGTGATGTGGATTGTCCAATCAATCAACAACACAGAATAAATGGATGAGTATCTATTTGGACTCCAAGAAAATTCCAATAATCCAAGAATTAAATCCAAATAGCTATTTGAATCCACATATAATTAGCATATAAATTAACAAAAATTTATTAATAATTCAACATGGAAAGGCTCTGATACCACTTGTTGGGAAAATCATATTGATTAAATCCATAATCACCCCAGGATCCTCCATGCTAAATCACTAAGAAAATAAAATCATAAACGAAAGCGTACCTGAATCCATGAAAGCAGTTGTTCTTGTATCCTTGTGGTTTATGGGTTTTCCAGGTTAATGTCCTAGGGTTTGGCTCCTCTTTTCCAATGATGAGATGTTAAAAAAGAAACCCCGATAGGTGCATAACCTAGGGACCACAACCGTTTATATAAGAAACCTATCTTTTGTTTTTCTAGTTTAGCCCATCATAAAAATAGAAATTAGAAATTAGGCTGTAGGGTTTCTATATCTTTTTCACAATTTTAATATACACATAAATATGGCCAATACACATCTTTTATTTAGATACAACTTGTTCTCCTAGCGAAATGATTTTATAAAATATTGTTATACTCTAATAATTATGTCAATAAATCTAAATTTTTTCCTAATTTACACATGAATATATCTATTTAGAGCAAATATAACTATACACATTTTGATTTCGATGAAACTAAGTCTCATAACTAAAAAAATAATATTAAATACAATGAATGAATTTAATTTTGCATTAGGCATCACATTTTAAAATAGATTAGAGTTACATAAAATCACTTCTCTGTAATCCGATTAAATAAAAACAAACCTATATATTAATAGCTTCAGTATATATCATCCTACCAATTCAATTCGGCAGGTTGATCTAATTTCGGCTTCCATCTTGATCATTTTTTCAAATTCAATCCATCTTTTGTATTTCTACATATGTTTCTTACATAATAAAACTGATATCAGTTGGATTTATGTAAAATCACTTAGATCTATGCACTAAAATTTTTGAATGTTACGAAATCATATATGGTTATTATTTTAGATAAGATAAATATTTTAAATAGTTTAGATATTAAATTAGGATCTTATGGATTCTTATAATAAATAAATTATTTTTAATAGATTTAAAATCACTCTTACGTTATTGTTAATTTTGACAATGATACAAGTTATAAATTAATATATATTTTGTATATAAGTAAAGCAAATAGTACAAAATACAAACGATATACTAGAATTGACAAAATAATCAAAATTAGGCCTAAACTAGATCGTCTTACTAAAGTGAGTTGGTAAAATGGGTTTTAGTAAAGTTATCCTTATGTATGCACGAAAGTTCTATCATGTTACGAAATTATATAGAATCATGATTATAAGTAGAATGAATATTTTAGATATTTTGATATTAAGTGAATATTTTAGATATTTAGATATTAAGTTAAGATCTTATAGGATTCTTATAATAAATAAATTATGTTTAATGAATTTAAAATCACTTGTAAGTGACTTTTAATTTCGAAAATGCTATAAGTCATTAGGGGTGCAACTCGGGCTCATGAAACTCGGGTTCACCTCAACCCTAACCCTAACCCTATTTGTAAAACTTCAACCCTAACCCTAACCCTAACCCTAACCCTATTTGTAAACCTCAACCCTAACCCTATTTTTGAAATTCGGGCTCGGGTTGAGTTTCGGGTTGAGTTTCAGGTTGACATTCTCCTATTAACCTGTCTTTGTTACTCATCCTATATATAATTTTTATCAAAAACCTATTGTATAAAAATATTAAAAAATAATTTATTATACAAAAGCAAGAAAAATTCAAATACCACTTAAGAGTAGAAAGAAAGAAACCTGTTTTGAGTCTTCTCTTTGCATCAAGTAGAACAATAGCTATATTTTGGAGAATGTAGAAGTACAACCGTTTTCTATTCTGCAATTTAACACCAATATCACAACTATGTACATGTTGAAATGATCACCTAAATATCACTTTTTTAACATATATAAAAAAATTAGAAATTGTCCATGTGAATTTTAATAGTTCTACTCATTTCAGAGAACCAAAAAACTAATTCAAAAATCAAAAATATTAACCAATGCGTATCAAATTATCAACAACTAACATAAACACAAACAAATAAAATAATTTTTTGAGATTGCAAAAATATTTGAAATGACAGCATTCAAGCTATAGGAATACTTGTTCAAAAAAATGCAAAACAAGTACATCTGATTCTGCATGCTAAGTAAAAATAGACATTTCTAAATTACCATTTAAACAGTTTCCATTTACTTTATTTCTAACAATTAATTCTTAGATAATTAATGCTGTTTTCATTTGTTTATTTCTAAAAATTTATTCTACCTATATATAATCCCATTACATAAATTTTCTCCCTCTCTTTTGCTCTCATTTTCAAATAAGGTTTTATTGCACCAGTTTTCAATAATTAATCATGTACTGTTAATTTCTATATTAAATAATAAGCAAAGATATTTTCAAAAAAAAATTAAGAACGAAACTGTTACCGGCGCGTGATTCTGCTGTTGCCCGTTGGCGCGTTTGGACTAGAAGCAATGAAGCAGATGGCCGGCGCAGGGATGCAGGGACAAGGACAAGCACTACCGGCGCAGGGACAGGGGCAGGGACCGGAGTTGGGACAGGGAATGACGCCGGCGCAAGGAGCTAGGGACTGGATGGACGCTGTTCGTCGAAAACACAGAAAAGCAGAGAGCCGACTTCGTCCGTTTGGCGCAGAAACACAGAATGGTCGAGAGTTGAGAAGGCGACGCGAGAGGAGGAAAATGGTGGCGTTGGTGAGTTGAGAGAGGCGGACAGACTAGGAGGTTGCATGCACGGATTACCGAAACTCAGAAGTCAGATTCAAATTTCAGAAAGTGAGAAGCGGAGAAAAGGCTGATTGGCTAAAATGTGAAAGCGGAAAGCCTGAAAACCAAAAATCCGAGCGCGCACGAAACGTGAGAGCAGGATAGTCTGGACGCGGAAAGGAAAGTTGGGGGCAGTGGGGCTAGCCTGGCACTGGCACTCTGGCAAAGCTGAGCTGTGATGTTGATGTATAACATAAAATAATAATATTTTCAAATATAACCTCGAGTTTGGGTTTACAGGGTTCGGGTTTACCTGAACCCGAAACCGAGAGTTGTTTAAATTCGGTCTGGGTTCGGGCTGAGAAATGCGGAGTTTCAGCACTGCTCAAAGTTGGGTTCGGTGGGCCGGGTTCGCCAAGTTGCACCCCTATAAGTCATGAATTAAGATGACTTTTGGCATCTATACAAAAGCAAGTGGTGCTAAATATACTCAGTGGTTTAAATTAAACAAAATGATCAAGATGGGGGCCTAAAATACACTATCATACTAAAATGAATTAGTGGGACAGGATGCACTGAAGTTATCTTCTCTTTCTCATTCTTTATATATATAGGGCTCTGCTTCTATGTAACTCTTTTCATTTTTAATATTTTAATAGTTTATGAAAAACTCACATTATCTATTATTTAGTATTATTTGTATTGTTATAAAAACTCTTTCATTCTTTTAGTATCACATAATATGGGCCCCAACTATAAATATATAAAATCAACCTAATAAAATGATTTAATACTAAATATTAATTTTAAAGTAGAATTTTTAATGTTTAAAATATCACTAATATATAGATAAATAATTCTATAAAGTATTATTATATTCTAAAACATATATAAATATATCTAAATATTTTTCCTAATTTATACATAAATATGGATAATTTGCAAATACACCTATTTAGTTTGAACATAATTGCATATATACCCACATACTTTGGGTCATACAGATTACCCTTATATAGTTTCACCAAAATTGCATATATACCTACGAATCCTCTTTTCCGTTAACTACTGTTAATAGATGGCTTGAAACTTTAGATAATGACCAAAGCGACCCCGTATCAAAGTATTAGTAGAATCCTTCAGTTATATATATGGAGGGTGATTCACAATGGTTAACTGCATGAGTAATGATGCTCCTCTTGTGCAGTTATAATTCACATTGTTGGATATGGCAGATGCAACACACATCATTGGATTGTACACAAGTTTTCACACAAATAATCTGTATGGCAACATAGCATGGATTTCTTCAAAAATTTGTCCTTAGATCCCTCCTCTTCTAACATGTTCCTGCATGGTCGAAATTGTCTCGCCTGACAGGCCATCGAATATTGCTAGATTCTAACAAGGTAAGGTAGAATTGTTAGACTTTTAGATATACCCGACTATTAGATATCAATAAGTAGGATTCTTGCTTACAACCATTAATATTCTTCAAACATGGTGATTCTTCTTCTCAAACAGTGGCCAATTTCCCCTTTTGCTTGGCTAGATTCAACTAGTGGCATTCAAAATGGTGGCTTGCCAAATTTGGTTCAAGTAGTTGCCTTCATTTTCACCAGGTGATGGCTATTATTAGTTGGTGGCTAAAAGGGGTGGATGTGAATCTACAATCATGAAAGGAGCTAGATTAATATTAGGGCGATCAACTTTTGGTTTCTTGAGGCTGGTCACTGATGGGCTTGGATGGATTTAAGTGGTAGCAAATTTTTTACTTGTCAAATTTGCTAGTCATAGTGAAGAAGATGAGCTCCCTTTGCTTATTTAATAGTTTGTTGTGGTGACTTTTGATGGGCCAGCTTCAGAAAATGGGGTAACAAATAACAATGACATTTGACTCCAGTAATGGGGAACATGTGTTGTTGGTTCCTTCAGATCATTCTCTTCCTCACCTTCCCTATTGCCTTCCTCCATCATTCTCACGAAATCGCGGTATCCCACTGGACCATTGCCATCCAAGCTAATCATTTTGACTTTCTACAAGTTGAAATGCTAGTTGCTATCAGTTGGTAATTCCCAATGTCATTTTACTTATATACATGAAGTTCTCCATGAAACTAATGCAACTCAATCTATTGCTATGTTGCCAATGATTGATTGGATAATAAAATTCATCGAAACGCGTGTCTCCGATGATTGATTGGATAATAAAATTCATAAGGATGGGTGTAAGATCAACATTGTTGTCAAGGGGAAGAATGGTTGGTGACAGAAAAAGGGCAAATGGGCACAGCGATGAGGAAGCTTTACTGCAGAGGAGAGATAAGTAAACCAACAAAGCAAAGGGTGAAAATGTGTGGCCAATTCATGCTTGAAGGGTGATTTCAGAATGAAAATTTAACTTGCTGGAATTTATCCAGCCATTTAATGTCAGTCATTAACATGAATATATATACGTAATTTGGTAAAACTCTATGGGAATTATCTTCCATTCATGAAACTATATAGGTATCTATGCGGTAAATTATGTTAGTATATTTGTAAATTATCCTAAATATATCTATTTTTGAGAAAATGTGACCCATGCACATATTTGATTTAGATGAAACTTTGTTTCCTAGTTAAACAAATGATGTCAAATATAATGAATGAATTAAATTTTATATCAATTGCCAATATTTTAAAAATAGAAAAGATTGCATAAAATCCTTTATTACATATTATAACCCGACTACATAAAAGTAATTCTATGTAACCCTTTTAATTATAAGATTTCGATATTTAATGAAAAATCAAGTTTCATCAAAATCAAGCATGTGCATAGGCCACATTTGTTTAAAAGTATTTCTATCTATGTGTAAATTATGAAAAATATTTAGGTCCATTTAAATATGTCTTAGAATACAATAATATCTTATATAATCGTTTACCTCCATAGTAATGATATTTTAGACAGTTTATATATTGAAAAATAAATTCAAAACTAATATTTAGCATTAGACCATTTTTAAAAACAGATACTGATCATTTTTTAAAAAAAAATTCGATTACCCCTAATATTTAACTCAAAAGGGCATCACATCGTGTATCATTGGGGCTCATAAATTAAATAGACCAAGCTGCATAAAAAATGATAAAATAAAAAGTTAAAATTTGTGAAATCAACAAGGTTAACAACTCGTTGTAGAGGATCATCTTCCTAGTGCTACAAGTACTGTAGCACTCTGTAGCGGCCTTGTTACGCGGACATGAGAAAACAACAAGACGAAACACTCGAAAAGGCTTTGTGAGGCTGAAAACTAACGACCTACGCTCCAAACAAAATATTAAAATACACCTTTGCCAACGACATATTAAACATGTGAGTAATATTTCAATGCATCCTTAACCGTTTAAATTTCAATGACTTTGGATGTAAAACTCATTTTTAAATTTTTTTAATAAAACCGTTTGTCTACATATATTTAATCTATTAGTCAAGTTTTACAATTTTTGGGGATATTTATATATATTGTTTTTAAAAATTAGGGTATTTTACTCATTTAAAATGACTAAAATTTTCTATTTTCAAAAATCAAAAACATATATACACATCTTCAAAAATTATAAAATTTAATAAACAAGTTAAATATATTTACATTAATAGTTTTATATAAAAAATTTCAAAAAATTTTAAAAAATAAGTCTTACACGCGAGTCCATTGAAAGTTCATATATATGCTGCTTGTCACTTTGAAAAGTGTTTCAATAAAACTTTTGTTCGCATCAAAAAATAAATAAACAAAGCGTTCTGATTCCCAATGGAATATACGAGCGGCAACAAGTACGATGATTAAAATCTAAGAATCAGGATTCTATGCAATCCCGGTAAATCGGGCGATTTATGGGTAGTCATTTATAAGTGATTGTTTTATTTTGGGCTATTTATGGTTTTAATTTACTAGTGATTGTATACACACACATATACATGTCTGAGAACCATTTATGTAAAGACAGACTGCACCTGCAATCTGCTGCAAAATGAGCCCCACATATATTAGAATGTTATAATACTTTATATAATTATTTTTATATGTAAAAGATATATTTTTGATGGTGTAGATGTTGAAAATACTACTAAAAGATTAATATTCATATTAAACTATTTCATTATGTTAATTATGTACCTATTTATAGTGTGTTGCGTTATAATTATGGTACATTTCGCCTGCACACGATAATTTTCCTAGTGGCCCTACTTAAATCTTACATTACGTGAAATTTGATAATTTTTAGTTTTTACTGTTTTTGCCAATTTTCAATAAGTAATAAGAAGGGATTTGGTACATGCGCCGGTTCATTGAGTTTTAAAAATCTAAAGTATATTCAACCTGCCATTGAGCACCTGACGCTGGGTGACATGCGTTGGAACGCCCACAACAACATTGCCGTGGGCATGTTGTGGTGGCATGCAGCGTGACTGTGAGCGTGTTGTGGTGGTGTTAGTGTCCTCAATTTCAATAGAAGTGTTCACCGGTTCGAGGAGGTGGGCAGTGCTATTAAGAAAAAAATTAATTACATTATCCCGGGCTAAGTAAATGTCATGTTTAGCATATTTTAAAAAGCTCATTTACAATAATTTTTTTAATTTTTTCTTTGTACACTTGTTTATCTAAATGTATTTAACATATAAACTAAATTTTATCATTTTTTAATATATGTGTATATTTTTTTAGATTTTTAAAGATAAGAGTATTTTTAAATACATATATACACGTAAATGTTTAAAATTTTCAAATATATATATATACATATCCAAAAATAGTAAAACTTGATTTATATACAGACTAAGCATGGCATTTCCTTAGCCCAAGCTAACCGCATTACTCATCTAAAAAAAGAGGATAGGAATATTGGTAAAATATTTGTAGAATATTTGAAAGAATGCCCAATACTATTAAGAAAAATAAGAATATTAGTGAAATATTTGTAGAATATTTGTAAGAATGTCTTAGAACCTTATTGTAATATCTGCAGAGGTAAGGTAGTATATGAACACCCATAAAAAAAGTATATTCAATCTTTTTGGAAAAATATTTTGCAAATTGGGTCGGTTTTCTATGAAGACGCCCGTCGAGTGAGTTACGAGAAACCCAAATATATATATATATATATTATACATAAGCAGGTCTTATCCATATCTTACTTCCTATTAAAATTTGGTATTTTTTACCTTGTTTGGTATTCTATTTTAATTTTTTAAAATAAAAATTGCAGATATTGTTGGAATTTTGGACACACATTTATATTAATTATATATATACGCTATCGTAAATAGCGGCCCAAATTATAAAGTGATCCTATAAGGTTTTATGGGCCTAAATCATCTAATAAATTATGGATCTCCTAGGTTGAATTCGGATTACTCTTAAACTAAAAGAAGTTGAAATCTACCGATAGAAATAATGAATTCTTTGAATATTATTGTGTTTCTATCAACTAATTCTAAAATATGTTTTTGATTATGATAACTTATTTATTTATAATTTACATCTAAATATATTTATATGATCTGTGATATCGTTGATTTTTTATAAAAGTTGATTTTTTAATTAAAAGATAATACTAAGTATAATGAAATAGTGAATTTACCATCAATAATCAAGGTAAGAAAAATAATTAGAATTACATGAAATTACTATCTAAATAAGTTTTAATAAAAGTAAAACGTATATATCTCATAATTAATTTGTATGTATGCAATAATTTTAAAGAGTTGATATATTTATAGTTATTTACAAATTAAGTCGACATAGATGCAATATATTCAAATTTTTATGGATAAATATGAACGATGTTTAGATTTTAGAATAAACAGTCTAATTATGTATGATTATAGGAAAAAACTTTTATTATAATTATAGTTAAAATATTTAATATATAAACAATATAATTCTTTTAACATACTTAGGGTGTGCTTAAGAAGTGATAAAATTTTTGAACGAAAAGTTTTTGAATTAACAGAAAATGATGTGATATAATAGAAATAATAATGATAAGTAAAAAAGAATAAAGTTAAAATAGATAAGTTAGTTGTGCGAGTAGTTATGTAGCAATGATTGAAAAATAGGATAGTTGTATAAAAAGATGATAATAAATAATTAAAAAACCTTTAATATATAAATAATATAATTCTTTTAATAATTTAGGGGATATTGGGTTCTGACCAAGTTGTGTTTTGATGTTGGGTTGATGTAAACATAGTATTGGTTTTGGGTTCTCTCGAGTTGGGTTGAAACCAAGTCTATTTTGAAAAATTGTTAAAAATAAAACCCAAACTTGGTACCAAACTGCATCTCTGTCCATTAACATATGCATTAAAATGTAATAATATTTTATAAAATTATTTATTTACATAATAGTAATATTTTAGATAATTTATATATTAAAAATACAAATTTAAGTTTAACATTTAGCATCAAATTATTTTATACATTTATAGACAGGACCATGGACAACAAATGATAAGGCTTTTATTTTTATACAATTGATACTAAATATATTGGATGTTTAAAAATTTTCATCAATCATCAAAATAAGAAATTAAATGGGAAAGTTACATAGAAGTGGGATTTAATGGAGGCCGAACTCTCCTACTTAATAAGGTGCGTATTATCTGCAGCGTGAATTATATGATTCCAATTTCATTACTTAGCTTTCAATTTTTACACTTTGCCTTTCAAAAAACTCATATATAAATTTTTCTAAAATTTAAAGAAGTCCTATGAATTCCCAGGATTGAATTTGATGGGTAAAATTATATTTTGCAGCTAGATTTAATTAGTTGCGCATGCCAAATGCAATATTCACATCCCAACACTATATAACACACGGTCCATTGGGGAAAAAAACACTATATAACATACCAAGCAGAAGCAATGGCCCAAGGCTGATTATTATTCGAACATGAAATCCTAGAGCTGATCTAATCTAAGTTTTGCAAAGGTTTTACAACTTAATCTTATTTTTACGCTTAACCACCCGAAAATTAAATTGTTTTTGCGTTTTGTTAAAATTTACGATTGGAACCCCAATATATATATATATATATATCACCAATCATTCTGGGCTTGGTTTTGAGCCCACCCCATTTCGAAACTAAATTTATTGGTGAACGGCATGTCTGCCATTCAAGTGGAAACGCTTTTGCGGTGATCGAAGAAGCCGGATTATATGTAGGGGTGCAACTCGGGTCGAGTTATATCGGGTTGGAGTGAACCCAAACCCTAAGCCAACCGGGTTGGAGTAAACCCAAACCCAAACCCTAAGAATTTAATCCAGGTTCGGACCGGGTTCGCGTTGGTTTTGGTTTGGTTTCGGGTTAGAATTCGGGTTACCAATAAACTGTTTTTTTCAAATTTAATTGTAATCTAAAAGAAAATTATTGGAATATACATACCTATGTTTATGAAGTCAAGCCTCACGCTGAATTCTGCAACATCATGCTGAATTCTGCAATATTCTTTGAATGAACTTTGCAAGCAATTTTTCAGCACCCTGTAGACACAAATAAATGGCAAATTAGTTAGTTTTATGACTAGTTGGTCATTTCTATTTAATAGCTAATGGAAATGACTCAAGTGTAACAAATAGAAAATAAACATATCATACCAACTATTGTAGTTGAAACAAAACATTATCATACAAATTATTGAAATTGAATTCAAACTAAATATTTATCATACAAATTGATAAAATAGAAATTGACCACTTGTCATACCAATAAACTTAAAATATGAATCAAATTTATACTACAATCTGAAATTCAAACTAACAGATTTCTCATACTAACAGAAAGTATAATATGAAATAGATTTATCATGCCAACTCAAATTCGAACATAATCCACATAACAGTTATTCAAAAAAACTAAATCTAAATACACTAAGCATAATGGTTCAACATTCCAATCTAATTTAAGACTTTAAGTGCAATCCAAATTTAAAATAACAATATAAACAAATCTTAAGTTTAAATAAGTTTACATCCACTTTTAAACAAATTCAAAATTCAAATGAGTTCATGTCTATAAAGTTTCCAAAAAAACTATTCGAAGACTTCCAAGTAATTTCTCTCTTGATTTCCATCTACATTTCTAATGTCCAGTTCTTCCTCCTCGATTTACATCTTCGAAAATAATATGCATCAACCTAGACAAAAAAAATGCATGCAACTGTTAACAATAAGAAGATAATAATCATAAAAAATCATCCTAGAAATTAAGTTACCTCAAGCATGCTTTGGTAATTGAGGAAAAGGTGATTTGTCTGAACTAGAGTTGGTAATGCCTGAAACATTTAATCTAAATTATTATAAGAATATTAAAAATGACTTTAGAATATAAAATATGGTATCTAAAAACATAATTACCAGATATAAGTCTCTCAAATTTAGTAGTTTTCTCTTCATCTTCAGTTATTCGAGGTGTAGCTCTAAGCCAATCTTGTGCACATATCAAACACTCAACTAATTTACAAAAAAAACATGTATAATTTATGAAAAAATTATATAAATTACACCGAGTTCGGACCGGGTCGGGTTGGTGCGAACCCAATTTTGGTTTCGGATTTATACGGGTCGGGTTGAAACTGGGTCTATTTTGAAAAAATCTTAAAAATAAAACCCATTTTTTGTTTTGGTACCGGGTCGGGTCGGGCGGGTTCGGACTGACACGGTACCAACTTGCACCCCTAATTATATGCAATAAATAGTGTATTTAAGTTACAATATTTATTTTTAAATTATTTTTATTTTATTTTCGATATTTTCTTCATAAACTTATCTTTCCAATTGTATATAATTCGTATACAAAATTTTCCATTTTATAATACTTTTACATTTTTATTTTTTATTTTTGTAAATCATCAATTTTAAGGGCATATCAGTCATTTTCTAATTAGTTTTATTTTATTCTTGATCTTTTCTTAGTAAACTTATTTCTTCAAGTATATTTAATCCGTGTACAAAGTAGGGGTGCAACTTGGCACCGGGTTGGTCCAAACCCGCCTGACCCGGTTTCAAAACCAAGTTTGTATTTTATTTTTAATTTTTTTTTTCAAATTAGATCCGGTTTCAACCCTACCTGAGAAAAATCGAAACTAATCCCGAGTTTGTATCAACCTAGTACTAAAACTTGACCCGTTCCAAACCCGATATTTTCCTAATTTATTAAACTAATTATGTATATTTATGTAATAAGTATTTCAAATATAATCATGATAAAACTTATTTCATAAAATTATAACTTAATTAAACTATAAATTGTTTATTCCAGAACCTAAATATTATATACATTTGTCTATAAGAGTTGAATATATTACACCTATATTAAATTTATTTGCAAATAATTATAAATATATCAACTCTTTAAAGATATTGCATATGTACTAATCAACTACGAGATATATAAGTTTTACTTTTGTTAAACTTTAGATAGTTATTTGATGTAATCTTATTCATTTTTCTTAGATTGATTGTTTTGTAGAAACTTATTACGTTCATTATATTTGGAATTACCTTTTAATTAAATACTAACTTTTATTAAAATCAAAAACATCATAAATTATATAAATATATTCATGTGTAAATTATTCATGTGCAGATGCAATAATATTTTAAAAAATTCATTATCTCTATAGGTAATTTCAACTTCTTTTTATTTGAGAGTACTTGAATTTCAACCCAAAATTAAAACCGAAATCAAAGCCAACCCGGTCTAAACTTAGATTCTAATATTAGGATTAGGGTTTGAATTCATCTAAACTCAGTACAACTTAACCCGAGTTGCACCTGTAGTACAAAGTTTTCCAATTTATAATACTTTTACATATTTATTTTTTATTTTTGAAAATCATTAATTTTAGGGGCATATAGGTCATTTTTTACACCTTAAAAACTTGATTTTAAAAAATAAAAATAAGTACGTAAAAATATTATAGAATAGCAAAACTAGGTGGATGGGTTAAATTCATTTGGAAAAACATGTTTCTGAAAAAAAAATTAAAAATTAAAATAAAATAAAAAAGAATATTGTAACTTAAGCATATGTACAGGCGTCGTGATGATGTGATTGCAAATCTGAGAATTTAAACGCGTTCTTTAGATAAATTTTGACATAATGACAACATACGAATAGAAAATCAACATGAGAATTAAATTATATTGATTATATTAGGCTTCCAACTTTTAGACTTATTTCACTGTAATTAAATTTAGTTACTACATACACTTAAAAAAACAAATTTAGTCACTACAAAGTTAGAAATATTCAATGCTATTTTTAAATCAAGGATTAATGTAATCTTCGTAGAATTTTTTTACTAAAAATTTCTTTTTCCTCTCTATCTCCATCTAAAATCTGGTAACTGGATATTATGATCATATTTCTATTTTACAAGGCACAGAGCCACTGATTCTCACAGATCGAGCGGTGGCAGGCCTTGGCCCATGACATTGATCTGCAATGGATGGATCGAATTACATTGCATTGATCAAACGTCAAATATTATTCCTTGTTTTGAGAAACAAGTTTCCAGGCCATGATAAACAAAATCTATTTTTTTTTATTTTTAACTAATCGAGAGTAATATAAAATAAATCGAGTTAGGAGGTGAAAGGATAAAAATGCTTATATTTAGCGGTTTCATGTAGAATAAGGAAAGTCTATCTTTTTATTTTATAACCTTTCAACAATTAGATTAAATGAAAATACATTAATTACATTGACAACTCCATTATGATGTTATAGAATCTTATAAATCATTTGAAATAATAAAAAATATAAAGCTGGTGATAATTTGATCCTGGATGGGTCTTCCTAAAAATGTTCATCTGTAGCTAACTTAATTTACGGGCTTTCTACATGTAAGAGGGAAAAAAATTCAAATTAGGAAATTGTTGACACCCCACCCTCGGGGCCCAAAGACGGATAATTGGACACAAGATTCAAGCCCAACCAAATTCAACGCAAAAGGAAATTCAAGACAACCAAGCGGGCCCTCCCGCACTCAGCCCACGGAGCGAAGCTCCACCAAGCCTCGAAGCAGGCTTTTCAACAAACCAAATCCGGCCCACAAAGAGCGAAGCTCCTACAGGCCACCTCAGCGGGCTCCACAAAGCAGCTCGCCAGACGAAACAAACGGGCTTAGCTAAGCTCTAGCCCACTAAGCCTCAGAAGCAGGCTTTTCTACTATTTTGGGCCTCTACAACGGCTCACCCAAAAGCCATGGGCTAAGCCAAGCTCTAGCCCACCAAGCCAAGCTTATGGACTAAGTCCAAAACCATTCAAGAGGCCCAAAGCCCATGACCCCAACTCAAGACCAAGTCCATGGACCAAGTCCATGATCCCACTTAAGCCCAAGCCCATGGACCAAGTCCATGATCTCAAGGGAGCCCGAAGCCCACTCCACCATCTATAAAAGAAGGAGCTCTCCTCTCATTCAAGCACACTTGAAGAGAGGCATCCCAAGGGGAGGACGGGAGTCTGCAGCAACGCCCTGGCATCCCGGCTTCCATGCTCTACGCGCTCCACGCCTCTCTTCCCATTTTCCCCTTTCCATCTCTCCCGTTCTCTTAAACCCTTTTTATTTTCTCCCCTTTACGCTGTGTAAACCGCCTCGGGTTGGCAGATTTCTCCATATTTGCTTCAACTTGAAGGCCGGAACCCAGATTCTGTATTACTAGTGCCTTATTTCTTTAAATAGGGGCCGATCTCCCTTTAAAGATCGGTGGCGACTCTATTTTCATTGTTTTCTTGTGTGCGTGTTTGAGCTAACGCCCCGGCAAGGTGGGTGCACGCGGGTCCGCAAATTCCAGCATAGTACGCTGCCGTTATGCTGCCGGATTTGTGACTTGACCCGTGTACGGAAGCCCCGTCTTAGCCGTCATGCCGCCAAAACCATGAGAAAACGCCTACATGCCCATTTTTCTGAAAAACGTGAGGCCTAACTCATTTTACCCCATGTGAATGCAGGAAATCCAAGCCCACGTCGCTTTTCAACACGATCCACATCTCTAAGGCCCAGGAAACCCATTCCGAGCCCACCGTAGCGCTCCCGGCGGGTGCTACAGAAATGTATTATTATTAATTTTTATCTATGTTTAAATAATATTATTAATCTAGTATCTATATTTGAATGTCGGTAATATATTTGAAGATGTTATAATAACTTGGTCATTCATTATTCCCAGGTGCCGGCCCATTGCAAATGACGAAAAGCAGCATTTTGACTTCCTTTTTCGAAGAGGGGTCTTCCTGGGCGGATATACTCAGGCCCAACTGCGTTCATCCGTCTAATATATTTTATTTTAATTTTTTAATGAATATATTAATCTAAGTGTATTTAATCTATAAATCATGATTTTGAATATTTTTTAGTTTTTAATATATATTTATTTTATTTTTATTTTTACATAGGCCCAAGTATATTTGTTTTATATCTCGAAATTTTCCATTTTTGAATTATCGTATATATATTTCTATAAATTTTTAAAAATAAAAAATTTTACTCTTCTCACCCTCCTCTTACATGAAAAGGTTAAAATTTTTTTTTTGTTAAAAATTTGTTAAAGTATGTATAAAAATTCAAACATGGTAAATTTTAAAGTACGAAATAAATACACTTGGGCCCACATCAAAATGAAAAGAGATAAATATATATAATAACTAAAAAAATGCATTGCATGTTCGCGATCCTTAAGCTATACTCCAAGTTTTAAAATTTTTGATACGTTTATTATATATTTCTGATTTTTGAACACATAGGTATTGTGTTTATTTTCGTAAGTGGAAAATAACCACAATACCCTTATGTTTAAAAATAAAAAATAAATATATTAAAAATAATAAAATTTAATTTATAGATTAAACACATTTAGATTAAGAAGTTCATAGAAAACTAAAAAATAAAAAAATGATTAATGGTTGGCCGCGGCAATCGTCCTCTTCGAGAAGCTGAGGGTTTGAATTGCAAATATCATTAAGATTAAAGTCCAAACAAACCTAAACACGAGGAATATAAAGAGAAGTGATCCTATTAGCCTACGGTAAGTTAATATCTCGCTTATCTCACTTTAAAAAATCTATTTACGACTCATTTTTTTATTTTTCTTTATATACTTGCTTATCTAAATGTATTTAACATATAAATTAAGTTTTACTATTTTTGGATATTAAAATTCTCAAAATATATATATATATCCAAAAATAGTAAAACTTAATTTATATGTTAAATACATTTAGATAAGCAAGTATATAAAGAAAAATAAAAAAAATAGTTGTAAATAGATTTTTTAAAGTGAGCTAAGCAATAACAGAATCATTCCTCTAATTTATATTAGAGGAATGATTCTATTAGCTTAAGGCTAAGTAAATGTCTCGCTTAGCTCACTTCAAAAAATTTATTTATAATATTTTTTATTTTTTATACACTTGTTTATCGATGTGTATTTAACATATGAATCAAAATTTACCATAAAAAATATTGTAAATGAGTTTTGCCACTGGGCTAACAGTATCATTCCACTATAAATTATATTATATACATAAAATTTAAATAAACTTTTGTCTTTTTAAGTGTTTAATATTATTCATGTTTATATTTGTGTAAATATTGGTCATATTGAAATTATATTAAGGTAAATTATATTATTTTTATTAATGTTTATTTTGTTCACTTCGCTGTTGGTTGATTTTCTTCCTTTATCTTTTTTGGAAAAGATAATATTTTTGAAATCATATTATAGCATTATACATTTCTTAAATTCGATTGTGCTACATATTATTTTTTTTCATTTAGATGATTTATTAATTTATACTCACAAGCAATTTGAAACTTATCTCTTTTAGTGAAAACTAAAATTTACGAATCAGAAATCCAACCTCAATTTCAATTCATATCTCGATTTACATGAATAACGTTAGGATTTAGATTCTGAAATTAGGTTTAGGATTTAAGTTGAGAAAAGAGTTTTATGGGGCTTGCACGCCAAATTATTCCCGATTTCGGCCGCACACGAGGACTGCCAACAATGCGTGCGTCGATCATTGGTTATTGGTATCATCCCTTTGCTCATTTCCTCACGAGCAACCAAAAATACCAATATTCCTTTCGAAAAAAAAAACAAAAAGACCAATGTTAACAAAATTGAAGTGAACTCTCCTCAATCTTTTTTCCTTTTGCATTCATCTCCCCATCTTTTTATAATTTTACAATCTTTACCTCACAATTATTAATTGTATAAAGAAAACTATCACGTAATATTTTTTTTGTGTTGACATGTTTGAAGATTAATTTTACTGCCACATCTTGGGTCCACGTTGAAGGCTTATGATAATTTTTTTTTTTTTTTTTTTGCAAGTGATAAAGTTTTTGGAAGAAAAAATTTTAGGGCGTATTTGGGAAGTGATAAGGTTTTTTTATGGAAAATTTTTTATGTAAAGTTTTTGAAAATGGAGAAAATGATGTGATATAATAAAGGTAATGACATGGAGTAAAGAAAATAATGCTAAAATAGATAGGTTAGATGTATGAATTTTCGTGTAAAAATGATTGAAAAGTAGGGTAATTGTATGAGAAAAAGTGAAAAATAATTTAAAATAGGCACTTGTGGAAAGTGAAAAGTTTAAGTTTGAAATGTTTTTAGTATAAACAAACACTCTCTTAGTATAAAATTTTTAAAATAAGAGAAAATGATATAATATGATATGATGGAGTAATGATAAAGAGTAAAAATAATAAAGTTAAAATAGATATGATAGTGGTATAGAAATAATTGAAATTTAGAGTAGTCATATATATAATTATGAAGAAATGATTAAAAATAAGTTAGTTGCAAAGATTGAAAAGTTTTAAATTGAAAATTTTTTATTTGAAAAGTTTTAGGTATCACCAAATATACACTAAATTCTTAATTTAAAATTATTTTTTAACTAAGAAATCAAATTTTGTCAAAACCCATTTTTTAGTGAAGCCCATCTGAAAATTTAATAAAAGGTTATTTTATTTGTATACCTATATCAAAGTGTCACATTAATTATCTATGCCATCCATAACATTCTTCTTTTTTAGTTAAATGGTTCTATAAATTAGGATAATCTGCAAATATATCTACTTAGTTTGATCATAATTGAAAATATATCTACATAGTTTCGAAAATCGTAGTAACTCCTACATAGTTTGACCATAATTGTAAATATACCTACACCATTATAATATTGTTACTAATTATCATGGCGTGAGTATATTTACAAAAATATTCAAACTATTTAGATATATTTGTAAAAACTAAATATACCCACTTAATTTTTGAAATTGCAAATATATCTATACAATTTACATATTTTTACAAATATACTCACATCGTGATAGTACAATAACGATAGCGTTGATATATTTGCAATTATGGTCAAATTATGTAGAGTTATTTATAATTTTTGAAATTGTGTATATATATTTACAATTATGGTCAAATCTAAGTGAGTGTATTTGCAAATCATCTTATAAATTATTATAATATTTCAATAAATCTATAAATCAAACTAACTAATTTTTTATGTTTTACTTATGATTACTTACATTTGAAAGTAGGTGTGGCTAACCTAGAACTATAGAACTATAAACAAAATGTTTTTTGTTATCAACGCAATAAAATAAATAATTTTAAAGAAAATGAGTGAATTGAATTTTAATTTTATTGTCAAAGTGAACCAAAATAGGGTTGCAATATTAAAGTCTTGAGCGTTATAAGTATCACTCCCTACGAGAAAGCTATCTTTTTACAAAATACTTCAATGACGCTTAACTTTATTCATCTCAAAAATACGACTTAGTGTTATAAACAATTATTGTTGTTAAAAATTAGCTTTTAACGATAACAATATGGATGTTATGAAAAACTTTTACTGATAAAAATTATCATTAAAAATATGATTTTTAGCTATAAAGAATTTTCGGAATGAACTTGCAATAATTTAATTGTAGTGAAGTTATATTGTAAATTGATAAATGTAGTAACATGTTTTGATATGATATCGTAAAAGTTTATTTTCTTATAGTGATTGAAATATCTCCCTTGCAAAAGAGATTCCCCGTCAACCTTTAAAAATTATTATGATATGTATTAGTATCTTTAATTATGTTCTACTTCATTTTGATAGCAACTAAATCAAACCTTTTAGGTTAAAAATTTTAATTTCCGTAAGAGATCATGATAACTTCCATACAACATTAGATTTAATTGGCCATAACTAATTAGGCTACGACACTACAGGCCTCAAAGAAGAGGTCAAACATGATAACTTTCAAGGACTTTAATTTACATTTATTTTTTCCATTATCGTACTATTTTGCTTTTTTATTCTATAATTATTAATTTGATAAAAATAACTCATTATAAAATTTATTTACATACGATTAAAAAAATTTGTTTATGTTTGATTAAATGCCGCCAAAGATTTAGCTATATTGATCAAATATAAGCTAATCCTATACTAATTGCAGATAAAGTTTTATTACTACTGATTGCCAAATTTTAGTAGCTATATTAAATATTATTATTAGTCAAATTGGATATAAAATAGTTACATTTAACCAAATGCCATAACTCAAAAGAAATTAACTATTTGTAGCTAAATAATCAATTATGGAATTTATTCAAGCGTATTCGAACTGCGCTATAATTGCTGTGCAGTTCATGCACTGTAGGGTCTACTTGATCATAAATAAAAAATTCACTCCACCCATTGTATTTAGAATTATTCATTTTATTAGCGTACTAATTTTCATTCAAATCTAACATGTGTGTGCCTCATCTTAAAATGGTATAAAAGTAACATAATAAAATATTTTAATATAGATACCATGTTTAAAGTGATATTTTCAACATTTAAACTATCTAAAATATAATTTTTATTTAGATAAATAATTGTATAAAATATTATTACACTTTAATATGTGTGGAGCTCATTTTGTAGCAAAATGCATCATAATTATAGTGCAATCTGTCTGCACATGATAGGTTCTCATCAATTATAACTAAAATATATTTTATGCAACAAAAAATTAACTACATCAAGCGAAATTTATAGTAGTGTAACTTTGTACTAGATTTAGTAGTACAATCAAAGCCTATGTCATATTCTACTTAGATTGTGCACCGCCTTTAATGAAATTTTTTAAATGCCATTGGTGGTAGGGTTAATTTACTAAGAAAGTCTATAAACGAAGTAGTTTTACAACATCAATAGTTATGAGATAAATTTTTCCAAATAAAAAAAAATGAGCAAGCAAATGCAAATAACTTAAACTTTTTTGATAAGATAACTGAACACTTGACAAAAGTGTATTCTAGGGGCAAGGCAACAAGGCCACTAGCTCTACCTAATATTCAAACTTTGAATCTCTCACTTATACTGTTCTACATACACCCATGTCTGTTATTTGGGCATCCAAGCGGTAATTAAATTACTAAACTATTAAGTATGACTATATATATATAAATGTCATTGTTACGTTACTTGTATATATGGCAAGATTTAGGGCATGTTTGATAACATGCATGGGAACTATGGGATGGGAATCTATGAGAGCACAGATTTTAAGGCTCATCATTAATCAACCACTCATCATATTTTTTTTATTTTTACCCATATATTTCAATCATTTCTCTTATCAATTACCCTCCAACAAACCTATTTATTCCAACTTTACTTCTATAATTTCACATCAATTACATAATTTTTAAAATATTCTATTTTTTACTCTTACCTTATCCCACATTTCCCACAAGTTTCAAATTTCCAAACGTCCCCTTAGTCCCTAACTCTTCGTTGACAACGGGTGCTTACCAGAGTTCTTCACACATTAGCACACATGAAGATCATTTTGACCAGTCGTATAAACTTGGTGCAACAAAGGCATAGAACACATGAAGACAAGAAAAAGCTTGAAAAAGGATGAATAGTTAAGGTCTATGTTCCGTGCATGAAATGAAAGAGCCAATGAAACTTTCTTACGGCATTCAAACGCAAGTTTGGTAGGTCGCCTCACATGAATAAGAAAAAGAATAGGTCTTCTCAAAACGATTGCCTGCTTTGTTGCCACCAATAATAGCATTAATTCCTGTACTAATCTCATTCAAGAGTCCAACTAATCTAATTAACTAATTAATTTCACCAATACAAGCATGACAAACCCTGGCGTTGGACCACCTACTTTCTAGGCCTACATCTTATTATTAGACTATATATTCTAGGCTCCTAGCTAGCGAGAAACTAAGGCTGCAAAAGTCCACAAGCCTAAGCCATAGAGGGTTGGCAAAAAAGAGGCGCTGAGCATGGCCAAAATGCCATTAAATATATGAGGTAAAAGTAACAGCTAAGAATATGAATATCTTGACTTCCGAATTCCAAGTTGTTTGTGAAATTACACACCTTTTAACAACATGCATGTCACTCTTTATTCATGACCAGAGTACTTAAAGTCGGCGCATGCATGCACGTTCCCCAGCTCAGCTAGCTGGATTATTCATCAGGTAGGCCTGTTTTGAACATGATCCCTATGACCATTGCATGCGTGTCAGTCAGCAAGAGAAGGGGTGGAGGGTTCTGAGGAAAAGCTCAGGCTAGTTATTCATCAAGTTGGTATGCTGCGGTTATAAGTACCGCCTCATTCACTGATGATCTGTATATATTTATATATAGAGAGAGAGGGAGAGCTGTTCCGGTGCAACGTCACTGCATCGGAACAGCTGTACAGTTGCCCAAAAAGGGTCCTACATGATCATAAAATCATGATCTACTCCACCCATTATATTTAGAATAATGTATTCTATTACTATACCAATTTTCATCCCAATCAGATATGTATATGGGCCCTATCTGAAAATAGTACAAACCAACGTAATAAAATAGTTTGATGTAAATAACAACTTTAAAGTATCTGATTGAGATGAAAATTGGTATGGTAATAGAATACATTATTCTAAATACAATGGATAGAATAGATTATAATTTCATGATCATGTGAGGCCCATTTCAGCGGTGCTGCACCTGAATATTCCTCATATATATATATATGTATACCCATTTCTGTGTAGACAGACTGGTGCAGTCTACTGTAAAATAGGTCCACACGTATTATAAAAATCATACTTTAAATGATTTAGATGTTGAAAATACCACTTTAAACTTGATATTTATATTAAACTATTTTATTACGTTAATTTTGCACCATTTTAAGATGGGAATCACGCACATGTTGGATTTAGATGAAAATTGCTATGCTATAAAGTGGACAATTCTAAATACAATGGGTGGGATAGATTTTCCATTCATTATCATATGGGGCCCACAATGCATGAACTGCACGGTATAGTCGCATATCAAGTTTAATTACTTGCACTACAATAAAATTTCTTACGTGTTTGCTTTTTCATAGCAAATCTTAATATGGAAAATAATTTATTATATTAAAAATACATAAAATGTATATTGTAGGCAACCAAAAAATTATTTAAATTCAGTGAAATTTGTTCCTGTGTTGGTTTCTATTATATTGTCTTACTCAATTCTCTAGGGGTACTAGCATTTGTATCCCCGTCTTTTGGTAATCTTTCAGTTTTATCTTATAACTATTTTTTTTATCGTTTTATCTCATAACTATCGATTTTGCAATGTTTGCAAAAATGTTCTCGTCGCTAACTTCGATTAAATTTTACAATCCATCTAAACATATTTAGAGCCATTATTTAACAATATGTTATATACAGTGCAATACTTGATTCTTATATGGGCTAAGCTTGATTCGTGGACCTTACTTTGGCCAGAGCTATAGCTATAAATTTTTTTCCTAATAACTTTCGTAAGCGAAGGTATTATATTTTTACAAGTTATGATATAAATTGCAAAATCATAAGATGCTGGGCCTTATTCTGTATTTCTTGTCGTTTCTCTTTATTCTTATTTCTTGTTGTCTCTCTCCCAGGGTTCGTATGTTTGTTTGTTTGTTTATTGATGGAACATAAGTCTCACATAGTTTAAACGCTTGAATTATATTATATCCTGTCATAATTATCATTTAAGTTAACAATATTTTGAAATTCCCTCGAGCTGAAGCATGACGCATGCATCTCGGGATATCAAAATTCAATGAGAAAAGTCGAGACCAAACTTTAGGCACACTACAACAAAACATCTCCAGATATTATTAAATGCACCTGCGTGCAATTAGCTTTAGTACACTTGGGTGTATTTAACTCATTTTTTTATTTTTTGAAATTTTTCATAAAACTATTGATCTAAGTATATTTAACTTGTGTATCAAATTTTATCATTTTTGGAGATTTTTAGATTTTTAACTTGTTAAAAATCAAATTAATAATCTAAAATTACTAGAATGCCACTATTTTTTAAAAATTCAAAAAAAAATTAAAATCTCCAAAATTGGTAAAAATTGATATACATACTAAATACACTTAGATTAATAATTTTGTAAAAAAAATTTTAAAAATATAAAAAATGGGTATTTGCACCTAGGTGCACTAAAGCTAAGTACAAACATCCTAGGGTTAGCAATGTGTTTGATATCGCAGATCCAATTTTTTCATTTTTATAATTATGCGAACTCCACTTAGATTTTCTGTTTTGTGAAATTTAGTAATTTATAATTTTTATTTAATATTTTATTCTTATTTTTAAAAAATATAAAATGAGCATGAATAATTAAGTGGTTGATACTAGTATATGTAAATATGTACGTGTGTAGGTGGCTCGAGGTCTAAAACCAAACTAAGCTATTTGCCTCCATCCAAACCCAAAAAAATCCAAATAGAACCTGCATGGTTTAAGGGATACAACGAGGACCAGACGAAAAAATTTTATTTGTCAAAAACAGTTTTCTATTTTCAAAAAATAATAATCTACTTTTTTCATTTTAAATATTTCTCAATATCAACATACATTTCCTCATTCGGAATATACGATAATATCTTTTCCACTTCACATCCTCTTCCTAACTAAATTGTGAACTAATAAAATTTAGTGCCTCATTTATTATTATTAGTGAGTTGTTGTTTATGCTTACTAGTAACAAAAAGGACGATATTGGATGCTAATGAATATAAGCAACACTCCAAAGCAAACGAACTGAGTAACGATGGTTGGCGATTTTGCTTTGGATGCTATAATTAGTTACAGCGATATCTATGGTTCTGCTGGCTCTTTTACTTTGCGTACATGGATCACGACACACTTCAAAACAAGTTGTGGTCTTTGGTATGTGTGCTTTTCATCAAGAAGGGTGACAATTGTTCCAGGCTATCACATGGAGGGCCCTTTGGTTGCATGCACAATGATGCTCTCTCCAGCACATATATTTTATAAACCATCCCAAAGTCGTTGCTGCCAAACTTCCAGCTACTAATTTGATAGTTCCCAAAACGTCATTGCAACAGCACACGTACGCAAACCTCATGAAAATATGACATCTTCCATCAAATTAAGGTGGGCGCAGCCAAAAAGCAAAGGTAGTGATACTCGTACAGAAATGGTAAAATATTTTTTTGATTGGGAAATGGTATAATATTTAGTTGTCCAAGAAAAGGCAGAATTTTATGCCATATTTTATGTCAGGATGCCGTTCCGCATCCAACTCAAGTTTGAAATGTTAGCCTCTATATGTGGATGGAGAATGGCCTAACTATCACAATCTGTGTAAAATTCCACGTGTTTGATGAATTTCCATCCTTTTACAGAAACCATCATAATTGCATTTTCTTTTATGGCTATTTGCGTTCACATTCCTTGTCATCAAATTCAACTTAATTTTGTGATTACATAGACGAGAAAAAAATTCATATAATATCATTTTTACCACCATAAGGAAGTTAACATTTTGCAACATGCTTTTTTAGTGAGATTTAACATTTTTGTTCCAAAAGATACTATTTTGGTGACACAATAATTATTGTCGCTAAAAATTAGTTTGTAGCAACGCTAATACAAGAAATGTTGCAAAAAGCAATTTTTAATGACAAGTTTTGTTAGAAAAAGCATAGCGTTTAATGATATCTTTAAAAAATTGCCGCTAAAACCTTTTTTTATCAACTTATAGTGACTTGGCTTTACTGATATCACAATATAAATTGATATATTTAGCGACAAAATTTAATGTCACTAAACATTTATTTTTCTTATAATGTACAACGTACTTCACTTGATTTTGATAATAAGTGCGTGTACCTAGTTTGTTTGACTAACCAGTTAGCTTTCATCTTTTTTACAAAATAATAATAATAATAATAATAATAATAATAATAATAATAATAAAATTTAACAGCTAGTTTCCGCAAGGGAATTTATTCTGATAAAGTACTAGCACATGCTGTGCTGTCCATGCAATGTTAACTATAGACTAGTTGGACTATTATGTGTATCACATGTGCCTAGCTAGATTGGAAGTGCAAGAGGTTGGCCCACCATAATTGGACAGGGAATAATGAAATTCTTGTTGGAAGATTTGAATAATGGGAAAATTCCCTAAGTGGGTTTGAGGTTCCACCATGTCATCATTAGTTCTTAATAATGGATAGCAAAAGCGAATTTATGGAGGAATCGATGATTACGCTTATAATATTGCATTTAATTTAAGGATCGATACTTGGGTAAAATAGGAAGCATTTCCATCACCTCATGAAAGGGAAGGAACCCTAACTCTATATTTTAAACCTTGATACTCGAATAAGTGTGTAGTGGTCGTATTCTTGCACTAGGAAACCGTACACCCTGCTGCAAATCAAGCTATTGCATTACATTTGGTTATAGGTAAAGCATTGTGCATAAATATTATATGTATTCCTGATGGTTCGAGTAAATTAATGAGGATTTCCCAAGTTCAACAAAGAAAATTTCTATTAATTAATTAACCAGATGTGGTGTAATTTTAATGCATGGTAGTCCAGAGGAATTAAGTATATGGACGAGCATTCTCCACCAGAATATATGCTATGCAACCATCTCCTACAAAATCAATCTTAGCCCACCTTGTAAAACAAAAAGGCGATCTCTAAAGTCCAATCTTCCCATCCCGAAGTAGTCCTCAGTTTCTAGGCTTCCCTAAAAAGAATTGCAGATTGATGCAAATTGCAAAGCGACACCTATAGCCAGCCCTTCATCTTTGGAGATCCACAACCCATGCAGATATGCATTGTAATGATTGTGCTGCATTTTATCCCCATATCCAGAAGGATGCGTGCAAAGGAACAAATGGTGGACATAGATCACCTTCCTTGTCAATACCTTTTACATGCATGCCCAATTCTTGGATGGTCTGAAAAATGCATTTTTAATAATCAAACGTCTAGTCACAATAGAAGCTTCAGGAATGTTATAATATTGAGAAGCCCATCCCCTGAACTGCTTTTCATTTTTTGGAACTACGTAAGATGACTGACCAAAATCTAGCGAACTGGATATTTAAGTTTGAAAATGGGACAATGCTGATAAAGAGGAAGATTGCTACACTGGAGTTTGTGACAATCCATACGCGTGATCAAAGGAATTGTAAATCCGGAGAGTGGTTACAGCGGGTAAGCCATTCTAACCTTACCTCCCCTTCCAAGTAGGCTGCATGTGCCAAAAATGCCGAGAATTCGTGATGTTAACAGCATGATCGGCTACCATTGAACCAAAAAACAAGAAATATCTAGTCATCGCCCAAATCAACGAAAAGTTATCCAGATTTGTTGCCATTGTATTTTTGGGCTACTTGGATCAAGATAGATCGTGCGACGTGCATGAGATACAGTCGAGTGCATGCATCTGCCTCTCGTGCTCGACGAGTGCATCGAATAGCCATTTATTGCTCCAAGTCCGCTAGCTGCCCACCTCTATCACAGCACGTGCGGCACAGAATTCAAGATCCGGATCGTTCGTTTTCTCCCTGATCATCAATTTCAAAACCCCAAAAGCCTTCGCGTACGGATACATAGAGTAGAAAAGGGCAGGTTTTGCAAGATCAAGTCCAATAAACTACTCATCAAGCTTGGAGGTTAAAGAGCACAATCCGTATAAGCATGAAGCAGCATCAATGGCTCCAGAAATATGAGCGGATAAAGTCGAAAAAAATCAAGCATGCATCATGTGCATGTGTCCCTTGATTCCAAAAGAGCCTTAGCTATCAGATCCCATGCCTTGTGGATAGGAAGGATATTGCCCTCACCCGACACAAAAAACAACAATTCCAAAGCCATCTAAAGAGCATGTTGTCATGTACGCTTTTGGCAGACTAAAGAACAGGGAGAGAGAGATGTCACATACGTATATGCTACCCATGCAGTGCCTATTTATGTAGGAAATGGGCGTGGAGGGAGCTGAGCAGAGACACTTCCGTGCACTTCAATATCGGCAACGTGGTGATAATGGGCTTATCCATTCACAGCCAATGAGGCCCAGCGACGTTTTGTCCGCATGCGTCAGACGCAGGTATTTGCAAATTGCAAATCCAAGCTAGCTACGTTGGGCAGCACATGTCCTCGGACAGCATGGCATACTCCGTTCATGCACGTAGCTGTAAGCATTACGCGCTCCCTTTGCCTCCCGCACGGCATTTGATGCGTGTTCCACAATTATTGTAAGCAGTGTTCCAACGTAGATCGAGTCCTTTAGTTTTTACTATTTAATATTATTGGAAATGAAGAAGCATACACAAGATCAGTCGAACAGCTGAGCTGCCAAAATAGGGTGCCATAATTCAAGTCTAATCTTTAGTTAATTTGTTGGGTCACTTGAAATTTTTTGTTCCCACACCTGCACAAATTTTATTTTGAAAGGAAATCTTGTTTCTTATACTCTGTTATAGATCTTTGTTAACAAACTAACTTTGATTAAATTCATATGAAACATAATTTTTACAATAATCGCATTTTATGTTTACAAATGAACTATATATGGGTGAGTTAGATGCTCCATCTGTGATCAATTTTTTTAACCAATATAAGGGTATTTTCTATATCAATAAAATAATATTTTGTTAAAAAATTTTAAAATTTAAATAGATGTTATTTAAAAAAATAAGACTAATAACAGACTAAGTAGGTAGGAAGAAATGTTTGACCCCTCAGAAGGGATTAGTTATTTATAACATAGCATTGAGTTCGATGGTTCGGATTTTAATACATGCCTTTGGAGGGTAATAACTCTTTTAATTTGTCATCATAATTGTGAGACACGATGAAATGAAACATCAGTTCAGCATTTAGTGCGGCCTACCATTAAAATAGATCTCTGGCCACTTGAATATGTATGGTCCTATATACATCACTTGACCAGGTATATAATATAACAACTAAAAATAGGAAAAATCTGGTGAAGCTATTTCCAAAAGAACAAATCTGATCATGAATACGAACCATTCATTTAGGAAAATGATTATCATAGTAAAGTAGGCTGGAAATATAGAAGATGACAGCTTAACGGACAATGTGCGGCCTTTGCATGAGAAGTCATTTTCAATAAAGAAAAGCCGCCATCCATGTCATGCGCTACTTATAGATGCATAGGAGGCTGCGTTTCAAAGGGGGAAAAAAAAGTTAAACAACAAAGGGTTTAAGACAAGATAATCTGATCAGACAGCTTCGGATTGCTTCTTTTTCACAATTCAATATAAAGGTTATCGGTTTGTCGAAAAATATATAAAACGCATCAAAAATTTATATATATATATATATATATATATATATATATATATAAGGATACTTCTATAAAACTCCTCTCTCATGAAACTCTCTTTATTTTTAGTGCCTAGTAGTTAATGAAAAATTCATTCTATATATTATATTAAGTATTATTTGTATTATTATGAAAAAATATTTTCATTTGTCTAATATCACTACATATATGTCTTATCTATAAACGTATAAAATTAATATAATTAAATAATTTATATATAAGGAGTAATCCTATTAGCCCGGGCTAAGTAAATGCCCTACTTAACCCACCTTAAAAAACTTATTTACGACAACTTTTTTTTTACTTTTTTCTTTATGCGTTTATTTATCTAAGTGTATTTAACATATAAACCAAGTTTTACCATTTTTGAATATATTTATCTATTTTTTTGAGATTTTTAAACATCTATGTATATATATGTATTTAAAATACTCTTATTTTTAAAAATCTAAAAAAATGTATACACATATCCAAAAATGGTAAAACTTGATTTATATATTAAATACACTTAGATAAACAACTGTATCAAGATGAAAGCAAAAAAAAATTGTTTTAAATAAGATTTTTAAGGTGGGCTAAGTCGAGCATTTGCTTAACCCGGACTACCAGGATCACTCCTCTTTATATGTAAAGGCCATTGTATAATTAAAAAAAAAATTCTAGCATCCCACCAATTTGAGAGAAGATACTAAACCTTATGCACTCAAAATTAAACATATCTTATGCCAATTATTATTTTGGTGATAAAATCATTTCATTTGACTATACTCTTAATGTTTAGGTCATACTCCAGGTTCCTCGACTCCAACAGACCAACCATTGTTATGGCAACTATAATACTCAAGTTCTCATATGAATCACCTAAGTAATAAAAGAAAGACATCTGATTAACTTTGTTAATTTGGTAGAACATAATTTTTTTAAAAAATAATAAATACTACAAGAAAAGTTCTCATATGTAACTAAATATTTTCAGTAGAACATAATTTTTTTAAAAAAATAATAAATACTACAAGAAAAGTTCTCATATGTAACTAAATTTTTGCAGTAAAACATAATTTTTTAAAAAAATAATAAATACTACAAGAAAAGTTCTCATATGTAACTAAATATTTGCAGCGGTAATTATATTTGACTATCTATAATATTAAACGCAATTAACTTCATTATTATTTGAAGCTAATGGAAACTCCTGGATATAATACTATAGGAAACCAGCACTTTTGAAAGACATAGCTGCATCTTATCATACATTTGACCTATCAGCAGATAATTGCACCACCATTTCATTTGTTTCATATATTTATTTATAGCCAAATGAAGGTACATGCAAACACATTCAATTTCAATGTTATCAAGAAAATGAATGCACTTAAGGAAGCTTTATTGTAGAAAAATATCATTTTATTGCATTTATCCACCAGAATAACTTTCATTTTTTAACCATTACTCGTATGTTCTCAAAAAACTTACTTATTTTACTTTACATGCTCCCTAATTGATATGATCCAGCTGCCAACTTGGCTCTTAGATAAATGGTTGGAAGGAAAATTAAGTTGGATTTGACTGTACTGTGGGAATTAGAATGAGAATGGACCACGTGATCCTTAATGCCAACTTGTTCAAGTGGGCTGCTCTCTACCCACTCATCCAAAACAACCCCATGCATGCATGCATGTGTCGGGAAGATCTACCAAGAATTAGAAAGCACTACAGCTTGCAACGCGAGAATAAGGTCCCCAATCCCATTACTCAAAACTCCTAGCTAGCATATTGTGGGGCCTACATGTGTGACTATCTATAGCTACACAACTATCTGCTGCAAGCATAAATGCATTGTGATTGATCAATTAGGTGAGAATGAATTGGATGGACGGGTTTCGCCACACGTGTCAACCCGACGTTGATAGCAAGCGAAATCGGGCGATCCCCTTCACGTGACCCGCTCTTCTCGCTGTCTTTCCCATCAAATCTCACCATCCCGTCGCACTGGCCATCTTTTGCCCGACACAAATCGCTAGTACTCTATTCTGTTTGCTACACGTTAATGGGTTGCACGGCACGGCACGGTACCTCCCATCCCCACATGTTCATTTGAATGCAAGCGATTTGGTAAATCTCGAATAAACGGTGGGAAACGCACACATGAGCCCCAAACCCGACTCCTCTTTCGCCCCTCACGTGCAATTCGGACCCGATATCTTAGGAGCCACTGCGAATATTATCTATCAGCTTCCTGGCGAAGATGGTATGTATGGCATTGCAAAGAATTTCCACGTATGATGAGATTCACAGACCCAGCTATATCGATATCTCACTGTCCCTGTTTTTCTTCCTTTCTTTTTAATTACAAACACTTGTCGAGTCAAAGCTAGCATGATCTGTAGCTTATCAACCATAACATTTTTTATGAGAACTTAATAGATAATATTGAGTGATTAATAAGTTGTAGATAGCCCTGAATAATGAATTATAATCCCAACGGCAACAATATGAAGGACAACGATGGCAAAATAAAAAGATATGTATTAAGAGACTTGAGATTGATGGGTGATACAAAGAGGACTGCAGCTGCAGGCACCCAAATGATCGGGTATCATAAATTTCTAAGCGACAAGCTACTAGCTAGCGCAATTTACATGAACATGCAAGAAGGAGGAGGAGATGGAAACACTGGAAATGGGAATACAAGACGGATAAAATATATGGAGAAGGCATGAAAGGAAAATACAGAGAGACTAGCGTATATACTACATATCCCTGACTTCGAAGATGTTGCGGTTCTTAACAACGATGTCGTACATGTGCATGGACTTGAAGCGAGTGAAATCCTTGGGGAGGGAGATGAGGTGGACGGTGGATCGCTTGTGGAACTGAAGGAGGTCTGGGTCGTCGTAATACCTCTCCCACCCAAGGCTCACCAGCTTCCTCTCCAGGGCTGCGTACGACGTGATCACTTCGTTGGTGGGAATGTGCACCAGCACCTTACGGCTCGGGTCTGACCCTGGATTCTCCAGTCGAACCACGCCGTTCTTGAACACCCAGACGCCAGACATGATTATGATGATTCAAGCTCTTCTCTTTGGAGAAAGCTAGATAGCCAGAAATAGCTAGGAGGGAGGTGGGTATGGGTGTTGAGAGAGAGAGAGAGTTAAGGGGGGCCGAAAGGTTATCGATGGAGTGAGATGGGAGGCGATGGATTGGTGTTTATATACAAAAGGAGGTTGGATTAAAAAACAATTTCTAGGGCCTGTGTGCGGCAGAAAAGAAAAGCACGTTTTTAGGCCCGGTGTATGGTAGATGCTTGGATTTACTGTAGCTACGGTGGGGCCCAGTTTCAGAAAAGCGAAGTGGGGCCAGGCTAGGCCAGGGCAGTTGGGGAAGTTCAAGGATGCGAAGAGGTGCCATCAGGCTTGATTTGGAGGGCACATGCACCATTCCTGTGCTGTGGCTCTTGAGGAGAAGCGAATCCCATATCTCGTCCTGGCCCAGCTGGTTGGAATCTTGGATAAAAGCTTCCCGCCACATGATCCATGTTGACACGTATATGCAATACTTGCTTAATTTTACTTTCAGTAATGAATCTTACATACCTATGCATCGAACCTTAATACATATAGGTACATTGCAATAAAAAAAAAAAAACACTTTATGCAGCAAATAAAAAATTATCGTATATTGATATAAAAAAATATGACGCATATGAAATTAAAATTTTTTTGTATATAACACTATAAATTTTTGTATGCAACAGTATATAATTCAATATGTAGCTATTTCCATGGTCTAATTTTAATTATATTTATACTCTTATTTGTTGTATTTAGATATATGTCACCAACTATGTATAGTCACATAGTAACAAAAATTAGTTGCTTATACTCTTAAGTAATAATTTTTCATTATTTGCAACAGATTTTATTGATGCATACTTTGATTTTTCTAGTTGTGGCATTTTGCGTACTTTTTTCATTTTTTTATTTCTATATAGCCACACATGCAATCTTTACATAGATGAAAATTTATCATTTTTAAATAGTAGATTTCTTATATGGGGGTTGAAAATTGTTTTGAAATTATAGAAAATATATACAAAAATCTAAAAATGATAAATTTTAATATATGAATGAATACATCTGGACCATATAAAATGAAAAGAAACGAAATTTAAGAAATGGCTTAAAACACCTACATATGTATTGAAGCTTCATTAACCTTTTATTTTTTTCTTAGACCAATGCTTATTGCCAACTGAAGATGATAGTTCTGCAAAGAATAAATTTGGATATTTATATCTTGTTGTTTTATGTACGGGTCCATTTTATAACCAAATAAAAAATTCAATCAATCGCAATATTTCATCATATTATTTAACATCATTAGTTGTATTATAAAACTGAAATTCATCTTGACTAGAAGTGTGAGTGGACCACATTTGCTTAATATATATGTGTATAAATTATGAAAAAAGCTAAAACTCATTAGTCTATGTATTAAAATGTAATAATACTTTACAAGATCATTCGTGAAATCATTTAACTATGCATATGTAATAATATTTTTCCATAAAAATGTGATAATTTTTCATTAAATTATTTATCTACATGTGAACGATATTCTAGATGGTTTAAATAATGAAAATAAAACCTATTAAAAATAATGAAAATAAAACTTAAAATTGATATTTATTTGGTAATATATTAAATAATTTTATTATGTTTATTTTACAGATTTTTAAGATGAAGCTTATGCATATCTTTAATTTAGAACAAACTCAATATCTTAGTTAAATATTCTCAATACAATAATGAAATAAATTTCAAATTATCTTGAACGTGAACCAAATTTTGGTATAACTAGGGATATAGAAGTCGACCCCTTTACTATATATACACCTCTATCGCAATAAATATGTATGAAAAAAATGCATCTATGAAACCAATACCGTTACTTTAGTGATGAAGTCCTATTTTGAGTTATTTTAATGATTATGTCCAAATCTAATCCACGTGTTTTGTTTAAAGTCATTTATTTTTACTATGATATAAAATTTTTAATCAAATTATTAAGTGGTTCACACCTTTTTTAAATATTTATAATTATGTGAAAAATATAAAAATCACTTATATATTATGATAATTTATAGATTAATCTTTTTTTTTGAAAGATAGATTAATTTTTTTATATAGAAAGAATGTTTGAAATGGTATAAATGTTGGATTAGCAGTTTTAAAATAGATATGTAAATGAACTGATTTTATTATGTTGATTACACGTTTATCAAATGAGAGACATATAAATAGGTAATGTGGATGAAACTTAGTTTTCGGTTTAAATAAATAATTTCAAATGCAATGGGTATTATGGAAGTTTGATTTAATCACCAAGATGTGCCCAAATAAGGAAACAATACTGAAATTTTTAATGACATGGGTACCAACGAAGTATTTTACAATATGTATTGCCATCTTGTTAGTAATATTTTATTAAAGGGACCATTGAAATTTTGGAAAATAAGTCAAATGAAATTTAATAAAGCAAAAGGAAACAGCACAACTAGATCACAAATATTACTTCAAGCTTTTCTCAAATATACTCATTATGTTTGGCTATAATTTCAAATATACTTTCATGTTTTTAAAATCTTAGATATATCCACTGCATTTGCAGTTAATCCAAAAAATATTCATTCTGTTAAAAACCATTAGTCAAATTTTTAAAATACTAAAAATACCCTTATTACAAAACAATAAAAATAAAATAAATAGAAAAATGAAATTAGAGCTCTTCAAATTCAGAGCTCATATGCAATTAAGGTATTAGTTAATTATAATATTTAATTTTTTAATTATATTCAAAATTAATGCACATATTAGTAATTTCATATATTAACTAACGACATTAACTTATGCAAACCCAATGTGTATATATGAGATTTTGGAAATGCGGTAGGTATATTGGGGATTATAATGAAATATAATACGTATATTTCGAAAAAGCCATAATATTTCAGATGCAAAAGTAAAAAAGAAAAATACGATCGAATGTTAATTAAACGTCACGTTGAGAAAAGGGAAGAAAACGAGTTTTTTTCACAGGCTCTTACCTATGGATTCTTTGGTCTTTTCCTACCGAGTCACTGTAAATCACTTTTCACCTGCTCTTCGCGGCTGTCAAAGCAAAAAAAAAATTTAATGAATATTTATATATTACATCATTCCAATTAATATTATATTCAGACTTTTGAGATATTCTTACAAGTTTACTAACAACATTTCACACACTTTCTAGTAGTTTTTTAAAATAATATTTTGTAAATATCTTGCCAATATTTTTATTTTTTTCTTTTAGTCCAGGAGATGAATGCTCCCGTAAACCAGAATGCCGCTGCCCAAAATCTAATTAAAAACGCTGTAGTTGTGATTTGAACCCAAGTTTCTCAACCGCGGAGAAAACTTGGTACCCACGCCGGCGTGGCAATCGAGTGGCAAATTGGCATTGGATACTTCCCATGCAAGGTAAAATTTTTAGTCCATTCTGCGCCCACAGATCAGTTAAATTTTTTTTTTTTTTTTTTAAAAAAAAACATTTGGTGCCAAGGCAGAACACCAACCTTTTATTCATATACAAAACTTCAAAACATAGAACAGAAAACCAATGGCCATTGATGGATGACATAAAAGTGCAAATAAATACGAAATACATAAATCCAAGAGTTTGGATCATCTTGTTAATGGTTTCGATCAGTTCCCACGACCTCGTTTTTCACAAGAAGTTTGTACTTGCATTTCCTCATTAGTAGTATTCGTGACAGGTTACGGTTAGGGTCACATGCCATCAACGCGGGATGAGAATCAATGAGATTATAGATTCCTAAGCTCAAGTAATAATTATATTTTTACCTTTTTATCTTTATATTTCAATCATTTCCAATTATTTTTCTTTCTTGTTATTCTTTATCTTTATCTTTATAATTTCATATTAATCACATAATTTTTAAAATATTTTATTTTCCACTTCCCATCTCATTCCACAATTCTCATAACTTTCAAATTAACAGGGGTCGCCCTAATGTTTATTTCTCCAAAACTGAGGAAACATGAGCAATTCAACAGAAAGCAGAGATAGTGAATTCTTGGTTCTCATGATAAGGAAATCCATGCTTCTTTTGATCATGTTTGAGGCACGGCTTCGTAAAGCAATCTTGGCCAGGCATCTTATTTGGCTAGGATTCAAGACAGGCCATCAGGCAACTGGAGCTTCGATTGGTAGCCACTGGTGCATGTACTTGCTGTTGGTGGTTTCTAATGCACTTTCATATGCATGTGTTTGAAGTACATGGGCAGCTTGTGCGGCCAAAAATAAACCATGAATCAACTCTTGAATGATTTGTTCCGGATTTCAACTTGCATGTAATTAATGAATTTGTTCACGTGTGTCTCCTCGAATTTTATATATGTATATGAAATGGGCATTTGTGTGGTCCACAAAATTTAGTCATATTGTATTTTAGTGTAAGTATTTAATTAATCTTTAAACGCCTCAAAATTTATAGAACGAGCATAAGACACGCAATTGCTTGTTAGAAACGTCTACGAAAGCCTTTTGCCTTCAATTTTATACATATATTGTCTTTTTTTTTTATGAGAACCAAACTCAAATATAGAACCTGAGAAAAGAGAAAAGGCAACCTCCTGACAAAAAACTAGACACTCCCCATAAATAGAAAACTAGCAAGGAATGAAGTCAAAAAGAGGGAGAAAGTCCACTATACATTGTTCTCCAAAGAAAGGTCCTTGCACAAACTTTCAAAAATACATTGTGGGGGCGTCTCTCACCATCATCTTTTTACTCCTACCTCCTTCAAAGCGTACTTAGCAAAATCATGAGTCGCTTGGTTACTCGATTTGAGGATGTGATTGAACTGAACTTATTCAAAATTGGAGCACAATTGTTTTATCTGTTCCATGATGAAACACAAGTATTCAAAAGCCTATCAGCCTCCCAGCAGGGAATTTATAAAAATCATTGAATCACTTTCAATCTCCAATAGTTTTGCCTCTAGTTCCGCTATCTATTTAACTCCTAAAAAGAGGCCTCTGGTCTCCAACCATAGCGAGTCATGTACACCTCTGATGGACCAACATTTTGCAACGATGAAATTGCCCTAAAACCTAGGATACCCACATCTTCCCACCCCCCTGTATCAACATTTAGCTTAATAAAGCACTTTCTTGGTTTCTTCCATCTAGCACGACTCCCTAAAAGATTTAGCCTCCCTTCACGAATGATATTTGAAGAAAAAACCATGTGCAAGTTGTTGGTCCCGAGTTTATGGCAATTACCCAAGAGGGGAGGGGTCAATTGGGTATTTAAAATTTTTCACTTAAACAGAAATTTACCCCGGTTTAGTTCAGTCCCCTTAATGAAACATATGGAAAATATGGAGAGTAATAATACAATAAAAACATAAATGCAAATCACAGCAATAGCCAAGTTTTTATAGTGGTTCGGGCAACCTCCCCTACTCCACTCTTTCAAGCTCACACCCCTTGTGACTTGGGTTCCACTATGTATTTCATAAATACAAATAAAGCCTCAGCTCTCTTCAAGATTTTAGCTCTAGGAGGCATGTACAAATCACAGCACAAGTAGGTGACGAGTCTCATTCAAGTCACAACACTACTTCGCTTCCTCTTGGTTAAAAAATCCAATTTAAACCAAGTACCAAATACAAACAAAGAATCAAATAAAGAAATCTACACTTTACAGATTGTGTAGGCAAATTCAGCTCATGGAAGAACTTATAGATGAAAAGCTTTGAACAGCGTTAAAGCATGCAACAAGTTTGAGCTTTGTTCTTCCCTTGAAAACTTGTGTTGGTCACTTAATGTTTGGAGATGATGGTAGTTGAATCACAGTTAATGCTCACACCACCTCCTAACACGTTCACTTGAATGCTTTTTTATAATGGTGGAGTAAATTCGAACGTTTGGAGATAGGTGGCGCGCATTTAATGCGCCAACATTCGAATTTTTCCGACCGTTGGACCCAAGTCGCAGATGAAGTCGACTTGGGGTGCGACTTCGGTTCTCAGCAAAAATCTCAAGTTCCTTCTTAGGTCAACTTGGTCCTGGACTTGACCCAAGTTGCAGGTGAAGTCGACTTCGGGTGTGACTTCACTTTCTGCATACACTTATTGGAACTTGAATTTCTTGAAAGTGATCTTCATAGCTTGATATTCATCATATCTTGTTCTTCCACTGATATTTTTAATTTTGAAAGTTTGATCTTGGAACTCGACCTGTTCATCTTTTCTTGGAGGCTTGTCTTCATGTCTTGAACTTAGAATAATTTTGATATTGCAATTCATAGAGGTAGCCCAAAGATTTTCCATTGAGTAATATACTGTCTTGAATGATTAGATTTGGCACATTTGCTTGTCTGGACTTCATATTTCTTCATTTTGACTCAAGTCGGATTTCTGGGTCGACTTAGGGTCCAAGTTCACTCAAGTCGCATGTGAAGTCGACTTGGGTATGCGACTTTACATTCTGAAATTTCAATTTCAGCGCTGGAAGTTCTGGGTTCTTCGAAGTCGATACTGGAGTCGACTTGGGTCCGCGACTTCACCCAAGTCGCAGATGAAGTCGACTTGGAGTGCGACTTCGGCAACTCTTGTTCCTCAGTTTCAGTGCTGGCCATAAAATTTCATTTGAAGTCGCAACTGGAGTCGACTTGGAGATCGACTTGACCTAAGTCGATGCCTGAGTCGACTTGGAAATCGACTTGACCTGTCAGACTTCATTTTCACATTATGAAACCTTGCAAACACTTAGATAAATTGAATTAGTACCTTATTTAACTCAAATTAAGTTTGTTTAATCATCAAAACACGAACGTTGCCTATTTTGTCAATTGTTTCCAACACAAATAAGAGTGACACCATTGTGTTAATCCCTAAGATCAATATGCTCCCCCTCCAAAATTCACCTATTTCTAAGATGCCACACCCTCCAGTATCAGCATAGATAGAACATAATAAGATATTTGTCCTGCTGATTCGTAGGCCAAAAAATAAAATCCCTCACAGTTCCCCCCCTACATACAGATTCGTTGTGGTAAAAAATGGTACCTGAATGGCTATGCGGGTTCTGTCACACCCCCATAATATGTGATAAACATCTTCCATTGCATCTTCCTAGTAGCAGAGGGGGCAACCGTAGTTTACAAGGAAGGCCCCTTGATGCTAGGTTTACTTTAGTAGGGATGACATTCATCACTAGTTTCCAAGTAAATATGAGGATCTTCCTTGGGAGCTTTAGTTTCCAAATGGCTCTCCACATATTGGGATTACCAGTCTCCCTCCCGGCCTCCTCTAGTTCTCCCATCTTAAGAATGTCATTGAAAGCAATCTCATATGTAGTTTTAACGCTGAAACCCCTTTTGGTTCGGGTCCTCAGTATAGTCTGTCTTCTATGTTGCTTTCAAGGAGGAGGATTTCTTGGATTTCCTCCAACTCTCTTCACCCGCTACGGCCCATATCAATTCCTTCTTTTGTGAGAAGTTGTCCTCATTTATAAATTCACACACTAGAGCCTCATTTGAAATGCCATGTGGAAGGGGCCCAACTTTGACAATTCTTTCCTTAGCCCAATTGCTTGCAAAGAAACTAACTAACTTCTCATTTCCTATACTCCATTTGCACCCTTTCAGCAGCACCTCCTTGGCCTTGACAATGTAGTTCTAGATGAAAGAGGCCCCCAACTTAACCTCCTATCCCAAAAATTGTCATCTTTAAACTATCTTGCCTTAAGCACTTTGTGGCATAATGAATTGATATTTGTCACAATTCTCCATGCCTGTTTTGCTATTTAAGCAAGGTTAAATGCAGCCCAGTCTCTAAATCCCATACCCCCTTTAGATTTTGGGGTATACATCTTTCTTTAAGATTTCCAGCTGAACTTTCTCTACCCATTTTTTCTCCTCACAAATATTTGTTCATCATTGCATTGAGCTCGTTGCAAACTTTCAGTAGAAGCAAGAAAAGATTCATAGTATAAGTTGGTATAGACTAAGCTACTGCCTTAATTAAGATTTCTTTCCCCTCAATCGAGATCGGTCTGTTTTTCCAGCAATGCGGCCTCTTCCAAACACGTTCCTTTTGGCCTTGGAACACCTTAGACTTTTGCTTTCCAACCCAAGCAAGAAGTCCCAAATAAATTTAAAATTGTTCACTTGATGATTACGACATGATTTCAATCTCCCTCCTAGTTTGCTGTTTAGTGTTATTGCTGAAAAACATTAATGTTTTTTGCATGTTCACTTTCTGCTTTGACAGTGCTTCGTAGTGTTGAAGGATCCTTGGCAGTTGTCTTACTTCATTGCTTGCAACTTTTAGGAAAAGAAGGTTGTCGTCTACGAAGAAAAGGTGAGTAAGATTAGGCCTTTCCTGTACATTTTTAATCCATGTAATTTTCTTTCTTGGTGAGTTGTCTTCAGGAAATGAGAGAGGCCTTCAGCACAAAATAACAAAAAGTAGGGTGAAAGTAGGTCACCTTGCCTAAGACCTTTTGGTAGGATATATTGGAATCGTGCACTTTCCATTAATCTTCACCTTGTAGGACACCGACGAAATGCAGCTCCACATCCAGTTTCTCCACTTTTCATTCAAGCTCGTGAGTTTCATAATATCACAAATATATGACCACTCCACCCGATCATAAGCCTTTGATGTACCAAGTTTTACTGTCATATCGTCATTATTCCCTTTCTTTCTTCTTCTGAGCACATGAATAACCTCAAAAGCCATGATCATGTTATCAGTGATAAGTCTCTTTGGGACAAAAGCACTCTGTAGCACTCTGTTCTGCAGAAATGAGTTTTGCTAGACGATTCTTAAGCCTGTTCGCGAGGACCTTAGCAATAATTTTTTCTAACACGTTGCATAAACTTATCAGTCTATATTCAAATAACCTTTTTGCCCAACCTTTTTTGGAATAAGAACAATGGTTGTGTGGTTAATTTCCTTCAGCATCTAAGTCTGCCGTGCACAGGATTCAACTTCGACGAAATCTTTGCAAGCTTCAAAAATGTCATTACCTACCACATTCCAATTCTTCTGGAAGAAGCCTGCAGATATCTCGTCAGGGCTCAGGGCTTTCATGGGATCCATATCACTAAGGGCTTGCCACAATTCCTCCCTTGTCAATTAATTTATAAGCATCTGGTTGTCATCGTTTGATAGTGAATTGCCTGACCAGTGGATTGTTGTCATGTTTTGGTGCTGAACTGAGGAATTGAATAATTCTTTAAAGTAATCCCCAACCACAACTTCCATTTGGCTTTGATCTTCAATTAATTTTCCATTTTCTTTTTCAATTATATCAACAAGATTCTGTTTTCCACATTCTGATGTAGTTCTGTGGAAGAAGTTGGTATTTTGATCTCCATTTTGGAACCAATTCACCTTTGATCTTTGCTTCCAAATAGTTTCTTCGTCCTTAGGGAGATTGTTGATAACCTTCTCAACCTGTCTGATCATTTGGTCTCTTTCATCTGAAGGAACAATATACATGTATTGTCTTTAAATATTGAAGTTCGGAGTTTTACCATCAATGAATTTTTAACCTGCAATACTTATAGATTATCATCATCAAACGTTATTTTTCATTGAGTAGAACTAATTAAATGAATTTCGTTGCAGCATTTTCGTTTGTTTGACTTAATTATGGTATCACTAGATCTGCATACTTTTTGTTGTATAATCTAAGTCTTTTTGTTGCCTCTAATGCTTCACTTCAGAATTTTAATATACATTAATTAAGCATAAAAGTACATTACTTAAGAAAAGTTTAATTATATAGTCACTATAAGAAAGTGAATCATTAGGGACAAGGTATATCGTCATTATATTTATATTTCGCACTATAATTTCGTCGTAGCTTACTAGTGATAAGTCTTTTAGTTACAATGTTTGTTGTCACCTTCAATGAAAGTTTACTTTATCATATATTATCATTAAAATATAATTTTTGAAAAGCTATTTTTGAAACAATATTATATTGTTATCATTAAATTTTATCACAACAAATTTTATTAAAAGCAGCTATTTTTTGGCTGTATATAATACCTATCTGGCTATGTATACATTATTTTTTTTGTACATATATGTATATTTTACTACATATATGACCACTTAAGGGTGTGACATTTTTTTCAAATGCAATCAATATCTACCTTATATGTAGTCAAAAATAATTTTTAATGCAACCATTTAAATTTAGGGTGTGTTTGGGAATAGATAAAACTTTTGATGAAAAGTTGTAGAGATGAAAAGTTGTCAAATGATGTGATACGATAGGGGTGATGATGAAGAATAAATAGGATAAAGTTGAAATAGATAGGTTTGTTGTGTTGGTAGTTGTGTAAAAATGATAGAAAAGTAGGGTAGTTGTATAGAAAAATGATTAAAAAATAGGATAATTGTGGAGAGTGAAAAGTTTTAGATTGAAAAGTTTTAACTTGACAACTTTTTGTTGTTAACAAACACACCCTTAATTGTAAATAATATATAATAACATTTTTAGCTACAAAAAATTAGTGCTTGAATACTGGTAGTAGCATGTCTCCTTGTGTATTAAAATGGGGCTTTGTCTCTTGTTTTGTTAACTGAAGCTTGTGCCTCCTGAGTTAGTAGATAGGAGTTCAATGTCTTTTTCTTGAAAATTTGTAAGAATGCCTTAAAGCTTAATGGTAATATAAATTGAGATAGATATAAATATATAACAATAAAAAAATAATAAGTTTATGTTGCTAATTAATTTCTTACAATAAATGGAGTTAATTGTCGATAAAACCATCACCATAGCAAATTTCGTTAGGTAAAATACGAAAGCAGCAATGAATATTTGCCTAAACAGTACTGGTGCCTTGACTAATGCCAAACAACGATCTTGATGGCATTGCCAAATTTTCATTCTGTCATAATGCACGTTACACGGTGTTTCATACCTTGTTTCAAGCTCATGCTCAAAATGTGTTCATTTTATCTAAGAAGAATTCGGAATATAGTACATACAAGTAAAATAGAAACTTATTGTACTCAATAATGATTATAAAGAACGAGAATAAAATAGCATCTTCCTTATGTAATTCATACTTTTTTCAAGCTCATGCTCAAAATGTGTTGATTTTATTTTAGAAGATTTCGGCATATAGTACATACATACAAATGGAAACTTACAGTACCCAATAATAATTATTAAAGAACGAAAATAAAATAGCACCTTCCTTACAGTGAATATAATTCATACTTTCTCCAAGATCATGCTCAAAATGAGTTCATTCTATTTAAGAAGAATTCGGCATATAGTAAATAGAAACTTAAAATACTCAAAAATAATTATAAAGAACGAAAATAAAATAACACCTTCCATACATTTGGCGTGTTCTTTTAGTGTTACCATATAGAAACAACAAAAAGAAAAAAGAAATATTCAAGTTGTACATAATAAATTATTTGAAAGCTTGGAGTAGTTTATATATGGTAGACAAGGCCGAATGATCTTTTACGACCGGTCGGAAATCACCAAAAAATATATTTTTTGAATTTTTTTTTGAAAAATATTTTTATAAACATGTTAATCTAGTTATATTTAATCTATAAATCAAGTTTTACCATTTTTGGATATGTATATATATTTATTTTGGATTTTTAAATACCCCTGTATTTAAAAATCTAAAATATATATATATACATATCTAAAAATGATAAAACTTAGTTTTATAGATTAAATATAATTAGATTAATATGTTTATAAAAATATTTTCAAAAAAAAAACAAAAAAAATATATTTTTTGACCGGTCGGAAATCACCGACCGGTCGTAAAAGATCGGTACTCGTAGACAAGCCATTTCAGGTCGTCTTTGGTAGCATCCACCTGGACGGTCCAACAAGTTCATTGTCCCTGGTCCCAAAATTATATACTTTTCCAGATGCTGGGGAATGTAGTCCAATCGATGGCCTTGTTTTGAAGCCCTCACCCCATAAAACATTTCATTATTCACCTCGACGGTCCAACCGATACATCTCCCCTTGATCAACTGCTCCAAGAACTTTACACTTTTTTGGATGCCTCCAAATGTCCAATCACCGAATCCCTCTTATACCCAGCTAGGCCAAAATTTCAGCTACCTGATGCTGGGCTACCTAGCTATTCATTCAACGGCTCAGATGATGCAATCAGTGTGCGCTTTTTTTTTTTTCTGGGGGGGGGGGGAGAATAATGTGACAACCAGGAAGTGCATATTGACCAATTTGCTGTTTTCTTCTTTCAATTCCACAGAAATTCATGCATTCTCTTTATACACAGGCACGAGGCGGAAAGTGGGGGGGAACTTGCAGATCAGTCCTCAAATTTGCGCTTTTTGACCCTATCCTTTTTGTAGTAAACGGCTATAAAGTTTAAAAATTAAGGGTTGCCCTAACACCGTTTCTAGTCATTACTCATTGTGAAGTGACTAAAAAGCCCCCATGGCTGCCAGTTTATACACTCCCGTTGGCGACTGTTCATTAGTGCAATATTCAACTCGTACGATGGCTTCCTCTTCTTGTTCAAACATCAAAAAATAGTGTTACACTGAATCCTTACTATCTAACAACTGAAAATGTAAAACTCACCCACCCAACCACTATCCACAAGATGCATGTCAGATCTAGCCATCAAATATATACATCTTAATCATCCGATTTTACAATCATCACCGCAAGTCACTAGTTTTGGTTTATTCAATTGGTACTTCCCAGGAAGTCGCACCATGACCTCATCATTCAATCTTCTCCCACCTTACGTTGCTCTCATTCTTTCTTTTATCTACTAGTCAAATTGCCCCATCATCTGGCAACTTTTCTAACTCCGACGAGCCACCATCGACCGTAAACTCATCTAATGAACTAACATAGAATGCGGAGTAGATACCTTCTTGAAGTGGGCGGATTGTTATGGAAAGGCCTGAAATTTCAAGTAGTCATAACTTCTGATTTGAAAAGAGCTATGGGAGCTACAATATATCAACAAAAATCTCTTTTCAAGCCCAACATCATGACAATCCAAGTGAAATCCACATTCGATGCGAAAATATGCCTTTTGCGATGACTTAGGGGTTGTTGAAGTTTTTGCGGTCTTTTTTAGTATTTATAATAAATTGATCATTATTTACTATTTTTAGTCCATTGCATGTGGTAAGAGTTTTCATAATTTTTTTGGTTTGTTTTATGTTTGACTTTTTTATTGTTAGTGTTTGCTTGGCCACTCTTATGACATGCTATGTTCATTTTTATTTTAGCAGACTCAAGTAATATTACAAACTTTCTCCCTACAATTGTGTTTAAGTTTCTATACTTCAAATTTATCTATCAATTTTAAAGACATAGCCGTATAATAGTCTTTGCTTCACGCTTATTCACTATTTCACAAACATCCAATGACTATAATCTCTCACTGGTATCAAAAAAAAAATCTTCTCATTAATAAACACTACAAGAAAAATATATTTTTTGCAATTCTTATTACCAAGGGAAAAAATCTTTATTAGTAAGGAAAATGCACCTGCAAGGAAAATTTCTTAGTTATAATGATACTTTTATAGATAATGGAAAATTTTCATGCTTAACGCGATGCTTTCATAAGCAAGAATTTTTTTTTTTATAATAATGTTTTGGCAACTAAATCAAAACTTCGCTACATAAACACAAAAATCATGAACTATTGGCAACAATATTTTTCTTAATGGTTGCTATATGAAATATACTGCATATTATTGACGATCAAACATTTTTTAACAACCAAAATTTAACATTTTATAAAGAATTTTTTTTGTCAAAAATCAAAAATTTTGCAGTGACACCTAAGGTCGCTACTGCCCTCTTCTTCATTGCAGATGGTTGCCCAATTCTGCTTTGCTTCTGAAAAACCTAATGTAGAAGACGCTTCGCCACCACTCATCCTCCCTACTCATCTCCATCATCTATGATGAGCCAATTGCCATTTCTGTCATGATGAAAAAACTCATCTCTCAATACTAGCGAAATTAATTGATGTCGCTGCTTGGCGCCATCCCCTTCAGCATCAGTGAAATTTGACTAGACACTGCAGCATGGAAAACCCATCACAACAGTTTTACTTCCGATCATTTGCTCTATCGAATGATACCCATCACAAAGCCAATGAACTGTGTACTGTATCGAGCAAAATACAACACATCCCTAGTGGTCGATCAAAAAATTATGGTCGTTCGATCAGGAAATAGTGGCTGGCAGTGCCGACCCGAACAATGAGCACGACGAGGGTTGCTGGATACAAAACCAAGCCAGTAATAAAACCGACTGGGCTTTGATGATAGTTTGCCGAAATGGACATTTTAGTCATTTCAGTGTGACTGGAGGGCACAAAATTTTATCATTTCTAAACATGCAGCCATCTGATGCAAATTGCAAAGAAAATATTAAAAAAAGTCTAATTAAGGGACTAATTTGCAAAACATCACAAAAAGTGATGAAAAGATTGCTTTCAATGGACATTGCTTAACATCATTTTTTTTATCATAGTACAAAAACGATCAGGGTTGTAGGTGGGCTGCATCTACTTTAAACTATGTATTTTCATGTGTAATTATGAAAAATGCTTAGAACAATTGCATTAGATTGTCATAAAATTTTAAAGAATTATTTATCCACGTAACAGTGATGCTTTAAATAATTTAGATATTAAAAATATAGCTTTGAAATTGCCATTGTGGCAACTGCCTAGCATGTGGCAGACGCTTGGTTCGAATCTCGCCTCTTGTGCAGGTGAAGTATTGTTGGTCCCCTTTGATAATGAAGGTTTTTACAAATATCCTTTCTGACAGTGGGGGTAGTTCTAAAAAACATTTCCATGGTGTGATGGTTGTAAACGTATTTAATTGTAAAATAAGTTGTCATAAGTGTATAAATATTCATAAAAAAATATAACTTTAAAAATAAAATATAAATTAAATAATTTTATTAAAGATTAGACTACTTAATTCGGAGGAAACTTGATATCCTGCGTAAACAAATTAATGATTCTAAATGATATATATGATCTACGCATGCATGCATATCTGATATCTTTATCTGCCTAGTCAGCCAAGCTAACGAGCCGAGAGCTACCAAATATTATGCATTCCGGATTCTGAAGCTATCCACGTCCAATGTCGTCCATACATTAATCTTGAGAATATAAATGACATATAATGTTGTCTTTCCACGGTGGGTTGTTAGCAATCATATGTCTGCCTTTGCAATTCAGGATTTCCCCATCAGTCCAAATCTTGCAACTCATTTGTCATCTCTTTGATGGACCACCTTCAAACATGTAGTGAAATTGACAAGGGAGATGACAAATTAAAGCTATAATATTGAAAATGACATAGATATATATCTAACTAAGTTATCGACTTTAATTATTGAGCTAGAAACAATATATACTTTCTATTTTCTTTAAATTAATACGTGGGATTCATGGTGGCAACTAAATAATATGGTCCCTAAAAAATTATGGTAAAAGATTCTATGAGAAAAATTATATACGGATATATATAGCTAGTACCCACAACAGCCAGATTGATCAAACAATCTTGATCTTTGTTTCTCATCCATCTAAGAAGGTCCAACATTTTTTTATTTAATAAGTGAGGCAGTTCAAGTGCTTTAAGATTAGGTGGTCCTATTGCTAGCTTGAACATTTGTAAAGCTACTCAAGATTGAATATTGGTTGCCTGCATAAAGATACACATTCGATTTACATCTTTATAGAGCATTTTTCGGCCGACAACATGAGGCCCACCTTGTCATACCATGCTATCCTTTCGCCACGGAAAATGGGCCCCACAACAGGGACAGATCATGACCATGCATTCATCATCCAGACCGACTTGATTATTCGCCAGGTCCTCACCTTAATTCATCAAATTTCTCCAAAATCTAGTTGGAATACTTACAATTTCACCCAACTATGTATGTACGGGTGTAAAAATCCCTTTTTAAAAAACTCTATAAATGAAATATGCTTCTCTGGTACAAGAGCCATCCCGGCAAAACTAATTAAATGGTAGGGCTGCCAGTGCGGGTTTAACCCGCTGGTAATGCCGGCTTGTTTGTGGTTTGACCCTCTTTCTTCATGGGGAGTGAAAAATTTGTGCCCCTGTAGTGGGGTGTAGGAGTTGTCCTTAGTTTGGGAGTTAGGTAAAATGTCCCCTATTATTTAGTTCCTTCATATTATGAGAATTATGCAAATACTAATTTGTAATATCAAATAACTTGTTGTATATATATACATGAATTAAAAAAAATAAATGGCAGGGCTAAAAAGTATGACAGCTGGTCACCTAGCCCAAAAGAATGACTTTACATGTTGGCAAAATTGAATAAACTTATTGTTAAGATCGCAATGCATACAATGAATGGCTCCATGACATATATCCCAAAAGAATGACTTTGCATGCTAGAAACAAGTGAAGCTGCCAACAACTATTACTTTAGCACTATATGTAGGAGTCTGATATGTGCACCCAAGTGCACTTATCTTCGATGCATTTGCGTGTAAAAATTTATTTTTAAATTTTTAAAATTTTTTATACAACCGTTTATTTTATTGTATTTAATGTGTGTATCAAGTTTTATTATTTTTTTGAGATTTGTAAATTTTTTCGGATTTTTAAATTAGTAGAATTTTCATAATTCATAAATTACAAAAAATGTCATTGCTTTTAAAAAATTCAAAAAAATATCTACAAATTTCTAAAAGGTAAAACTTGATATATATATATATATATCTGTGTGTGTGTGTGTTAAATATATTTAAATTAATAGTTTTATTAAAAAAATTTAAAAATAAAAAAGAGTTAGATACACCAGGGCACACTAATGCTAAGTACACCGGGGTGGTCAGCACCTAGTTATATATATAATTTTAATGCATTCCATTAATCAATTTATTTCGATAGGATGGTCTAATTTGGGCTCTATCTTGATTACTTTCTTAAATTCAATTTATTCATTATATTTAATACTACATGTTTTACATATATAATAAAAATTATCTTAATTCATGACTATATCATTTCCAAAATAAAGAAATATTTAAAAGTAATTTTAAATTCATTAAAAATAATTTATTCATTATAAGAACTTATAAGATCTCAATTTAATATCTAAACCATCAACAATATTTACCCTATCTAGATTATGATTTTATAACATTCTAAAACTTCAGTGTATAGATTCAAGTTATTTTCTAAATTTATGCACATTTTTATATATTTTTAGAAGATGTGACTTATACACGACTCTAATTGATATGGTTTTGGTATCCAGGTAAAACAAGTAGTTAGATGGATTAGATTTAAGAAAGTGATCATGTTGAAACCCAAATTAGACAATCCTACAAAAGTGAATTAGTAAGATAGACGTACTGAAGTTATTCTCTATATATACACATATAGAGTCAGACTTCTATATAATTAGTACTATCAATTCTTTTTGGTACTCCCATTTAGTTTGGGCCAAATTCAATCTATCTATTATATTTAACATCATTGATTTTATTTAGATACAAAAAAATAATATCAATCAGAGTTACATGTGCACCACATTTTAAAAAAAATATGTGTGTGAATTTAGAAAATTTACTTAGATTTATTCATTAAAGTTTTATAATATTATGAATTTACATAAAATTATTAATCTAGATAAATATCAGACCTTAAGAGTCTTTACATAAATAACTTACTTTTAATGGATTTAAAATCACTGTTAAGTGATTCTTAATTTTGAAAATGATACAAATTATGGATTGGTATATTTTTAGAATATAAGTAAAATAAATAATGCTCAAAATAATGTATAGATTTGATTTAACAAAATCATAAAGATAATGTCTAAACTAAACAATTCTATAAAAGTGATTTGGTAAGACCAAATGTATAGAATTAGAGCTCTTATATATGTATATATATATATAAGAAAATATTCAAGCATAGTTAGTCTATACTATAATTACTGTGCAATTTGCTGTAAAATGGGGCTCACTTAATTATGAAATTAACATCTACCTTGCTCATTATATTTAAAATCATTTAATTTAATAACATACTAATTTTCATCTAAATCAAACATGTGTATGGATTTCGTTTTAACATAGTAAAAAATCAATATAATAAAATAGTTTAACATAAATATCATTTTAAAATTATATTTTTAATATCTAAATTGTCTAAATTATGGTTTTTATATCGATAAATAACTATATAATGTATAATTAAATTGTACGAGATAGGAGTCCTATTTTGCAGTAGAGTGCACCATAATCATGATACAGTCTATTCGCATATACAAGGTTATAATATATATGGGGTTTAGCTTTTATATAACTGAGCTATATAGAAGTGATTTCATGTAACATCATTTATTTTAAAGACGTTAATCATTGATGCAAAATGTAATCAATTCATTATATTCGATGTCATTTGTTTAAGTAACAGGTAAAGTTTTATCCAAATCAAAATATATGCATAGGTTATATTTGTTCAAAAATAGATAAATTTATGTGTAAATTAGGAAAATACTTAGATCCATTTACATATATTTTAGAATATAATAATACTTTATAAAATCATTTATCGATATAGTAATGATATTTTTAGATGGTTGAGATGTTGAAAATATTACTTTAAAATTATTTTTAGTATTAAATTATTTTATACAAGTGTAGATGGAGCCCATAGATAATGATTCTAAATAAATAAAAGAGTTTCCATGATAATACAAATAATTTTAAATACAATAGATATAGTAGATTTTAAATCAACTATGAAGATATTAAAAATAAATAGAGTTACATAGAAGAGAGATATATATGTGTTTTGCTTCTATGAAACCCTTATTTTAATATATAAAACTCCTCTTTTGTGTAAACTCACTTTATTTTTAATATTTTGATTGTTGAAGTAAAATTTACTCTATCTATTATATTCGAATTGCAGTTATATGCACTCAGGTGCACTGAAACTCGGTGCGTTCATGTGTAACTATTCATTTTTTAATTTTTTAAAATTTTTTTACTCAACTGTTAATTTAAGTGTATTTAACATGTGTATCAATTTTTACCTTTTTGAAAATTTTTAGATTTTTTCAGATTTTTAAAAATTAGTGGCATGTTTTTATGAAAATTGATACACATGTTTTTATGAAAAACACACATATTAAATACACTTAGATTAATAATTTTATGAAAAAAGTTTGAATTTTTTTTAAAAAGGGTTAAATGCACTCGATTACACGTAAATTGCACCAAGTCTAAGTACACCTGGGTGCATACAACCGAAATCCATTATATTTAGCATTATTTATATTATTATGAAATTTTCTCACTTATTTAGTATTAATGTATATAGCCTTGTCTATAAATGTGAGAAATCAACATAATAAAATGATTGGATACTAAAAATCAAATTTAAGTAGCATTTTCAACATTTAACTATCTAAAATATCACTATTATGTGAATAAATGATTTTATAAAGTATTAATATATTCTAATACTTACATGAACGAATGTAAGTATTTTTTCCTAATTTAGACATAAATATATTTATTTTTAAACAACTATAGCCCATGCACATGTTTGATATACATAAAACTTAGTCTTCTAGATAAACAGATAATGTTGTATACATTGAATTGATTAGATTTTGCGTCAATTATCAACGTCTTAAATATGAAAAGAGTTATATGAAATTACTTTTATTAATCTGATTATATAGAAGCGGAGTCCTATATATTATATGATCTAGTATTTTTTAAAACACCATAAATTATGGTACACTTGGCTTAAAATGGGGATAGAAGCTTCCATATTTGCTCTTGTTAATTTTGAAGTAATGTATATATATATATGTGTGTGTGTGTGTGTGTGTGTGAGGGGCTCATTTAAGAACGAACACTATTTGATTTAATTAGTAAGTTCTATGTGCACTTGGCTTAAAATGGGGATTGAAGCTTCGATATTTACTCTTGATTAATTTTGAAGTAATGTGAATATATGTGTGTGTGAGGGGCTCATTTAAGAAGTGACCCCAGTTCTAGGGCAAAGTGACCCCAGTTATTCCATAAATATCAATGCACTAAATTGTGTGACCCCAAAGGGCTTAGCTTTTATTGAACCATTAAATGAGGGGAGATCCACTTAATGGATACATGATCAACCATCTAGACCGAAAATTTGTTAGAATCCCCTTTAGTGGTGATATATCAAGAACACATTTATCGCAGAAGACCCGCAAATTCTCCAGTTATACCTTTTAGGCACGTTAAGACTCATTTTATTAATTAGTTCAAGATTTCAATCAATCATGCCCCTCATTGGGTGTAACCCACATAAATTCAGATTAGTCAATGAACAGACAATTGGACAATATATAATTAATCAAACCATTGAAGTCTTCATCAAAAAAAAAAAACATTGAATCATATCTCCTAATACTATCAACTGAAATCTCAAACTGAAAATTATTTTCAACAGTGAAAGATGGTTTTGATCACTCATCTAGTTATATGATTCATGATTTTAAAACCGATCTAAAGACAATTTGGGCCATGGGTCTGATGCATTCCAAATTAACTATGTACTTTGTTATAAATCATTTGTCGGTGATCATCGTCAGCAAGGACACACGCAGAGAGTCGAAAAACGACGTGACTAATCCCGTGGAACGAGATATTCGACCACCTGAGGTTGGGGTGGGGCAGATCAGACGGCCATTACCTTCTAGCTTTTAGAGGGTGAGGGAACATTGCCTGCCGTCCTATACTTTCTTTCCAACACCTTTAGGAACATGCTTAGCTTTTAAAATTAAATGAAAGTTGTAGGCTAGCTGCTGGCCCCAGTATTACAAATGTCTAAAAGTCAATTCTGCATGTATAGCTACAGCCATCCAAGATGTTGATGTGGTAGGTCCATGTTAATTTGGATGGACCATGCCCAAAAACCTCTGCAATGGATTACCCTACCTAGAGAATATGTTGCTCCCTTTGTGCCTCAATAGCCATGTCTCTGGCATTTTCCTTTCAACTCTTCTCTATTTGTCCTCCACTCCCACAGGTCCTCACAATGCATTGCATTGAGGCACCCAATGCCCTGTGCATGAAGCCCATGTTGGATGATCCTCACCACAGATTTTGGTGGACCCCTCGTTGATGGAAAAATAAATCTCTCGGTGGTGGTCTTTTTTTTTTTTTTTTGATGAGAGGTGGTGGTCTTGGTCTCTTGGAATAGAAGGTAAAGCCGGGGTGAGGAAAAAGAAAAAGAAAACCAGCGATGGTACATATATTCAGATTATAGAAAAGACAAAGATCGGATCTCTATGGATCTGTTTAATCAGAGAATTTTCTTTTTTTGGGGGGTCCATCAGATCAGTGGTACTGAGATGGATAATCAGAATAATCCCACCCAATTTAATAAAGCAAGATACTTATTTCCCTTTGAGGGTTTTTATCCTGCTTCTTTGTTTCTTTTCAAGAAAAGCTTGAAGCAATGTCTATCATTAAATGGGAAGCTTTTATTCCCAACGGTTTATCTTAATCTAGATGAATTTATTCCCCAATGCTGCTTAAACAACAGAAAAAATTCCTCCTAGTTGGGAAAAAGACGGCCTGTTTTGTTTTGAAGCACTGCCCACATAAAATTCAGAACATGCAGAGTTGGTTTGCCATCCCCAGAGACGATCTCGTTCTCTTGAATGAATCATCGAGCTTTTGCATTTCTCTCATTTTCCGTAAGCTGTGCAATTGGCATCAAATCATTTACTAGCAGGACTAAGAGCAATAAAGCTAAGCATTTGTGCTGCATATAAGGGAATCAGATGGCTGGTAAGATTTTGGGTAATATTAAATATCAACTAAGTAATCAATTTTAGTTTGTTAATTACCAGCTGAAAATTAATTGCATTATGATTGAATATAGGAGATATCAATCGTACCTACCAAATAAACCTGGGTTAAATGTATGCACCAAAAGCTAAAGGGGGAATATATGTAAAGTCAAGAGGAATAGGAACATAATCATTATGTACTCCCCGGATTATTAAGTTATCTTGTGCAAACTTTAATTAAATATCCACTGAATATAGATGTCAGGATGTTAATTAATTCCGATAACCCAAGAATAAAGATGAAATGGGAATGTGGGATCAATTCCCTCTTCAAAACAATGCAAGCCTGGGAATTTTTCTTGGTGTTACGGTAGCAGCCATTTTGGAGTGTGGGATCAGTTCCCTTAATTAAAATGGATTAGGAATCGTAAGCAGCACTTTTTACATCGTTTTTTGGCTCACTGCCAGAGGGAGAGATTCTGTGCCAAGCCCATCGACCATAGCCCAAACAGAGCCTTTGCACCCCTTTTTAAGTAGATAGCTAGGCCACGTATGCACATACAACCTATAATTTTTTTAAAAAAAAAATGTTTCAGTGAGCTTTTTTTTTTTTTTTTTTTTTTTTTTTTTTTTTTGACTTCTATCTCTAATGTTTAAAGGCTACTCTTACCTAACTAGTCAATGGTAAAATAACCAAAAGTTCTTTGTATCACCTCATTAATTAATTCAATATAATTAGTTGGATTCTTCTTACTTCAATTAAGCCATGTGAGAATACAGTCTTGGATTCTTCTCATCACTAATGAGCCATGTGAGAAGTACTGTCATTTATTATTTGCAGGGAAATTTCAATCCTTGTTATTCAAATCCAAAGTAAATCTAAATGATAATTATGATATTGACCGTGGCCAGGGAGATAGTATGATAAATCATGAAGTAAATAAGAAATATAGATGATTATTAAGGGATTGTTTCATAATGGAGAATAAATGGATTTTTTTTGGCATATTCCACCCTTTTAATTTCTTCCATCTTTTCTTAGGCCGCCCCTTTTAATTAACATGACTTATCAGCTACTTTAAATTTATATTTTTCCCTCGCTGTTTCCTGAGGTGAAGCATCATTCCTATCTCCTAAGTGCAGCACATGAACAAGATGTTAGAGGCCGCCTATGGTATTATGTTCTTGTGTGTTGAGTGGGATAGGTTTAATTACGTGGGTCGACTGTAGAGAATTAAGAACTCAAATCAACCTCATGTTAGTAATTACCAAAATGAGCAATTAAAAAATGTCCCATTGATCTGCTAATATCGTCGACAAAATACATGCCAAAAGATCAGAATACTTTCATAGATAATAATAGCCTAGCAAAAGCCTAGTTGTTCATGGAACTTGGGTCTAACTAAAAACAAGTTGGTTTGAGCTTGCAAGTCTAAATTCAAAGATGAGCCTGGCAATTAATTACCTAGTGAAGTATTTTCATTTGTTGGGATGAGTGACTAACATCCAGAGAACAGTTGCAAATTGGTGTTGTAAGATTGGAAGCTCTTACTCCACTCATTTTCAATAACTCTACTTGAAGGTGGTCTGGAGATTTCATTCCAGTTCGCATTAGTCGGCCATGATTGCATAAATCCCTCCCCAATAGTCACCAAGTTCGAAATGGCAGCCTTGGCACATCCCAACGGTGTAATTGCCAAAATCCTCAACCTTCTGACCACATGCAATTCCCCCAAACAACTCCTACAAATCCAAGCCCAACTGATCTGCGGCAATCTCTACCCAGACACCACCATCGCCTTCCATTTCATCAATGCCTGCAGATCCCTGGGGCTCTTGCAGCCACCCCTCCATCTCTTCCATCTCATCCAAACACCCCACTGCTTCATTTGCAACAATCTCATGAGGGCCTTTGCACACTCTCCCACCCCACACTTCTCCCTCTCTGTGTATTCCCAAATGCGGCGCAAATCCGTCCGTCCCAATCACTACACCTTCCCTTTCATCCTCAAATCCTTGTCTGACCTCAAAGAACTAGGACAAGGACAGACTGTCCACACCCACATTGTCAAAGAGGGCCATCTTCATGATCTCTATGTCGGGAATGCGTTGTTGGATTTATACGCTTCATGTGGAGAAATGAAAATGTGTGAATCCCTGTTCGATGAAATGCCCCAACGAGATGCTGTGTCATGGACGGTGTTGATTTCTGGTTATAGGAATGCCAGGAAACCTGATGAGGCATTGATCGCCTTTGAACGGATGCAATACGCAGGGGTCCCACCGAACCGGGTGACAATGGTGAATGCCTTGTCTGCCTGCTCAAGCCATGGAGCCCTTGAAATGGGCATTTGGATACATGACTACATCAGAAGGCATGGGTTAAAATTGGATGTGATCTTGGGTACTTCATTGATTGACATGTATGCAAAATGTGGGAGGATTGAATCTGGGTTGAGCGTGTTTGACGTGATGTCGGAGAAGAATGTGTTTACCTGGAATTCAATCATCAGAGGGCTTGCATTGGCAAAGAACGGCAGAGCAGCAGTTTCGTGGTTCCTAAGAATGGCGGGTGAAGGGTTAAAACCTGACCGTGTGACCTTAGTAGGAGTCCTATGTGCCTGTAGTCACTCAGGCTTGGTGCAAATAGGTCTTCAGATATTCTTTTCACTGGCTTGTGGGAAATATGGTTTCCCACCGGGGATTAAGCACTATGGTTGTGTCATTGATCTGTTAGCTCGTGCAGGTCTTACTGATGAAGCCAAAGAATTCATAGAGATGATGCCATTTGAACCTAATACGGCAATATGGGGATCGATACTGGTTGGATGCAGAGCTCGTGGAGATCTAGAGCTGAGTGAGAAGGTGGCGAGGAAGCTCATAGAGCTTGAGCCTGAGAATACTGCCTACTACATCTTATTGTCCAATCTCTATGCAGAAATAGGGAGATGGGAAGGTGTGGAGGATGTGAGGAGATGGATAAAAGAGAGAGGATTCAAGAAGGATATAGGAAGAAGTTTCATAGATATGGAAGAATATACGAGGAGAGTAGATCTGTCTTGTTAGGACCATAAGCCTGGTGTTTCCTGTCATATCGTGCTGTTTCGAACTTCCCGAAGCATGCTTCTTTCAGGAATGTTAAAATGAAAGCTGGTGGGTTTTAATGATGTCATCTCCATCAATGATAACTTTGTAAAGAAAGAAGTACTAATTCTTATGAAAGGTTCGATTTGTAGAGGAGTGGAAGTATGAAAAGGTTCGATAGTCTATAAAAGATATAAGGGATTAGAAGCTTCTTTTGGGTGCAAGCCATGAGATTATTGCTCTCTCTTCAATGAATTTATTATCTGCGCGAGATATCGAGTTTGTTCATGCAAGGAAAGACCGGAATTTGGGGATTTTGCAATCAAAGTTACAAATCAGTAAATATTTTTGCATGTAAAATAAAACCATTTTCTGAAAGTTGGTTTTTGAAGAATTCCAATGGAAAAAAACCGTGGGTTTCATCGGTTTAAGTCGAAGCCAATAAATCTGAAAGCTATATCAGCAGCCATTGTATTTGTGCTTGGAATCGCCATTGAGAAGGGACAGCAATACATCATGGAGAAATGGGTGTATTTAGGCTTTCCTGTTATGGAAAGATGCCTTTGCAAATTTCTTGGGAAACATATGCCTTCGTGGCAAGGCTCTCTAAACTCGAGAAGTCATTTTTCCAAAGAAAAAGGTAAAAGTTATTTTTCAAATTTTTGTAAGAACCACCTCAAAAGTATTCATAAATTCATAAAGAAAATGTAAGATTCACCTCAAGTTATTCATTGAAAACTCACCTGAATTCCAAAAGTTATAAATACCGCACCATGCACTTTATTTAAAAAGGGCCAATTTCTAACTTAAGAATTCCACGCTTACTAGAACTTTTTAACACGAATCGTTCGGGCTTAATACATAAGCTCTACCAAATGTTAACAACAAGCGGAGCCATTCACCAATTCTTACGCAAAATAAGTGGGGCAAACAGGCTCTAAAATATTAAAGAAAAAAGCTAGCGTCATGTCCTATGAAATTAAAGGAATAGTTCGAAGATTAATGTTGCAAGAACCTAACCTCCTTGGGGCCACGAGTTGCCACAAATAGACCGCAAGAAATACGAAAGCAGCAGATACTAAAATGAGCCACCGGGACTCAGAACCAAGCAATGTGGATGACAGTGATCAAGCCGTAGGGGAATGGATTCTTAAATCCAGAACATACTCCAGGAATCTTGTTGCTTCTACGGTTCTAGCTTGTTAATTACACTGCAGTGAACCACCTTTGTTATTTACTTCCATGTAGAAAAGCCTCCTTTAGATTGCATAGGAAACAAAACAAAGGATCTCCCTCGCCCAAGCAAGGAATTTTTCCATTTCCATTTCAGCTGCAAAGTTTAGACTGTATGAATGATGCCATGGATTTGAAATGCGTTGCTACCATCCTCGTGGGAGTCTCCTCATCCTTCATATTCCTTTTCCCCAGTTTTAGAAGACGGCACCAAGAGCGTATCAACCAGGAGAAGCTGAGAATGATAACTACGGCACTAGAACAAGCAGAAGAAAGATTGTTCAAGTTTCAAGAAAGGCATGACAGGATACTTGACCAGATAAGTTCGCATTACCTCTACAATCAAGAACTGGCACAGGCATTGGTGGATGCTCGGAAGGCCATGACTGAAGCCCTTCATTTCTCTGTCATTCTCAGGAAAATGCAGATGAAGATCATAAGCACTTATCCACATGAGAACAAGGAAGTTCCTATGATCGGAATGGAAATGTCAGTCAGAAATGTAACTTCGTCAGTTTAAAAGAACTGCTGAGAATTGCCAAGAAATGAGAATCCTGAGGGTTGACTTCGAACATGATCGGCTACCAACAGAATAAATGGATCATTACAATTGATCAACCAGTTCATTCATCATTCAAGTGGAAAGGTCCTCGGTCAGCTTGAACCATATGGTGCCGTGGGATCTCGTTAGGCAGAGGTTGCAGCATCAGACAGGGCAAGCAAGCTGGATCATTTCAATATGGGTTTTTCCAGTTTTTTCTTTTAATCATTGTTGTCTTTTCTTTCTGCAATTAAAAAAAAAAACGTATAAAGAAAAATCCATTGCATTGCTAATGTAACAAAAGACTTCGATCAGAGAAAATTTTCTGACTCCTAAGTGTTGGGAAGCTTAACAAATCACATAACAGACTCAAAAATGGAATGTCGCTAAATTTCCCACTCAACGTCCATATATCCAAAGAAATAATGGACACTGGACAGCATGTCCTGCTGACACTAGAAGATAGCATGCTAAGGACATGGTAAATCCATGTTCTCTCCACTTCCATGCAAAATTGTTTCATTAGTGTTTCCTGGGGAGACCAAGCAAGTCTGAAGATCCGGAGGAGGGCTTCGCCACCAATTTTCAAACATGTAAGTGCTGTTAGTATACCAGTAAAACAGGTGGATCTATTAATCAACGCTAACTAATTTTCCTTTACATCCAACATTAGCATCAAAAACAGAGTTGGAAATTTCTAGGGGATCTTTGATCCCATTTTCCACTACACAATTGAAGCAATATAGTCCAAAAGGAAAACAGATCTAGGGATCTGAATGTGTAAATTTTTTATGTAAACTCTATAATGACACCAGAAGTATGGAATTTTGCCTCTGAAATTTGTGCCTGACTCAATAGTGCCATGACTTGGTCAAAAAAAAATAGTGCCATGATTCATGAGGATGATGAGCTCACTAAAATATAATTAGAACCTTTTCATTTGAATCAACAGCTCCGTTTTTAATGAAATCAGAGCTGACCGTCATGCTTTGCATTCTGTTTAGCTCAGAAATTAAGAGATCCTCCTAATAAACTACTAAGGCAGTAGGTCGTGAAATTGGGATCATTTGAAAGTTAACATGCTCCCACTGTCCCACTAAAATGTTCTCCCTGCCTGTCAGACCCACAGAAAATAAGTTTAGAAATGAAAATTTGTTCCCTTTCAAAGTATTTTTCTCATAAGCAATAATGCATGACATTTTAGTATTTAAGAAAAAAATCATCAACCTTACGCGTTTTTTCCCTCAAATTTCTACATGTTCAATGAGTAGTCCACACAAGCCTCTGATTTAAATGACCTTAAATCTTGTAGTTAAATAAATAGTCCAGGGAAGAGTTAGTTTGAAATCGAATTTCATAAAAATTTACAAATAAAAGCAACATCATAGTTAAGCCAAAAGGAAAAAGCTTCACTAAAACTTCAATGAGATCAATGTAACTGAATGACAACATGATTTTGGCACCAGTTGGCCTCAACACTCCAAACATCGATCCCAATCACCAAAACAACAAGTACAAGAACAGAGTAACGGCACCATGAGACGAAGAAAGCTAGAGCAATTTAGGTCTATCGAAATCAAACCAAAGTCCAAAGTGATCAAAACGGACCAAAAATCCTTCCATAAATTTCAAGGATGAGAATCCATCTCAAGAAACAGAGAGCCAGAATCAGATACCGAGACAAAAGAATCCAAACGTTTCCATATATTAAATCCATGTCCGTAAACGAGCAAAATCCACTTACAAAACTGGAAAACAGATAGGCTACTAGTTTAAACAGATCTCAAACTCAACTAAACTCAACCAACTGACCCCAAGTACATAGCAGTAGAGCAGAGGGATAAAATGCCAAAAAGATGTCGTTTTTTGGGAATCAGAGATCATCCTCAGTCCTGAGGTACTCCCCAATGTCGGCCTGGTGAAGAACCACAATTCCGTTTGGGTCGAGCTTCCTGCAGTCGTGCGTGGACTTGGCGGCGACGCCAAAACCGAGGGGGATGTCGGACATGGAGAAGACGACGACGCCGTCGCCGGAGGAGGTGTTCTCGGTGATGCGGCCGAGGCCGCTCTTGAGGACGTGGTTGCCGTAGAGGAAGGACATCTCGGAGGTGGGCTTGAGCCAGACCTTGTGCTTGGCGTGGGCGGCGACGAGGTCAAGGCACTGGATGGTGAGGCGGAAGCTGCCGGTCTTGGTGAATTTGCCAATGCAGGTGCCGAGGGAGACGAGGCGGTCGCGGGCGACGTTGGTGGCGCGCTTGAGGACGGCGTCGCTGACGTAGAAGACGCGGTTCTTGTGGAGGCGGAAGCAATAGCGGGAGGGCGTGGGGCCCTCCAGAGACGGCCTCTCCACGATGTGTTTGAGATTGGCCCCTGTGAATTTGAAGAGCTTCTCGAAAACTGCCGTCGTCTCCTTCTCGTCCAGAGGTCTCATCTTCTCTGTTTTACCACTTCTTCCCTTCTTCCTCTAGGGTTTTACGGAACAAGGGCCGGAGAAAGAAAAGAGGGGTTTTGCTTCAGGCTTGGTCAGGGTTTTGTAGAATAGAACCTCCAATTTTGCCCAATCGCAAAGTAGGCTTTACAGTGGTCTTTATTTTCCAATCTCAACCAAAATTTGGAAACCCACAAGATTGCGTTTCAGCTCTTGTTTCGACTTGATGTTTGTGGTGACCGCATGATCATACATACAGTTTGACAAGAAAATGTTCAAATTTTTGTAAGAAATGTGCCCATCACATCCTCTATTTTTGAACATGGGTTGGTATCTTACGGTCGAAAAATATTTATTATTTTCATAATCTTTTGTGCCCCATTTAAATTTTATTTTCTGTAAAATTTACCAATTTCTAAATTTGTTTGAATATTTTATTTTGATTTTTACCATGCCCATTTTACTGGTTTTAAAAATTGAAATAAATTAACAAATAAATTTAAAAATATAATATCCATGTTTCTTTTCGTGCGCTCAAGTTCATGTATATCAACCTTGATAACTGCACATGGTAACTACATACATATAAAACAAGGTTGTCCGTATATGCCTGTTTCTTTGGCATAAAAAAGCTAAAGCGAGCATTACATGTGATATCATAATCACCAATGTTAGAATCAGGAATGTCGAATGCCTTCCACATTGTTGGAGAAGTATCCACTATGTTATTAAGGCATGGTGGTTGGTAATCATGATTAGCATCGCAGCCATTCCCAGAGTCATACTCATCAGCCACCTTAGCCAGCATGGATTGCCCATTGGCATTGATCCTTGTTGCAAGCAACAGCTTCCTCCATGATGCAACCCATGGACAATGCAAGAACTATCTCATTGTTAGTGGTATAGGCTATCACACTCAAAAGGGCCTCCACCAGATCTATCTCCTACAAAATAGTTGATGGTCATGTGGGCATGTGTATTTCCAATGACAGGAGGTGAGAAGCAGTATCGGGGATAATCCTCCTGATGAAAATAGAAAGTAATATTTCAAATCTGTCTATTCTAGGTGCAAGAATCTTGTAAAGAGAAAATAATCTTAGGATATTTTAGAAAGATTTTGCTATTTTTGAAAGATATTAGAAGATTCCTAAGAAATTTTAGAATATATTTAAAATAAGCATGTATCTATTTTAAGTTTACTTTCTTAAGAAGTTTGCTTAAAATATACAATTTCCTTTTTTAGAAAGATTTTCCTAAAATGTTTTAGAATCTGTTTAAAATAAGCATGAATCTATTTAAAGTTTACTTCCTTAAGAAGTTTACTTAAAATATACAATGTCCTTTTCTAGAAAGATTTCATTTGCTAAGATCAGGTGGTATGTTCACCTATAAATACAACTCTTATAAGCTCTAAAGGGGCATCAATTTTGAGAATTATAAAGAAATGTTTCTTTGGTTTTCCCTTCTACTCCTCTTTTCTTTATCTTTCTCTTTGTTCTTCTACTCCTTCTACCTTTCTTCTTCTATTCTCATCTCTTTAGAGGTTCCTTCATCTTTCTTCTTTTTTTTCTCTACTCATCCTACATCAATTGGTATCAGAGCCAAACCTGGTGCTACTTTCGCGCAATTCCTATCAATGCTGTCAGAACCGAACCGGTGATTGAACCGGTAAAAGAACTAGTCTTGTTCAAACCGATTCGACTAGTTAAGCAAACCGGTTCGAACTAGAAATGTCAGCATTACATATTTATGATGTCATAAATATTAAATTATGTTTAAATTTTAAATGAATATATTGATAAAATTATATTTTCATAAATCCTAAATATATATGTTAGATTTTAAGAACCATAATATAAGTACAAAACATGCAGGAAAAAATTAATAGCAAGTTTTAAAAAAATCTTTAAGCATGAATTTTAGAAAAATTAACTACATTAACTAACCTGAAAGACTTAAACTTGTAATAAGCCTTCACCGTTGTTACTTGGTTGTTGGTTCTTGAATTCTTCTTGTTTATCTCGGTACCTTTATGAATTGCTATAAACATACCTAGCAAAATAAGAAATAAAACAAATCAGTAAGTGTTGAAAATTTGAACAATTAAATAATCTATAATAATATAAAAATTAAGAACATCTGCTGTGTTCAGCAAAAAAATGAAAATTTAAAAGTCTATAAACCTTTAAATGCATCATTATCATCACAAATAGATTTTAAAAGTATATAAATACATCATTTCCACCAAATATAATATTTTAAAAATCTATCAACACATCATTCCCGCCAAACATAAAATTTTAAAAGTCTACAAATACACATTCTGGCTACAAATGCACCATTCACATCATTACAAAAAATTTTAAAAATGTCTTCAATTTTCTTCTTCATCAAGGTCAACAATGACATCTTCATCTTGCCCGCCAATTAGAGTTCCTAAATTAAAATACAAAAAATGAAAACATTAGTTACATACTACCATTTTTCTTATCAAAGTATTACTTTTACATAATTGAATAAAACTATAGTATAATACCAAAGTCTTCAACTTGTTTTGTTTCTTTTCTACTGTTTGGTTGATCTATTTGCAACCAAGTATCAACATCTTCATTTGTCAATAATGGAGACTCATCTTCTACCACCAACTCCTCCAATATATCAATATCTTCTAAAGAAATTGGATCATAATATTGATATTTCTTCTTCTTCCTATAAAAAAAATACAAAGAGGTTACTTGGAATAAAACATGGGTAATTTGCATTTCTAAAAAATAAGTCATGAGAGTTTATACTCTATACCTACCCAATAATCGTAAATTGTACTGGACATATACAAGATCATATAGTCTTTGGTGTTCTAGTTGATTTCTCTTTTTTGTATGAATGCGTTCAAAAACACTCCAATTGCGTTCGCATCCAGATGAACTGCATGTTTGACTTAAAATCTTCACAACCACATTTTGCAAATTAGGAGTGTCACATCCATGAGCTTGCCACCAAATAACTACAACAAATGAGCCATCGTTAGGATACTAATTAAGTATTTATAAATAAATAACTAATTCATAAAGATTAAGAGTTAATACATATACCTGGGAATAGGGTATAACGAGAATGAAGAGCAATTGGGCTTCCAAAATCATCATACGCGTAGTGGAATGAATCAATCTAATGAATAATGTGTTGGTCCCGAGTTTATGCCAAAACCCAAGAGGGAATTGGTGAATTGGGTTCTTGAAAAATTCTTTGGTAAATTAAAACTTAACCCCTTATAATTTTAATCCCCTTGATGAAACGTGATATGAGATAGAATGAGAGGGTGCAAATGGAATATAAAAATATAAACAATCAATCCACACAAGAGACAATAATATATATTGGTTCGGACAACCTTCCCTACTCCACTTTTCCAAGCACACACCCGTTGTGTCTCGGGTTCCACTATTGTATATTCAATACAATCTAGAGCACCCGCTCTCTTCTAGATTCTAGCTCTAGGGGGCATATACAATAATCACTTGTTGGTGAGACCAACTCCAACCAACCAAGTCCAATCTATTGGTGAGACAAACTCAAACTAATCCTCTGTTTTGCTTCTTCTTGAATTCGGTCTCCAACATCAATCCAAGGCAACAATATAAAACAAAATAGACAAAAGAGAAATTACACTTTACAACGTGTATTCGATAAGCTCCGGAAGCTCCTTGTTGTGTAGAGATGATAATCTTGGAAACACACTTGAAAGTTGTAGCCCTTGAAGCTTCAATAGTTATTCAAATAACTTCAACACACTTGAATATTAGAAGATGGAAGCTCAACTTATGTTTTCCTCTTTCTTTCCTCCTTCTCTCTTACTTCACGTTCATACATCAATGGTATATATAGAGGAAAAAAGGTTCTAGCCGTTGGAGTGGAAGTTCACGCGCATCTAGAGCTCCAACGTTCGAATTTTCGACCGTTACGAGTTGAAGTCGCAAGTGGAGTCGACTTCAGATGAGTGGAGTCGACTTCGGATGGGTGAAGTCGACTTGGAATGCGACTTCGTCTTGTTAAAACTTATTGTCCAGAATTTTGCCTTCGAAGTTGCAGGTGAAGTCCACTTGGGTCTGAGACTTCACCCAAGTCGCAAGTGAAGTCGACTTGGGATGAGACTTCACTTTGCTATCTGTCCGAAGTCGCAGGCGAAGTCGACTTGGGTCTGGGACTTCACCCAAGTCGCAAGTGAAGTCGACTTTGGCTGAGACTTCACTTTGCTGAACTTGCAATTCATGAACTTTGAACTCTTGAAACTTAAATTATTTCACATTTTTATTTTTATACACATAATTAGAGACAAAATATATGAGAACACTTAGACAAATTTATTAGATCCTTTTTAATGATATTTCAATTATTTGTTAATCATCAAAATCAAATTAATCATTCTTAAAGCAAGCATATGATCAACAATCTCCCCTTTTTTGATGATTGACAAAACTTAATTGAAATATCTTCTCTTTTTAAATGAATCACAGATATGTCTACATGAAGATCATGATTTTCATCAATAAGCGCAAAAATAATATATATTCTTTCCATATAGATGGAAATACTTCTCCCCCTAAGTTATATGCAATTTTATTCTCTTTTCTTAAGATATTTTCATACTACACTCTCTCCCCCTTTTTGTCAATTAACAAAAAGGTAGCATAAATGAGGCATATAAAATAGGTAGCATAAATAAAATAGGTTCATACTATACTCTTCCCCTTTTTTTTTATACAAATCATTCATTTTGAGTTAAGCATATGATCTATAATATGACCATGATACCACTTGTTTATTAATTTCTTTAGGAGAGCAACATACCTTTACTTATCTTTGATGAAAAGTTATCATTACTATTTTGCTCAACTCCCCCTTTCTTTTGCAATTCATGCTCTTCATTCTCTAGATGACTTTGTACTTGTTTGAAAAAACCTGCATCACAAATGTGATATCTTCTTTCTTTTTTTATCGGTGTTATGGGTCCATGAATGTTAGTACCATAATGCATAGGAACTCAAGAAGACTTGGTTCTACCTTAGATGTGTCTCTTTGGCATCCAAACCAATTTAACTCCATTATAAACCATTTTTCTTGCCTTGCATTGATATATTTTGTGTCCAAACTTATTACAATAATGACAAGTGATTCTAGAATAGGTTGGAGTACCATGATAGTTCTTTGGTTGCCAAGTAGGTATATTTGTCCATGATTTATCAACAAGCTTCTTAAAATGTCCCCTCACATTTGGTGTACTAGAAGCCTTAATCCAAATAGGAGAGTTTATTTTATTTAGTTTGACATTAATGTGCTTTACAAATCCAAGACCTCTCTTATCAACTTGAGTGGTCATTCTCAAAAATTTCTGCACATTTTCTCTCGGGTTGGAGAACTTTGTCAATGAATCTTTCAAATTTTGGTTCTCCTTTATCAATGTCTCTGTTTCATTCTTCAAGGAATTTATATCATTTTGCAATGATGCATTCTCCTCCGCTAATTTTCCATTTGCAATGGCAGTTGTATTGAATTGCCTTTTCTTTTAAACATATTTGATACCAAGGCTTTTGAATTCATCAAATAATGAGTCATAAGTTTGTTGTAAATCATTCAACTCATTACATCTAGAACAAACATTAGAAGATGAATAAGAATCAGATGAGCTTACCTCGATATCCATAGATGCATCCAATGTTGACAGTTTCGATTTTCTTGCATCATCACTTTCTTCAGATTTTTGGCAAGTTTTCTTTTCATCTTCTACAATGGTCATGCAGCAAATTCTTGCCTAATTTACTGCATATTCTCCTTCATTTGATGAAGTGCTAGAGTTTGAGGTAGCATATTCCTTTTTAAGCATTCTTCTAGCCGGTCTCTTTGAAAATCTTCTCTTATTTTGAATTTCCAAATCATCCGGTGTGGTACATTCGATTTGTATATGTCCAAGACCACCACATTTATAACATTTTGGAAATTCCTTTCTTCTATTCTTCATTTTCTTCTGTGAGCTAGAATATTCGTATGGACTTGATGTAGATTCACTTGAGTTCTTCATCATACTTTTGAGTGCAATAAACTTTTTACTTCTACGAGATTCTTCTTTCTTGTTTTTAATGAGCTCATGAGACATGAGTGAGCTAATCAAGTCATTTACTTTGAGCTTGTTTAAGTCCTTTGCCTCCTTAATAGCTGTGATCTTTTCATTCTATGAGTTTGGCAATGCTCTAAGTATCTTCATAATCTGCTCACTTTCAGAAATTGACTTTTCTAGGCTTTTAAAAGTGTTAGTGATTTTAGAAAATCTAGCATACATTTCTGAAATAGATTCATCATCTAACATTTGAAATTTTTCAAAATCACCAACAAGGATATTCCTTTTGGTTCCCTTTACTTGGGAGGAACCCTCATAAATAGATACCAATTTATCCCATATTTCTTTAGCCGTTGTGCATGAAGAAACTCTATCAAATTCTGCTGCGGTCAATGCACAAAATAAGAAATTCATAGCTTTGACATTACTTTGGACGGACATAATTTCTTCTTTTGTCCAAGTGGACGCCTTGTCCCCCTTTGGTAATATAATGTCATCTTGTGTGGCTATTCAAGAATTCATATTAGTTGCCATAATGAGTTGTTTCATCCTTAACTTCCAATAAATAAAATTATTGCCATCAAATAGAGGTGACCTTAAAAATGATTGGCCTTCTGCAAATGCAGGTATAGAAGTTAAGTAGGTTGTCATATATATATATATATATAGAAGAGATCACCTCAAATAAGATAAAGGTCTGCTTTGATACCACTTGTTGGTCCCGAGTTTATGGCAAAACCCAAGAGGGAAGGGGTGAATTGGGTTCTTGAAAATTTTTTTGGTAAGTTAAAACTTAACCCCTTATAATTTTAATCCCCTTGATGAAACGTGATATGAGATAGAATGAGAGGGTGCAAATGGAATATAAAAATATAAACAATCAATCCACACAAGAGACAATAATATATATTGGTTCGGACAACCTTCCCTACTCCACTCTTCCAAGCACACACCCGTTGTGTCTCGGGTTCCACTATTGTATATTCAATACAATCTAGAGCACCCGCTCTCTTCTAGATTCTAGCTCTATGGGGCATATACAATAACCACTTGTTGGTGAGACCAACTCCAACCAACCAAGTCCAATCTATTGGTGAGACAAACTCAAACCAATCAAGCAAAATCCGTTAGTGAGACAAACTCAAACCAACCCCCTGTTTTGCTTCTTCTTGAATTCGGTCTCTAACACTGATCCAAGGCAACAACATAAAACGAAATAGACAAAAGAGAAATTACACTTTACAACGTGTATTCGATAAGCTCCGGAAGCTCCTTGTTGTGTAGAGATGATAATCTTGGAAACACACTTGAAAGTTGTAGCCCTTGAAGCTTCAATAGTTATTCAAATAACTTCAACACACTTGAATATTAGAAGATGGAAGCTCAACTTATGTTTTCCTCTTTCTTTCCTCCTTCTCTCTTACTTCACGTTCATACATCAATGGTATATATAGAGGAAAAAAGGTTCTAGCCGTTGGAGTGGAAGTTCACGCGCATCTAGAGCTCCAACGTTCGAATTTTCGACCGTTACGAGTTGAAGTCGCAAGTAGAGTCGACTTCAGATGAGTGGAGTCGACTTCGGATGGGTGAAGTCGACTTGGAATGCGACTTCGTCTTGTTAAAACTTATTGTCCAGAATTTTGCCTTCGAAGTTGCAGGTGAAGTCCACTTGGGTCTGAGACTTCACCCAAGTCGCAAGTAAAGTCGACTTGGGATGAGACTTCACTTTGCTATCTGTCCGAAGTCGCAGGCGAAGTCGACTTGGGTCTGGGACTTCACCCAAGTCGCAAGTGAAGTTGACTTGGGCTGAGACTTCACTTTGCTGAACTTGCAATTCATGAACTTTGAACTCTTGAAACTTAAATTATTTCATATTTTTATTTTTATACACATAATTAGAGACAAAATATCTGAAAACACTTAGACAAATTTATTAGATCCTTTTTAATGATATTTCAATTATTTGTTAATCATCAAAATCAAATTAATCATTCTTAAAGCAATCATATGATCAACATAATGTTTGTTTGGACATGAACATCGTTATGAGTCAACCGATAGATAGTTTGTAGCAGTCCTTATATTGTCTTTGTCTTTGTTAATTCATCCATGTAGTAGTGAAACTGTGGATTTAGATAATGACCAGCTAAATGAAGAGGCCGACCAAATTGATTTTCCCATCGATTATCCACAATTGCGAGGTAGGGATCACAAGACATCTTAAATTTCTTTAAAGTCTTCTTCATTGCATTTTTAGCTTTACGCATTGCCTCATAAATTTATCCCATTGTAAGCATTTCATCACTATCTACCATTTGTAACACACGAATAAGTGGTTCAAATGCTTTCACAACAACTTCACATATTTCCCAAAAGGAAGAACTCAAAATAAAATTAGAAGCAGTTCTTCCCTTTTGAGAATTTTTTCATTTACAATCTACTCATTCTCTACAAGTGAACATTGCTCGTACTTCATTCATAGAGTTCAAAATACTTTGCAATGCTATACAATTTTTTGCAAAACGAGTTATTGCAGGACGAATAATTTACTTTCCACCTGTAAATTTTCTCATCAAGCACAAAATAAACTCGTAATTATAAATAAATGTTAAAATAGAATGAGCTTCCTCTATCACCTCTTTCATATCTTCCATCTTTGCGATATTTTCTAGTATCAAATTAATACTATGTGCAGTACATGGTGTCCATACAATGGATAGATATTAGGGGTGCAACTTGGGTCGGGTACCCACGGGTCGACCCGATGGGTACCCTAAATAGGGTCGGTTCGGTTCCGGCATGGTTACCTGTAGGGTCGGTTTGGTTCTGGCATGGTTACCTGTAGGGTCAGTTCGGTTCCGGATAAAAAATACCCATATTGATTCGGGTAGGGTCGATTCTAGGTTCCGGGTACCCAGAGCTGACCCAAATTGTATCTATATTATAATATATATATATATAATAGTATCCAAAATTTCAAAATCGTCAAAAGGGTGTAGTGAGAGCGATGGCGTTGCCCTAAACTCCAAGCCTCCAACTCCTCTACTGCTCCACGGCGCTGCCCTAAACCAAAATTGGGAATCCAGTTTGACGATTTTGCCAACGCCATAGCCTTAGTCGCCATCAGCTTTGACGCGTCTCCACCATGGAGATCGACACGATTTCGGAATCCTTCCCCACAATCGCTCCTTCATCTCCTCCGCGGAGATCGACGGAGTTGAGCTCTGTAACTTATTCTTTTCCACCGATCGCCCTCTTCCTTCGCTCTCACTATACCCTTTCGAGCGATCGTTTTAAGCATCATCATAAGCAGGTGATTATCTTTCCCTATCTTCGCCTTCTGCTTTCTGTTTTCTCTAATCTTGACATGAGGTGAGATGTTTTGCCTTCCCCATTTCTTGTTATTCTCTGTCTATTCGTCTTCATGTTGTTATGATCCAGGGCTTTTTGACTCCAGATTGGGGGATTTGGATGTTGAAATACATAGAGAGGATCTAGGTTTAGCCGTTGGTGTAATTTATGACAGTATGTGTTTGGATGTTCCATCTTTTGTTCGTGACCCCTTTCCTATCTCTATCATCCTTTTGCACTACAGATCATCTTGGAAGGCATGGGTCGTGCTCTACATACCAACTTCAATGCACGCTTTAAATGTGATGCTCTGAAGGTGAGATCAAGAATTTGTTACTTTTAGGTGGCTGCATGCATACGCTTATTTGTGTATGAGAGCATGTGATGACAGGGATACTCTCATAGTAGTTTTTTTGACACTAAAAATGTTTTTCAGCTTGCCATGGTGAAGAATTAGAGGTTGGCTGAAAAGCTGATTAAAGAAAACATCTATGATTGTATCTACCGCTTTAAACCTGCCAATTGAGTTTCTTTCTGTCATTGCTTTCTTTCCAATAGAGAGGATCAATGGCTTAGAGGCAACTGATTCAACACTGCTCATATTTGTAATATTTGTATAGTAACAAATTTTGGCTCACTTGTGTCGTGTTAGCCTAATCTTGATCTGATGGATAAGTTATTTAGTAACCCAAACATATTTTTGGTTATTTTGGACCTCACGCCAATCATATAAAAAGAGGTAAATAGAGATTTCTTTCCTTAAACTATGAAGTGGTGAAACAATCATTTTGTGTTTTGCAATAATGCTTTTGTTATATCTGTTGTGTTGTGCTTATGTTATATCTGTTGTGTTGTATCTGACTTTCAAGTTTGAAACATATTTTTTATTGGATTGAACAGACTTGAGATTGTATTGTGTACTATATGAAAACAGATTACGCTTATTTGATACATTTCATAGAGATAAATTGTATGGATTATGGTAGTGTATGGATTGAGCATTAATATGATAGATATATTTGAATCGTGGCTTTTTAGGAACTGATTTGGAACTGAACCGGAACCGACCCGCTTTTGAGAAAATTAGGTAGGGTAGGCTCCGGACCGACCCGGCCTAAAATAGGGTAGGGTAGAAGTTTTTAAAGAATGTGTAAGGATAGGTTCCACCCTACCCAGACCTACCCGACCCAAGTTGCACTCCTAATAGATATTTATCATTTAGTAAATTACCTGCAAGTTGATAGGTATTATCAGTCACTACTTGTACAACGTTTCTAGGTCTAACTTCCTCCACAACAGTAGTAACTAATTTAGAAAGTATTTGACCAGTTTTTGAATGTTCAAAAGCATCAACATACTTTAAAAATACAGTTTCCTAAGGACAATATACTATAAAATTTATCAAGGTCTTTCCCTTTTGATCTGTCTATGCATAGCCATTATAGAGTAATCAAATTTTTTTCACATTCCGTTAAATGATTAAATCTAATCCCTTATTCATTCACATTCTTTTTCAATAAAAAACCTCTTAAATCATGATATGTTGGAACTTTAAATCCATATCCGATTAAGCATGCATGATCAAACATAGATTGAAAGTGCACAAAATTTGCCGCATTAAATGGAATACATGAAGCATAAAACCACTTTGCAATTTCTGAATGTGCCCTTTCAATTGCATCCTTACCAGCCATAGCACTCTTAATAGATGGTTGCACACTCCCACTAAGTCTCTTCATTTTCTTTGAACTACCCTCTATGTTTCTTTTCAAACTAGGACCCACAGCAACTTCTTCTTCATCAATAACTTGGTAGTTAGAAAATGGGCTAGTTTTGGGAAGAGGAGATTTTTTACTAGTAGTTGCAGATGTACTACTAGTTGCAAGATTATTTTTCATGTCTAAAAGTATATTAGGTGGGACCTTTTTACATATAGCTACATCACCATTTTATATTTTCCAAATGTTTTTTCACCCTACGAATTCCTCCCCCTGAGAAATTTTTTCCATAATACAAACATTTGTATTTATTTTTTTCTAATTCAACTACATGATTCCATGCAATATTAGTCCTCCCCCTAGTGGATTTTGACCCAAAATCTGTTGTACTACCAACTACCGATATTGCATTTGATCCTGCAGGAGTATGAGACTAGTTTTCACTTTCAGATGGGTTTGATGACGACATGATGATTAAATAATATTACCACAGCAGGGATGGGGGCAGGCTGGGCCGGGAACGGGAACGGGGGCAGGCGAGAAGCTCCACAAAGCCACTGATGAGAAGGATTAAAGGTGCAGAAATTATTAAAAATAAAATTGTCATCCACAACTCGAGTAGCCAGAAATCAAAAATTGCTTGTGGATGAGGATGCGTTACCATCCCAGGCAACGACTAGAGGGGCCGCTGATGTTGGAGGAAGAAGACAGTGACTGCTCCGTGCTCGTGTTGCCTGCTGACGAGCTGCATATATATCAATTAAAATGCTCGCTATTTACGCAAGTATACATGTCGTGTCAAGTAATAAATAGTGAGTAGAGTATCGTTCCCACGAAGAATTATTAACTGAAATTATTAATTAGTTTAATTGCTTTCGGTAGGTAGAAAATTTTGAGTTTATGAATTTAAACTAAAGCAAACAACTGCAATAAGAAATCAGAGTAGGGTTCACGGAACTGCTGAATACTAGAAACGGGGTTACTAATCAGGGATGGCAGATGGATAGCTCAGAATCCTTGAATCTAAACTATATCATATTGGTTCTTTTTAATTGGATTGTGTATGAATTTACTAGCCTAAGTTCAATAATCTTTATATATGTCTTCCAACACTATATAAAGCTAATTGCACCCTATTTAATTGCTATGTTCTTATGCCAATAAATAAAGTAAAATTGTAAGTTCATAACCTGTTTAGTGACTATACAGGGTCTAATGGTATATTCCTATCCATTAAACAACTCATCTTACAAAAAAAGAACTTATTCCCCGCACATGGATCTAGCAGAGATTTTTCTCTTCCAAGGGTAAATCAAGCAATTAAATCATCTTACAATGTAGTTAATTTTGTAAAAAGTATTAAAACCACACATGCAAAGGTAAATTACACACAATCATATATAATATCAAATATTCATTCCTGAATTTCAAAGAACCAAGACAATATAATTTAGAGTTCAATTCATCCTAACTATCCATCTAATGGAGGTTTAGTTCAAAGACATGATCCTAACATCCATTACATTCATATTTAAAGTATCCATGAAAGCAGAGAAATAAAAATAGAAAGAATAAGAGAAAACTGGTTTTCTGGCGACTTCCACCAACGGAGTTGAATTCCCTCTTCAATCTGTGCTTTGATCACGTTTTTGTCTTTCTCTTCTGTGTAATTCCATTCCTGAGCTCTCTCTCCGATCGTCCTCCGCGCGCAAACCTCTAGGATCTATTTAAAGAGTGACATTGCGCAGCACACACTGAAATTTGCGCATACTGATGCGTATTGGCGCCTAGGCACCAACTCTCTGTGTGCTAGGCAACTTGGAATTTTTCTGCAAACCCTAGGAGTTCATGCCTTGACGCCTAGGTGCCAACTCTCTGGAGGTTTCATGACTTGGAGCTTCTCTTGGATACACCTGTGTGATATGCCTGGCGCCTGGCGCCAACTCTCTGGAGGAAAATTGCTTGCTGAATTATGCTGAAGTCTTGGAGATCCCGGTAAGGGCACGTAGGGTGGCGCCTGAGTGTCATCCATCTGCCTTGTGGCTTGGTCTCGATCTGCATTTCACTCGCCCGCATGCCTTCATATGGCCCGTCCTTCCTGCAAAAAAGGAAAAAACTAAGTAAATGGACTAAAAATGCTTAATTAATGCTGAAAATGCATAGAAACTAAATAATGCTCCTAAAATGCAAAGCGAGTGAAAATTAAGCTAAACGAATGCAAACTAAGTCTAATCTCTCGGACTAACACACAAATACAGTCTGAAATGGGCCATGATAACTCGCATTTTTACGAGTTATCACCTGCTGGAGGAAAGAAGAAAGACATCTTCTGCGACTGCTCCCTGCTTATGCTGCCTGCAAGCTCTACCTGCTGGAGGGAAAAGGAAAGACGCCGTCGGCGCCAGGAGAGAGAGAGCGGTCGTCAGAGAGGCCTCGAAGTTGCGTGGGCGGCGGACGCTACGGGTGGCAGCGAGTGCGTCAAGGGAGGAGGGCTTCGAAGCTGCGTGGGCGGCGGCGGGTGCTGAGGGCGGTAGCAAGTGAGGAGTAGGGTTTCCAGTTTCGTATTTTGTTTGTGAAGAGGACGAGAGAGGGAGAGCAAGCAGTGGGTTCGTTTTTCATTTTTTAAGTATATAACTATATATCAGGTTTAGGTCCGACCGTCCGACCTGGCAAATCCGATTCGACCGTCGGTTCGCCAATTCGGACAATTTTATGTAAACGAACCAAACCGCATTCAAATGAACCGGAAACTGGACCGGTCCGGTTCTAACAACACTGATTCTTATTGCCATTTTGCTATCCACAAACTAGTGCTATCATTGTTGTCCATTCTGTAGCTGTTTGATGCTACCTACTGCTGTCATTACAACAACCTATTGGTTATCGCAAAGATACTACTAAACTTGGCAAGATTGGACCTCAACAGGTACATTTTCTCTAGTTGAAAGAGCTTAATTCTTATCTGTTTCAGTCAAATTCTTTGCTTTTGAACCTTTAAAAAAAATCATTCTTAGTAGTAAGTCTTTCCTATATCAGCATAAGTTAAATTTTGAGTTACCATGACTACTAAGGCTGAATTGAATGTCAAACTCGAAGCTTTATTCAATTCTATTGATAATTGATTTGAATCTTTAACAACCCTTTGTGATACCTTGGCTCAAAATCAAGAAGATTTCTAAAAAGAAATCACCTCTTCCATTCAATCTCTCATTTCCGCAGTAAACAGGTTGACTGAAATTGTTGAAAAATGTCCTATGATTGAGACTGGACAATCATTTCGAAATGGTCAATCATACAATACTCATGCTTCTAGTAGCTCTCCTATCATAACTAGTCTTCTCCCAAATCCGAACATGCATGCTAGAGGTCATCATAACCTAGAGCATTCACATATTTCAGAAATGCATACAAATTCGGAAAATCATGAAGATGACAATAATTTTTATAAAATTAGTTTTGCAAACAAACTTAGACATGGGAACCACCAGATAAATTATAATATACCTTTTCCACAACAACAACAGCTTGTAACTGATAATTCTTGGGTTGCAAAACAAGTCAAGGTAGATGCTCCTAGTTATAATGATCGTCTAGACCCTAATGCTTTCTTATATTAGTTGGCAGATATGAAAGATTTTTTTTATGGGTATGATATGGATGATGTCCAACGATTGAGATTTACAAAAATAAGACTTGTTGGGTCTGCCAAACGCTATTGGCAAGGGGTTCTAGATGAAAGTCAATGCATAGGAGTACCTATCACAACATGAGATGAAATGAAAGCTAAATTGAAAGAAAAATATATTCCTGAATATCATCAGACTCTACTATTGGAACAACTGGTTAATTTGAGACAAGGATCATTAAGTGTAATTGACTATCTTAATAAGTTTGAAGATTTAGAAAATGAAATGTGGAATACAGGAAGATCCTTGAGTTACATGAACAAAGTTGATCAATGACCTGAAACCAGAAATCAAAACTTTTTTGAAATTGCATTCAGTTGTTTCTGTGGAAGACGCATATTATAAGCTCTAGAATTGGAAAATTTTCAAAAATCTTTCACTAACAAACATTTGATTTCACAAACTAGAGAGACGAGGGTATCCAAATTAAATTCTAATCTAACGCCTTTTCAAGGAACAACTAAACCATTGCCTGAACAATACACAAGTAGGGAAAAGAGTAATCTAGTTTCTCGATTGGATGCCACTGATAAGCGGGTTAATAGTCCACGTTTTCGTTGTGGGGGTAAAGGTCATATTGCATCACAATGTCCTCAGCACACACTCACAATTAATCATATAGAGGATCATGAAGATGTGACCGTTGATCAAGTTACTGAAACTTTTGAGGAATCATCGGATTGTGAACTTGATTGAGACTATAGCTATAATGAGGACTCGCAATTAAATGTTGAGTGTTGCATTTTGACTACTTTTTCGAAATGTGATTGGAGATGTACAAATATATTTCTTCAATTTTTTAAATGTGAGAATACAGTGTGCAAGATTGTTATAGATGAAGGTAGTTCCATGAATGTGATTGCCAAATTAGTTATATAGCCAGAATGAATTTGAAAACTGAAAACTGAACCACATCCTCATCCATATTGTGTAGCATCGGTAGACAAAACTATACTTCCTGTTAATAAAATATGCTTGGTTCCTATATCGATGGATGATTATTCTAATCATATTTGATGTGATGTGCTACCTATGAATGTGGCTCATATTCTTCTTGGTCGTCCATGGCTGTATGACTTAAAAGTAATCTATTATGGGCAACCAAAAACCTATATTATTAAGCATAATGAAAAATCTATCCTTTTGAAGTCTACTAAACCTAAAGAAAGTGATAGATCTCACAAAGAGTCTTCAGTTGATTCATCTGAAAAACGACATTTGCATATCCTTACGAGAAAATAATTTGAAAAAAAAAAAGACAAGATTCAGGACTTATTCTAGTTATAGTAGCCAAAGATGAAACAAATACTGTTCTTCATGAGAATAATGTAGGATTACCTGAAATCCAAGCATTAATGAAAGAATACAAAGATGTGATTCCTGATAAATTACCAAATGAACTTCCAGAGAGAGGCGAGAAAGTGTTTTCGGCGTAGGAAAAATAGAAATAGGGCAATAACGAGAAAATGAAATTAAGGTAGCAATGGAAAAATGAAAATTAGGTGACTTGTGAAAGACTTAGAGAGGAAAAATAACCAAGGGTTTACATGTATGTATATATATAAAACTTTAATAAGTTAAGGGAGTTAAATGGATTGAACGAATTAAACGGGTTGAACATGTTATTTGGGTTACTAAACGGGTTGACAAGTTATAAAATCTCAACCTTAATCTATTTATTTAATTAAATGGTTAAACGGGTTGGTGGATCATAACTCATTTATTCAAAAATCTCAACCCAAACCCATTTATAAACGGGTTGGACGAGCAGGTTGACGGGTTGACCATGACCATTAGCACCCCTAGCCTATGAGCGATATTCAACACGCTATTGATCTTATATCAGGATCTCAATTACCAAAATTGCCTCATTTTCTTATGAATCCTAATGAGTGTGCTGAACTAAAAAGGCAGGTAATTGAATTGCTTGATAAGGGGTTTATTCGAGAAAGTCTTGGCCCATGTGCTATACCAGCTCTATTAACCCCTAAGAAAGATGGATCTTGGAGAATGTGTGTTGATAGTCATGCGATCAATAAAATTACCATAAAGTATAGATTTTCTATACTAAGACTTGTAGATCTTTTGACTGGCGTACAATGGTTCTCTAAGATAAATCTTAGAAGCGGATACCATCAAATTCGAATTAGAACGGAAGATAAATGGAAAACTATCTTTAAAACTCAAGATGGATTGTTTGAATTGTCGGTTATGTCTTTTGGACTATCAAATGCCCCCAAGTATATTTATAAGAATCATGAATCGAGTATTTCAACCTTTCATTGGAAAGTTTGTGGTAGTTTATTTTGATGATATTCTCACTTATAGTCGTTCTAAGGAAGAATTCTTACAACATTTAAAATTTGTTCTTTAGATGTTTCTGTTGGAAACAATGTTCAAAATAATCTAAATTGACCAAAGCCTGAGTTTTGATGATCAACAAGAACTTATTTGAGTATATAAAGAGTACTAACATGTTTGACAAATGATTAAGGAAAGCAAAGAAGTCAAGTCGATCTCCAAGTCGACTTGGACTTCGACTTGGGTGAAGTCAATCTCAAAGTCGACTCAAATATCGACTTGAGAATGAATCCCAAAAGGCAACAGGTGAAGTCGCAGACGAAGTCGACTCCAGCATCGACTTAGAGTATCCAGAGCTGAAAAGTGGAAACGAACATAACGAAGTCGCAAACGAAGTCGACTCCAGGTGCGACTTGGGTGAAGTCGCAGGCCAGGTCGACTCCATCCACGACTTGAAATGTTCAAACTTTCAAAGATGTTATTTTCATGATATTCAAGAGGATTTATCATTCGAAGTCCAAGGAATCAAGATGAAAAACAAATGAGTCAATTTCAAAGTTAAGAATCATGTTCTACATTCAAATCAAGTCTATCAAGCTCAAAGCAAATCTTCAAGCTAGCTTCCAAATGGAGTAAAATCCAAGTCATGAAGACCAAGTGAGTCCAAAGCAAAGCAAGGAACATACATATATTATGCAAGAACTCAAAGCTTTCAAATGGTTTGCAAGACTCAAGACATTTCAAGAAGATCAAGGCGTTTCTGCAATAGACCAAGCCAAGTCGCAACCCAAGTCGACTTCAGGATCGACTTGAGTTGAAGTCTGAAAGCCAAGCCGACCCAAGTCTCAGACTTGAGTTTCTGAAGAACCCAAGTCGCAGGCCAAGTCGACTCCATGTGCGACTTGGAAGCCAAGTCGCAGGCCAAGTCGACTTCATCTTGGACTTGGAGAATAACGGTCAAATTTTTGAACGTTGGAGTTCATTTATTGCACGCCAACCACTTCTACAACGTTCATATTTTCCTCAATCTATAAAAGGACATTCGAATGAATGTAAGAAAAGACAAGAGACACTACTCTAAAGATCAAAGAAAGAAAAGAAGTGCAAGAAAGACTTTCAAATACTTTTTCTCCATATTTGAGTGTTTCAAGGGAAGAAAGAACTTCAAACTGCAAGTTGCTTCAACAATCATCATTCAAGCTATTTTTGATTTCTTCCTCGAGCTCAAAACTGCCTACACAAATCTGTAAAGTGTAGTTTTTATTCATTTCTTTATTTGGTTGTATAAATCTTGATTTAGCTTGAGTAGCTAAGATCAAGTGTATGCAAAGTAGGGTGTGATTGGAGTGTGACTCATCACCTACTTGTGCAAGTGATTGAGTATGCCCCCTAGAGCTTTGAATCTAGAAGAGAGCAAGTGGCTCTAGTTGTATATGCCCCCTAGAGCTTTGAATCTAGAAGAGAGCGGTGACTCTAAGTGTATTCTTGGAATACATAGTGGAACCCAAGTCACAACGGAGTGTGAGCTTGGAAGAGTGGAGTAGGGAAGGTTTGCCCGAACCACTATAAATCTTGTGTTCTACTTATTTTTACTGCTTTATCTTATTTGCTCTCCATTCGCTTAAAAAGGGGATTAATTTTTTTTTAAGGGGTTAAGATCTTTGAGTTTATCAAAGAAATTTTAAAGAACCCAATTCACCCCTCCCCTCTTGGGTTTAGCCATCAACTCGGGACCAACAGTTTCGATCTGAAAAGTTTTTTGTAAACTTCAAAAAATGTTATTTTTTGACAAATCAAGTGATTTTCTTAGGATTTGTGGTATCAGCTAATGAAATTTTTATGGATCTCTCAAAGGTAAAAGCCATTAGGGAATGGCCAGAACCCACATCAATTTTTGATGTGCGAAGTTTTCATGGTTTAGCTGCATTTTATAGGCGCTTCATTAAGGGGTTTAGCACGATCATGACATCTATCACAGATTGTTTGAAAAATAAAGAATTTCAATGGTCAACTTGTGCATCTAGAGCATTTAAGGAGATTAAAAAGAAAATAACTGAGTCACATGTATTGTAACTTCCTGATTTTACTAAAGTTTTTGAAATTGCTTGTGATACATCAAGAGTTGGGATTGGGGGTGTTTTGAGCTAGGAAGGTCATCCAATTGCGTACTTTTCTCAAAAACTCAATGAAGCTAAACAAAAATATTCAACATATGATCGAGAATTTTATACTGTCGTGCAAGCACTTACATTTTAGAGGCATTATTTGCTATCTCACGAATTTGTATTGTATTCAGATCATATGGCTTTGAGGTATTTACAATCACAAAAATAATCAAGTGCTAGACATGCAAAGTAGATTGAGTTTTTACAAGAGTACACATTTGTTCTCAAACATCAGGCTGGAATTGAGACCAAACCTGCAGATGCTCTCAGCCGTGTGTCACTCATTCTTCATACTATGGATGTTAAAGTTGTTGGATTTGATAAATTGAAAAGTGAATATCCACCATGCACTGATTTTGGAATTATTTTTCATGAAACACAAAATGGAAATCATAATGATTATGTGATTCGTGATGGATATTTATTTAAAGGAATAAAGTTATGTATTTCCAATACATCACTTCTAGACTTTTTAATTTGAAAATTACATGCAGGGGTATTGCTGGTCATTTTGGTAGGGATAAAACCATTTCGATAGTTGATGATAGATTTTATTGGCCTATATTGAAAATAGAAGTGTCAAGAATTGTTTCGCAGTGTCGCACATGTCAACTTGCTAAAGCTCAAAAGAGAAACACTGGATTATACACTCCTCTGCTTGTAGCACATATTTTTTGGCAAGACATAAGTATGAACTTTATTCTTAGATTGCCTAAAACCTCTTGAGGATTTGATTCAATTCTTGTGGTAGTTGATAAATTTTTGAAAATGGCTCATTTTATCCCATGTACTAAATTTGTTGATGCTTCATATATTGCAAAATTATTCTTTAGAGAAATTGTTAAACTTCACGGTTTACCAACTTCCATCGTTTCTATTCGGGATGTTAAATTTGTAAGCTATTTTTGAAAAATATTATGGAAACTCTCGGGTACCAAATTGAAATTTTCATCTGCTTTTCATTCACAAACTGATGGCTAAACTGAGGTAGTCAATCGGAGTTTGGGAAATCTGCTTAGGTCTTTGGTGGGAGAACATATTGAACTTGGGATTCTATATTAGCTATTGTCGAATTTGCATACAACAATTCGGTCAATCGTTGTACTGGGAAATCTCCTTTTGAAATTGTCTATGGTTATATTCTCGAGCTACCATCGATTTAATTTCTTTACCTATTGATACCCGTTTATCCGCTACTGTTGAATCTTTTGCTCAACACATTCGAGATGTTCATGCTGATATTAGAAGAAAGATTACTCTAAGCAATGAAAATTATAAGCTTGCTGCAGATGTTCATAAAAGAAAATAAGAATTTGATGTTGGGGATTATGTTATGGTTCGTGTACGTCCAGAAAGATATCCTAAAAATTCTTTTAAGAAATTGCATGCACGAGCCAGTGGTCCCTTTCGTGTTTTAAGAAAATTGAGATCCAATGCATATGAACTTGATTTACCTTCAGATATAGGAATTAATTCTACTTTCATTATTGAGGATTTGTTTCCCTACCGAGGTACTTTTGAGCCTTTAAGTTTGTTTGCAGGAATTTCAACAGATAACAGTTCATTATCACCACATGTGCTTATACTTCCACGAGTACCATCTACTTTTTCAGATTAGATAGAGAATATCCTACAAGATGAACTTATCACTACTGAATCAAGCATTATGCAAAGATTTCTTGTCAAGTGAAAAAACAAGCTTGATTCTGATGCTACATGGGTTATTGAAGATGACTTACGCCACTTGGATCCACATGTTCTTGAGCAGTATCAAAGTCAGAACTCTCCAGTGGTGAGTTTTTCGAAGCCGGAGAGAATCGATGAAAATAGAAAGCAATATTTCAAATCTGTTTATTCTAGGCGCAAGAATCTTATAAAGAGAAAATAATCCTAGGATATTTTAGAAAGATTTTGCTATTTTTGAAAGATATTAGAAAATTTCTAGGATATTTTAGAATCTGTTAAAAATAAGCTTGTATCTATTTGAAGAGTGATTCTATTAGCCCGGGCAAAGTAAATGGCCCACTTAGCCCACCTCAAAAAACCTATTTACAATAAAAAAAATTTACTTTTTTTTTCATGTACTTGTTTATCTAAGTGTATTTAACATATAGACCAAGTTTTACCATTTTTGAATATGTTTATCTATTTTTTTGAGATTTTCAAACATCTATGTGTATATATGCATTTAAAATACCCTTATTTTCAAAAATATAAAAAAAATATATGCACATTTCCAAAAATGGTAAAACTTGGTCTATATGTTAAATACACTTAGATAAACAAGTGTATGAAGAAAAAAACAAAAAAAAGTTGTTTTAAATAGGTTTTTTGAGGTGGGCTAAGTGGGTCATTTACTTAGCCCGGGCTAATAGAATCACTCCTCTATCTATTTTAAGTTTACTTTCTTAAGAAGTTTACTTAAAATGTATAATTTTCTTTTTTAGAAGGATTTTTCTAAGATATTTTAGAATCTGTTTAAAATAACCATGTATCTATTTTAAGTTTACTTTCTTAAGAAGTTTACTTAAAATATACAATTTCTTTTTCTAGAAGGATTTCATTTGCTAAGATTAGGTGGTATGTTCACCTATAAATACAGCCTTTGTAAGCTCTAAAGGGGTATCAGTTTTGAGAATTATAAAGAAGTGTTTCTTTGGTTTTCCCTTCTACTCCTCTTTTCTTTATCTTTCTCCTTGTTCTTCTACTCCTTTTACCTTCCTTCTTCTATTCTCATATCTTTAGAGGTTCCTTCATCTTTCTTCTATTTTCTTCTCTACCCATCCTACATCACCTCTCCTACCTTGCAACAATCCAAGTCATACTCTATATTGCACTTATTTGTTTTTTCATGCAAGTAGCCGCTTAGATGACATGCTTTCAATTTCAACTGTGAAGAGCAGTTCACAACAAGGCATGTCATTATAAGTAGCAATGGCAATACTGGAAAAAAATGCTTAGCTATGGGATTATTTTCTCCCTCTAATCTTCCTGATCAAAGCAATTTGTGTTTTGGGATTTTTTTATAACATGTTTTTGGGAGTTTGGTTGTGATTTGTTTTGAGAAGGTATGTATAATGTATATTTTGAGTGATCTATTTATAGCTAGCTAGTCTAGGTAGGGGAAGCAATGGAGAAAGATATGGAAGACGACTTACATTCCACATCTTCCTTAATTTTTGTATTGTTACATTTTGGAATCATTAATCAATCATCTAACTAATTTGTTTAAATTTTTGCTCGATAATACCCATACGAGCACTAGGGGTGCAACTTGTACCGGGTCGGTCCGAACCCGCTTGACCCGACCCGGTATTAAAACCAAAAATGAGTTTTACTTTTTAAATTTTTTCAAAAATAGACCCGGTTTCAACTCGACCCGTAGAAATCCAAAACCCGACCCGGTCCGAACTCGATGTAATTTATAAAAATTTTTCATAAATTATACATGTTTTTTTTCACAAGATTGGCTTAGAGTTACACCTCGAATAACTGAAGATGAAGAGAAAGCTACTGAATTTGAGAGACTTATATCTGGTAATTATGTTTTTAGATACCATATTTTAGATGAATTTTGAATTTAAAAGTTGATGTAAACTTATTTAAACTTGAGATTTGTTTATATTGTTATTTTAAATTTGGATTGCACTTAAATTAGATTGAAATGTTGAACTATTATGCTTAGTGTATTTAGATTTAGTTGCTTTGAATAACTGTTATGTGGATTATGTTTGAATTTAAGTTAGCATGATAAATCTATTTCATATTATACTTTCTGTTAGTATGAGAAATCTGTTAGTTTGAATTTCAGATTGTAGTATAAATTTGATTCATATTTTAAGTTTATTGGTATGACAAGTGGTCAATTTCTATTTTAGCAATTTGTATGATAAATATTCAGTTTGAATTCAATTTCAGCAATTTGTATGATAATGTTTAGTTTCAACTACAATAGTTGGTATGATATGTTCATTTTCTATTTGCTACACTTGAGTCATTTCCATTAGCTATTAAATAGAAATGACTAACTAGTCATAAAACTAACTAATTTGTCATTTATTTGTGTCTATAGGGTGCTGAAAAATTGCTTGCAGAGTTCATTCAAAGAATATTGCAGAATTCAGCATGATGTTGCAGAATTCTTTGAAAGGATGTTGCAGAATTCAGCGTGAGGCTTGATTTCATAAACACAGGTATGTATATTCCAATAATTTTCTTTTAGATTACAATTAAATTTCAAAAAAAAAACAGTTTATTAGTAACTCGAATTCTAACCTGAAACCAAACCAAAACCAATACGAACCCGGATTAAATTCTTAGGGTTAGGATTTGGGTTTACTCCAACCCAGTTGGCTTAGGGTTTGGGTTCGCTCCAACCTGGTATAACCCGACCCAAGTTGCACCTCTAACGAGCACCAATAGAAGACAACATTCTTAGTTGCACCTCTAACGAGCACCAATAAAAGACAACATTCTTATATATGAGACAAAGGAGTCAAACCTGAGACCTTTGGCACCAAAGCAAGGCATGAGCACTAATTGCGTTGTGCACTTGGGCTCATCTTCTTCTTTAATTTTTTTAAAAGAAGCTTGCAAAGTTTTTACAAGTTAATTTTATGGCACACAATTAAGACAAAAAACTACATACATAAAAACTTTTATCAACATGATTTTTAACCTGAAATGGATCTTGTCAAAATTTTAAGTGCTAATTGACAAGGTATTTTTGGATGTATGGATCATATTAGAGTTCTGTAGCCTATCATTACCTACTTTCAAAACTAAAAGGGTCCTTTGAAATGCATCGAGACTAGTTCAATTACTTTTTTTTACTAGTGTATATTTACAAAAATCTTAATATCTATTATAATATAACTCTAAGACATTCTTACAATTTGTAAAAGAAGACAATAAGCTTCACATATCAACTTTTAGGAAAAACAAACCCTTATCAAATAAATAGAAAGACCAAAATTCCCAAATAAATTGAGAGATTAAAATCCCGTGAAATTGTGCCTAAGGTTATTAAAACCCCTAACCTATTGTGAGCAAGCCCATAGCTTTCACTAACCAGATAACTTCCCTGTTATACAAGTTCAATTACTTAATTTGTAGCTTTTTTAGGTTAATTTTAATTTCTAAATATGACCACAAGTTTTATATTTATATATGACTAACCCTCATAAAAATGACAAGTATGAATATTTAATTTCATCATATTTCCAAAAATCACAACACCTTCATATATTTTTACCAAAATATTCTTGATTAAAACCTAAATCTAGCCATCACCACTTGGATGACTAAGTGTTAGGTGTGAGTAAGTTAGGAGTAAAAAGGGGAAGGTTTCGGGGCTTAAAATTGAGTAGAGACATTTGCAAATAGATTTCAGGAATTAAAAGAAAAGTAGTATGGCATATGTCAAACATTATATTATAAAATGAGAAATAATAGTGAAAATTAAATAAATATGTTGAAAAATAAAAATTCTCATCACATTCAAATCTCTTCTTTACTTTGAAACAGGATTCAAATGAGGGCATGCAGAGCTGTAGGGGTAGAATATTCTATATGTGTAAGCCATTTTGATTGTACCTGAACTATGTGAATATTATTAGAATGAATCCTACCCTCTATTATGTGATTTTTTCTTTTTAGGATTGAAGAGGGTTGAAGGGTTCCTACAGAAACTTATTCATTGTTTAATAATCATGTATTTAATTGTGATTGTTACCAAAACTTTGTTTTTGATTAAAAAAATTACATTGCCTTCAACAACATTCCATATGCACATTGCTTCTCGATACTTCAACCAATATTATCATCTCTATATTACTAATTATTTACTATAATTTAAACTAGTTCTCTACTTCTCCATTAGTTGAGTGAATATAAAACAGAGTAGTCCGTTCCCGACTCCTAAAATATTATATCTAACAATGACACGGATTATATACTACTGAAATACTTCTATTGTGTTAACAACATTGAAGATTTCTGCAGGGCCTCCCCATTTTAAACTCACTTTATAATTAAATCAAAAATCTAATCCTCTAGTTTAATTTTAAAATTACGTTTCACCCCAATCAAATATTAGCATAACTCTGTTTAATAAAAATGTAAAATCCATATGACAAAGTTATTTCATTGATATCTAATTTAAAATATTAATTCGACATCTCTACATATGAAATATTTTTATTGATTAAATTATTTCATTTATACACATTTAAAAATACTAATTCAACATCTCTATATATGAAATATTTTTATAAATAAATGCTTATGGAAATAATTTTAGTGTTTTAATGCAAAAAGATAAGTGATATTGATAGTTTATTGTATGATGGTAAATATTTTAAATCATGTACAGGGCACTCAAGACTTTGATTGAAACTAATGATATTTGATACTATGACAACAATTAAAGGATGTAAAACAAAATCAGTATTTGGAGAGATTGTTTGGGAAATAACAGAACTTTTCGATGAAAAGTTTTTTTGTAAAATTTTTAGAATAAGAAAAAATAATATTATATAATAGAGATAATGATGAGGAATAAAGAGAATAAAGTTATAAATTAATAGTTTTTTTTTTTTGATGAAAGGGATAGCCTCTGTCCCTACTCTCTCTCAGTTTGAGAGAGGGGAGGGAAAGCGGAATCCGACAGATTCATTGCCAAAAAATTGTCTGTACAGAGTTTTCCAATGACAGCTTGGGGTGGAACACCCCACCACAATAGATGGTCCGCATTTGAGACTGAGACCATATCAGCTAGGGAGTGCGCGACGGCATTTCCCTGCCTTAACACATGATGAACAGTAAAGAACTCATACATAGTAAGAATCGATCTAATTTCATCAATCATGAGACCCACCGGGGATGAGATAGGTTCCTGGTTGGACAAAAAATTGCAAAGCAGTAGAGAGTCAGTCTCAAATTGCGCCTGCGTGATGTTTAGTTGAATGACCCATTTGATTCCCAAAAGAAAAGCAGTCACTTCAATAAGAAGAGGCTCTCTCACCCCAGACCGCTTTCATCCCCTTGCTGCAATAAAGGAACCCCTTGAGTCTCTAATCACTGCGGCGCATCCAAATCCATCCCGATCCACAAGACATCGGCCATCCGTGTTTATCTTGACAAAATCCCGAGGTGGTTTTACCTAATTAAAAAGTATGGTAATTTGCATAAAAAAAATGTGAGAAAAATAGGCTAATTGTAGAGAGTAAAAAATTTTATATTAAAAAGTTTTATAATGAAACAAACACAACCTGAATTTTTAATTTCATCAAATTCAATCTAAAATCCGCGGAAACACCATTGAAATCTTGAAATGATGCTTACACAATAGCGGCATTTCCCCATCTACTGACGGTTTCTATTGCATGAACCTGAACAAGGTCCAATACATACGCGTCTGCCATTGAAATTAATTTTTAGATCGGAATGCATCGCTTGGCAAAGCCGCTCTTGTTTTTTTTTCTTTTTTGCTGAATTTTGTGCCGCTCTTTTGTATCCATTTTGAAATAATTAATTCGAGGTCGGGTGACTGATTTTAATATAACCAACGTGGCATGTACGCCTATTTCTATTTCGTAAAGATTAAGGCCCCGCTTGGATTCACACTAATTTGAGCAATATACAAATAAAATCAATCCAACTCAATGTTTTTTCCCGTACGTCTAAGAACATCGAGGTGAATCGTTTAATTTGCAGCAAATATATATGTATTTATTTATTTATTTGCTACAGCTTCTAATCATCCTATCGATTAGCTCATATCCGTACGTTGTCTTCCATCTTCTAAACATGAAAACGATCAAAGCATGTGCATGTTATTAGCTAGATATAAATAGAGCCTCCAAATAGTCCCCCAAAACACACCACAACCGAACTCCCAGAATACGTAGACTGCTTTTTATTAGAAGCAAGGAAGATTAGAAAAGGAGAGAAAGATTCCATCCCACCATGGCTAAGCATCCACTTCTTCCAGCAATGCTGTTGGTGCTAATGGCAGGCGTCGCCGTTGTGAATTGCTCTACCCGATTGAAAGGATGTCATCCAAGCGGCTACTTGCACGGCAAAACACACAAGTGCAATACAGAGCACGACTCCGATTGTTGCAAATCAGGGAAGGTATATCCCCAGTACCACTGCTCACCTCCTGTCACCGAAAATACGCATGCCCACATGACCATCAACAGCTTTGCAAAAGGTGGGGATGGTGGCGGCCCTTCCGAGTGTGACAATCAGTACCACAGTGACAGTGAGATGGTTGTTGCACTGTCAACAGGCTGGTACAGCGGAGGAAGCCGCTGCTCGCAGCACATAAGGATCAACGCTAATGGCCAGTCTGTGTTGGCTAAGGTAGTTGATGAGTGTGACTCTGTTCACGGTTGTGATTATGCTCATGACTACCAGCCGCCATGCCCCAATAACATTGTGGATGCTTCTCCGGCTGTCTGGAAGGCATTGGGCATCCATGGTTCTGACGTTGGCGATTATGATATCACATGGTCTGATGCATGAGCTACCTAGCTCTATAGTTACTACAGCTTTTGTTTGGGTTTTGGGTCTTCTAGAACCATCAGTTTTGTGTATACGATTGCGATCTATATGTATTTGTTTTTATAGTATTCTACTATTGTATGTCCATCTATTCTCTATCCATGTGATGCTTCCTCAGCTACATGGCTGCGAATAGTTAATGCTTAATTAATTGTATGCTTTGGTCATATTTTTTTTTTTTAGCCAAAATAGTTGAATTTAGTTATGTTATGAATCATGATGCGCATGAAGAACTTCATGCAAAGGCCCAAGATCAACGTCCGTACTTGAAACTTCAACGGGGACTCCGTAATTTTATTTATTAATTGCTAATTCATTTCGTTAAAATTAAAATCGATTTCAGCGTTTTACACCTTTGTTTATTACATCCCTTGACCTCCCGTCCCAAAATCACTGAACAACATTCTGGTTTACATTAAGTAACAAAAAAAAAAAAAAAATGGAACCTGATTCTATGCTCACAGGTGTGTATATTTATTTTTTTAATTTTTTTGAAATTTTTCTATGAAACTATAGTCTAAATGTATTTAACATGTGTATCAAGTTTTACCATTTTTGAAAATTTTGAATTTTTTCGGATTTTTAAAAATCAGTAGCATTTTAGTAATTTAAAATTACCAAAATGCCACTGATTTTTAAAAAATCCGAACAAAATCTAAAAATCTCAAAAAATAGTCAAAATTGATATACATGTTAAATACACTTAAATTTACAGTTGTGTAAAAAAATTTTAAAAAATGGGTGTATGCACCCAGGAACTTTGAGGCTTAATACTCCCAAGAGCATACAACCAAGTTCCCAAAAAATTAACCTTTTGAATGATTGAATAGGATTTGTATTTTTCCCCCATTTTCAATTTTTCCTTGAGGCTGACCACTCTCTTTAGCATCGCCATTTTGTACAAAAATGTAAACCGGCCCGGATCCCGTGCACCTGGTGCGCTATCTTTTTTTTTGAATTTTTTCAATTTCATATGTCGGCTCAAGCACAATATTTCCGTATACATAATTTTTATTTTTAATCTTTTTACGTATTTTATGTAGAATTTTGAAATAAACATAAGGCATTTCTCGTTTTTTATTTTTAAAATTCCATATAAAATATTTAAAAGCATCCAAAATAAAAATTACATACATGAGAACGCCATGCTTGGGCCCGCAATGGTGCCAAAAAAAAAAAATCGAAAATTAAAGAACTAAAAAATAGTGCAATGCACCAGATGCACTAGATCGTGCTCCAATTTAAACACTTGCTTAAAAAATCATATGAGTAAAATTATTTGAATGTTTTTAAAGAATGAATATAAATCGATTAAACAAGTTTGATTTCATACCGTTGAAAATACTTATTAAGATTGGGTTGATTTTTGTTTGTTTTCAATCTTTTGGGGAATTCAACGCTTTGAAAATGACACAAGCCTGCCAATTGAGTAACCCAAAAAAGTAAAAGACTAAAACATGCTAAATATGTCAAACTGCTTTTCAACTCGGTCCGCACATAACAAAAATGAAAAAGACGAATCTCTATACATATCCATTATCCCTCCATCCCTCAATCCACGCCTCATATCCAAGATATCCAAAGGGAATGTCCGTCCTCATCATCATCATCATCATCATCATCATAGGAGATGATAGGGCATGTAGCCTAATTTGTTATTCAGATCATTGACTATATCACTGCACTTCATCAGAAGTTCCAGCATATGATGAGAGATATCTACGCTGTTGTTTCTTTTTGCCAGTTCACCCAAGGGCAGATGTTTTGATCGGTGGGGTCTATCAGAACTGTTGACTCTCAAATCAGGATGAGAAAAGTTGAGCTCTAGAGGCGGATTATGGACAGTTTGTTTTGTGTCGATGCTGCTAAAATCCAATGCCATTGACGAAGTTGAAGACAATGATAACAATGATGGTTTGTTTGCTGCCTTACAAGCGATGTCATTGCCACCCCCCACCGCCACCTTTTGGCTGATATTACTGTTTTGATCATCCCCTATTTGGAATTTTACACGTGGGCCCTCTTTGATTGGCCCACCGGCGGGGGCCCCAGTAGCAGGAGTCTTCTTCAAGCAGGACTTCAGCTGCACCACCGCCTGCCCTTGCTGTTGATGGACCATTGCTCTTGGCGGATCCCCACCCATGTCAGTTCTTACAGGCTTAAAGAGCTGAGAAGCGTCGGGGGTGTCTTCTGCTGGCTGCTTGCTTTCTTCAGATACTTCCGATGCTGGAAGCTCAAGCTCTCGCAATCGATAGCTGACTTCTAAAGGTCCAAAAAGTGATTTGCTCTGGATGGCATGATGGTATGCTGCCTGGGCATCCGCCTTGAACTTGAAAACAACCTTGCACGTCCATGTATTCCAGTACAAACGGGTTGCATCATGGTCAATTTGGCCGAATCTTGCGAATTTTGCCTTCAGATGTGGGATTGACGGCAGCGATGAGCGGGGTGGGAATTTCATCATCAGTGATGTGGGTGTGGGTGGGGGTGGGGGAGGGGGTGGGGGTGGGGGTGGGGCAGGACTTCCCTGAAGCTCCGGCTTGTTCTGCTTCGCTGGTGGTGAATCTCTCTCTAATCCCTTTTGCATGGTTGCTTGCCTCATCTCAATTGAAGCTGGGGGCACTTTCTTAGTCACAGCCATACCCTTAATGTCATTCAATCTCTTCTTCCTCTTCACAGACATTTCTTCCTGTCGATCAGAAGAGCTTCTCTTTTGACCTGATTTTGTTGGATCATCTGCTCTTAAAGGATGTTTCAAAGGCTTGATATTAGAGTTTCCAATATCCAGCTCTGCCAGAAGCTTTTCCCCATCAGGGTTTCCCACAGTTTGGAGTGTCCCAGGATCTTTCGTTGGTAGTAAAACACAGCTTTTCTTATAAACAAGAGACCGGAACTTAAGGAAGACTTCTTTTGCTATGGCTGGGGTATTACATTCAATCCCGTCAGAGGGGTCAACAGCAAGGGCTAACAGAACATTCATTACTTCTGGCATTTCGAGCCTCATATTTCCTAGTTGAACCTCTGGCACTGATACTAATGGCTTTGAGCTTAACTCACTGCTTTGTTCACTAGCGATCTCAGTGGGCGTTCCTGAAGATTTTCCCAATGCTTCTGTGTCTTTCACAGTTTTTGCATGCTTAACCCGATCATCTTCGCGTGCTTCCAAGGTTAAATCCTTCTTTCTTTTTTTCTTCTCCTTCATTTCCAATACCGTGTCTTCTCTAGGCCACTTCTTCCTATTAGTCGGACCATCCAATGTAGATATTCCGCTAGGAAACTGAACATCTCCCATTGTTCGATTGTGTCGCTCCTCTTGTCCAGTTTCTGATGATTCCAATTTTGCTATCATACTCGAGGAGCCACTTGTGTCTCTGTTCGTAGGTTGCTGCAGACCGTTCTCACTAGTTCCAGACTTGGACTGCAATGCTCCATCTTCTGATCCACCACTTCCTGTTGCAGGAACAGGGCCATGAGCAGCAGCTTGACTGCTCGACAAAACAGCAGCAGCAGCAGAAGTTGGCAGAACAATCCCGGCACGGCTGTGATACCTGCTAACCATACTACCATCTGCAGCTGCCAATTTCCGGCCATCTGATTTGGATTTTGCCGCAACAGGTCTTTTCTGCAACACATAACCATCAACAGAGGGCATAGCGGTGGCAACTTGTGCCTCATTCACACCTTCTCTCTTCTTAAAAAAATACTTGTCTTTCTTCTTTTGGGGATTCTTGGATTTTACAGGCTGGGAGGACTTCTTTCCACTGCCCTTCGATTTCACCAGCAGCCCACTTAACAGAGCTGAAAATATCAAAGAAAAGGACGATAAAGTGAGAAGCCTTCAAACATGAAAAAACATCATGCTCTTATAAGAATAGACTTCAAGAAACGATAAAAACAAGAAGGTATTCTAAGGTTCTGTCAAACAAAGATGAAATCAAGAGGTCACTTTCTCAGCATTTATTTAAAAAAGACGAGAGAGACGTAAGCAAGAAAATCTGCTTTTTTTTTCTGCTTTCTTTAAGCTTCTTTTTATTTTTTATATAATGTCTCACTATAGTCATTATATAAATGATATGGATAACTACAGTACCAACAATTATCCGGAATATAGATGGATGCTCATGTGTCCGAAAAACAAATTCCATCAGTTATGACGACGTACAAAGCCCAGAATATTATGGCTGAAAATCATGGCTGGCAAGCCAGGAACGGCAGCAAACTGTTGACCTTTACTCTAATGGGCACGACAAATGGGCCCCTTTATGAACCGAATGGAAAACCCACGTTCTCCCAATGCAACTGATGGGCTTAAGATGTTGGACGAGCATCCTAGGAAAAACCTATCGGTCCATAAGCACTTTGGGCACCCGAGTTCAGGGTATTTGCGAGTGTAGCAAACCGCCCCATCATTTTATTGGATATGGTACCCGTTTTATTTTTTTGCCATTTTTGTTAAGGGGAAAAAAAAGAAAGAAATGGAAGCCTGATAAGTTACAAGAAACTCTGGCTGGGCATGATATTCATTATCATACACAAATTTTGATGGTTTACACTTCATTATCATACACGAATTTCGATGGTTTACACTACAATTTAAAGGTGATTGTGCAACGCCGATTTTTTTGGGCAATATTGCATTCATTTAATAATTACAAGTCTCCAACGTGACCATAAAAATAAAAAATAAAAAATAAAAAAAGCCTCCAATATGAAGCAATGAAACCGAAGATCCCAATCAACAGGACTGGAAAACCTCTTTAAAGTGTCTACGACACTAAATTTCCCATACAAACGATAAACTAAACTATACCTCCTTTAATTTCGATGTGGAAATCACTTCTATACAGAAAGAAGAGCACTAGAACAAAAAAATAAAACTGTATTTTTTTTTTTTATAAAGGAAAAAACAAAAGGAGAATACTCGGTAATCCGTTTGGGAGAAAGAGATGTGGTGGAGGCCGAAAAAGACATTACCACCTTCAAAAGCAGTTCATCATGTGATTGTTTTCTTGTGTTTTATGCAACCGACATTTTACCAGAATGTTTTATTTAGGCCTTAAATGGGCCGAACCATCTCAATTAGCGAGTGGCATGAGAACCATTCGCCACTCAACCGCCAATGTAAGCAGAAGAGCCCACCATCCCGAAATCCGAATCCCATGGAGTAGTAACGCACTACGCGCGGTTCAACTGACCATCCAGCACAATTTTTGTTGAAAAGGGCTCAATGGTTTAGCTTGCAGACATTCGAGATGGAAAAATCAGTAACTTCATTAAACAGACATTATAATTAAGCGTAAATCTATAGAACTTATTTACGGGGCCAAAAGAACGGGAAAATCCAAATGCTGACCACGGAACATGAACACGCGCTTCATTTCAGCGGGTCAGACCACCCAACCTCCATTATTGTAACGGTTGCATCCCACGCGGCGCATCACCAAAACAGAGAATGTGAAAATTACAAAAACGCGGAGATTGTTGGAGATTGTTGCACTGCCGCACAGCAGCTAAATTTAGTAGAGCCCAGGGTCAGAAAATTAATCAAAACTTCAATAAAAGTTTTATTTTTGCTTCCTTATTTTGTTATTATCCAATTCATCAATCAAGAGTAAGACAACTTTCTTAATGGTACATCTATTTCTTCATTAATCAATTAAATGAAAAAAAGTGAAAAAGTGAAATAATAGCACGTGATGATTAGGAGTAAAAGAAATAAGGTTTAAAAAATAGAATAACCGTATAGAAAGATGCAAAAATGATTAATATAGAGATAATAATAGAAAAACAAAGGTAGATAGTTATAATGTCAAATCGCATCAAAAGGCATGTAGGAAAAAAACACACACCATATATTATCTAGGTTTTATCTTGCTGCCCACTTTATGTTTCGTTCTTACAACCCCGGGAATCAGTACTTCCTATTCCCAGTCGATCACTAAAATGAAGAGGACAAAATGCTTCTAACTGGGGAAGAGGGGACCTATAGAAGTAGGTGAACACGTCCTTTCTCATCATGTCATTAAGAGCGCCATGATGTAACGGTTACAAAGAAAACCAATTTAACTCTTAATAATTGCTTGTGGTTGAAAACTCATTTTTGATATTTTTAACATGAAAATTAGAGCACAATTTGATATTTTAACATAAAAATTACAGAAAACTTCATAGGGCTCACTTCTCAGGTTCTGAAATCTAACCCTTTTAAAAGGCTCGTTTTCCAAGTGAAAGTTCAACAAGAAGAGAAGTTTTTAACACTACCTAGTCCACTATTGGACAAGAACTGATTAATGAGATATAGTAACCATATAGTTCCAAACTAGAACCATCTCAGATGAGGAGGAAAACTATAATTCTCATCGTAAAACTCAAAATCATTAAGAAACAGTTATGTTTTGAGTGCTAGTGCTAGTGCTAGTGTTATATTCAAGACTAAAAGCAATCACGCTCGACCCACATTGGATGAGTCGTACCACTAAGAAGACATTATTACTCTGAGAGACAGACAAATGAGATATATTGAAAGATTTACCACACAGCGACCACAGGAAAGCATTAGCTACTACTTTATTTACCTCTGCGAATAATCAATGGCTAATCTAGCTTCCTCCCATACATAACAGGGCTGAGATTTAGAACTATTACAGAGATGTGATTTAGAATAATTACAGAGATGTGAGTTAGAGCTACTAAGTCATTTTGAGATCTAGGAAAAGAAGTGGGAAAAAAAAAAAAAAAGCAAATAAGAATTTAGAGAAGTGTAGTAAAAATGAGAGAATGATTTAACATGATAAGAGAGAATTGTAAATTAGAAATAAAGTCAATAGCCGAAATATAATAATAATAGATAGATTACTTGCATGAAAATGAAAGACAATGATTTGACAAATACGTAATATAGGAGAAAGAAAAGACTGTTACATAGTTAAAATTACATCATGTGTGAAAAGGGAGCTCAGAGCTAAGATGCTTCAAATTTTAGGGAAATGCTTATATGCACCTTTGCTCAGATATCAATCTACCAAGTTTGATCTAGATTCGTGAAGAGGGTGACCTCAAAAAAGCATAAAAGACATTCTCCTATAACCTTGGGCTGAGCCTCACATAGCTCACGCACTATCTCGATGATCCACAAATCAGAACAGTTTCAACTATCAGTTTGATTTTCACATATATTGCCATCTCCAGAGAAAACATAGCAGATATTTTCTGCTTCCAGCCATGCTACCACAACTGATTTCCAAAAGAAGAAAATTGAAACTACCAACATCTGAACACAAGAGTCATCAGTCTCTAAGGCCAGTCCACATAATCAGCAGGAAGCACAGATCACTAATAAAGGAATAAAAAAAAAATTAAAATGACTAGGCCAGAATACCGACGCAAATAGGGCCATAGAAACCATGGGAAAAGGCAATTCTTGAAATTTTGGGAAATTCATATGAGAAATGGCCTAGTAAAATTATATTTAGTACTAACAAAAAGGACATGGAAACCAGGACTGGATGAATGAGAGTTTTCCTAAGCTACAGATCTGATTTGAAATCCAATTTTTGGGATTTGAATACACGATTTGTTGCTCAATCATCCATACAACTCATTAATAAGTGGAAAAGGACAACTTCAGACCAAACATCTTTAAGGCAAAGAACATAACAAAGAACAAGAATGTACAGAAGATACCACTCATCCAATATGATCCGGTTTTCAAAAAACATAGAATTAAGATCCAAGTGATGAAAAAAATGCCCTTGAGTGAAAATCAAACAAAATTTCGGAGTTGTACCACTCAGAGAAAACACCATGTTTAGATACAGACCACAAGATTTACTTGCGCAAAATATAGTAAAGAATAAGCATCGAGATAGTATCCATCCAGAAACAAAACAACCAGATAATACAGTTTGCGAATGAAACAGATAGTTGTGTATACCTCGTGGCAGCGCCCTATTAGGGAGTTCCAACACTCCCATTGCATTACGAGTTGGGAGTATTGGTTCCACTCCAAACGCCTGAGCATAAGTCACATCAAACTCCTCAAACACTGCCCTCCTGTAAGCAATAATTGCAGCTGACCTCTTAATCCAATCATAATTGCTTGTATCACTCCCCATTGGATTTGATGCTAGTTTTTGCAGAAAAGAAAGCATATCAACAGGCTGAAAATCAATCCTAGCATTGTTAATCTGCTTGGTCGTGTAAATGCCTCCAGGCTCGAAGTAGTCCAAATCCACCATTGAGTACCCGTCGACAGTCGCCGGTCTAAAATTAAAAGGATTGCCACACCTACAAGCAAGCCCAAGAGAGCTTCTCCTCCGCACTTCATCAACAGCCTCATCAACGGCATTTCTGAAATCCCGAGCGGTCGCCAGCCTCGACTTCTCCGCGTAGTGCACATCAAAGGGAATAAGTTCAGCAGGATTAAACCACGCGTAGCTGCTATCGCCGAAGAACGCAACCAGAACATGGCCATCTATCCGTGTGGATCGCACAGATGGCGACGCAAAGGCTTCATCAAAGATGTAACCAGGCCACCAAGGGTGAGATTCCACCTTCGCCCATACCATGTCGCCAAACTCAAATCTCCGTTGAGTCAAAGAGCTCGACTGGCAAGCAATCTGCCCTTCTGCTGCTTCCCCACCAATTTTCCACCTCCTTCCATCATCTCGATCGGCCCTTCCAACCTTGCTACTTACATGCAGCTCGAGAGCCTCGTCATCTGCAGAAATCCTACCCGCGGATTTCCTCCCAGCTCTACCGGATCCGACTACCGATGAAACACCAGACTTAAGTTCGTCCTTCCTTGGATGATCGCTCACGGCGTCGAAACACGGCGGACGAATCCCACCCCATTCAGATGCTCTAAACGCCATCATTCCTCTCCCAATCCCTCCGGAAACCTCTCCGTGAACCGCCGTACAGGGAGATGGAGATGGATCGATAGCAGATCTGGCATCTATTCCCAAATCTTTGACCAGGACGGATACCATGGCACGATGCGTGAGGAAACGGAAACCCTAGAAACCGCTGAAACCCTTGAGTTGCGGAAAATAGATAGAAGCAGGGAGTAGCACTATTTAGAGTGGCAGAGAACGGGTGCGCACTACGCACTCTCCGCGGGGCGACGAGAGAGATCCCTCGACGAGCGACTTCCGCTTGGCGCTTGCCTTGGCGTTGCAGACGGCGTCATCTTATACAGAAACGAGGACCACGTCAGCGTTCATCAGGTGCGGCCCACTAAGAGCGAGAAATCCTAGCCGTTGGGTATGCCATGTGGTCCACCTGATGGATGGATTAGATATAGTCATTCAAGTTGGATTCTTGGATATTGTACTAGTAAATCTAAGTGGTCCATTCGAGGGAGAAATCGTGCTTTGACGGAGGATTGGTCAAACCAGCCGTAGCTAGATTTCTTAAATTATGAACAAAAATGGCCCAGGCAACTTATTATTTCTTAAATGGGCCCGGTTTGCAGACAGCGTACTAATCCATACCAGAAGCTACTGATTTGCGATAACGTCAACATTATCTCGATCTGCCCATTAAGCCAGTAATTTTGATTAGTCAGTTTTCTGTCTTAGGTAAGAAGGTGGCCAGGTTCAATCTCTTATTTCATGAGCAACGTCTGATGGGTTATTTTCAAATGCATATTTAGCTTTAGTACATTCGCCTGTATTTGATCCATTTTTTATTTTTTTTATAAACTTTTTTCATAAGCAGTTAATCTAAATACAGTTAATATGTTATCATTTTTTATCAATTTTGAAGATTTTTTTTAGATTTTTAAAAATGCCACTAATTTTTAAAATTTTAAAAAAATATAAAACCTCGAAATTGGTAAAAATTGATACTTATATTAAATACATTTAGATTAACAGTTGTATAAAAAAAATTAAAAACTAGGTATTTGCACTGGAGGTACCTAATCAGCTCCCACGTCTAATAGTTATATTATTAGATTTACACCAGATAACTAACAAAAACAGGTTTTATTTAACAATTTTATAATTCACGTGTGCGAGCAATGAAATGTATTTTAAAAAAATTAAAAAATAAATAAACGAAATTAAAATTTCGTTATAATTACATGTATAATAACTACATATTGGACCTATATATTGGTGGAAATATAAATAAATAAAAAAGTTCTACACATCGTGTGCACCGTGTCGGCGCCTTTCTTAAATTATAAACAAAAATGGTTAGGGAACTTACGTTGGAATATAATAATAATAATAATAATAATAATAATAATAATAATAATAAGATTCTTAGGTTCTTGAGCGTATTTGAGTTCCGTTGGCGAATGGGGAACCCAGTCCACGCACCTTAATACGACCATATCATAATTAGTTTAACTATTCGTCTACATTAAAAGTTTACTTAGGTCATTATCAATCATAAATACTTGTCAATAAATTAAATTTATGTGATTGTAGTTTAAATTTAAAGTTTTTAATTAAACATTATACTTTTAAAATAGTTTTTAATTGGATGAATATTTTAGTACATATATAAATAGATAGACGGTTTCAAGTATCTTTGAAATTTAACATATGATTCTATAGCTTTTTATAGGAACAACACGCCCAGAGCTCGTTTTGGTGAAATCGGGCATTTAATTCTCGGCATGTGTATTGACTGTATTCGATACTTACCCTTTTTTTTTTTTTTTTTGTCGAAGTTTTTACTTCTCCCCCATTTGATAGTCTACTGTTTCTTTTAGAAAATTATAAGAATATTTTGAGACTTAAATGTAATACAAATTGAGACAGTTGTAAAATATATAGAGAGAACTCATATTAAAATAATTTTTAATATCTTACTTAAATAAATAACTTTAATTAATGATCAGATGGAAGTAGAGCAGATGTTACCGTCAACTCTAGTCGAACTTCTAATTTTCTTTGCACGCACCGTATCCAGCCAAACCATAGTTTTTTTTTTTTTTTTGGACACAAGCCAAACCATAGTTAGTTATGTCAATTTTATATTTTAAAACAAAGACGCCACCATTCTTTCTTTTTAATATTAATTTTGAATTTATCATTTACATAAATTCAACTAGAGAATAAAATTATTAAATAGGTCAACTTATGATGACACGATAGAAATGTTTCAACAAGGATTAACGTTTAAAACTTACGATCAGACTATCATTCCAATAAAACCGGTGCTCAATCTGTTCACTTCAGTTTTGTTTTTTTTTCTTCCCCTTATTCACAAAGTGTACATTAGTCATTTCACGTGTTGCACGGGTATAGAAATAATTTTTAAAAAAAATTAAATCTTGGGTACAAGAAAAATATGTAAATATACAAGGAACTGTAGTTAAAATTCATTAGTGTATTTTGGAAATTTCCATAGGAGAAACCGCCCATTTGAGAAATCTTTCCGAATGTAAAGCTCAAAAGCGAAAGTGAATGTTTTGTGTCCCACCTATTATGATTTATTGGAGGAATCAAATCCAAAACCTTCAAAGACAAATCCCAATCATCCACTCAAACATAAGCATAATCATTAGCAGAGGCCGGAGAATGTATCAGCTCTTCAATTTCATTACAAATTTGGCACGTTCCAGGGACATTCAAACTTGCATTCTCGTAAGTCGTGTACATTACAATTTTCGTAAGAGCAACTGCCTTCGCACTCAAATAATTGCAGGGGTAGAAAAATTAGAAGGCTTAAGTGGGAGGTTGTATTGTTGGTAAAAATGAGCTTTGGACTGTGAATAGAATGGCAGCAGCCCTTGATGCTTTTTAAATGGGCTAGTGTTACAACAAAAACAAAGGAATTTGAAGGGGAGGGCAAGGGGAAAAAAAAAAATTCGTTGGCTTGGCTTTGAGGCCTCAAGTCGAGATGGACTCCAACCAATCTACAGTGTATTCATAGACCACAAATGTGACTGCACCCGCAGGTGCTGCTTTTATTATGGATGGCCAAATGCCTTTGTAAAGGCCACCCCAGCCTTCTTTAGACAAGATGTGCGCTAGAGCATGAAACATATTGTTGTATGTTCTTCTTTCCACTCGTGCGCCATACTTCGGATGCCTTTGCAACCCTTCAATCTGCAGCAGTAAAAGGATCCAACATGGAAGGTCTGAGAAATATGTACAAGTCGTCTTGACAGAGAAAAAGGGCATCTGAGCATTTATTATGTTAATCTTATATGAGCATTGCATATGGACACCCATGCACTGCTCCATTATACAGTATATCGATGCAGATCAAATATAAAACATGAAGAATCAAAAGAGAGGGAAATCTGGTCCATTAATAATTTATCGTTATCACGGTGATGTGGGCCCACATGAGTGGTTTCTTTTGAGCTTTCTTAGTTAATTCGTCATTCTTGTCATGGGCTACGTTTGAAGCATGAAATCAGGCTCAATATGTATTAAAATACTGTGATTTCCTATTGGGTTAGTATATAACTGGGATTTAGATGACACAAAATAAGCATGGTTTTGGACATGGATTTGTAAATAAATCTAGCATGGAAGAGAATTACAAATTTTAGGGGGGGGGGGGGGGGGGGGGGGGGGGTGATTATCATTATTGTTTTTACTCTCATGAATAGATTGTAATAAATAGCTACAAGGGGAGCTGCTAAGATTTTTTATAAACAAAATTCTCTTTCGGGATTGGAGTGTGGGAGTGATTAACTTAGGTGTGACGCCTAAACCTAAGAGTGTTTTCTATGGTTTTGTCCTCTGCTTCTCTATTTCATTATAAGAGCCACTCTTGTCTCCCCAACAAAAACCTAAATCCCCAAATTCTCCCTAAACAAAGTCCTGGTTTTCTTGTTCGGAGTAATCAAAAAGCAGAAATTTCTCAATCTCTAAGATTTTTCTGCATAATATAAAACACCTTCAACTCTTCATCACTTATGCAATCAAAAGCTTAGCCCGTGGCAAATTTGGTTGGGGAGTGTTACCTGGAATCTCTTCTTAACCACATCTAATGGGTGACAAACAGCTTTAGCACATGTGCCAGCTGCTAACCCACAAAGGAATAACTGGAAACTGGACAGACTGCGATCAGGTTCAATTGAGCCATGATGAGAAAACCCCTGCCTGTTCCATTCCTATAGAGAAATGCAAAAGCTTTGTACATCAAAAAAAAAAAAAAAAAAAACATGAGAGCACATCAGCATTGTTTGAGAAAAATGACAAGGAATACAAGTTCCCTAGAGAACGGCTGAGCAGACATTGGTACTCATAGATGTTCATTCTCCGCTGAGGCACTCATTCTTCACAGAGGCACAGAACTAAATAAAACCCTTATAGGATGTCTAGATAGAAGTGAAAGAGAGTCAACTGGGAAGTTCAAAGGAGGGTGTAAAACCAAAAAGAAAAATAAAATAACATGGACAAGAATGAGTGGAAAAGTAGAGAGTAATGATGCAAAAACATGGATAACCATTGGGAAAATAGAGGAGAAGATAGCACGAAGGAAATGCAAACATAATGTTTACATTATTTTGAATAAGAATGTAGTGTCTACATAAGAAGACAGTAGGATGTAAACACTAGACGCCTTACTACACGTATCCAATCACAGAAAGGATGTTGCAGCCTTAGAAAAAGTGATAATAGAAAGCAAAATGTGTCAATGTTGATTTTCAATTCAATGCAGAATTTTAAAAACAAAATGAATTGACGTTGACTTCCAATTCATTGCAGAATTTTAATCCATATTACAGACCAATTTAGATGCACCTATGGATTGGGCAATCGATGTAAAAACCAAACTGACAGAAACCTCAGCTAGAATCTATGTTGGCTTGAGTTTGATAAACACCTGCATGCTGAATAAATCAGAAAGAAGTTGTGTGCATGCACATGCATCCACCTGCCTGCCTGCCTTTAATGCCAAAAGGTTCTGTTGGGCACATACCATTAACTAAATAAAGGGGAAGCCCAGTGCAGGAGGCTCCCACGCACCAACGCTCTGGGGAAGGTAAGATGCACACAGAATTATCAGCATTTTCTAGAAAGGCTCAAGCCTCAAGGATTAAGGTGAAAAGCCCTCTACAAAAGGAGTTGCACTCCTCAAGAATTTCATGAATCCCTTTTAATCCTCACACTTAGCATCTGATTGCCAATTACTTTGGGAATGAACACCAGTAAACAAAGAAAAGTCATAATGTTCATGCACAAAAAAATGATTCAAGGTAGAAGATGCAGACTATACCATGGCCCACCGCTTGAATGAGTCATAAGTACCAAATTGCAGACCAGCATAAGGAATGATCTCCACAAGAGTTGGACTCAATCCGGCATACAATCTTTGAAAGCCACGCATTCTAATTATATCAACAAAAGCAGATCTCATGGTAGAATAGACCTGGATACAATTCAGCCACCTCAGTTTCTTCAACAATAGTACACCATTTCATTTAATAACTTTCTTGGTCGCAGAAATATTTTTTTAGTAAAAAAAAAAAAAAAAGGCTACTTTCTCCCTTTGGCGGATGTCACCTCCTAAGGAAAAGGAAATTATGAAACCTTGCGTATAAAGCTGAAATTTCCTTTTCCCCTAGAGGACAACTTGCTGGCACTGGCTTGAGACTGATTGCCACCAATATGGAAAAGACTCCATACTTCACAAACATACCTTTGGTTCCCCCTGAGATGCTAAAATTGTACGCAAAAGGTCAAATGGATATGATCCAACAGTTGCAGCACATCCAGCTAATGCGCCACTGATGTAAGACAAATATGGACTCAAGTTAAGGTGATCAACTGCATAATTGGCAAAAAAAAAAAAACTAAGTTAAATTTTTTACTTAAAAAAAAAAGATAAAGGACAACAGGAGTGAAAACAAATAACCAAAAAATTAAAAACAAAAGAAAACAGAAAACAAATCAAGAGTAAGTTAAATTTTTTACTTTAAAAAAAGAAAAAAGATAAAGAACAACAGGAGTGAAAACAAATAACCAAAAAATTAAAAAACAAAAGAAAACAGAAAACAAATCAAGAGCAAGCAGAAATTTAGGTAACGCGTGTTAACAATCAAAGATGGTCAAAATAGGGACTCCATCTAACTAAGCTACAAAGGGTCTGTTTAGATAACCAGAGAAATTTTTTACATCCAATACAAGGGCAGGCCACAGTTAAGAGGTACATCGCTTGAGGCACAATTTAGAGGTATGACCATCAGTTTCATAAGCAATTGGCATGGCGATGTCCAAACCTGATTGCTATTGTTAATTTGTCGGCACGTTCCTAGATTGTAGAAGTGCATCAAGCAGTCCATATAGGAGTGTTGTGCAGTGAGTAGGTTTGCTTAGGAGTAAGAGAATACATATAAAACATAATGTTTTGGTATCAAGCGTTCTCTATTTTCTCTCTTTATCCTAATTTTTTAGTTAACCTTTCACATCTATTTGACACCTGCACTGAACACCTCAAAAGCCAAGCATGTATAACATTCTTTCATATAAGCCTGTCATGTCAATCTTATACCTTACTTTTGCACGGTCATTAATCATTATGCTATTTTTTATTATTTACTATTTTACTTTGATTAATTTTATTAGCTCAATATCATCATTAATGATTTACATCATTTTCTTTTTATGGGTAAACACTACTCTACCCATATCCAAAGAGGCTCCAAGGAGTGGAACAACTAAAGTGTCATTATCAAAATGAAGAAAAGGATCCAAATATTTTTACACTAACATTCTCAACATGAAAGAATTTCAAATCAGGAAGTAATTGTGAAATGGAAACATGTACGATTCTTGAGATTGATGCTTGAGATACCAAGTACCTTGTGCTAAACAATGGTGTGAATTGGGCAGATGCAATGATCCTCAGTGGTGCAAAAAACATATTAATTTAAAACAAAAATCTAGATGTTTAGAGCTTAACATGGACTGGTAGTGAAAACAAACGTCACATGGAATCATCTTGAACTGCCGAGTTCAAAAATGGCAACTGCCATCAAATTCTGAGAAATCCAAGGCCATATATAAAACATCGACACAGGATTGTCAAAGACGTCAAAGCTACTCATGGCCATAGCATATAACCATATAGGACTACTGCCTCTTTTATGGAAGCACAGCTTTCCACACATTAGGTTCCCTGTGGAAGCTTAAAGCAATCGCTCATCAACTAGAGAATAAATAAGATGCAGGCAGGGGGCAACTAGGTTTTCAAGCGAACAGAAAAAAACATCCAAACAGATGTAAGCCAAGATAAAACCTTTTTTAAAAGATTTTAAACACTGCAGCTCATGAAGAAGATTATTGAAACAGTTTCTCCATGGAATTATGTTGTGCAAGATGTGTAGTAACAACAGCATTATCTCCATGAAAGTTAATAAATTGATTTGGCAGCATGCTGGAATTTAGATTTCACATTAATTGATTCTAGCATAACCTTGCCAGTAAGAGTTTCTATTTTACTGCCGGTCCCAAGCCCAGAAAAAAAAGCGAGGGTTGGCATGTCAGGCTGGCAGCCGGTGCTATTAAAAATCACCTCCACATCTCTTATGGATTCTGAAAATATACTAAAAGTTGTAAACGCTAGAGTGTCCCCTGTAAGCGACACGCTACAGCGGAGTCCGACTGTAGTGAGAAATGAGCAAGGGTTGCTAGGGCGTTTCCCCAGAAGCGACATGCTACATCGGAGCCCGGATGTAGTGAGAAATGGGCAAGGGTTGCTAGGGCGTCTCCCCAGAAGCGACGTGCCACAACAACGTCCGGTTGTAGCAAAAAATCGGCAAAGGTTCTCATGCCTTTGTGGACGTGATTTAGGGATGAAGGTGATACCAAAACACAAGGTCCGTTTTGCCTCATAGAATGTTGGAACTCTTTCAAGGAAAAATATGAAAGTAGTAGATGTTATGAGAAAGAGAAAAATTAATATAGCATGTCTTTAAGAGACTAGGTGGAAAGGAGAGAAGGCTAAAGAAATTAATGGATTCGAATTATGGTACATAGGAAAAGATGGTAATAGAAATGATGTAGGGATAATAGAATATAACAAATTCATAAATAAAGTTGTAGATGTCAATAAAGTAAATGATAGAATTATTCAAATAAAACTTGTATTAGGTGTAGAGGTCTTAAATGTGATTAGCGCTTATGCACCACAAGCAGGATTAGATGATAGAATCAAGAAACAATTTTGGGATGACTTAGATAGTGTTATGCAAAGGATATCTAACCAAGAAAACGTTGTGATAGGTGGAGATTTAAATGGACATATAGGAAAGGAGAATGTAGAATATGAGAGAAGTCATGGAGGTTTCGGCTTTGAATAAGGAATGAAATGGGGAATGTCATTTTAGACTTTGCTATAGCATATGATTTGGTTATAGCAAATACCTTATTCCAAAAACGAGATGAACACTTGATAACTTTCAAGAATTTGACTAATTATAGCCAAATAGATTTCTTCCTTATAAGAAAAGTAAATAGATCCCTTTGTATTAATTATAAGGTTATCCCAGGTGAGAATTTAGCCATGTAGCATAGATTATTAGTGATGGATATATATACACAAAAAGATTCAACAAAAACTAAAGGCAATATAATTCCGAAAATTAAATAGTGAAATTTAAAGGGAAACAATATAGAACTTTTTAGCAAAAGAATAATAGAAAGAGGAAAATGGGACACAAGGAAATGAAGTAGAATCAATGTGGGATAAAATGTCAACTAACATAAAAGAAGAAGGACAAAGTATTGTAGGTATATATAAAAATCGTAGATCCTCACATAGAGAAACTTGGTGGTGGAATGAGGATGTTCTAAAAGCTATAAATGCTAAAAAAGAAAAGTTTAAAACATGGCAGAGAAATAAAAATGATACAAACTTACAACAATACAAACTATCAAAAAAGCTACTAAAAAGATTATTAGTGATGCTAAACACAAAGCTTATGAGAATTTATATGACAAATTAGGAACTAGACAAGGTGAAAAGGATATTTTTAAGTTGGCTAAATTAAGAGAAAATAAGGGCAAAGATTTAACACATGTTAGATGTATTAAAAGCGATGACCAAAGAGTTCTAGTCAAATATGATGATATTAAAGAAAGATGGAAAACTTATTTTTATAGTTTACTAAATGATACACCACACGAACATTTAACATTAGATGTTAGTTTAAATAGAGAAGAAAATAAGAATATCAGTTATTTCCCAAAAATCCGAATATCTGAAGTAAATGAAGCTCTAAGGAAAATGAAAACAGGAAAAGCCTTAGGCCCAGATAATATACCAATTGAGACATGGAAGTGTATGGGAGATATAGGTGCAACATGGTTAACAAATTTTTTTTAATAAAATTATAGAAACAAAGTCAATGTCAAGTGAATGGAGAAAAAGCATTATAGTTCCAATCTATAAAAATAAGGGAGATATTCAAAATTGTGCAAACTATCGTCGAATAAAATTAATGAGTCATACTATGAAATTATGTGAAAGAGTAATTGAGCAAAGACTAAGATGAGAAACTACTATATCTGAAAATCAATTTGGTTTTATGTCAGGAAGATCAACACTGAAGCAATTTTTTTACTTGGACAACTATTTAAAAAGTATAGGGAAAAGAAAAAAAACTTATACATGATTTTTATTGATTTAGAAAAAGCTTATGATCGAATACCAAGAAAGTTAATATGGCAAGTGATGAGAAAGAAAGAAATTAATAACAGATACATTGATATTATTAAAGATATATACGAGGGCGCTGTTACGAATGTGATGACCATTAGTGGAGATATTAATATCTTCCCAGTTAAAATAGGTCTACATCAAGGCTCAGTCTTGAGTCCTTACCTTTTTACCTTAGTAATAGATGAAATTACTAGACATCTCCAAGAAGAAGTACCTTGGTGTATGTTATTTACAGATGACATTGTTCTAATAAATGAAACTAAATGACTAATTTTAAAATTGAATAGGTAGGTAGATGCTTTAGAATTTAATGGTTTTAGAATTAGTCACACAAAAACTGAATATATGGAATGCAATTTTAATAATAGTGAGAACCCGGATGAGGAACCAATTAAAATTTTAGATCAAATAGTAACAATAAATAATCACTTTCGGTACTTAGGATCAATAGTTCAAGAGAATGAGGAAATTGAAAAAGATATAATACATAGAATTCAAGCAGGATGGAAGAAATGGAGAAGTGCGTCAGGAATTTTATGTGACCGTCGAGTTCCAATCAAAGTAAAAGGAAAATTTTATAAAACTGCGATTAGACCTGCTATGCTTTCTGGGGCAGAATGTTTGGCAGTTAAATAACAACATATACAAAAAATGAGCGTAGCGAAAATGAGAATGTTAAGGTGGATCAGTGGTAAAACAATAAAAGATAAAATTATGAATGAAATAATTTGAGAAAACTTAAAAGTGAGACCAATTTGTGATAAAATAAGAGAAAATACATTAAGATGGTTTGGTCATGTTAAAAGGAGACCTGAAGTAGCACCGGTTAGGAAAACAGAGTCCATCCAAGTAGAAGGTGGTAGGAGAATAAGAGGAAGACCCACAAAAAATGAATGGAAGTAATTAAACAAGATTTAAAAATATTACAAATTACAGAAAATTAGTCTTAAATCGCCAAGAATGGCGCAACAGAATCCATGCAGCCGACCCCACCTAGGTGAGAAATGGCTTATGATGATGATGATGATGATGATGATGATGATTAATTGATTCTAGCATAAGCATATGCAAACTATATGTGACTGTGGATACAATGAAAAAAGAGCAGACCTGTCTTTGATGAACCTGATGCAAGAGTTTTCAACTTGTGTAACACTGTGAATTGTATCGCAGTATAAGGCATGACCATAAGCAATGCTGGGACATTACCCCGCCAAAAACCCTGTGGTAAGAAATAAGTGAACAAGAGGTTGCAACTATGTTAAAGAGTGATCTGTCCATAAAGATCGAATCAACGCCAAACTAGAAATATCCAAACAATAGTACATCCAAACCAATTAATCAAAGAACATCTCAAAACCACAACAGAGTTTCTTTAGAGCTATCGATGCTACTTTTTTATTATTATTCAGCTATCAAGTTTAATATTCCTAACTTCTAGAGGGATCATGAAAAAGTTAACTGGAAAGTTCTGATACCAGTAACAATAAGTTAGCGTGTCAGAATTTTTGCAAATAGATCCCCTCAAGTTGGTGAAATTTTCACTGTTTGAACCATGGCTTCAAGTTTCAGAAATTTGAAGACATGATCCCAGCTGTTAAGTGAAGCCCTAATGCCTTTAACTTATGAATGAAATGACCAAAATACCCTTTTAAGAACCCTACTCAGACCCTAAGAATAGCATTGTTTGACACATAGAAATTGCTTGTTTGAAAATGGAGACATTTTTTTTAAAGTTTCTTGCAAGAAAAGAACATTTTAAACTTCAAAGGGATGATTCAAAGTAAGATGTTAGAAGGGCATTTAAGTCATTTCATAAGATAAGTTCGCAGCATCGGGGCTTCACCAATAGGAGGGATCGTGCCTACAACTTTCAATAACTTAAGGCCATCTGCAGCAAATATGAAAGTAAGGGTTAAAAAGTGCAAACGTGAGGTATCTATATGCAAGAACTCCTTAGCTTGTCAGTATATAACTCAGCTCTATTATGACGATTTCATTAGCCATTCAAACAATGATGATTCTCAGGAGTTCTGCAAACATGTTGCTATACATTAATCAACCACCTGTGAGAGCATCCAAACTATTGGTAATAAGGTAGTTACAGCAACATAAGGCAATAGCGCTATAAATCATAAGCAGATAATCAAGACCATGACACTAAGGGCCTGTGTGGTCATACATTGTGATGTAGGATGAGTAGAGAAGAAAATAGAAGAAAGAGGAAGAAAACTCTAGAGATAAGAAGTGAAGAAAAAATGTAGAAAGAACAGATAAATAAGGAGAGGAGAGCAAGAACAAGTAGAAGAAGAACTAGAGAACACTTTTATAAATCTCAAAACTGATGCCCCTTTAGAGCTTACAATAGCTGTATTTATAGGTGAACATACCACCTAATCTTAGCAAATAAAATCCTTCTAGAAAAAGAAATATATATTTTAAGTAAACTTCTTAAGGAAGTAAACTTAAAATAGATACTTGCTTATTTTAAATAGATTCTAAAATATCCTAGGAAAATCCTTCTAGAAAAGGAAGTTGTATATTTTAAGTAAACTTCTTAAGGAAGTAAACTTAAAATAGATACATGTTTATTTTAAACAGATTCTAAAATATCCTGGGAATCTTCTAATATCTTTCAAAAATAGCAAAATAAAATCTTTCTAAAAAATCCTAGGATTATTTCCCTTTTACAAAATTTTTGCGCCTAAAATAGACAGATTTGAAAATTTTCTTTCTATTTTCATCAATTCTCTCCGGCTTCAAAAAACTCGCCACTGGAGAGTTCTAACTTTGATACTGCTCAAAAATATTCGGATCCAAGTGGCGTAGGTCATCTTCAGTAACCCATGTAGCATCAGAATCAAGCTTGTTTTTCCACTTGACAAGAAATCTTTGCATAATGCCCAATCCAGTAGTGACAAGTTCATCTTGTAGGATATTCTCTATCTGATCTGAAAAAGTAGATGGTACTCGTGGAAGTATAAGCACATGTGGTGATGTTGAACTGTTGTCTATTGAAATTCTTGCAACAAACTTGGAGGCTCAAAAGTACATCGGTAAGGAAACAAATCTTCTATATTGAAAGTAGAACTAATTCCTATATCTGAAGGCAAATCAAGTTCATATGCATTAGATCCCAATTTTCTTAAAACACGAAAGGGGCCATTGGCTCGTGCATGCAATTTCTTAAAAGAATTTTTAGGATATCTTTCTAGACGTACACGAGCCATGACATAATCCCCAACATCAAATTCATGTTTTCTTCTATGAACATCTGCAGCAAGCTTATAATTTTCATTGCTTAGAGTAATCTTTCTTCTAATATCAGCATGAACATCTCGAATGTGTTGAACAAAAGATTCAGCAGTAACAGATGAACGGGTATCGATGGGTAAAAGAATTAAATCAATGGGAGCTCGAGGAATAGACAATTTCAAAAGGAGATTTCCCAGTAGAACGATTGACTGAATTGTTGTATGCAAATTCGGCAATAGCCAATACAGAATCCCAAGTTCCAATATGTTCTCCCACCAAAGTCCTAAGCAGATTTCCCAAACTCCGATTGACTACCTCAGTTTGGTCATCAGTTTGTGGATGAAAAGCAGATGAAAATTTCAATTTGGTACCCAAGAGTTTCCACAATGTTTTCCAAAATAGCTTACAAATTTAACATCCCAATCAGAAAGAATGGAAGTTGGTAAACCGTGAAGCTTAACAATTTCTCTGAAGAATAATTTTGCAATATATGAAACATCAGCAAATTTAATACATGGGATAAAATGAGCCATTTTCAAAAATCTATCTACTACCACAAGAATTGAATCAAATCCTCGAGCGGTTTTAGGCAATCCAAGAATAAAGTTCATACTTATGTCTTGCCAAGGAATATGTGGTACAGGCAGAGGAGTGTATAATCCAGTGTTTCTCTTTTGAGCTTTAGCAAGTTGACATGTGCGACACTGTGAAACAATTCTTGACACGTCTCTTTTCAATATAGGCCAATAAAATCTATCCTCAACTAATGAAATGGTTTTATCCTTACCAAAATGACCAGCAATACCCCCAGCATGTAATTCCCAAATTAAAAAGTCTCGAAGTGATGTATTGGGAATGCATAGCTTTATTCCTTTAAATAAATATCCATCATGAATCACACAATCATTACGATTTTCATTTTGTGTTTCATGAAAAATAATTCCAAAATCAGTGCATGGTGGATATTCACTTTTCAACCTATCAAATCCAACAACCTTAACATCCATAGTATGAAGAATGAGTGAGACACGATTGAGAGCATCTGCAGGTTTGTTCTCAATTCCTGCCTGATGTTTGAGAACAAATGTGTACTCTTGTAAAAACTCAATCCACTTTGCATGTCTAGTACTTAATCGTTTTTGTGATTGCAAATACCTCAAAGCCATATGATCTTAATACAATACAAATTCATGAGGTAGTAAATAATGCCTCCAAAATTTAAGTGCTTGCACGACAGCATAAAATTCTCGATCATATGTTGAATATTTTTGTTTAGTTTCATTGAGTTTTTGAGAAAAGTACGCAATTGGATGACCTTCCTGACTCAAAACACCCCCAATCCCAACTCCTAATGCATCACAAGCAATTTCAAAAACTTTAGTAAAATTAGGAAGTTGCAATACAGGTGACTCAGTCATTTTCTTTTTAATCTCCTTAAATGCTCCAGATGCAAAAGTTGACCATCGAAATTCTTTTTTTTCAAGCAATCTGTTATAGGAGTCATGATTGTGCTAAACCCTTTAATGAAGCGCCTATAAAATGCAGCTAAATCATGAAAACTTCGCACCTCAGAAATTGATGTGGGTTCTAGCTATTCCCTAATGGCTTTTACCTTTGAGGGATCCATAGAAATTCCATTAACTGATACCACAAATCCTAAGAAAATCACTTGATTTGTCAAAAAATAACATTTCTTGAGGTTTACAAAGAACTTTTCAGATCGAAGCGTCTCAAGAACAATTTTTAAATGTTGCAAGTGTTCTTCCTTAGAACGGCTATAAATGAGAATATCATCAAAATAGACTACCACAAACTTTCCAATGAAAGGTTGAAATACTTGGTTCATGATTCTCATAAATATACTTGGGCCATTTGATAGTCCAAAAGGCATAACCAACCATTCAAACAATCCATCTTGAGTTTTAAAGGCAGTTTTCCATTCATCCCTCGTTCTAATTCAAATTTGATGGTATCCGCTTCTAAGATCTATCTTAGAGAACCATTGTGCGCCAGTCAAAAGATCTAACATATCATCAAGTCTTGGTATAGAAAATCTATACTTTATGGTAATTTTGTTGATCGCACGACTGTCAACACACATTCTCCAAGATCCATCTTTTTTAGGGGTTAATAGAGTTGGTACAGCACATGGGCTAAAACTTTCACGAATAAACCCCTTATCAAGCAGTTCAATTACCTGCCTTTTTAATTCAGCACGCTCATTAGGATTCATACAAAAATGAGGCAAATTTGGTAATTGAGATCCTGGTATAAGATCAATAGCATGTTGAATATCCCTCATAGGTGGAAGCTCATTTGGTAATTCATCAGGAATCACATCTTTGTATTCTTTCATTAATGCTTGGATTTCAGGTAATGCTACATTAGTCTCATGAAGAACAGTATTTGTTTCCCCTTTGGTTACTATAGCTAGAATGAGACCTGAATCTTGTCCTTCTTTTTCAAATTATTTTCTTGTAAGAATATGCAAAGGTCGTTTTTCAGATGAATCAACTAGAGACTCTTTGTGGAATCTATCACTTTCTTTAGGTTTAGCAGGCTTCAAAAGGATAGATTTTCCATTATGCTTGATAATATAGGTGTTTGGTTGCCCATAATGGATTACTTTTAAGTCATATAGCCATGGACGACCAAGAAGAATATGAGCCACATCCATAGGTAGCACGTCACACCAAATATGGTCAGAATAATCACTCATTGATATAGGAATCAAGCATCTTTGATTAACAGGAAGTGTGGTTTTGTCTACCCATGCTACACGATATGGATGAGGATGTGGTTCAGTTTTCAAATTCAATCTGGCTATAGCTGATTTGGCAATCATATTCATGGAACTACCTCAATCTATAACAATCTTACATATTGTATTCCCACATTTAAAAAATAAATGAAATATATTTGTACGTCTCCAATCACTATTTGAAAAAGTAGTCAAAATGCAACGCACAACATTTAATTGCAAGTCCTTATTATAGCTATAGTCTCCATCAAGTTCACAATCCGATGGTTCCTCAAAAGTTTCAGCAACTTGATCAACGGTCACATCTTCATGATCTTCTACATGATTAATTATGAGTGTGTGCTGAGGATATTGTGATGCAATATGACCTTTACCCCCACAACGAAAACATGGACCATTAACCTGCTTGCCAATGGCATCAAATCGAGAAACTAGATTACTCTTTTCCCTACTTGTGTATTGTTCAGGCAATGATTTAGTTGTACCTTGAAAAGACGTTAGATTAAAATTTAATTTGGATACCCTTGTCTCTCCAGTTTGTGGAATCAAACGTTTGTTAGTGAAATTTTTTTGAAAATTTACCAATTCTAGAGCTTTATAATATGTCTTCCACATAAACAATTGAATGCAATTTCAACAAAGTTTTGATTTCTGGTTTCAGGCCATTGATAAACTTTGTTCGTGTAACCCAAGGATCTTCCTATATTCCACATTTCATTTTTAAATCTTCAAACTTATTAAGATAGTCAGTTACACTTAATAATCCTTGTCTCAAGTTAACCAGTTGTTCCAATAGTCGAGTCTGATGATATTCAGGAAGGTACTTCTCTTTCAATTTAGCTTTCATTTCAGCCCATGTAATGATAGGTACTCCTACGCGTTGACTTTCATCTAGAACCACTTGCCAATAGCGTTTGGCAGACCCAACAAGTTTCATTTTTGTAAATCTCAATCGTTGGGCATCATCCATATCATACCAACAAAAAAATCTTCCATGTCTGCCAACCAATCTAAGAATGCATTAGGGTCTAGACGACCGTCATAACTAGGAGCATCTACCTTGACTTGTTTTGCCACCCAAGAATTGTCAGTTACACGTTGTTGTTGTTGTGGAAAAGGTATATTATAATTTCTCTGATGGTTCTCATGTCTAAGATTGTTTGCAAAACCAATTTCATAAACATTATTGTCATCTTCATGATTTTTCAAATTTGTATGCATTTCTGGAATACGTGAATGCTCTGGGTTATGATGACCTCTAGCATGCATGTTTGGATTTTGGAGAAGGCCAGTTATGATAGGAGAGCTACTAGAAGCATGAGTATTGTGTGATTGACCATTTCGAAATGATTCTCCTGTCTCAATCATAGGACGTTTTCTAACAATTTCAGTCAACCTGTTTACTGAGAAAATGAGAGATTGAATGGAAGAAGTGGTTTCTTTTTTGAACTCTTCTTGCTTTTGGGTCAAGGTATCACAAAGGGTTGTTAAAGATTCAAATCGATTATCAATAGAATTGGATAAAGCTTCGAGTTCGGCATTTAATTCAGCATTAGTAGGCATGGTGACTCAAAATTCAACTTATGCTGATATAGGAAAGACTTACTACTAAGAATGATTTTTTTTTTCTCTTTTTTTTTTAAAGGTTCAAAAGCAAAGAACTTGACTGAAACAGATATGAATTAAGCACTTTCAATTAGAGAAAATGTACCTATTGAGGTCCAATCTTGCCAAGTTTAGCAGTATCTTCACGACGACCAACAGGTTGTTGTAATTGCAGCAGTAGGCAGCATCAAACAGCTACAGAATGGACAGCAATGATAGCACCAGTTTGTGGACAGCAAAATGACAATAGGAATTGGGCGAAAGTAGTACCAGGTTTGGCTCTGATACCAATTGATGTAGGATGGGTAGAGAAGAAAATAGAAGAAAGAGGAAGGAACCTCTAGAGATGAGAAGTGAAGAAAAAAGGTAGAAAGAACAGATGAATAAGGAGAGAAGAGCAAGAACAAGTAAAAGAAGAACTAGAGAACACTTTTATAAATCTCAAAACCGATGCCCCTTTAGAGCTTACAATAGCTGTATTTATAGGTGAACATACCACCTAATCTTAGCTAATAAAATCCTTCTAGAAAAAGAAATATATATTTTAAGTAAACTTCTTAAGGAAGTAAACTTAAAATAGATACTTGCTTATTTTAAATAGATTCTAAAATATCCTAGGAAAATCTTTCTAGAAAAGGAAGTTGTATATTTTAAGTAAACTTCTTAAGGAAGTAAACTTAAAATAGATACATGTTTATTTTAAACAGATTCTAAAATATCCTAGGAATCTTCTAATATCTTTCAAAAATAGCAAAATAAAATCTTTCTAAAAAATCTTAGGATTATTTCCCTTTTACAAAATTCTTGCGCCTAAAATAGACAGATTTGAAAAATTTCTTTCTATTTTCATCACATTGTGCATGTCATTACAAGCTTATTTATCTCGAAAAGCATGCAATAGTTGTTCGGCTTGGTTTTAAGAAATTCCATTTGTGGAAATTTTTTACGCATAAAAGCTAGAATCATAGCTTTTGTGGGAAGCCAGAATTCCTTGCTTCTTTCAAACAGGTTGTGGGTTAGCTTTTGCAGCAAAAAAGTAGCAAGCCCCAATAGAGTGTAAGAATGGGATCATTAACTAACAGCGCACAATCAAACAAATTTGTCAAATCACAGACATGTCTTAATGTCTTAATGATATGTGATTGGAAATAATAAAGAGATGATTTTCACCAAGTATAGAAATTCCATTTATAGTTGGGAAGATCATTCATCACAGAGAATAACAATCCCAAAATATAGGCCAATATGACAATCTCAAACACATTATTTTAGTATTTTTAGCAGCCGGCATTGCTTCACTGAGAAACTGTAGTTGTCTCACTTGCAACACGATCATTCACTAAGGTACATGCACCTTTGACAACCATGGAAATAACAGAGTGGTAGACTGGTAGTGTGATACAGGCTGTGATGGGGACCCTCAAGCAAAATGAATGCCAATTCATAGTTCCTTACGTGACCCTGTATCACAAACAATCTTTCCTATCACAGTAAGGGTGTGTTTGAGAATGGATAAAACTTTTGATAAAAAGTTTTGGAGAGTAAAAGTTATCAAATGATGTGATATGATAGTTGTAATGATGAGTAAAGAGGATAAAAATTAAAATAGATAAGTTAGTCTTGTGGATAGTTGTGTAGAAATGATTGAAAAGTAGGGCAGTTGTATAGGAAAATGTGAAAAATTAATTCAAAAATATAATAATTATGAATAGTGAAAAAGTTTTAGATTGAAAAGTTTTAACTTGACATTTTCTACTCATTGACAAACACACCCTAAATGTGAGGGCCTTGTGGTATATGAAGTTCTCCCACATTCAATAGCTCAGTACTTCCAATCTATCTTGAAATCCAAGGCAATGTTCCACCACTTTCATGGACCCATATGGCTAGTGTGGAAGAATCACTTACATGCTAGTTCCCACAAGGTTGTTTTAACACCAAACGTTATATGGTTAGGGACATACGCAAAGGCGGGTTCATTACCTAAAAATGAATATCTATTCAGATTTCCTAAGCCGCCCTTTACAACCCAAAATATTCCTTAGTACATGTAACCAATTCATGACTTACATGGCTTGTGGCCAATACATATGAAATTCAAGCACCATCCAACAGAAGGTAAATGGGCATGCGATGAAGCAAGAGCTAATATGAGTTCTCATACTCATGCCTAGTTCTCAAATCATATCCGACATGTAATCTGGGGTGCGACAATCCAAAACTCATTTTCGAAAATACAACAACCAACCAAATAAAGATCACAAATTCCTTTTTGACCAGTTATTCTAAATAGTTAATCCATGGACATCTTTCCTGAAAGACCATATAAAAAGATAAAATTAAGTCCAATTCAGTGATAAATACCGGCAATCCTTCCTCTCTGAAGATGTCTTTTGTCGCTTGCAATATCCCAGTGTATTTTGATGGTCCATATAATTCTCTGCGAAGCAAGGCCAATTGAGAAGTTGGCTCCAATTGAACCTGCCATATTTCAAAACAACAGAAATTCTCAAAGCACATCAGAGATCCTGCCTAAGATTTGAAGGGCTGGAAAAACAGCATTTGCAACCAGAAGTATCAAGAGAGGCAGCTAAGTAGGCATAAAATAGTGGATTTTGCAACTTATGGCACAACGTAGATCATATAGCTAAACTTCAAAGTAACACCTCTCAGCTAGAAAACTTAAAATGTATTTACCAAACTGGTTACCATCATCATGAATCCTGCTACTCCTCAACAAAATTACAGATTAATTTTTTCAGAATATGAGTTTGCAAAAGATTAATCTTTGAGCACCAATTTATAATGCAATGAATGTATAGTTTGCAATTGGCATCACCTTAAGTCACTTAAGCACCACGAACATGATGTTTCAGGTGACAGCCAACCATGAGAATAATGAATACTAATTATATTTAATGGAATTAAGAATCTAAAAGCATCTTTCATATGCAATTCACATTCATTTGAACTCCCATGTCAAAACAAAAATTAAAGTCAACTCTTTACCCTCAAGATCAATGGGAATACTAAGTTCAACTTGGAAGCAATGAAACAGCCATAGAAGTTGCATTTTCTCCAAACTTGAATTCTACTTGAAGCCACAGCAGATTGATCAAAATTGATTTCACGGACCCATCGCCTACCATAAATAATTTATGAAATTTAGCCATTCTGCCATTGACTAACTTTCAAACATTCAGACCAGCACCCAAATAGAAACCGAGTTAAGCATTGCCAAGCAGCTATCTCCATTATAGCAAATAGATACAACAAACACACAATCGTCCACCAAAAAAACACTCTTCCGACACATTGCCACAAATAACCACCCTATAGCCTATCTCCGGCACATTGTAATGCAGAAAGAATTCAGCTTTGCCCGTTCCCAGACTAACCAAAAATCGGGTGAGGAAAGAAAAACAATGATGGAAGACAAACTGACCTGGAACCTAATCTTGATGACGTCAAGAGGCGAAGTCAAAGTCCGTGAAATGCCGCCTGCGATAGCCCCAGCCGCAGCATCAATGAGGGCCCGTTTCAGCTGCCCGGGCTCTTCCATCTATACAACCAACCACACAAAAGCGAACCCAGAACGAGAGGCAGGCTCAATTCCCGTCAAAACTCACTGCTTAACAGAACCCACAGGACAATGAGAAAAGGAAGAGGGGGAAAACCCATTTTCGGTGCAGATAAGGGATGGAGAGACCACCTCAAGCGGGCTATGGGAGAGGGCTCAACCGCTTAAGCAAAGGGTTGAAATCAGCAGGCGCGGATGTTGGGATTTTCACGTATGTCTCGTGGGCGCCGCGGAAACCGGAAAAGGAGTAAGAGAAAAGGAGAAATAAATCCAGAAAGCGGGAAAAAGCGATTTTCTATAGGGGGAGAGAGGAGAGGAATTGAGAAGATTCTGGAATTTACAAGAGCAGGAGCAGAGATTGAAGAGAGGAGAATACTACGAAATTGGAGGCGGAACGCGAGGAAAGGAACAGGGAGGCAGTCCGCACTCCGCATGGAGGTCGGTGGCACACGCTGCTTGAAATCCGTTTGCGCATTGGCAGTCTTTGGCATGCGCTCTCTTTTTTCTTTTTTTCCTTTTGTTACAAAATATTGTTTTAAACATATATAGCTTCTTTCCTATCCAAAAAAAAAAACATATATAGCTTCCTTTTTCAAAAAAAATTGAAATCCTTCTAGTTGGGCATGGAGAACAAAAACAATACTATTTGTTTTCCACTTTTTTTATTTCATATGTTATATCATCTTAACTTGTGACCTCAGTTGCATGCGCTCGGGAGCATATAGTGCTGCATGCTTCCAGGGACATACGTTTATTTTTTTTTTGAAAAAATTTTCATAAACTTGTTAACCCAAGTGTATTTAATATATGTATCAATTTTTACCATTTTTTGAGATTTTTAGATATTTATTTTTTATTTTTGAAAATCAGTTGCATTTTAGTAATTTAAAATTACCTAAAATGCCACTGATTTTCAAAAATTAAAAATAAATATCTAAAATACTCCAAAAATGATAAAAATTTATACACATATTAAATACACTTGAGCTAACAAGTTTATGAAAAAAAATTCAAAAAAAAATAGGTGTATGTCCCCAGGAGCATGCAGCATTGTATGCTCCCGGGAGCATAAGATCAGAATCCCTTAACTTGATATTATTTGTTTCCTACTTTTTTATTTCATATGTTATATCATAAAAAACGAATGTCACCACAAGTTCCCCATGCAATAATGTGGATACTGAGCGTCGAAACAGAGTCGTACTCGTCCATGTACAGTACTAAGTAATATCTGATTCAGATGTTAACATTTTTTGTCATATTAACATATCTAAACGTATAAAATGATGAAATAAGAAATACGTGTCTGGTTTTCACCCGCGAGGGAGCGGATGAGCGCTCTCGGCATTTATAGTTTTATACGATGGGGCGTCCATTTTTAAACTTCGTTGGGGTTAAAAATATAATAATAAGCATCGATGGATCAAGTCCCTGTCAAGTGGGTTTTAAAAAAAGCATCAGCTGAGTGCCCTGCCAGCAGGAATGATCCAATACGTACGTACGTATGGTTTCAACTTTTTTCTCCTTTTTTTTGTTTTTCTTTTCATCTTTATGTAACTCCACTTATTTATTTTTTTATCACTTTTGAATTTTTCTAAATATTTTTTCATAATTTGAAAATAATACTTTTCCCTCATAAAGTAGAGAAAAAAAAATTATTGATTTATTTAGTTATATATATAAGGAATACGTATGGACTCACAGTGGTTGATCCAAGACCTTGGCGCAGGAGTGGATGTGAATTACAACCGTTATTGCCCGGCAACAACTTTCAGAGTTGGTTAGTATGCTAACCATCAACGCAATGGTTAACATGTCCACCAAGATAACATTCTACCTTCATGAAATGACTGTTGCTTCACGACAGTTCGTGAACTTCCAATCTGCGTTCACGCAGCAGGGGTAATTTTACAGGAACTGCTTCTTAAAAAAATAATAAAGTTTTGAAATATTATTGGAACTTTTATGAAAAATTCTATAGTTTCAGGAATTTCAGTCGGGGGCAATTGCCCCCCCACAGGAACTGTAGATAGATATAGATTCGCCGAAGTGGACTCATAACAAAATATAAAAAATAAAAAACAACTAATAATACTCGAACCATACGTAATTTCCATAGATACGTAGGCATTGGATCATTACCCCATAAATAAAAAAAGGAATTCCGCTGGTTATATGCGTTGGATTTGTGGAGTCGCATCCTTCCTGGGCTGGTGTTGTGAACTGTTGAGGGAAGAGGGAGATGCAGGTGATGTGAACCGCGGGCCTGGGGACTAACTCTGCAGCACCGACAAGGAGGGGGCGCGAGTTGAGATTTTGAGAGGATAAACTGAACTGCACTGCACTGCACGTGACCAATGGAAGCAGCAATGGCTCAATGCTGTCTGCCTTGTCCGATCCATCAGAATTGGGAACCTCTGATCGCAGCCCAGCGTACCCAACTTTCAACTGGACGCCGATCTGGACGCCAATCATATGCTCCCAGACGCAGACACGCATTCTTTTATTTTTTATTTTTGAAAATTTTTTTACAATATTGTTAATCTATGTGTATTTAATACGTGTATAAATTTTTACTATTTTTGAAACATTTTAGATTTTTATTTTTTATTTTTGAAAATAATAGCATTTTAAGTAATTTAAAATAAATATCTAAAATACTCCAAAAATAGTAAAAATTAATTTATAAAGATGTTAAATATACTTATATTAACAGTTCTATAAAAAAAAAACGGATATGCATGCTCTGGGGCGCATACGATCGGCCTCCCCTTTCAACTTCCCCAGTCCGTCACGTGCTATTTTGCGGACCTGATGCACTCTCCATTCAACTTCAACAGTCCGCCGCGCTCTTCTTTAGTTATTTCTAGTCCCGCACTCAAAGATTCCCAACCAACACCAACATGCCCAATCTAATCCGATAAGGATCACAGCTTTTGCACGAAGGCCTCGTCATCATCGAGAACTCGGACGATGCACAACGGCAACACTTTTTCACTCGCTTTCAACGGTCGTGAACGCCACGTCGGTCTTATTCAAATAAGGCGCCTCTCGCACACCTCTCTCTCTCTCTCTCGCGCGCGCGCGCGCGCTTGAGTCTCTACAAAATCATGCCCTCTGCCAATTGACGACAAGCCCACCTAACCGTTGACACTGATAAAACGCCATCACATTCTCATAGATACAGCCCACCAAGGATGCATTCCCGATTGCTCTCATAAATATTCCTCTTAATACAACAAAAAAATTCCGGTGTGAGAATTATATATCAAGAAAAGAAGAGAAACGGAGAGGGGAAAAAAAAATTGGAAAACAGCTGAGGCACTTTTAAGGCATGTACCTGATATTACAAGCTATGATCAGATCACATCAGAAGCTTCCGGGCTCCCAACCAACAAAAAAGACGATAACTTTTATTGCCATCACTAGAAAGAACTAGAATAAATTCCACAAATCAGAATAAAATGGAAATAGAAGATGCCAAGTAGGTATGCGGACGTATACAATCGATGTGGCTTATCACGCTCTTTGGGCGTCTTCTCTCTGGTCCGGGGGTGTTCCTGCAAGCCAACCCCATACACCACCTGAACTCTGTCTCTGTCTCAGCGCAGCCTGCTCTGAAGCAGCCTTTTGCCGTCGAAGGAGCTCAACTTCTTTCTCCAATGCTTCCATGGTTTGTAGCTTCTGCCGTAGCTCAGCAACATCAACCTATTCAAAAGAGATGAAACAGTTAAAGCACAATAGCCACAACCAAATTTGTACTTGTTAGCAACATTGTACGTGTTTGGCTATTTCATATCTCATATCATAAAACATGCATACGTTTATGATGAACTTAGCCACTCCAAAGAACAATGGATTCTAAATAATATAGAATGATGATTTCTTGCATCTTCGATATCTGCCTTATACCAGGGGGTTGGAAGCCTATTGTCACAATAGCTCAGGTAAAATCTGCCTGGCAATGGTGACTCATAGAAATAGAATCATAAACCAAAATCATTGAGTAAATTGTAGAAAGTCATGCCCTTACTTCATCTGGGCTTGAGAGCAGGCAGAGAGATATACGTGCAAATAATTAAGAATAACTCAGATTTTTTAAAATGAGACATGCCCATATGCAGGGAGTGAACCACATGCACACAAGCACCAATTTCATCTAGGAATGAATTAGATTAAGCTAGAATCTACTGAACACATTATGAATGCATACCTCAAGTTTGAAGCATCGTGACTGCTCTGCAGCAAGTTGACCCCGTACAGATTGGAGTTCCTACAAAATGGAGCAAAAAATAGGAGACATAGTTCAAATATGTTTGTATTTATTTTCTGGCATCATTGCTTTCTACAAAAGCAAGCTTAGTCATCAACATTTGAATTTCAGAGGTGAACTGAAATGAGATGAATTTCCAGGGAAAGATCCCAGTAACTATGCATGTGTACAATACTATAGATTTAAAACAGAATGATTAATTCATCAAAGAACTTGTTTGGGTTATTTTGTAGCAGGATTATCAAAAAACCAGACTACCAAGAAAAGCAAAACTTTCTAGAGTGGGCACAAGGAACTGATTGCCCAGCCAAAACTGTTCGATCCCACTTTAGGGCACACTAGGAATAGAGAATTGGGTACCCCTATTTGAGATTTGAAGAAAAAGAAACACCACTTCATAAAACCTGGATATTAATGAGATAATGTCCCAAAAGTTCTTTTTTAATAAATTTTACTATCAACATTAGTCATACTTAATTCTGCTTATTGTTCACTGGAAATCTTGATCAGATGAAAATTCATTGAGGAATGAATCAACTACATGCAGTCCATTGCCAATCATCTGGAAGATCTTGAGGTATACTATATGGAGATCCCAAAACAGCTGCTAACCATGCAGCTCTGCAAACTCTCCATTACTATGACCAACAAATGATGGCCCACAAGATCTGAACAACCCAAGAACGTGTTCAAAGTCGACGAGATAAACTGCAGAGGGCAACTCCAAATGAACCCAAGAAAAAAATATGCACGACTTAGTGTGGATTTTTAACTACCAAAGGAGATGGCATTCAAGAAAGAAACTGCATTTTCTATCTGAGGAACTATACATGAGTTCTAGGTTATATAGCTAGCAAAGAAAAAAGCAGGGGCTGAGAAGGACGAGGCATTTTCTACACATCTAAGGCTGAGATAAGAGTTCGAGATTACAAGGAATTACGAATGACTTTTGAGTTTATATAACTAGTGAAGAAAAAAGCAGAGATTTAGGAATAACGAAATGTAGTTCTTCATCCATTTTCAGGAGATTGAGATATATCGCCTAGGTGGGTTCAGCTACCCAAATCCTTTTGCACCATTGTTTTTGAATAAGTATAACTCTTTTCCTCACTCAAATGTGTTTGTTATATACAAAATATCAAATAATGCTTACTTTTGTAAGGTCCGCATTCCGTGCTTCAGATTCAGTAAATTCTTGCTTCAGCTGGAGGAACTGTAACTGCTCCTTGCTCAGTGCTGCCTCTAATTCTTCCTTCTCAGCTTTGAGAGCGGCTAAAACTTGTTCATTAGTTTCCTCGACTTTAGCATTCTGCAGAACAAATACAACTGATACTAATTGCTATGCTATAAATGTATGATATACCAATCTGAGATAAATCCAAAAGATTCAAGAGATTAAAAAGAACAGCACAGATTTTATGCACATTTGGTAGCTTTGCAGCTTTGCAATTGCAAGAAAAACTCCACAAGCATGAATGATTATGCATGCTCTTGGAATCACAATCGCTCGCTAACCAATAGCAATTCAGCACCTCAAAGTTGGGCTAAAATAATTACCGCATGCCCTGAATCAGCATTATCCATGACAATTTCCCGTATCTTTCCATCTTGAACTGTTTCCAGCTCAGATACCACATCTCTAGTAGCAGTTGTCAAGTGGTGAACAGCTGCAACACTATCAGGAACAGGTACATCCACCATCTTCGACTTTAAGGTTGATTTGTGGCTTGGTTTAAGAACATGAACCTGATCAGAAGGGGAATACAATTTGTAAGGAACAAATTACTTCAGAGATGACAATTTACTTTAAAGGAATCACAATGTTGTTACCAACCTCATTGCTGTATCGACCGTTGTATCCTCCAAAAGTCACAAGTATGCCTTCCCCATTGCAGGAGCTCACGCCCAAACTCAGGCCCTACAATTGCGTGGCTTCCGGTGTTAGTAACTGGTGAGAAGTTAAGAATTCTACTAGCCTCTTTCATCGGAAAAAAAAAACACACACACACACACACTACTAGCCTCAAGGAAAGGCATTTAGAAATAAAAGGGTTACACTTTAGATGGTCAACCAAGAATTGAGAACCAACGGTTTAATAGTTTAAACTAGCATGAAAGAATAAAATGTAGAAAGAAGATCCACATATGATGTATCTCACCAACTTAATTTGAAAAAAGCTATGGCAATGATATTGATTGTTACTGATTCACAATATGAAGACATCTTAGTCATCTTTCACAAGAAGAAAAGAGCAGGCAATTCTTGAAACAATAAAGCAAGATACCCAAAAAATAAAACAAAGTGAAATTTTAAGCGCTACCATTACACACAAGGTCATGACTAAAAAAACATTGAACATATATCGTGAAAGGAAAAGAGAAAAGGCTCAAATTATGATCATAAAAAATATGACCAGGATCTAGGGAATAGATTATTGCTCTTTTGAATTTTAAAAACATTTGGTGATCTCTAAATTGGTTACTCAAGCATTCCAGCCTGTTTTTAAGCATGAATCATATCTAAAACAGCGCAGGATCGGCAAGCTCTCCTTCCCTTTCCTTTTCTAGGGAATAGATTATCGCTCTTTTGAATTTTAAAAACATTTGGTGATCTCTAAATTGGTTACTCAAGCATTCCAGCCTGTTTTTAAGCATGAATCATATCTAAAACAGCGCAGGATCGGCAAGCTCTCCTTCCCTTTCCTTTTCTTTCTTGCTTGCTTTTTGGATTAATCTCAGATATGCCCACTACATTTGACCCTAATTCCAAATATACCCCCTACATTTCAGAAATTCCTCAAATACCCGCTACATTTGCACATAATACCATCAATACCCAATCCCTCACATACCTCCCTAACAGCCGTTAACTAGACAGTGAATTTGTCAAATTACTCATCTCTTATCTTCCCCAAAATCAATCTGGCTCTAGGATCACCAATTTGAGCTACATGTGTACATGCTTCACCAAAACCAGTGCACTAATGTTCTTCAGGACTCAAAGCCCTAGCTACCACACCTCTTTCGCAGCAGCCCTCACTGCCCACACATGCGACGACCATCGGATCATGACGATCAGACCTGCTCATCAACACCACATCATCATGCCAGTCATGCTGTCACCATTTTTATCACTGATAGTTTCCCAGCAAGAAGACCCATCATGGCTGCCTTCTCCTTTATACAGTGGCATTTTTAAAAATTATGTCTGAAAAAAATCAAAGCTAGATAGGTAGCTGATGGAATGTGACGGATTGGCTATGAATGGCATTATGTGCAACATACTAGGTATCTGAGGAATTTCTGAAACACAGTAAGTATATTTGGGATTAGGGTCACATAGTGGGTATACATAGGATTAACCCCTAGCTTCTTTTTTTTTTTTTTTTTACCCACCTACCCTACCTATTTTTCCCTTGAAAAATGTTTTGTCAGCGACCATAAGCTCTTCTTCAATATTTTTCAATTCAATCACATCGACCCCACCTGAAGTAATGGGATCTGGGTACTTAACATTCAGTTCACAAGCTCTTCCAATTATTACAACGAGGCAGTACAACAAACCTCACTGGCAAGGGGCACACGTCCTTGAACTGTAGTTACAACTGACCAAACCAATGTAGACATGTTGAGCACAACGGTTTCACAAACACCTGAAAAGAACAAAATTTATAAGTTTTAAAACCAACCAAAAGAACAGAGCACTTCTATGTGTATTTACTGTAGTCAGAAGTGGACATTGGTTTTGTAATTCAATGAAAAATAACACATACAAATGTTGATGCTCAATCCAGATGCTTAAAACTCTTTAGCAAACAAAAATAACAGCAAGATATCTCATTCTATTGATACAAAATGCTAGCACCATGTGGATAATGAAGATCTGAATTCTTTTGAATGCATATTCATCATAAGCACCACGGTTTCAAGAATCTGTCTTCTGCAATATAAGAACTGCATTGTGGTGCTCACTTAAGCATTCTACAAAGAAAAGAAAAAGTTATCGAATGCACTGGGGCTAAGGCTCTATTTGGCCACATCCCATGTTTCTGAGAGAGAGATCGCAAGGGCCATGTGCTTTAACCAGCTGTTGGGCCCAATTCCATCACCTTCCAAAATTTTCTACTGTGTAGATTTAAAAAGACTAGATAAGCGCGAACGAGAAAAGCTTGAACTCCAATTTTTTTCGCAACCACTGCTCCGTGCAGTAGTGTTACAGCACGGCCAAACAGGCCCTAAATACTCTATCAAACATTTTCAATTATTTCTCATATGTTGTCCTTTTCATTTTCATTTTAACATGAAGGAAGCTCAGGAAGTATTTCAAGACTTGAGCCTCTTATCAGAATTCACATCCAAAAAAGAAAACAATGTTGAGAGAACAAAAGGACAAACAAATACAAAAATGAATAAATAAATAAGAACAAAAATCCACCCAAAGAGGGTAGCCTGAGCTTGTTCACAATATCACCATGTCAAGTTGGCAGCTGATGTTGTTTCTGATGAAAACTCATATAACAGATTGGGAGAAAGTTGACTATCTCATCACTGACATTGCTCATTATCTCACAAAAGGAATCCTAGGCCTGAATGTTATTCCAAACAATTCATATTTTTACTAGTACCACCGGAAAGAGAGATTTCATATTTCTCATTTTTCCCTAAAAAGTTTTAAGCCTGAATGCAATTCCAGATAATTTGTACCAATACAAGTACCACTGACAGAGGCAAGAAAACCTGCAGTGATACCACCACTTATCTTCAACACAAAAAATAATGATGGCCTGTAAAGGGGAAAAAAATGAAGAACATTTATTGTGTGATATAAGCATGGTTTGAGCTGTTGTGATTGATATGAGTAAGAATTTAGTCTAGCATGTTCCATATCCCGAGTTTAACCTCAACATTTTGTGGGCTATGATACCACAATATGTAATATCAAAGCAAGCATTTGGTATACATAACAAGCTAGTCTCACCACTCTCACCAAACGTTACAGTAGAGCTAGATCCTTTTAGAATACCAGTCAGCCCCAGACACTTGGTAACAAATCAAATGGCTATCTGCTGCTGAGGGAGGGTGCTAAGGAACAAATCAAATGGCTATCTGGAAGGCTACCTATAGCACAGTGTGAACAGTGTAGGAAAGAAGCAACCAACCATCAAATGGTTAGACTAAAGCTATAAAAATCGAGAACCAACAATGATGTTATCCATGGAAGTAAACTGGTATATTAGGACCTGAACAACCATGAAACTCAGGATATCTAATTTTGCAGTTTTCAACAGCAGAACAGCATGCCTATATTTGAATGGAGGAAAAACACAACAGGAAAAAAAAAAAAAAAAAAAAAAAAGCCTCACCACTCTTGTTGTCACCCCCTCCAACAATAAACCAGTTTTCACCAACTGTTATCCCAGCATGCCCTGCTCGTGGAGTAGGAATGTCACCTTGTTGTGTTGGTCTCGACCATTCCATCTAAAAAATAGAAGGGATGGTAACCATTGAAAATGTGATTATTTCTCCTCAATATTGTCAAGACCATTACAGAGCAGATAATGGCTTACTTACACTCTGCAAGTCCAGGACATGCAGATCACTGAAGCATGTAGCATGAGAACCCCCACCAAAGATCAAAAGGTATCGTTCAGCATGTACTGCAGAAGCATGATCAGACCTTGGAGAAGGAGGCACACCCCTACAAAACAAACAAGGACAGTGAATGGCAGATGGGAGCCACAAGAAATATTGAAATAAAACTATGAAAGAGACCCTATTGATGAATTTTGATAGAACACAAAATAAGGACATCTGGTATGCAGCTCAAAGGGATAAGCTTATTTAAGAAAACATTTCCAGCTTTGCCTGTACAAACAATGTTATGCTATTTAAGATGAGGCCTTAATGAATGATGCCCGATTTAAGCCATAGAAGTAAGAATGCATAGTGCATCAAGATTTAGACATCCAAGGTCATACATCATATAACATGTTGTCTGCAAAATATTGGTAGAGTCCTTAGCCATGCCATAGTGCTGGTATGATGCTCTTGGTTCATAAAGAAATACTCCTCAGCCACTCATCAAGAGATGAAACAGAGGTTTGTAAGATTAAAAAAAAAAATGGTACTTCCACTCAGGATCTTAAAATTTACGAAGTTCCAAAAATTCCCCTTACACTGCATCTATTTCATCCCATGTCATGGTTTCCAAGTCAAGAATGTGCAAATCGTTCAGGAGAGATCTCTTTGCATCCTGACCACCAAATATCACTAAACTAGTTCCAACAAGGGTCACTGACTGACCACCACGTGAGACCTGCATCACAAGCCAATGTTAATCTCAAAACATAAATAAACGAGGTACTTAAAAAGTCATAAATGGCTATAAACAGGACCATCCCGTGCTCTAGGAGTCAAAAACATCCACATTTCTCTAAACTATCTACAAAAATTGAGAGTGATGAGTTTATTGAAAAGCTCTACAAATATCTGAAGATGCTGCATAGTTTCAGGACTTCAAGCCCAGTACTGAAACTCAATGAAATTGAAATTGTTTAATAATTCCAAAAGCAAGAAAGAAAACATTGGTCTGATTAGTTCAGGGTCTAAAATGGATCAAATATTTAACATAAACATAGAGCATATAGTTTGACAATTCCCAATCACGTCCGGCCTTGCAAAATGAGTCGAGGATCTGAATTGGTTGCTTTCAACACAGGATAATCTTGTGTTCTATCTAGGTAATGGATCTTTTTCTTTTGTCCTTCCTTTATCCTTTTTTTTAGGGTGTGTTTGGAAAGTAACAAAACTTTTGATGAAAAATTTTTGTTGTAAGATTTTTTTCAAGTGGGAGAAAATGATGTGATGTGGTAGAGGTAATAATGAGGAGTAACGAAAATAAAATTAAAATAAATAGATTAGATGTATTGGTAGTTAGTGTAGAAATGACTGAAACGTATAGTATTAGTATAGGAAAAAGTAAATAAATAATTAAAAAAATATGATAATTGCAAAGAGAGAAATTTTAGTTTGAAAAGTTTTTTGGGTAAATAAACACCCCCCTTAATATTCTTTTAATTTCTCTTTCTTTATTTCTTCTTCTTCTTCTTCTTTTTTTTTTTTTTTTTTTTTTTTGAAATCCAAGTTTGCAAGATACACCCCATTATTTCATTGGTGACAGGGAGCTTTTGAATTATTTTATGCAGGTCTTTTTTTTAGTTGAATCGCTCTTCTCCATGTTCATTCATTGCCCATGAGATAGGATCTGCCATGAAAAACATCATATAGCTTAAATAGTCATAACCATAGTTCATGCCTTTAAATTTACAAAACCAAAAACTTAAAATAACAACTCTCTCTGGATGCTTTTCCCTCAGAAATCTCCAATTGAAATTACATAAACAGATGCAGCTATATCTTCATATCAAGGGGCATCTAACACTCCAGTAATGAGAGAATAAAATGCAGTAGCATTTCCTCAAAGGAAAGATTAAATGTTCATACCGGTGCTTTCCCATAAGTCTTTAAGTTTGACCAAGTCAAGTTTTGCAGATTAAACTCCTTCACTGTATATGAGTCACGATTTTTCATAAGTTCTGTGGGATGATAGAGTAACAGTAAAAAATAATAATAAAACAAAGCCGTAAAAGATTAAAGAAGAAACAAATATCTCAACCTGTAACACTTTCAGAAGGATCTTTTGTATGTCCACCGATAGATAGAAGCTTATTTCCCCACGGTATCTGCAGCAAAATACTAATAGATAAACACGCATATTGGATGGTCAAATGATGCAAACACATATTTAGCATTTAACTGACATAGCCCTCTAGTTAAATGAGGTGTAAAGCAAAATAGCCACAGGTTCAGACATTGCACTAAGAAGCGCCAATATCAAAATGTCTTCAGGAGTTGCACATGAAGTCAGACACGAATGCAGGTTCAAAACCAATTTGATGTGGAAATGAAATGAGCAGATAGGATCAAAAGTATAGCAATTTGCATGAATAAAATTAGGTGATATATATATATATATGTATATATATATTAAAAACAGAACATTTCATATTCACCAGGGAATGACCAGCACAAGGAGCCAATGGTGCAGGTGATGATGATTCCGACAACTCTGTTGCTGCCTTCATATCTAACTTTGACCACGTCAAACTTCTCAAATCAAGGACCTGCAGTGCTCCAAAAGAAAAACTGGTGAAAGGGGGATATAGCTAATTGTATGCATTCTAAAAAATTCTGAAATCTTTTTAATCTCCTTATAAATGAGAATAAGAATAAATGGACTTAGGATGCATTTGTTATTCACCAAAACAAAAATCTTCCATCTAAAACTTTTTCCGATCTACAACTACCATTTTTTCAATCTTTTTTTCGCATCTTTCTATACGACTACCCTACTTTTCAATCATTTTTTCACAACTTTTCATACAACTACCCTATCTATTTTAGCTTTATTCTCTTTACTCCACATCACTGCCCCAATCATATCACATCACCTTTCTCCCATTTCAAAAAATTTTCCACTAAATACTTTTCTTTCAAAAGTTCTCTCAAATACCAAACACACTCTTAGTCCCTAGAATATAAAACAATGAGGGAAAAAGGATGGGACAACCCCAACTATAGCTGTTCTACTTAAAAGTTTCTAGCATTTAAAAAACTAGGTAATTTTTTTTAGTAGGCCAGAGATTCTGTAAGACTAACCACCCATGACAAGCAATAAGAAAATAAAGTATAAGATACCTGCAGATCATTAAGGTAACGACCATTATGGTTTCCACCAAAGACATACATTTTGTCTTGCATAATTGTCGCTCCATGCTGCAAAATTAAAATGCTAATTGATCATTTATGCCAATTAGTAGTATAGAAAGGAAAACACCGATCCAGCATTGGAGTAAGAAGAGAAGATTGATACCTCATAGCGAGGCTTGGGACGTTGACCAGATACTGAAGGCGAAACCCAAGTATCATAGATGCCAACTGAACCAATGCCCTCTGAGACAACATCTTTATCTTGAGGCTCTAATACACTCCCGTTTTCAGTGGAAATAATCTTGGGCTCTGAAAAAGAATCTCCATTTGGAGTGGAAGACTCCAATTTCAGATTCTGAAACAGAATAGAAGCAAAATGAATGTTCATGTTCATGTTCAATTTTGGAGTAGTGCCGACATCAATATCATAGTTCAAAACTTCTTGAGTAATATTTGATGACTCAGTCAATTGTTGTTGTCAAGCATTGGTAAAATCATATCAACTGCTTAGAATATTCTCTCTATCCATTATGTAAAAAATGTTGAATGTATCATTGCCTGAATAATGCAGGGCGTACAAGCTAGTCATGTGAGTGACGAATCTTCAATTAGAAGGTCATAATGGTGAAGTTCACCATGTCATAAAAAATCCATAATGCGCTTTGTTATTTACTTATTTTTTATATGTGTGTCTTTAGAATTCTACATCGAAGAACACATTGTGTTAAAAGATCAAATTTTTTTGAAAGGAAATTAAGTACAATGTTTGCCAAAATCTGCAAAAAACTCACATTCATTTCAACATCTACAACAGGCTCAGCAGACGACTCAGATATCCTCGAGTACCAAGCTGGATCTTCCTCCTATCGAAAGAATATATATCATGAGAAGCTTAACATAGTTGAAAACTACTAGGGTAAAAGACATAAGCGAGCACAGCCTCACCTCCAAGATTTTCACAAAGAGGCGCATTGCCTCTGTTGAAGCCATGTTTCCAAGTCCATTCCAACTGTAGGTACAAAAACAATCTTAGACTCAGAAACCATAACTAGTCAATGGAAAGCAGCTGTTTTTTTATGGAAACCAACAAGAATAAAGGGGAGCCTGATGCAGTAAGCTCCCACATGCACAGGGTTCAGAGAAGGGTCAGACCACTTTTTGGAAACCAAAAGTAATAAATCACCAAATACAGCAAAAAAGATCTGTGGGATGTTGGTATTATCATCTAATATACAACGGACAGCATGGTGCTAGGAGCCACTTAATTACTCTCTGGAGCAGGACAATGGGAAACAATTGGGAGGGAATTAAGGATACATGCTAAATTTTCATTTTGAAGTTCATTTCTAATGGCATGTCACCAAGACGTTCACAAGAATGGCTTAATAGTCTCATTCCATACATGCCTATAGCAATGAGCATGATTAAGCATTATTTTATCAGCATATAGCTTACACATTGGAAACTGTGGAACTTACATCCTTACTGGGTGACAGCTTAAATCCTTCAATGTCAGCATATTCCCCGAGTTGAAACAAGCATCCAGCTCATGCTTAAATGTAACTTTTACTTAAGCTAAACACCTCAACAGCACTACCTTTCCTAATTTTTAAATATATTTATCATCGATGTCTCATATCTTCATAGTCAAAAAACCATTAGATTTCTAATCATTGCCTCCCTACCCCATCAAAGTTTTTCCTTCTATTTCCCACTTTTCGCGATCTCAGTTTTCTCCTTCTTATTCTCGGACACTTAAAAGATCTAGTTCGTCAAATAGCTCACAACGTCAAGATAATAGCATAACCACCAAAGAGAAATCCGATCCAATTCTTGCTCAGTGAGTTCCAGCTATGCGAATGCATGGCATTATTCCAAGATCTAAACAACACATACCTCAGCCACTTGCTTTGCTCGACGGGATTCCAGGCCCGGGGCTTCGGCACAGTGCAAGGTCCAACAGTAGCCTGCAACCACAAAAAAAAAAAAAAAAACATTGGACGCCATTACAATCAAGACGAAAAAAATTGGCACCTCCAAGACATCGTCTCACAAAATGCACCAATCTCCCACGAACGCGCCCCAAATCTACCCGTCCATACAAACTGGTCCAAATGACTACAAAAACATCCCAAATCGCCATGCAACAGAAAATTCGCATCATATTTCCAGCGAAACCGGAATCTCAAACCTCAAACCTCCTGATCTACATTTTCTTCCTCATGATCCAGCATTTTGCATTAAGATCTAACTCGATTCCAACTACAACTCCCAGATCCCGGCCAAATTTGCGGAAGAAAACAAGAGCATGAAGACGAAAATTCCGCGGGAAGTGAACCAGATCAACTAAAATACGCAAGCCTACCTGCTGATACAATCCGTAAAGTAGGAGCGCGACGTCATTCTGGAACTTGGAGATCGCGCCTTTGGAAGAGGAATTCGGAGATCCGCCGAATCCGGCGTAGGCGGCCGCTGCGTAGAATCTCTCCGGATAAGCGAGGCCAGAGCTTGCCCTCGCCATTTGTCGTACTTGGGGAGAGAATCAGAGCTCAGACGAAGAGGAGAAGAAGGTATTTATACCAGCGCGGGAAAGGGGGAAGGGTTGGCTTTTGCGGGTCGACGATGCTCTCCGTAGCTCCGTTTCCGCCTGCGTCTCTCTGTTTCCCGGGCAAAAAGACGAGTCGCCACTCGAGGAGGCCCGCCGACGAAATAAATATACGCTGCGTGCGCAGTGCACCCGCACCTCACCTCAAAGAGTTCATTGCCCGCAGCCTGTGCTGTCGCAAAATCCGACCATGTGTACTTCATCGCAACTTAGGTCTGTTTGGATAAACATAAACTTTCCAAATGAACAGGGTATTTGGCAAATGATAAAAATTTTTGATGAAAAAATTTTTAAACAAGAGAAGATTATGTAATATAATAGAAAAAATTATTCTCTTTACTTTTGTCATTATCCTTATCATATTATATTATTTTTAAAATTTTACACTAAAAACTTTTTTATCCAAAAGTTTTATTATTTTCTAGTCACGCCCTTAATTTATATTACAATTAAGCACAAAAACACATATGTTTATTATTATCAAAAAGATACTAAATGCTCTCAACCTATAAACGCGGATTATAACAATTCAGGAACTATTGTTGAGAGACAGTACAAGACAACATGCTACATTTATAAGATGACTATCATAGCAATACAATTCATACACACAATTCACTATTCCGTTCCTAACCCACAACCCAATTGTGTCAATCAAGACCACTTGCCACTTGAGCTGTCAAGCAACACCCAAGTGGTACCATCCATCATCTTAAAAAGGGTAAATTGTATAATTTTTGTGAGATTTTTTGTATAAATTAAAAATAAAGATGTATTTATTTGCATGTGTATTTGGGAAGTAATTAAACTTTTAGATAACATTTTTTTTTTGTATAAAAGTTGTTGAAATAAAAGAAAATAATATGATATAATAGAGGTAATGATGAGGAGTAAAGAGAATAAAGATAAAATATAAATGTTTGTTTAGAAATAATTAAAAAGTAGGACAATTGTATAAAAATACGTAATAAAATAATTAAAAATAAAATAATAAAGAAAAGCGAAAATTTTTGATCAAAAGTTTTGATGCTTACCAAATATACCCTACATCAAAAACCATTCAAACTAAAGTCTCTCAAACCAAAACTTTTTTCCCTCCCAAACTATTTTATTTTTCAATCACTTCATAATATTTTTTTATATAATTAATCTACTTTTCAATCAATTCATAATATTTTTTCGTACAATTATTATATTTTTAATTGTTACCCGCATATCATTTTTCTTCTGTTTTAAAAATTTTTATAATAAAAACTTTTCTCTTAACAGTTTTATTATTTTCCAAAACACCAAAAATAATTTTGGTAATTTTCCCTAAAAAATATTCTCGGTCATTTTCTAAATTGTATCTCAATAGACAAAAATATGTTGGCATTTCTGCATAATGCCCAGTTTGGCGAGTATAGTTGTCAACTTTGCATTTCTTCATAATGCCTATATGACAGACTTTTCTTTCTTAACTGAACCACGATATCATCGGAATAATCTAGAAATAAAATGATCCCCCGTATAACTCAAAATTGATCTTACCACATGAAATAATAGAAAGAATGGAGTTCTTTTGGTTTATGATCATGTAAGCCCAAGTTCTTAGTTAAGTACTATACATATTCCAAAACAAAACAAAAAATACATATATATTTTTGTAAAAAAATACACACATATATATAGATTTTTGTTTTTCATTTTTACTTAAGTCGATAATTAATATATTAAATTTTACTACTTTTCATCAATCATGGCATGGTTCAGTGGTATAACATGGGAGTGGATGAGTGTAAATACTAACTTCAAGTCTTGGCAGGAGCGTGGAGATCCAAAAAAAAAAAAAAAAGGGTCTTGGCAGGAGTGGGGTCGCAAGTGTAATAAAAAAAGCTACTACTTTTGGATTTTTTGCATTTTGAAATTCAAAAGTCATCCGTTTGAGAATTCGTCCCGAAAGCACTAAAAAAAAATTTACTTGAAAAATTTTTCTTTCGCTTCTATCTTATATTTTAATCATTTCTCTGTATCCTTGTATACAATTATTTTATTTTTAATTATTCATAAATTTTCATACAACTATCCTGTATAATTTAATTTTATCTTATTTATTAATTATTATTAATTCTATCATATTACGTCACTTTTTCCTATTTATATAAACTTTTCCGTCAAAAATTTTCCCAATATTTTTTCTCACTTCACAGACATACACCCATGTTACATTTAATGAAGTGGAAAGGAGCCGATTTTATGCACTTGGGTGCACTTAGGCTCCGCGCACCTGTGTGTATCTAACTCATTTTTTATTTTTTTTAAAAAATTTATACATAATTTTTAATTTAAATATGCTTAATATATGTATCAATTTTTACTATTTTTTTGAGATTTTTAGATATTTTTATTTTTTTAAAATCAGTGACGTTTTAGTATTTAACATCCATCTTTTGAAACTACTATATATTTCTCAAAATAATCTTGACTCCTTAGGAAAATTCCCCGTGTAAAAACCAAGTACATGTGGCCACGCATAAACGAAATATGTTGATTGTATCATGCAACCCTTTATTTTTTTTGATTTTTTTATATCCAATCCATGCACCGTGGAGCTAATTATCTGGCCTACAAATAAAAAATAACTAAATTCAAAAATTTTATAATTAGTAATCTTAAATATATAATTATAGATTCGCTTCAATATATATATATATATATATATATATATATATAATTATAGATGACTTACGCACGTATATTTGTTGTGTATTATATACAAATGTAATTTACGTGATTTTTCATATCTTACCATTATCGTAAAGAAGAACATGATATATGGTTTAGATATAAAATAAAATTAAAAAATAAAAATTAGAGAGATACAAGTATCCAAAAGATTGCACCATGCAACCGATTGCATAAGAAAAAAATTCATACATATCTGCTCTGATCATATATAGCCAGGTTGCATAAAACTGGTTTTATATTATTACATCTATTTTTCTCACATTAATAATTTATAAATAATTTACTACGTCACTATATTTATCCTTATTTGTTTACGCAGTAGATTAGGTTACATCCAAATAAAAATGTGTACAGTTTATGTTTGTTTAATATTAATAATACATATTCATATATACTTAAAAACATTCATATATGCATTGGAACATATATTTTATAAAATCATTTATCCGTGTAAATATAATGATATTTTAGACATTTTAATATTGATAATACATTTTAAAATGATATTTAATATTTAAATATTTTATTGTGTTGATTCTACATATTTGTGAATGAGGTAATGCATATTGCATAATGATAATAAAAAATAATGAGATTTTTGAGATAATATAAAATGGTACTATTTTATCATGAAATAATATTTATAATAGATAGAGTGAATTTTCCATCACTTAGTGAGATAAGAAAAATGTACATAATTATTAATTACACAGAAAATAAAAGTAGGATTTTACATTAGCAAAATTATCTCTTAGTGCAATGCTCTCTTGTGGGCCTAAAAAATTCAACTTGTATTTGGGAAAAGATAAAACTTTTGATAAAAAGTTTTTTATATAAAAATTTTTGAAATAAGAGAAAATAATATAATATAATAGGGATAATAATGAAGAATAAAGAAAATAAAGTAAAATAAATAAATTAGATATATAAGTAGTTGTGTAGAAATAATTGACAAGTAAAATAGTTATATAAGAAAAAGTGAAGAAATAATTTTAAAATAAAATAGTTGCATAAAAGTGAAAAAATTTAGATTTAAAAATTTTAGAAGTAAATGAATACCCTGTAGTTAAATTGTCAATGAGTCAAGCACATGATGTGGTTGTATGTATGTTGATGTGGGTGATAAAGTAGAGATAATTACTAGCCATCTAAAGCCGGTGACTAAAAAAAGAAAAAAAGGAGTTGAGGACGAAGAAATATTCGAGCACAAATAATCCACTATTTTTATTTTGTTTGTTCCTTTCAGTCATGACATAAAAAGCATGTTGCGGCTATATTTATTAGACGCTGATCGTATTCGCCCAGAAGCATTGAGCTCTCAATGCTCCCGGGCGCATACACCCTTTTTTTAGTTTTTTTTGAATTTTTTTTACAAGATTGTTAATCTATGTATATTTAATACATATATAAATTTTTACCATTTTTGGAGTATTTTATATTTTTATTTTTTATTTTTGAAAATCGGTGGCATTAAATTACTAAAATGCCACCGATTTTCAAAAATAAAAAAATATCTAAAATACTCAAAAAATGGTAAAAATTAATATAGATGTTAAATACACTTAGATTTATAGTTTTATAAAAAAAAAAGGTGTACGCGCCTGGGAGCATTGAGCTCTCAATGCTCCCAGGAGCATACGATCAGCGTTCGTATTTGTTATGATTTTTTTTTATTTGAGACCGACTCCTTAATTATTGCATCTTTGATTAATGGAAGCGGTATCGTCAGTGGTTAGAACCTATCTAGGCACAATGACAAACAAAAGAAAAAACGCTGCGAGACAGCTTGATCCCTTCCAATTTACCTATGTCTTGGGGTTAGGTAACAATGCTAGAACATGTCCTAACTCCTAAATAATGTTATTTGTGAACATGCATGGATGGAAAATCCACTACCGTGCATGGCAAAATTATTATGTAAAGATGTTTCCCTTTTGAATGAATTATCTGATGGCCCATCCTCATTGAATTCCTACCCATATGTGGTAGAGGATTGGGGTTGAGGATTTTCATCAGGCTTCTTTATAAATAAAAAAACGTGGGATGGAATTCATGCTGAACATTTGACTTGAAAAAATGCGAAAACGAATTTGATTATTTAAAATGTCTTGGCATCTCACATATATTGATGTTGAGAATGAAATGTTTCAGGTTTGATTACGTACCAAGCCTAATTAATTCGAGAAAATTGAAAAAAGAGAAACAAAATTAAGTGCGGAAAAATTAAAAAGGAAGAAAAATTTTAGCCGTGATGGTAAGTTTGAAATTTAAGATATGGGGTTCCACTGATTTGGGTGTTAGAATTCGCAATTATTCTTTTTTTATTGTTCCGTTTTGGAACCATATTTTGTAAGATCTTTTTTCTCAGAGTACAATAAACCATCTCAATTAATTTGCCCAAAATTTTGTTTGAGAATAATACTTATATTGGTACTGAAAGAAGACGATACTCCTAGATCTGTGAAACCCTAATCTTAGACACGTATAAAACCTTAGGGTTGTAAACCTTAGGTAATATATTCATGAAATATATATTATGAAATATAAAAATATTTGGGAATAGATGTTAAAATAATTATTTATGAAATTCGGATGAATTGTGCACGTGAATAGTGAAACGTGAATAGTAACCATGTGGTTAAAGTAAAATGATGAGTTAATTACTTTGGATTAACTTAATCACAAAAAGACAAAAAAGGAAGCTTCCCACAAAAGGACAAAATAGCAACTTTTTGATTTATTTAGTATTTTCGGATTTTTATGGATTTTTGTGAAGAAAATGAAGAAAAATTCATATCTTGCAATCCGGACATCGGATTGAGATGAAATTTTTTATGGATGGCCAAAATATGATGATGAACATGATGAGTGGTCCAAGATTGATCAAAAATCATAAATCAAGGGTCAAGATTAAACATCATTTGAAGATCAAAAAGTAGCTTTACTTTTTCATTAATTAGAATTTGACTTTGAGTTAATTTTAATTAATCAAATAATTAATGAAAAATTGCAATGGCTGCTGGGGTGGGTGATATTTTGACCAAAATCAATGGTCCATGATCATCATCATCCTAAATCAACGGCTAGGATTTAATTAGCTTAAAATAAATAAATTTTAATAAATTAAAAATCTAGAAAAAATAGGGCATCATAGGGGGGCTGGAGCAGGCCTAGGGTGGGCTGCACAAGGCTCCATGCACCTTTTAAAATTAGAAAAAAACACATTTGCAATTTAATACCTCAAGTAAGGGAGGTAAATTCCAATTTGATGAAAAATCAAAAAGTATAAATAGGGGGCAGGGGTGAACATCCAAGGCACTTCATCTCAGCTCCATTTGAGCATTTTTCACCCCCCACCACGTTTTAGCCTTGAGGAGAAAGAAGAAGAGAAAGTTAGAGAGAGAAAGTGTGAGAAAAAGAATGATATCTTCACTTCGGGTAAGTGATTTCTTCCCAAATTTCTTTTGGGTGTTAAGTAGGGTAAAATAATGCTTAGATAATGCCTAAGTATGAGAAAATAAGTAAAGTTATAATGCTTAGTTAGAACTATGCCAAAACATCAAAAATTTGGAGCAAAGATTGAGCATTCGGGAAGATAGCATATGATATGTGAAAATAATGCTCCAAATTTGATAAATGATGATTTCGAATGTATGATTATGATACATATGATGTTGGAATGATGATATATTAATCTCATAATTTTTTAAAATAAGGATTATGCTTAAGCAAATTTATTTTTATTTTTAGTATATGGAGAAAATGATTTATTGGGCCAAGTTAATGATGATAAATTCAAAATGTATGAAATTTTTCATGATATACTAAGCATAACCTATGTCATGGTATTTTTTATTTTTCGAAAAAATATCAATTTTTGTAACCCATGAACAGTAACCCACTTTGATGTGGGCTGTGTGGGCTGTGCCGAGTCGTGTGGGCTGTGCGCTGATGGCATCCTCCCCAGAGGTGGAGGCAAAGGAATGTTATGTATGAATGAATGTATTGCATTTTCATACATTGATTGAAAAGGAAAGCATGAATTTGAAATGATATTTTTAAGGGATTGTGCAAATAATTCTCTACATGAGAATGACAAGTCACCTGGTATAAGAGGTATATAATGCCGGGGAAATCAAAAGTCATGCATGTAGGCGTCAAGAGGAAGAGAAGTTCCCCTTGATGAGGTCAAGTCGGAGACAGCCGACGTATTGGACCATGCTATGTGAGATGTTCCCTGGGCTAGCGTACCCGCACACGAAATAAGTCAGGAGTGGAAAGGAAGCATTTGCACATCCGATGTGTATGAAATGATTTTTATGAAAAAGTTTCTATTTCATTGATAGTTGATCATTTGCTAAGTGTCTCCTATCGAATGGAGAAAAATACATTTACGAATGGTTTACATGAATGGTTTTCATGAAATGTTTCCAAAAATAGTTTATGAAAAGGTTTCGATTCCGTTGGTAGTTGATCACTTGGTAAGTGTCTTTTACCGAATGGAGAGGAATGCATTTAAAATGAAAAATGCTTGCTTATTGAGTTTCGACTCATGTTTTGTTTTCCCAATCTCAGACAGGTGTAGGGAAAACCAAGAAATGAAGGGCATGTGTTACTAAAGAAAAAGAGGATTCTACAAAGGTTAGTAGATTTTTGTATGAATAAATGCCCTAATGGGATATGGTGAAAAAGACATAGGTTGTATGAAATTATGAAGTGATGAATAATATGAGAAGCTGATGATTTATGATGATATGGATGAGTCCATTATGAATGATGATGAGTATATGTTATGTGATGAAAGAAAAGAAAAAGAAAATAAAAAAACATTGGACGAGTTCCAATTAAGAACTCGCCGCGTGATCAGGGCAACAATCCTGAGTCATATTTACCAATCGACAAGATCTTGAAGTAAGGACTATGTGGACGCCTCGGTTCGGGGCTCCACAAGATCACAGATAAAGCTCTTCTTAGTAGAACTTGAGGTCTGTAGCACCAAGGGGTGTTAACGGATCGGGTTGAACGGGTTAAAGTCTAATCCTAATCCTAATCCTAACCCATTTAATATATCTCAACCCTAATCCGTTTATTAATCCATTTAAAAAACTTCAACCCTAACCCATTTAATAAATGGGTTAACGGGTTGTTAACGGGTTGTGTTTGTTACTAATTTTAATGCTAAAAACTTTCAATAAAGTCTGTAAAATTAAATAAATTAAATAACTCGAAGTTAACATACCTGATCTGCCGAGTCTTCGTGCGTGCAGCGCCGCAAATCTGAAGGTCGTAGCGTGCCAACGTCTGCCTAGTCTTCGTACGTGCGGCGGCAAATTAAAGGTCGCAGCGGGTGTCGACTGCCGACGTCTGCCGAGTGCTAAATATGATGCCCGTCCTTTGCAGTTTGTTGGCAAGCCCTTCAACGACTCAACGGACCGGAGAGGTACACAATGATGAGATGAGGAGGCGAGCCAGCCTTTCTAGTGGTGAGTAAAAGAAGATAGGAGAGAAGAGAGAAAGGGCGATCAAGAGAGCCAGCGCAGTCCACAAATCGATGATAGGCAAGGAGCGAGAACCGGAGCAAGCAGGAGAGAAAAGGGAGAAAAGGAGTTGGCGAGGGAGACACTCTATGCCCTTGAAGAATGCTCTGGTTGATGTAACTGCAACATTAAATGCGATTCATTTATTTGTATGTGGCTTTGTTGACAACGCAGTGCAGCGTGTTTGTCATGGGTCGTTAAGCAGGGGAGTCAAAAGCAATTGGTGCTTTTGTAGAAGGGGTCCCAGCTCTGAAATATGACAGTGCGTGCGGCGGCAAATCCAAGGGAACTTCATATTTCAATCTCGGCTGCAACTGCAGAAGTTAACATCATGCGCGAGCGCTGGGTGGGACAGAGTGCTAAGAGCGGGAAGCCGGGAACCGACTAAATTTATATATATAATTATATATAATATATTATAAATGAGTTATACGGGTTGGATGAGTTATATAAACAGGTTGTACGGGTTGCAAAGTCTCAACCCTAATCCATTTATTTAATTAAATGGTCAAACGGGTTGGCGGATCATAATCCATTTATTTAAAAATCCCAACCCAAACCCATTTATTAACGGGTTGGACGAACGGGTTGACTGGTTGACCATGACCATTAACACCCCTAGTAGCACCATAGCCAAACGTGATACCAACTACTCCATGCACTTGGGCCCGAAGTCTAATTATCTTACAAGTAATGACTTGTAATACACCCGCCTCTCATGATCCTTCAAAATGAAGGCTCTCAATTCATTAGGACATTTTCATTAGGGTTTACCTCAATGATAAAAAGCAAATCCAAGATTATGATTATGTCGTTTAACACTAATTAATTTATCATAACATCTAGGAGTTTTGAGCAGACCATATTTGTTAGAAATACATATAATTATGTACATATTATGAAAAACACTTACATTCCATTCATAGATGTATTTAAGTGTTATGATAATTATAAAATCATTAGTTTACAGACTGTAATTGTATGTGACATGTCATGTAATTGGCATTTTTATGTTGCTTGATATCTCTCAATGATGTTCCAGTAGTTGATTCGTCTCTTTAACGCACCACACATAGGCTGACGAGAATGACTGAGTTACTATGCATTAAATGCGGGCACATCCAGCTTGGAGCAGAAGCCCAACCTCTAGATACCAGAGATGAAGATAAGGACGAAGTAGTCGTAGAGATATGGGCTTTTCAGGCAGCGAAAATCGACAATGCATTGCGGTGGTTGGGACAACATTGGTGCTAACAGAGACATTCGAGCGTTTATCATGGAGTACTCAATAGAAAGCCACGCAACACTGTTGGAGGAGGTACCATTAACGCTAGCATGGATGTTTCATTTAGGCAATGAGGCTCGGGCGTGCCTGGGCTTCTTGACTTCCTTTTGTTGCATGACGTAGTTCCTCAAGTGCAAGAGCTTGGGGGGAAGGCGAATGGCAGTGCTGGCCATGAGAGACTGAGCTTCTTCGAAGCAACGACATTTAAATGTATTGGGATGGTGAAGGGGCTATTGGAGGTGCTGGCGAAGGTCATCAAGGAGCCCATCTACCCCGCAACCATGAAAGGATCATCAATGGTAATCTAGTTGTTGACACCCCGCCTAAATCGGAAAATTGGATTTTTAAACAGGTTTACTATCATGTGGCCCACCCATCTAAGGCCCTTTATGGAGTTATATTTGAATGTTTAACCAATATGTTTGCAAGCCTCATTTTGTGTAGGATCTATGTGGAAAATGGGCCTCTAATGCTTTAAGCCCGCTTTAAGAAGTAATGGCTAATAATCTACACGGTAGATCAGGAGCAATTTGCATTCAAGACAAAGTAAAAAATATTATCTCAAAACAATTGAAGTTGGGTCGACGTGATGGACGGTTTGGATTAAATAAATAATTAGTATTATATGAGGTTTTAATAGTCAAAATAAATTTGACCAAATAAGGAGGTGGATTTGCAATATTTCAAATGATGAATGAAAGCTACTAGATCCAACTCATTAAATGAAGATCTGAACCGTTAAAGTGGATAATTGACATCAATAAGTGTGGGTCTCATCTAAGATCAAGGAAAATAGGTGATGATCAAGGCATAAATGAAGGATGGAAAATACCCAAAATCAATGGCTAAGAAAGAGTTGACTTACTAATCAAGCAACACAATGGGCCCATTGGTGGTTATCAAAAACCACCCATAAATTTACTAAGGAGTCCATTTTGGAATATAATTTTGCAAAAAATAAAAAGTTAAGTTGTGCAAAATATTATTAAAATATACCAATGTGCAATTTTTCAAAAATTAAAAGCTATAAAAGGATCCCTCTTCCCATATTCTCTACACGCCCAACATACCCAAAATCCTCCTCTCATCCATTTTTCTTCCAAGATTTCCATACGAGCTGCCTTTCATTGGATGCCCTTTTTTATTTTATTATTTCTTTCTGCATTACTCCAGCTCTCCTCTCCTTCACATAAAAAAAAGGTCAAAAGAAATATATATATATATATATATATATATACGCATGCATCTGCCCTTCTTTTGCATTCCAGCATCTTCTTCTTTTTTAAAAAAAAATAATCCAACGCATCCCATCTTTCTTGTTTTTTTTTCTGAATTTTTTTAATTAGTTAATCATATATCTGGACCATCTAATGCTCTACATTGGGCCTGCTTAAAAATCATTTTCCTTTTTATGTTGCTTCATCACTCCATTCACGTCATTTTTTTTTTAAAAAAAAAACAATCCTACCGCATCTCATTCTCCTTTCTCTTCCCATAATTTTTTTTTACATCAATCCAATACCTGTTCGTCTAATGTTCTATTTATTACTTACTAAATCATTTTGCTTTAACCAACGCTACTTTATCATTTCATTCCACGTCCTTTTTTTTTTAAAAAAAAGACAAACTTTATTTTTGGAAACAAAATTTCTATACTCTGTTTCAAATTGAGTTAGGGCCTCATAAAAAGCCAGTGATTAAATTCTTGTTTCCACCTTCTTGAGCTTTTATATATCAAATATATGTTAATTTTCAGCACTCCTAGGACCAATATGCTACAAAAATAAAGTTGTATTTTTCTAACTGTGAGTTCATCCAGAAAATCTCTGTATTTCAGTGCCTTATTGTACAAGGACTAACCACCGTTATATAGTTAGTGGCGACTCCAAAAATTAATATATTTAATTTTGTCAGCATTTGTATGCATTTTACTAACTATTAATTGCGCCTAACTGAGACACATGTTTGTATTTGACTAACTCGCATAATTTAAAAATATCTAAAAACTTGCATCATCTAAAAGCTTTAACGCTTGCATCTCCCTTCTTTAACCTCCATGTCCACACCTTTTATATTTTTTTCATTTCTGATCTTGAACCCTTTTTCTACATCTTTTTATATTTTTTATTTGTACGTTTAATTTCTATATTTAACTCGCATCATATCTAACCAGCCAATCCGCTAACTCGCATTTCATATTTATTTTCCTCTCTCATATTTGCCCATTTATTTTCCTACTTAGTTCACAACTACTTTTCTTTTATATTTCTATTGACTACACATTATATTTTTAGGCCAATTTGTCAGCCCATCATAGTGCAGAAAAAACTACGTGCTACACTAGTCCATCAATAGACATAAGTCTGGGAGGCATTTCGTGGAGCTAGGTTCGGTGTTGATGTTACTAGAGATGATTGTAGACTCGGAGAGGAGCATCAGCAAGAAAGCACTTAGCGTTCTGGATGACTCGTGTGATTGCGAGGAGGGGTTATTAGTGGCCACAAAAATTCGCTGATGGTGCCGTTGCTGGTGAAGAAATGGTCCTAGTGTCCAGCCTGGCAACGGAGTTCACCGTCTTGAATCTTAAGAAGTTATGCAAGAGATGCAAGGAGGAGATGCTGGTGGTGGTAGACAGCCTTCGAGTGGGGTCAAATGGTTATCCTGCTGTCATACGTGGGGTGCGGTTGATAACTCGTGAAAATGTGAGTTATCACGACTCATTTCAGACTAGTTTTGCATGTTAGTTCAAGAGAATGTAGTAAAATTGCATTCATTTAGTTTAGTTTTCACGCATTTTGCGTTTTAGGTACAACATGTAGTTTTTATGCATTTTTAGTATAAAATAGATGCAAATTTTGTTAATTTTTGAATTGTAGCTAATACCTCATCATCTAGAAGTTCATTTATTAGGTTTTAGCTGATTTTGCAAGAAAGACGGGTGGCTAACAGCTTGTGAGTGTGATGGGATGAAGAAATGTGCCAAAAGAAGAAACAAGTTCATTGGTGCCTTGGCGTCAACCAGCGGTGCCTAGGTGCCAACCTACTACCTCATAAGAACTCTCCAAAAATCCTTAAGTCGGCAGGCTTCAAGAGAGTTGGCGCCTAGGGGTCGACCCCCACACATGTGCATTTTAGCACGTGTCTTGTGCTAAATTCAAGGGGGTATAAATACACACTTAGGGTTCATTTGGGGCATAAGGAGAACGCGTGAGGAGCAGCTCAAGGGGAAGAAAAGAAAGGATTTTCAAGCCAAGAGCAACTTGAAGAGGAGAATTACTCTGTTGGTGGAAACTAGCGGAAACTAGCAACTTTTAGCTTCTTTTTCTTATTCTCTACATATTTTTCATTTTCTCTTTTGTTGGGAATGAATTCAACTTGGTTTCTATAGGATTTGACTCCATGTTCATGAGTTAAACTTCAATAGATGGGAAGTTGAGATGAATTGATGTTTAAACTATGTTATTTTGGTTCTTGATGATTTGAAATAAATATTTGATTGCCGCGTATGTGTGCTATGTGGATTCACCCTTGCATGTGGTGTTTAATGTTTTTTACAAGATTAATTACCTTGTAAGGTGATCTAGTTGCTAGATTTATCCTTGAAAAAAGAGAATCTAGGCAAGATTCATGTGTAAGGCATAGGTTTTTCTTTTGGTAAAAAGAGGAATGTTTAATGGATAAACTCTGTGTAGTTATGAGCATGTTATGTGCAAATCAATTCCATAACATTTATTTGCATGGGAACATATCGATTGGGTGTTGTGCAATTAGCTTTACATGTGTTGGAAGACATATATAAAGAATATTGAACCCGGACTAGGAAATCTCTGCATAATATAATGAAAGGAACCTATTTAATATAGTTTAGAATCAAAGAATCCTAACTATCCCATCTACGCATCTAACTCGATAAGCTCCTATTGAAATTCTGCCTTTTTCGTTATACTTTATCTCATTTTTTATTACTTTGCACATTAAATTAGAATTGTTCAAATCTCTCCAATCATCCAAAGCAATTGAGGTAATCAATATAATTATTTTAGACAAAATTCCTCGTGGAAACGATACTCTACTTATCATGTATTACTTGATCGGCACGTATACTTGCGCTAAAATGAACATTTTTATTAGACATATACGCAGCTCGTCAGCGGTGAAGTGGGGTTTCCCATAATGCACCGTCGGTTGCCACAAATGGGAAAAATAAGCTACTCGAAAAATCCATCTCTCTATAATTGACATGAGCGTGTGTTTATCTATGCTTAGTTGTGCTTGGTTGGCCAAGCCAGCTTCAATGTCTGCTGTGTGAGGTGCGACCCAACAGTTGGTGTTCATCCGGCACACCAACGATAGAGATGACACCACGCAAAAATCCTTATTATACAATATGTTAAATAAAATCACGTTTGTTCATCTACATGGAAAAATGTCTTAGATGATTTACATATTAAGTTAACAAATTGAAATTTGTATAGATCAAATAATTTTATTATGTTTCTTTTACGATTTCATTAAATAGGGCTAAACTTATATTTGAATAATTAAATGAGTAATTTGAAATATAATGAATGATATGAATTTGTTAAGTTATCCCACATCGTTTGTGGTTGAGTTTGGGAGTGCAGTTAAAGTATAAAGAAATGTCTTACTTCTCTGGTTAACTTTGAGAGTTAAGAAGACCCATAAGCATCAAACAGAATTTCATATAATTATCAAGGTAAACATCAAATGGACTGGATGATTGGAACCCAAAAATAAATTTACTTTAAATGTCATGTTGTGAAAAAATTGATAATTTTTCAAGAATACGAAAGAGGTGTGGGGATAATTAAGACACATCAGAATAAAAGTTGCGAAGAAAAAAACGAAAAGAAAAAAGAGAACTAAATGACAAGATAACAAAAAAGCAAAATTATTTAGGGTATGTTTGGTTAGGCAAAAGAAAATGTCAATTAAGAACTTTTCAAACTATAATTATCTTATTTTTAATTATTTTTTAATATTTTTCTATACAAACTATCCTACTTTTTAATTATTTTCATATAACTACCTATATAATTAATCTATTTATTTTAACTTTATTCTCTACACAACTATCCATACAATTGACCTGTCTATTTTAACTTTATTCTCTACGTAACTATACATACAACTAACTTATCTACTTTAACTTTATTATCTTTAATCATTACCTTATCATATCACATTAATTTCCATCAATTTGACAAATTTTATATGAATTTTTTTTTATTAAAAAGTTTTATTCCTAATCAAATACACCCTTTGTGTTTAAGAAAATAAATGTAATTCATAAAAATAGAAGTAAAATTGACATATCGTGATTCAAGGATGGTAATGGGCATTTATAATTTTTTAAGAGCGTGCTTGGAAAATAATAAAAATTTTGGAAAAAAATTTTGATGTAAAATTTTTTAAATGAGAGAAAAGAAAGAGATATGATATAAGTAATAATGAGGATTAACCAGAATAAATTTAAAATAGATAGATTAGTTATAGCTTTGTAGAAATATTTGAAAAGTAAAATAGAAGAATAGGAAAATATGAATTAGTAATTAAAAAGATAATTTAAGATTAAGAAAAGCTTTATACTAAGAGTGTGTTTGGAAAGTGGTAACACTTTCGGATGAAAGCTATGTTGGTCTAGCATTAAAACTTTTCAACCAATACTTTTCAATCTAAAATTTTCCAATCATCATAAGTATTTTATTTTTTATTTTTTTCTATACAACTATTCTATTTTTTAATTATTTCTATACAACTAACTTCTCTATTTTAACTTTATTTTCTTTACTCGTTATCGTTACTCCAATTATATCACATCATTTTTTCTTATTTTAAATTTTTTTATACAAATCTTTCTTCAAAAAGTTCTATCACTCATCAAACACATCGTGGTGCTCTTTCAACTACATGCGCATATTCAGCCCATGGGATAAATCCATCTTTTGTCATTTGTCCAACGCGGTAGTACCTTCATAGATGACAATCATGTCTTTCGAACTCCAAAAGGTACCGGGGAAGGCACATAGGTCCAATGACCTGCTTTTAAGGTCGTATCCAATGAGGGATAGACAAGATTATTAGTAGTGTTGAACAATTTATGAAAACCAAATTCAAATAAGATAAAAACTTAAAAAGTTTATTCCGAAGAAATGCAACAATTGAAATTATAATTATAATTTTAGAAGTTAGAAAATAGTATAAATATGCTACGTGAAGTTATTCGAAGATTACATCAATTCACTGTATAATTAGGTGTATTTATAATTATAGTCAAATTAAGTAGGTATATTTACAAATCACCTTATTTTTGTAATATTTCTAAAAGTAATTTTTTTTCCAAAAACTTATTTTCTTGAACTCTTTTGACTCATATCACCAAAGGAACAATAAAACTCCGTATAAATTAAAAAATTCAGCAAGCACGATAAATGCATTGCATGTACTTAATTTATCCTACATTTAAACAAAAAATACTTCACAAGACATATGTAGAGTGAATGCAATATTTGGCATGTGTTTTGGAAGTGATAAAACTTCTAGAAAAATTTTTTAGTATAAAAATTTATGAAATAAGAGAAATTAATATTATACGAGAAATATAATGATAAGAAGTAAAAAGAATAATAGTAAAATAAATATATCAGTTGTATAGATAGTTGTGTAAAAATAATTAAAATATATAATAGTTTTATAAGATGACCAGAAAAATGATTTTAAAATAAGATAGTTGCGAAAAATAAATTTTTTTTATGATATCTATAAACTCCCTATTTTAAATTTGGAAGAAAATTTATATTTTTGCAAATAAATATATTTTTTAAATTTTGTATAATAATGCATATTTCAAATATTTGAATTTTACTATTAATATGTAGAATATATTCAAGTATGTCATTATTATCAATTTGGGAAGGTTCTGAAGAAAAAAATGGGTATTTTGATATTGTACAACAAATCAAGTGTAAAAATGCAAATTTTAGCAACTTAGGTGAATATAATAAATAACAAGAAAATGGTGTAAATTGTAAAAAAAAAATATCCACCAACGCACAGGCCATGTAGAGTTAATCACGCCAAAAGTCAAATTTGATTTCTAGTACGGAAAATGGCTTCTTATTAGCCAAAATAATTAATTAATTAATTAAAACAGAAATTCGATTAAGTTATCTATCTCTTTCGCTGAAAATTTCTAAAACTTATAAATAAGGGGTGTGGCCCGTCTTAGATCGAAATGGAGAGTAGAGAAAGAGAAGGTGAAGCTTTGATTAAGTTGATCCCAATCATCAATCATCATCATTTAGGTTATTTATTATTTATTTTATATCTTTCTTTCTAAATTAATAAAAAATTAAGGGTAGAGATCAATTTGGATCGATGAATTGGGAGAAAATTTGCATATTTGAAAGAAGAAAATTGTAATCCATAGAAATCGAATTTGTTAAATCTAAATGTGATTAGTTTCATTTTTTTGGAATGTGATTAGTTTAAAAAAAATGAAATTAGTTTCAATTTAATAATTGGGAGTTTTGATTCTTGGGGATGGGCCCTGATCAAGAGCTATCATTTTACGAAATTCTATCCAAAATTTTAATCAAAGTGGACCCAAACAGAATATATATCATTAGACGGCAAGAGAATAATCTCAACTATTAAATCTATGATTTGATATATGATCAGGATGATCCAAACCGTTAGATGTGTATAAAATTTAATTTTACATGAAGATATAATGTTAGATCATGTTTGGATATTTTGATGGATGATTAGATTTGGAAATTTGCAACTCTGTCTCAATAGTCTTTATAATAGTGGAAAGTGTAACGAGTTGATCTAAACTGTTAAAAATTTAACTAAAAATATAAAGTTTTGATCAGTGGTTTAGATTAACAATTAAAACTCCTTATAACTTAATTTACACCGCCCGTGTAGTAGATCTAGAATCAAAATAAAATAATATGTAAGAAATAGTAAATGAATGATTTTAACATGATAATTTTTTGAGAACTCAGATATTATCATTAAGGAATGACTAAATTTTAATGTTAAGTATATTGTAAATTAAAAATACTGAAAATCAACCTAAATAAAGTGAATGACTATCAAAAATACGGATCTTGATATAGTGCACTCGGGTGCATTTAACCCTTTTTAAAAATTAAATTTTTTTTTATAAAATTGTTAATCTAAGTGTATTTAACATTTATATCAATTTTTACCATTTTTGGAGTAAATTACTAAAATGTCATTGATTTTCAAAAATAAAAAATAAATATCTAAAATACTCCAAAAATGGTAAAAATTGATACACATGTTAAATATACTTAGATTAATAGCTATATAAAAAAATTTTCAAAAATATAAAAAAGGTTAAAGTATCTTGGTGCACTGAGGCCAAGTGCACCGAGGTGCGCTATATCGGGGTCCCAAAAATAGCTTTGTTAAATATTTTTTATAATTTTATATAAGAAATTTTGAACTGAAAATTTTATATGATATAGAATATATTCTAAATATCACTCAACAAAAATAAAAATAAATTTTTGAATGATATAAATATGGGTAGAAATTAACGTGATTTGAATTATCCATAAACTCGTAACCCTATTTAGCATAATAAAAATACATAAATAAATATAAATAATTAATATTTTGTGTTGAAAATTTCCATATGGTTAATTCATGTAGTTATTGATTTATGATGAGAATTTCAGACTTAAAATCTTTGATTTGATTATGGGTGTGTTTGTTAATAAGTAAAAATTGTGAAGTTAAACTTTTCAATCTAAAACTTTTCACTCTCCATAACTATCATATTTTTTAATCATTTATTCGTATTTTTCTATACAACTATTCTACTTTTTAATCATTTCTACACAACTACCCATACAATTAATATATCTATTTTAACTTTATTCTGTTTACTCATCATCATTACCCCTATCATATCATATCATTTGACAACTTCTACTATTTACAACTTTTCATCAAAAGTTTTATCCATTCCCAAACACACCCTATAAAAAAATCAAAAGAACTTAATGTATTTAATTTCAACAAATATAGGAAAATTGAGGAATAATCAAAATGAAAATTTAAACTAAAATAATAATTATTCATATTAATATAGTTAGTTAAAATATATGATTATTGAGTTAATTAATGTAAAAAAAATTCATAAAATATTTGAAGAATATTGAAAATTAAATTTCATACAAATAGACTGTCAAAAATTAATATGAACAAGGGAGGGCTCGCCTATAATTATATTAAATTTTGGAACTCAAATGATTATTAGTTAGTAATTAATATTATGATGATGTTATTTAATAGATAAAATGGAATATTTATAAGATAAGATTGAATACAACATAAAAATATAAAATAAAATGTAGAAGTGTAATTTGGCAATTCTATGAAATGAGTTTCAACACAAATTAATTATTTTATTAACTTGGAGCAACTAATGTTTTAGAATTTTTAGAATTTACTATAAATGATAATTTTAGAATAATTTAATTTATGCAAGGAATCACATATTAGCTAAATTATAAATATTTGTATACATAGAGGTATTTGTACATTCTAGGATGAGATGTCATGCTAGATCATTATTAAAAGAGTTAATTTACGTTAAAATATTAATAAAAGAAAATATTATTTTTCAGTGTGATGTTTGAGCATTTAGTGAAATATGGTACATGGATGGATCCGAAATTTACATAAAGTAAGTAGAGCTCTTTTTGTCTCTTTTGATTTTGTATTGTAACATACAGTCATGAATGTTTTAGATGTTGTTGTTTTGTAATTTTTGAGTAAATAAATATTATCAATTATAGTGATTTATATTGATGTTGAGATTGGTTTTTATTCATGCTAGTATTATACATTATGACATTAATGTATGTTGATTGGTATGCTAGCTTGTTCATGAGTCATGATTGTAATTGTGGATTTGTGAAAGTATTGTTGTTGCACCAACGGTGATGACCATTGGCACATGCTGACCGGGGATTGAGATGTGATAGTCTAGGTGACATTGGATCAAACTTACTTGTTTAATCGGTGAGCTACAAAGTTGATTTGACTGGCCCCTATAATTTTGATAATATATATTGTGATTCGGTCCGTGGGACTGGTGGTCCTCAACGTAACAATTGAGGTTAAAATTGTTCACGTAATGCGGTGGGTGTGGCTACAACTATATGGAGAAAGCAACAGAGTATCAGTTACATCTTCGGTTTAGATAAAGGTGTTTTCTGATCTATCTATATTGTGCAAGATTGGCCGCTCGTGTTAGGATGTAATGATAACAACCTAGGTTGTGTAGTAAGCTGGATTACGGGGCGAGATACCGAACTTCTCTATTAGATTTGAAAGCTTATTAAATGGATTAGAGAAATGACATGCGTTTGATGCATTGATGCATGCTTAGACATTAACATACGTTCATATGGATTTAAATTTGATTTGGATCTATGGTTTAATCTATATTTTATCAACCCCTATGCATATTGTTTATCCAAGTTTTGCAAGTTTACATTTATATGCTCTTAATGAGTTTACTCGAACACATCCTATTTCGTTATGTTTTTTTAGATAACAAGAGTATGAGTGGAGGCCAACATGAGGTTGGTGTACCAAATGAGTCTAGGATTTAATGAGACCAAATCTAGATTTATTTATTTATTTTGTTTTTTAGAGCAACGTAGTAACGATATGAAGTATATATTTTATGGATTTAATTATTTGAATCTAATTTAATTTGAAATTAATGAAACACTTGGTTTATGATGATTTAATGAACTACGTTATTGCACCTGTGTATGTTCTGTCATTATCATTGATCTTGTACTTTATTACTAACCGTTGACTTTGTTGACTGTGCATTACAATATCTAAATATACTTGTGTCTAGAAGCTTTAGAAATTTCCAACTTTAATTTTTTAATTTGTGATCCTAAACATTTATTAAATCATTCTCATAGGATTCTTCTAAATCAATATTTTGAAACCTTAGATTCAGCATGAACATTTTTATCATCATTTTTTGTTTTTTCGATAAAATAGTGAATTGGGTATACAATCTAGTCGGGTCGATTGAATTGCTAAATCCAATCCATTTTTTTAAAACATAGTTCAATATATGATTATAAATTATCTTCGCCATGGACCACCTTCACCAAAATTAAGAGGAATATAATATGGTTTAGATTATCCTTGTATACCTTATGATTTATGCATTAAATAACCAAATAAACCTTATATCAGGTTCAAAACACTTAAGAATATTATGACAACGACTTGATCATCTAAATCAAAATTTTCGAAACTCATATCTCATTGAAATAAAATAAAGGACTCCTATGCAGTCTTGTGCTATCCATACCAGAGTTGTCATAGCCACCAAGCTTGCCATATGGGCCACCTACATTGTGCCCTATTTAGCTTAAGTAGTAAATGCGTGTCTAGCTCTACTTCTAAAATAGATTATACTTGGATTTATGAAATCTGAATAATCCAATTTCAACTTCTTTGAGTTCTTTTCCTTTTTCCAATTGAAGCTCTTATAAAAAAAATATCCTAGAAAGTCTTTCAAGAGCATCTTCTAAGAAAGCAAAAAAGAGAGAAGGATTTTGACAAATATGAGACTACTACCTTTTAACTAAGGAATAGCTAGACTAATTTTATTAGGTTACTAGTTTATTTATTCTAAATAAATTACTAAGACTTCTTTTTAGTACGAGGAAAAGACTTTCCATAATATATTGCGTTGTTTCTCATAGAAGCGAAAAGTCGTCATTTTTATATTTGTCACTTACTCCACACTTTTATTATATTAGCCTGAGAGTTGTTTGATAGTTTAAGAATAGAAAAATGATAAATGAGGTAGGTAAAAAGTCAACACCATTAATTATTTACCTACCTTATTTTTTTAACTTTACACTAATACTATAAATTTTTTCACATCTTTTCATATACTAATCATATTTATTTTTATTTTAAATAAAAGTTTACTTTATTTTGATAAATGGGATGAATAGCACATTTCCAAAATTATAGAGGCATTTGACAATCCAATAATTTCATGTTAGCTTTTTCGAGCAAAATTTAATTACTTTCCCCCAATGGGGCAGTGCATTTAGCATGTGAAAAATAAAATAAATGAGATTTCAAGCTTATTTAAAAAGTAACATATAAATAAAAAAACATAATATATTAAAATCATTGTTTTATATGAGTATTTAATAGAATTGCCCGTCTATAAGTTATAGGAGGTGAAAACTACCCATATATAAATCAATGTCAAATGAAACTTAAAACTTATATTCTACGGTGGAACTTGAAGCCAATGAAACAAACTTATTTATTTTCTTTTTAATTTTCTCAACTATAATTTTTGTTTTTATGGTAACCACTAAGATGTGGTAAACTCTCAACTCAGAAATAATATGTAAAATAGTCCACTCAGAATAATGAATCAGCTATTATAAAAAAAAAGAATCATCAATAGTCCAACTAACATGATCATTAATAAAAAAAAACATGATCAAGTTAAAGAATTTACATATGAGACTTTCTCCAGTCAACCATAATTTATTTTGAATAAATTTTACCTTTATTTAATCTAAAATCTCATCCATATTAAACCTATATAGATTAATTGCTATAATATATTATCATAATTAAGTTATTGACTATAAATAAAATAATACAATTAGAGAAAACAATAAATGATTACAAATTTATTTATGATATGTGAAGGGGGGGCCAAAACATTGGTCGACTTTTTTCAGTTATACACTTTCGTTTAGTTAAAAATGCAAATTAACATCGTTAACTGATATATAAAATTATTGATACATCTATTAAATTTATGTGGACTAAATTGAAAGAGTTGAACATCATAAGTCATCGCTGCCATAATTAAATAAGAGTCTTAAATTTGAAGAATCCTAATTTCATTCTTCTCATTTCATTTCATCTTTTATTATTTTACACTAAGCGTATTTTGAACAATTATGATATCTCATCTTTTACTATTTTACACTACGGGTGTGTTTGAGAAGTAATAAAACTTTTCAAAAGTTTTTGGTGTAAAAATTTTGAAATGAAAATATGATATGAATGATGATAAAGAATAAGGACAATAAAGTTAAAATAGAAAAGTAAGATATAATAGTAGTTGTGAAAAAATGATTGAAAAGTAAAGTAGCTAATAGAAAAAAATGAAAAATATTAAAAATAGAATAGTTATAAATAGTTAAAAAAATTTAATTGAAAAGTTTAATTTTGTATGCTTTTGGTATAAACAAACATCCCTTAAGAGTATTTTAGACATTTATGAAAAGTATAACCAACGTTTAAATGTACTATTATTAGCTTATTACCCAATGGTCTTTAATTGGATAAACATTTTTTAAATCTCTAGTAAACATAGTGAGCATACTCTTCTTTGTAAGCAGCGTGATTATGTGCATCCACACTGAAGTTGGGATGACTTCGTTCGTTCCAGCATGGCAAAAGCGCATCGTCTAATGGCACGGGTGGAAGACACGCCGTCGGATCACGTTAGAGAGGAATTTTTCAAAAAAACTCTCTCCAAATTGCGATAAGATAGGAGAGGCGATGAGCAAAAACTCTAACCTCCCTCTCAAATCTCTCTCACAACTCCACAATGCCAATCCTTCTTGGCCACTCCAAAGCCAAATACTTAGCGTCAGTTGAAACAGGGATAACTACTAATTCTTAGTGTCAATCATCTATAGACAGCACAACCCATTCATTAAGACTCTCTGAGAATGCCCTGCATACCTTTCTAGCCCAAATCAATTTAATTTCAATCGTTCTACCTTTAATTCATAGCTAAATAAAATCATTAGCTTCCAACTAAATAATTCCATTTGAATTACATTCCAGCTAATGCACAATTCTTAGTTCTTGAATAACTGACAAATCAAATACTATAATTGTATCCCTAAGTTTGTTAAAATTACAATCAATACTATAATTGTATTCCTCAGTTTGTTAAAATTACAAATTTTTTACAGGATTTGCGTAGAATTGCAAATATATCCCTCTTGTCAAGATATTATTAGAATTTTATGTAAAATGACAAAAATACTCTTTAAGCCAAGCTATGCACTTGCAATGTTTGCAAATACTATAGACATTTATCATTTTATCATTTTATGTATTTTTATTTATATTATTATTTTAGATTTTTTGAAAATATGCTTATGATATTTTTAGAAAAAATGCAAGTGAGTCCCTTAATTTAAAGAGCATTATCACGATTTTAACAAAAATTTCTAACACTATTCTAATGAAAGGGTCAAAAGAATATGTTTATAATTTTACATAAATATTGAAAACATATTTTCAATGTTAGTAGATTCGAGAATGTTAGTATACTATCATCAAATTTGTGGGCAAGTTTACAAAAATCCCCCTTCCCCCTAATCTCCCTACAATCATCCTAATCTTCTTTTGTATTTTAAATGATTTGTTAACCTTGATTTTCAACGAGATTTATCTAATGAATTATTTTCTAAAATTCACTAATAGTTATTTATCAAGGGTGTGTTTAGGAAGCGATAAAACTTTTAATGAAAAATTTTTGTGTAAAAGTTTTTTAAGAAAAATTTGCATCATAAACCCTCTAATTTTGCATATTAGCACTTTGAACTCAAAAGTTTGCGTATTACCATACTAGACATTGCGAAGTTTTAACTTTTACATTTTTAAACCCTCCCCCTTATAAAGTTAAAAAATATCGCTGAATTCATATATAATGTCAAAAATATCCTTGCATTTATAGGTTTAACAGTAATTTTTAACGTCATAAGGGGTAACAGTTTAAAATGTAAAGTCTAAAACTTCGCGAGATCTAATATGCTAATACACAAACTTTGAAGTTCAAAATGCCAATAAATAAATGATTTATAGTATTTTTTTTAAATGTGAGAAAATAATGTAATATGAAAGGAGCAATGATGAATAATAATAAAATTAAATTAAAATAAATAAATTAGATTCTAGTATTGTCAGAATCGGACTGGACTGGACAGTTGGACCAGTTCGACCGAGAACTGATCCCTGATCCAATTCATTTATAGCCAGTTCGGTTTAATCTCTTTAAACTGTGCAAATCGTAAGAACCGCAGTTTAACCGGAATAGCCGATCAAACCGCTTTCAACCGGTTAGCGAGGAGGATATATATATATTTAAAAAAATCCTCAAAGTCAATAGCCTCTAGCTATTGCTCGATTTCCCTCCCACCTTTTGTTTTTCCCCCAAAACCCAGCCATTGTGGCTCTTCACGGCCAAAGCAAGGGCCAGCTCTCAGCGAGTCGACGACACCACGACATTCGGTCTTCTTCTTCTCCATTTTCCTCCTATGCAGTCGGCGGGCCATTTCCTGCTACGCAGACCAACAAAGCTGTAGAAATCGCCGTCACCGGTCGAGCTTGCCACCTTGCCCTGCCTTCTTCTACCCGGCAGGACGCCAATACCATCTCATTTGCCATTTTTCACCGTCCTTAAGCTCAATTAGCCCCATCGACCCTACTGTGCTCACGATCGGCAATACCTTAATCGATCCTCCTATGCTCAAGCTCGGCAACACCCTAATCGACGTGGTCGTGCTCAAGCCCAGCAGCTCCTCGACCCGAACTAGCTTGTAAACCCCTCTTTTCCCTGCCGTTTCTCTAGAACCTTGATTCCCTTCTTCCTCTCCAATCTTCATTAACGCACCTTTACTAATTAAAGACAATTTTTTTTAATAGTTGCTAGGTTAGTGCAGTAATGTCATGTTGTGCATTTTTTTCAAGCTGCTCTTGACCCACTCCAATGCTCAACTTGCTCTGCTTTATGAGCCTCCCAACTTCTCCATTTGGCTTCCTCCTTTAAGGTTCTAATTCTAATTTCTAATTGCAATAGTAATTTTGTTGGTGTCTTCTTCATCTTCGGGCAATGGCAACATTTAAAAAGAATAGTAGTACATAATGTTGATATTTTATTGCAGTGTAAATCTCATTTATTTGTTGCCTACAATTTCTAAATTGTACTAATACAGTGGTCAGTAGGTAGCTATTTATTGCAATTTATAATATTTATCTATCATGAACTATGCATTTGAGAAAATGTTGTGGATTGCATGAAGAAGAAATTTGAAGACATTATTTCTTTTATTTTTTTTACAATGATGTGAATGGTGGATTTTTAAACTTTTAAAATTCTATGTTTCATGGGATGATGCGTTTGTAGACTTTTTAAAATTTTATGTTTGATAAAAATAATATGTTTGTAAACTTTTAAAATTTTATGTTTCATGAAAATGATGTGTTTGTAGGCTTCTAAAATTTTATGTTGGATGAGAATAATGTGTCTATATAGACTTTTAAAATTTTATTTTTATAAGAATAATGGGTTTATGACTTTTACATTGCCATTTTTGTTGAGCATATAAGTTGTTCTTGATTCTTATATTATTGTAAATTATTTAATTATTCAATTCTCTAACTGTTATTGATTTATTTTATTTCTTTTTTAATAAAAGATTTATTTTATTTCTTATTATGTTAGATATGTTTAGAAAAGTGCAATTTATAAAGCACTAAGATAAATATGGAGAATTCAAAAGTCAAGCATCAATATTCAAGACTAATTATGCATTTCAAGTCAGCTAATGTAGTTAATTTTTTCTAATATTCATGATTAAATATTTTTAAAAGTTTTCTATTAACTTTTTCTTACTTGTTTTGTTGTGATGCTTAAGGGTGTGTTTGGAAATTTGTAAAACTTTTGATGAAAAGTTTTTTATGTAAAAGTTGTCAAATTAGTAGAAAATGATGTGATATTGTAGGGATAATGATGAGGAGTAAAAAGAATAAATTTAAAATAAATAGGTTAGTTGTATTGGTAGTTGTGTAGAAATGATTGAAAAGTAGGATTGTTGTATAAAAAGATGTGTAAAAAATAATTTAAAAAAGAGTAGTTATGGAGAGTGAAAAATTTTAGATTGAAAAGTTTTAACTTGACAACTTTTGTAAATTGCCAAACACGCCCTAAAATATAACATATATATTTAAGATTTATAAATATATGATTTGATATTTTTATCAATATATAATTAATTTAAAATAATTAAACATTTATGATATCATAAATATATCATGCTATCACTGGTTTGATTAACCAATCGAACTAGTTCGAACCAGACCAGTTTCATCCGCGGTTCGATTCTGACACCACGGTTAGATTTATAAGTAGTTGTATAAAAATAATTAAAAAAATAAGATAATTGTATAGGAAAAAATAAATAATTAATTAAAAATAAGATTATTATGGAGAATAAAAAGAAAATTGAAAAATTGAAAAAAATTTATTCGGGATAATCTGGGGCGTTACCAAACACCCACAAAAACCACTGACAGTGATTTGATTGAGATTAAATTTGACGGACCATCAGTCCACTCGCGAAGATGGCGTAATAATAGGATGATGAAGAGAATGTAAAGAGTCTATCGGTGGCGGAGGGGAAAAAGAAGCTGTCTTGAGTCCTAAATGGTGGCGGCAAAAGCAGGAAAGAGGCCTTCGAAGAATGAAATGAAGAAAGAAAATGAGCAATGAGAAAAAGAAAATAGAAAATAATAATTAGAAAAAGATGCACATTGATCAGATAATTGTAGTCCGTTTCTTGGGTCGACATCTGTATATGTTCCGAGAACAAACATCATCATATCAAGGTGCCCACCAAAAAACGAAAACAAAGAAGAAAGAGGAGAAAGAGACGAAATAGACAAGGAAAATAAGGAGGAAGGAAGACTGATGGAATGGCTCAGAAGAATAGTTTGCATCTGTAATCTCGAGGGAAGTCCCCCCTCAGAAAATAGGTAGTTCTCGATCATCACAGCCCTCCCACGAAAGAAACACACGCACACACGAAAGAAATCAAGGAAACGAGGCCGGCAGTAGCTGAATTACCCTTTTCCCTGATGCGGCGAGGGCGCTCGGGCGCCTCAAGCTTCCTTTAAAAGAGGGAGGGAACGCGCAGACGCCAGATAAAAGGATGTTAGGGTTTCCAGCAGCGGCTTTAGTCCTCGTCTCAGTTCCTCGAAACTTCACTTAGGGACTTGGAGAAGCAATCTAGACCGTTGAGGGAAATGCACCAATCAAAATATCACGGAGGAGGAATTTGGTGCCTACCGCGTGCGATAAATACATATAGAACCATTCGTGCGCAGATGGAACGGTACTATTCGTTGTAAAATGACTTCACACGTATTAGAATGTAATTTGTACAATTATCTATCCATAAAAATCATGATGGTTTGTACGTTGAAAATACAACTTTAAACTTAATATTTACATTAAACTATTTTATTACATTGGTTTTTGCACCATTTTAAAATAGGGACCACGCACATGTTGGATTTGGATGAAGATTGATATGCTAATAAAGTTAACAATTCTAAATACAATGAATGGAGTTAATTTACTATTCATGATCACATGAAGCCCACGATGCATAGACTACACAGTGCAGTCGCATGCACTGTAATATTTTCCCCATATATATATATATATATACGGAGAGAGAGATTTTCATCAAAAAATTTCATAGGTAATAATATAAAAATTAGATTTTTAAATTATTCATTATGCCTTCTATCCTATAAAAAGGAGTTTGCACCAATTACTTTATTAAAAAACTATCATTTGTTAACGACTTGGATAAGATGAGAACGAACTTAGGATGTACATGGAAAAAGTGTTATTGTGTAGTAAGAATGAGAAAAAAGCATAGTAAAATTGAAATTTTTTTATTGAAAATGGAAAAAGTAGTTTGTTTACTTTTAAATAAGAAAAATATTTTTAGAAAAATGAGAAATACCATCCAAGGTGTGAAAAAAATGAGAATTTACACCATTTAAGGACATTAATATTTAAATATTTTTAATCAAAAATATTTAAATATTTGAAAATTCAAAAATTGAGGATAACTTCCATAAAAAAACGGAATATAACATATAGATAAATAGGTAAATATAATAACAAAAAAGTTCATAAGGGTTGTGTTGTCTCCGAATAGATTTTTTTTAATTACTTTTGTAGACATCTAATAAAGAATCAATCTCGATGCTTTTGTTATTTTTTTTTTTTTTTTTTTTTTGAATAACAGCTATAGAGTTACGAAAATGAAAACCAAGGAGCGTTTGGCAAGGGACGTATCAGCCACTTTTTATTCTCTAACGTGACATTACTGGTACTTCCAAATATTCTATTTATTATTATTTATTAACAAGGATAATAATTTGATACTTATGGGAAGCATGGAGGTTCCATGTTTAGCCTTATTTTTAAAAAAATTTAAAATATTTTTAAATCGAAGCCATTATCACATTTAATACGTCCTGTTTTATCATACTACAAAAAATAAATATTATTTGAAACTCGTATCCTGTAAAGTATAATATCTTCTAAAAGTGAATATATTTCTATTAGAATTAAAAAAAAAATGCGTAGTATATATATAACATATACAAATTTGCAATACATGTAATCTTTGGAACTGTAAATAAATATATGTGGATAAATATAATAAATAATTTAGATTTAAAAAATAGATTAAAATAAAATACCAAGAGTAAGAATGGAGACTTTATGCTTATGCTAACTGTTGAATCATTGTTCAATTCATAATTATTATGATCATTACCTTGTTATGTCTCCCTGAGGAAATCTTGAGCTCAAACGGAAGCCCACGACTCACCCAGAAAGTGCTCAACTATTCCATCGGCCCATTGGCAAGAGGATTGGGTCTTGGAGAATGGATCCGTCTACATTGATCGAGGGAGACAGAAAAAGCCTACTCATCATATGATTATAATAACACCGATTATTTGAACTGAAAAAAGCATTTCTTTCTTGAGCTAAAAAGAAAAAGAAAAAACCATCCATTTTTGGGACGGTTTTCACAAGTAACCCTATCATCTGATTGGGCTTCGCAGCTGCATAGTCCCAACCAGCCATGTTGAAGGCCCTGATCAATGCCCCACCCTTTGGAAAGACACTGATTATCCCTGTATCCTATATGTCACTAGAGAAAGGAACCATGGGTCCCAAACCTCAGCCAATGTAGGCGGGCAGACTCATCGCGGCTCTTTATCCGGACCATTGATCTTAGACTGCGCCCTACTCCAGTCGAACCCTCGCCAATTTTTTGAGGAAACGTTTTTCTGGGGCACCTCGTTTCGTAGGAATCTATGAGATCAACGGCACGGATCTTCTTCCCGAAGATCAGGACCATATAATTCATCGCCGTCGAAAGTTGAAATTCAGATAAACGGAAAGACAGAGAGAGAGGGAGAGAGAGAGAGAGAGAAGTGGGCGCTTCGCTTGCTGCTGCCTAAACATCCCACAAATGCTTCTCCATTGCACCAGCTTGCCCATGCGAGAGCTGCTGCTGCTGCTGCTGCTGCTGCTGAAACTGGTGCAATCTCTGCTGCTGCTGTCCTACTGTTTCGAAATTCATGGCTGGCTGCTGCTGCTCGTGCAGATTCACCGATCTTGATCCAGCAAGACCCAAGAAATCAACGGTTAACATATCGCAGCCGCTGCCGCTCGGCCCTGCAGAGCCAAACCTCACACCCCTCCCCCCATGCATCATGCTCCCATTCCCACTCCCACCGCCGCTCTCGCTCTCCACGCTCTTCAAGAACCCATCATGGTTTTGCTCACCGAAAATCCCTGGAGAGAACACGCCCATCTCGTTCATGCCCGCCCTCTCGCCCCCCGACCCGTCGAAGAACTGCGACGCGATGTCTTGGCCGGCGTTCTTCTGCAGGAACTGGCTGGCGAAGTCGCTCCCGTCAATCCCCACCAGATGAGACTGCTCCCCCGGCGTCTGCATGTGATCAAACGACGGCGTCTGCTGCGGCGGCATTGCCCCAAACGTTCGCATGCTCGACAGCTGATCAGTCCCCGCCATCCCCGCCACGAAACTCCCTCGTTGCTGCTGCAGCATCGGAGGATTAAAGTTGCTGCTGGCGGTGGCGCCCATCTGCGCCGCCTTCTGCAGCAGAGCCGTCGCCGACATGTGCGCCGAGCATCCGGCCATCTGGCGGCCCGACTTACCGTCGCCGCCCAGGCCATCGAAGCTCGGGGAGCTGCTCCCGCTGAGCTGGAGGGAGGAGGAGGCGGAGGAGATGCTCCTGGGGCCGAAGAGGGTGCCGGATGTGGTGGAGAACAGGCCGCCGGCCATGTTCAGGGACTTGAGCTGCATGGGCATGAGGTCCTGGGAGAGCGATTTGAGTGGGTTCTTGGTGTCGTTGCTGAAGTCAGGGCTGATCGAGGGGTTGGAATGGGATGGGATAGACGATATGAGATCAGACACTGGGCCAGGCAAGTTTGCTCCCATCATGGCCGTCAATCCCTGGTTCACTTTGTTATTTTCTTCGGCTAATGCGTCGCAGAAAGCTCTGTGGGTGATGAAGCTGTCTCTCCTGCATTCATTCAACATCCTTGGGATTACTCTCATAATCTTCAAATAATTAAATAGCTGCGCTCAAGATCAAATAAAATTTATAAATATCTTCACGCATCTATAACACATATGATTAATTTTAACTGAAATGGTATTAACTTTAATTATGAAGACATTGTTCAATCAACATATTTGCAATAGGAAGTGATCGGCGTCTTTGTTTCTAAACTATTTTTCTAAATTTCTGAGTGATTTTAATTTGTAGGATGCCAACACATCAGTTCTAATTTAAGTGCTGCGAATTTCCAACAAATATATCTGATCAGCTTGAAAAAAAAAACTGGCAATTCTACTTATTCACGTGAAAATTTTCATAACTAGCTAGCTAGCTACTGTTACAAATCTAATCTAATCAAAGTTTAAAATTATAAGAGTGGTTGGAAAGTGATGAAACTTTTAAATAAAAAATTTTTGTCATAAAATTTTTCAAAATGTGAGAAAATAATGTGACATGACGAAGAGTAAAAAGAATAAAGTTAAAATAGATAGATTATTTATATATGTAACTATGTAGAAATGATTTAAAAATGAGATAGTTAGATAGAAAAATATAAAAAAATAATTAAAAATAAGATAAGTATAAAAGGCGAAAAGTTTTAGCTTTAAACAAACAACCCATTAATTGACATTCAACCCTAACACAGTTGTAAACATGATCAATAGAATATGTCAATATAATAGTAACCAGAGTTCAGTTGTGCTGGTCTGATTCTGTGGCTTGGATTCAACCCATCCCCCAGCTATACTTCTCTCCGTTTGGGGCTGGAATTTCCTGTTTTGTGGGCAAAACAAACAACCTTTATTTTCAGCAAAGAAATTCTTGCTTTCTCATTGTCGATAATCTACTGCATATGACATTGAGCTGTCTATATTGACAAGAGAACGGCATCTCACTCCTCAGGATATTTACTGCAAAATCTAAGATGCAACGACTTATGAACAACAAGTAACAGCAACTCCAAAATTCTACCAAACTTCTACCCTAGCTTAGTCTGTCAGGAGGACCAGCCAAGTATTCGTAACCTAACTACTTATTCTTTCCTAATGGGGTTCACATGAACTGCTATTTTCCAGCATTGATTATATAAGAATATTTAGATGAATGTGATGAAAGACATGCCGCAAAATCGACATATGAGTGCGTTGTTTTACTGCAAACATTCCCTCTGCGACGCATGCTGAACATTTTAATAATGGGGTGGGTACACCGTACTGGCATTGTGCTCTTCACCAAACCAACTAAAAAAAATTGGGTTGGCCTAAATAAATCAAGTTGCAGTCAGAAAAAAGGAATTCAAAAAAATAAAAATAAAAATTGGCCTATTTATTTATTGGGGTGGATCAGGTCTGTATCCTCCTCTCCTAGGCCAAGCAACCAAAAAATGGATTTATTCGGCAGGTTTGGGTCCTCGTATCAATGGTGGAACTTACAACTAATGAGATCAGGTCTATGCAATGAGACATTCAACATTTAAAAGAAGTTGTACGTCATGGCAACGACAATATAATGAAAACATGTAAACGAAAAAATAAGGCAGGAGATAGAATCGAAATTGTCTGAATATAGAACAAGGACAAAGATTAATGCAAAAGTTTATATATATAGATTCATATTCAAGTAAAAAAGTAATGTTCCGTAAGAGGTAAAATCAGGCATACTGTTATGCTGATGTCTATGGAGCCCACCTATCTCGCGTATGCGGATAAATCAATTAAATAGATTTGTTATATATGTATGTTTTTCAAATTTGTGGAATGATTAACAAAATTAATATTTTAACCATGAAAATAGATAGACTGTATTTTATACATATTATGTTTTACTATTTTTAGTAAATTGAGTGTTATATAAGAAAAATCCACTAGGATTACAATACAATTTTGAATTATGTTATGTGTTGCTAGCTGCGAAAGAAAATGAGGCCTGCTTGATGATAAAATCGAAATTGAATTTATCCATTATATTTATAATCATTCATTTAATATGAACACCAAGTTTCATCTAAATAAAATATAACTACAAGAAAATTTTTTTTTATCTCACAAATTCATTGCATACAATATGAAATTTGTTATATATATATATACACACACACACACATGCAATGAACAAGTGGTTGCCATGTTGCTGCATCTGCAAGGTGGTATGATACTTAATGCAACCAATCTTTAACCGGAATCGTAGCCATATTTGCCACATATAGATAATATACAATTATTGATGATGTGTTGCAAATAAGTATTAAATGCAATAAGTTATTGGCAACTTATAAATATGCAGCAAAATACTAATTGTTTTACAAAAATTAGTGCATATATTAAATTCTCGTGCAATGTGCCTGATCTCATCCAAAAAAAGACCCAAAAAAAATTAACACAATAAAATTATTTTATTTATAAATCAATTTCAAAGTTATTAATTTAACATTTCAACTATCTAAAATATTAATTTTATGTAGATAAAAATAATTTTATAAAGTATTATAATATTTTAATGCACATGCAAACAAATGTATGTATTTTTCATAATTTACATATCAAAAATTTTATATTTTTGAGCAAGTATGACCCATCTGAGACTTAAATTGTAATGATCTTTGATATAATAATAAAATATATAATTTAAAACTTTATGACTAGTAAGATTATGAGTTCTTCATGAATATAGGGCCCATTTGGCTGTACCCTAGTGTATCATATAATTTTGTGTAAGTTTGTTATTTTACTCTATTTTCAAGATTGGTAACAAACCACTAGAAAATTATAAATACAATTCACTACTTTATATAATGACACTCAAATTGAATATTAAGGTTCACTATGACAAGAAAACTAGGGGAATTATTTTTCGCAAGTTAGATTTTCGCCCATCATAATCTTTGTTACAAAAAAGTTAAATTCGACTCATTAAAAATTCAAAAATAGGCACACATCTTCAATAATATGTTATTATCGTTTTTGAAACGCGTCAAAATGATTATATTTGAAATTATTAAAACTGAACTTATTGTTTATAATATATATTTAACTAATACCTTTATTATCATGTATTTAGCTAAGAATTAATATAATTTATGATGAATTTGGAATAATGACTTTCAAAGTATTTCCCTTGTTATAATCATGAATGATTTTATAAAATTTAGAATATTTAAGCTTTCACCTTTTAATTATTATAGACACATATTTTTGCATTTTCGAGACAACGTATAAACGAGCTTGCTCTCATCTCGGGCTTAAAAGTGAAAAGACTGAATTAATATATAACTTCATTTCGACTACTGTACTCTCAATTTAATAAAAATTTGTGATTTTTTGTCAAAAGAGACGCTGTAATTTACTTCATTGTAACTTACGACTTTGGTTCGTGAAGTATATTCACAATAAATTATCTACCAAAAAAGACTAAAATATCTTAACTTTAAAATTTCAAAATCCTTATATATTTTTAAAAAATGGTAAAACTCGACAGATAAACTTAGTAAAATAATTTTATCAAAACTTAAAAAATAGATTTTTTTTGAGTCAGCCTAAAATCAGCTAATTTTAGGCCAACTTAAGAAGATCGCGTTTCTTTTAGATATGACATAAATCAAATATAATTATCCTATGTTTTTGAATATATCCAAAACTACATTCAACTAATTTCATATCTAAAATTTCTTTAAACATGTCAGTGTAAAGATTTGTGTTGCAAAATTTTGAAATTTAAAAAATTTATAAAATTCAAACCATAAAATCTAATTAAAAATTAAGCAAATATTTTTCTATTTTACAAAGTTAAGTTAATAAAATGACTTAGAATCCAGGGCAGGTGGACCCCACACTTCACAATGTCACAAAAATGTGTGTTACTAAAAAAATTTTGATCTTTAGCAACCAAAATGTTCCAGCAAAAGATTAAATTTTGGTCATTGAAAAATTTAGTTACCAATAGTTGGTAACATATGTCATATAACAAGTAGTTCATGTTCTTTATTAGATAATCAAATTTTGATTTGGTTGTAAAAACATCATCATTAGTAAGAAAGTTTTTATTGCTTATAAAATCATTGTCACAATAAGTACTTTTTATTTGCTGATGAAGGTTGCAAAAACACTTTTCTTGTGGTGTCTGGAGAGCATGTATCACGTTGCCAGTAGAGCCAGTGGGCCTCGTGGTCCTATTTGCCACGAAAAATATTGTTTATTTATTTATTTTTGGGTCCACCTTGTAATGTCCATGGCTAGCTTCTTTACAGGACAATGCTAGTATCTTTTCCTTTGTCTCCTGTTAGAATGGATGAATAAAGCAACTTTTTGGGACTAAGATTGGTGGCTGGCATCATTTCTAATGGGGTTAACGCCGTGAGCATTATCATCTATATTTCAATGCCTAAATATCAATTCAGAAAAACCATAGTGATGTGGACCAAAAACTGGCTCTAATTGATCATCAATTCAGTGCATATAGTTTTAAAATTACGTAAAAACTCGAGCCCACTTAACTTGGGGTATTTATTGAAACTCGTGAATAGATCCAGGCCAAACCCAAGTGGCGTTTATTTGTTTGCCACTTAAATATTTAACACAAGAATTTAATAACCCATGCCTGGAATATTTCCATTTCAATCACATGTTCCAACACCCCCTTCTGATCAAGCTAAGACAAACGGCAACTAAATGACACCACTTTACTTGTCTTTTTTAAATAATTTTTAAATGGGTCTCTATTAATTTTTTATTTTTAATTATCAAAAAATTATATTTTTAAATTTAAATTGAAGACCTGGCGGTAGCTTTGATCCCAATGTTAGAAGTCTAAAATGCTGTTTTAAACATCAAAGAACTATCGCTTAGTTTTTTTTTTATTGGTATAATTAAGCACATTTTACAACTTTCACGCGAGTGAGGAAGTTTTTCTATAACACCGCACACAGGGGGAGAATTTGTAAATGCCCCCACAGATGGGGAAAAATTAGAAAAATTCTCATTGGACAACCAGGAGGGGAGAAGATTCCAACGTCTGATCGGGCAACACAGGCCCACAGGCGTTACCACAAGGCTACGCCCCTGGTAGCAAACCATTGCTTAGTTTTAATCTCCCATTAATAGATTACCTTATAATTCAGCATTATAAATTATCAAGTTAATTCAACTTCAAGCTTAGCTAGCTATTGGTGGAAGGAACTTTACCTTGGGCATTAAAACAAATTATTCTTACTATGCAAAAGGACATAATGCCATAGTTGATAAAAACGACAGTTAATACATTTTAAAGAAATAGTTGGAAAATTTTTGGATTAACAATCATAAGAATGAATTTATAAAATCCAATCATTTTTAATCACTGGTACCAACAATTTAGCTGAAATATGAAAATGATCTCAATTATGAACTATGCGAATCACTACAATTTATTTCATTTAAGAATTAATATGCTCGGCAGCTTAAATATCTTATTTAAATTGTATTAGAAGATTGCAGCCCTCATCAAAAAAGAAAAAGAAAAAAAAGGAAGATTGTAGCCAGTTGCCTTAGTTGGTAACAGCACTGGCTGGGTAGCTGTTGTTTCGTGGGTTTGAAACCCACAATGAAAGTTTTCTGTCATGTACTGGGAGCTGTTGTTGTCGAGAGGAGCATTTTGTCTCGTTTTTTATTAATAGTAGAAAAATTATAATGATATTTAGGGCTTGATTTGTAATATGAAATAGATGAGGATATAAAAAAAAAAAATTAGCTTGATTTGTAATATGAGTTGAGATGATGACATACAATATTGTAACACGATTTAAAAAAACATTGGAAGACTGCAACTATGCGTGGAACTTTGCAACGCTAGCTAATAAAACATAGATGTTTCTGTATAGCATTGGAAGTAATTAATTAGAAGAGAAAAGAAATTAATTAAAGAAATAGTTAGCAAATTACCTGGAGAAGATGGTTCCACAGTCGCACTTGTATTCTCTGGTGCCGCACGTCTTGGAATGCGCCTTCCAGTCGGACTGCACCGCGTATTTCTTCGAGCACTTCTCGCACTTCCACTTCTTCTCGCCGTGCTTGCGGCAGAAGTGCTTCTTGATCCCGGTGAGGTCACCCAGCGCCCGGCTTGCGTTGTGGTGCACGCACGTCACCTCCGGGCAGATATACACCCTCTTCCGGATCTCCGTGCTTGTCCTCTGCCGCAGCTTCCACGGCAGGTTGTGGCCCCGCCGATGCAGCTGCAGGTTCTGATCCCTCTGGAATCCCTTGTTGCAGATCTCGCATACGAACCGGTTCGTCGCCATCAGAGTTGTCGGTGACAGTGCAATAACTTCAGCTGTAGGATCTATATATATACATATTTACATGTCCGATTAAAAAAACACATATCCATTAGTACCATTTTTTATTCATTGGATTAATAAACGAAATAGATAATATGTATAAAAAGATGACATTAATCATAAAATCAATGAATATAGCAATTTAGTCTTTGAACTTTTACACAATATGGCCCACATATACGTATATGAGTTTCTTCCACTTTGTTTTTGCATGTGGAATGCATTTGACAGCATCTGTTTCAAAATGTGGATGGTCTTGAGTAATTGATGGAAATTACAGCTCATAGTAAGCTTGGTAATAATTCCATAGTTTCTTTTGGATGGAAAACGAATTGGAGATAGAGAATATTGTGGATTCCGAGACCAGTAGTAGTTGTTAGCCTAAGTAACGCTTAAAAAGCAAATCAAGCTAACTGTTTCCTGCAATTATTGTAATCTCCACCCAATAATTGGACCTTCCAACAACCAAAAACAGCCCAATAATTCTGCATTCCAAACTCCAAAGAGCAACATATCCCAACGGGAAAGTAATCCCTCACCCATCTCACGGGTCACAGCTCTCATCGAACATATATGCCTCCAATCCCCACCTCTTTCTGGTCCTACCATCTCTTTCTTGTTTCTTCTCTCACTTGAAAGGAAAAAGAAAAAAGAAAGGAAAATGCAGATGCTAATACTAATCAGGCAAAGTTATAATGAAATTCTCCACAAAGTGCTCTGATCATGAAAAGGCTTACCAAAAACATTGCCCAATCATCAATTCAATTACCAAGAATAACAACATAGTATTCTTTCATATATACTTCTTGCTTCTCTCATATATATTCAGCTCATCAGCATCTCAAGAAAGAAGAAATTAACATCTAAAACAACAATCTCACACCCCACATATGATACACTGATTCTTCCAATTCTAAGAATTCCTTCTCATCTCTAGTGGAAGTCTAACACTAGTAGTGTGTGTATCCTCAACCCGAGCAAATTAGCACTTACCCAATTCAAACCAGAAGAAAAAACTAAAACAGATGACAACCATATGAGAAATAAAAGAATGGATGATTTGAATTGAATTGCCTGGAGTTCCTGGGAGATTGCGTTTCTTCTTGGGGGGCGGCTGCTGCTGCTGCTGAGCCGTTGAGCCATTGCTGTTTGTAGTAGACGGTCCAGAATTGGATCCATGGAAAGGATTTTGCTGCTGCTGCTGCTGCTGGTATTGCTGGACTTCTTCCTCCCCAGTATTGCCAGAAGAGAAGCTTCCACCTTCGCCAGTGAGGTTTGACATGTTGTTGGGTGGTTGAGATCTTTCTTTCTTTCCTTTTTTTTTTTTTTTTCTGGGTTTTGTCTTCTCGATGATGCTACAAGGAGACTTGTTGTTTTTGCATGAAAATCCGGAAGGGTTGCTTGGTCTAGAGGAGGACAAAATGCAGGGAATTCTCCTTCATTTCTGCTTGCTTAGAGAGAGAGAGAGAGAGAGACTGCTGACACACCAACAGCAGCATATATCCCAGCCGGTTCTTGTTCGGCTCCTCTCTTTTTTCTTATACGTGGCCTCCTTGAGGGACTGCCCTGGTTTTGATGGATATTACTCCTTTGCCACTCTGGCGGTCTGGCCTAGCTTGCTCCTTGTGTATGTGTTTTTTATTTTTGCCTTTTAATTTAAAATTTTTTACAGTACCCCCATTTGGTTCAACCACAGCAACACCGGTATATATATATATATATATATATATATATATCTTATCAGCCTTCCAATATAATTTCATGATCTTCCCAAAGGGGGGATTTTTGCATATCCATACCTCGTACTAATTTTTAGAGATTTCGTACTTGCCAACCCATAAGCCTCAATTTTGCCCATTCATATTATGTCTAACGCGAATTAACTTCCATTGGAAAACAGCTTGATGCCGTATTTTAGAATTAATTTAGACGGCAAAAAATCTTCGACGTGGTTGTATAATATTTTTATTCTTAAAATCCAAGCAACCATCAGCCTTCTCATAACTTTTTTATTTAAAAGTAAATTATTATTATGTAATAAAATTAAAATCATATAAGCCATAGAATTGAATTCCTTTCTGAAATAACTAAAAATGTATCGAAATTTTTTCTTGATCACAAGCCTTCTCACCTTAATTTAAAAATATTTTTATATTGGTATGTAAGACAGTGTTAGGAGGAAATTATCATTTTAAAATAAAACATGTATGCATTAATTGGAGTAAAGAAATGAAATTAAAGATAAAATGATAAAACTGTTACGTTATCTTTCGGCATACGACGGTTTTTCGTGATTTGTATTACTTTTGAGGTATGAATGCAAAATTTGCTAAACGGTAGTACTTACGGAAGGGTGATCAAGTAATGCCGACCAATGTTGGGCTCAATTGTGTTTGGCAATTATATTTTTATTTTTTAATAAACATGTTAACTTTCATGTATTTAATTTATAATTAAATTTTACCAATTTTTAATATGTTTACATATTTTTATTTTTAAATATAGGGATATTACGGTCATTTTAAAATTAAAAATATAAATGCATCGAAAATTTGTAAAAGTTAGATTACAAATTAAATATACCTAAATGAACATGTTTATAAAAAATAAAAATAAAAATACGATTTGTGATTGGCCTAATTGGATCACATATTGTATTGTTTATCGATATTCATACAACGTGACAACTTTCATATTATAATCTAGTACATTCACAACTCTTACTCTTAGAGAAAATTGTTTCCTTAAACACTCCTGTGCTAAGAAAAAATTTGTAAAAAGCCTCCACTTAAGAGAGAAATTGTAAAAACTCCTACGAAACTCAGATAAAACCCCTTATCAAATAGGGGAGATTTTAACTTGAGGGTCCGATCAGGTATTGCTTGGTAGTCATCACCTATGGTACTTATGGGTATGAAGTATATGAAAAAAACCCCCATAACCAAGAAATAAAAATTTATGGGAAAAATTAGCAAAATGGTAATATGTATCAAGGTATGATTATGAAAAAACTTCGACACTCAAAAACTTAAACATAGGAAAAAATATTGGAAAATGATGCCGCTTAGGTGGATTATATATGGAAAAATGCTACGCCCAAAAACTTAAAATATATGGGTAAAAAATTCTGTGAAAATGGTAATACATAGGTATGATTATGCAAAAAACCCCACATCCAAAATATTAAAATTTATGGAAAAAAATTTGCAGATGTTAATACATAGGTCTGACAATGCAAATTAAACGGATCGAAAAAATAAGGTTGACCCAAGAGTCGTTTGGACCACTTCATTCGATTGCCTATCAAAACCTGAGTCATTTCACGTTAGCAAAATCACCTAAATTGCATGCGGTCCGTTAATTTGAGTATTTGTGTTTAATTTTCGTTGATGGAGGTTGGATTGGGTGTTTTCAATCTGGTGTGAACGCTAACTCGCCAGAATCGGCACACGTTTGAGAGGAGGTCTTCCATCGTTTTGATTAGCTGTGTGGCCAATGTTTTATGGGCAGCAGCAATAGCATGGACGTGTGTTACGATATGATGAACGCACTGCATGTCTCATTCCTATTGTGGTGGGTCCCATGTTAGTTGACCATTGAATCTCTCCCGGGCCCACCTAAATTTTGGTTTTCCACACCAACTTGGTGGATTCAACTCAGGAATGAGATGGGAAGCAAGTATACATCAGAGTGGGCCCCATACAAGTTCTCGATGGGGATGTGATTACATTTTTTAAACTCTGATTTAATTTCAATCTTGATACGCTGGCGCCATTGATGAATGATGGCTGAATATAATTTTTCATGTCCATAGGCTTTACGCCTTTGCCCATGCTCTTGGATATTGATTGAGATGATATGTGAAGTCTCTCGAATTTTTCAGCAAAGAAAAAACAAATCTTCCACTTTCTATATGCTTTTATTATAATAATGCGATTTTTAACTTTCTAAATCTAATAATTTTTCTATTGTTTCCTCCATATTTTAATTTTTTTATATCTTTCAACAGGACTATCATATCATATCATATCATATCTATTTTAAATTAAGAAAAGATATCGTTCGCCCGGGCTAAGCAAATATGTTATTTAGTCCACCTAAAAAAACTCATTTGTAATATTTTTTTCACTTTTTTCTTCATAAATTAGTTTATTTAAGTGTATTTAAGATATAATTTAAGTTTTACTATTTTTAAAAATCTCGAAAATATATATCCAAAAATAGTAAAACTTATATGTTAAATACACTTAGATAAACAAGTGTATGAAAAAATAAAAAAAAATGTTATAAATGGATTTTTTGAGGCAAACTAACTAAATCATTTGTTTAGCCTGGGCTAACTGGATTATCATCTTTTATCTTTATCTTTATTTATACTCACTATGAATTATTATATTCCCTTATTTTTCTTCATTACTAACCAGACATTAATTATAAATTTGCAGCAGTTACCTGATTGTATAATTATTTGAAAATAGATTTTTTATATGTGTTGTCTAAAAGGGTGTAAAAGAGTTCGGGATTACATTTTTATTTGAAAAAAAGTAATTGCAAATAACAGGTGACGTATTCATGGTGAGTAGTATTGATTTAATTTGAAATTTCACCAACAAATGGAAAATAAGAAATAAATATATCTTAAAACTCAAATTTTATTTTCAAAATAAATGATTTTGATTTAAAATAAATGCAAATACTAAAATTCAGTGAATGTTATTCCATGAGCACCTTTACTACTGTTAATATAGGTATTGAATATTTTATTTGGGCAATTTGCAAATGTGTCTACTTAGTTTGATCAAAATTATAAATATATTCACATAGTTTCAAAATTATAAATAACCCCTACATAGTTTAACCATAATCGCAAATAATCCTTATATCATTATAATGTTGTTACCGTATCATTATGGCATGTGGATTATTTGTAATTATGGTTAAATTATATGAGGTTATTTGCAAAAAAGTAAATACACCACTTAATTACTGAAATTGTAAATGCACCCATATAATTTGTACATTTTTTAAATATACCCATTATGATGATGTTATAACGATGTGGGAGTAATTTGCAATTATAGTTAAACTCAGCATAGTTATTTATAATTTTGAAACTAATGAGTATATTTACAATTTTGGTTAAACTAAGCAGGAATATTTGCAAATAACCCATTTTATTTTGAAGCTAATTTGTTCTTGTGCATTTATTTTCTATATTAGGTTAATAACTTTATCTTTTCAACATAAGTCCTTACCTTGCCCGTCAAAGAAGAGTTGCATAATAAAAGGTGAAATATAGAAAGGGAAACGGTAGAAGAAAATTTATATATCAACACGACAAACAATGATATCACCTTTAAAGAGAATAAAAATGCAATAGATAGAACTAAAAATACAATAAAATTATTGTAAATAAATAATCTAAGAAAAATGTAACAAATTTTTTTTTTTTTTTTTTTTTTTTTTTTTTTGAGAAATGTGGAGGGAATGCGCCCTCCCAGCCCCATCCTCGGCCAGAACGGGGCGCCTCTGGAACAAGATAAAAAACAAAGGTCATTAAACACTGCTCCCATAACATAGGGAGGGAAATCTCCCCACCATACACACGGTGTATTTCTTTGCTCGAGAAGAAAATTTGCAGTAGAATGCACTACGGTATTTCCCAGTCTATTTACATGAGAAAAAAAAAAAAAAAAAAACATGCACCTAAAGACTCTGCTCGCTTCCATAAAGTGACATTGAGTTAAAATAAAAGGTAGAGAAAAGTTACTTTAGGATCAATCTGGTAAATCGGTAAAAAAAAAAGTTGAAAAATAAATGGAGAACTTTTTTTAAAAAGAGGTTGATGTGTTATGATAATAGTAATAATTGAGGCTAAAGAAAATAATAATAAAATAAGAAGGGTAATTGAATAAAAAAATATAAAAATAATTGAAATATAGAAATAATAATATAAAAGATAAGATAAATTAAATACCTAAGATATCAAAACAAGTTAAAACGGGCATAAGAAGGGGTAAGGAATTTTTTTTTTTTTTCTGAAGGCTTGCCGATTCATCGACACTCGAAAGTTGAGACCACCAACAGAAGGGACTGGCGTTCGTGTTCTTGGTCCCTGTTCATGCAATATCTATTCGGCCCTGTGGTCCAATGTTCGTACGGTTTAGATTAGATCAGGTCTACGAGGCGTGCACAGGGACAGGTGACCGGACGTGCATGGATAGACCTACTCTCTCCGATCATCAATTGTCTATCTGTATATGCGGAGTACCATTTTTCTGTACTCCCAATTAATGCCTCCGTCTACGGACGCCGTACAAACGTGATGAACGGCCCACGTTGCTGCAGCACCGAAATTTCACGGGGCAAAGGCAAAATTCTATCCAATAAACAATTATTTAAAACGTGGGTGCGGCTATAATTCGGGTAGAAACGCCCAGAGCAACTCACGCTTGGTGGGGGGTGAATGATCTAATCACCATTATGGGAAGAGAAGTGGGCCCCGGGCAATGACTTTCCAAAGATGCTGTGCCTCGTGTGGCCCACTTCCCATCGACTTCCGATCTTGATGAGACTCCGATGTGATCTACTGCTAGCTGGGGAGCCTTGATAAAGCGTGAGGCATTTTATGCTCTGGCTGGGTAGACGCTTGATGCGCAGGGGCCGGTACATTGAATTGTCACGTACCTGGCATTTGTTCGGAGAAGCCTTGAAGAATTTTGACGGCTTACGGAATTTTCTCGTTGGTGAAATCATGCCGACTCAAGAGTCCGGAGCATGGTCTCTCTCACTCCGCCCTAGCACCAAATCTTTCTCTTTGCCTATCTGTCCCCAACCACGCGCCGATTCTGCGATTCACGGGCCGCACTGTCCATCCTCTACCGGCGATCTGATATTTCAAAACCAACAATCAACGAATTCATGGTCCTCTCCACCTTATCAATTTATTATCTTTCGGCCAATATTTCCATGGATCTGAAAGTTGGACGGCTTAGATTAATAGGTAAAAAATCAAATGGGAACATGGGCCATGTTCATTTGGTAACTCTCGCTTCCGCCGGCGTATGATATATCTTTTTTCCGGACAAAACTTTGTTACTCGAGGTGAGTACGATTGGCGCTACTCGGCCACTGGCAAACATGTTCATGTGGCCGCCAGTGAAGTCCAACTTAGACATTCATTGTGCTAAAAAAATGGAATATTTGGAACAAAAATTACTCTTTTTTGCTCACGTGAGTATTATAATGAGGTGCGTTTTGTTATATTGGCCAACTACACCCTAAAGGATCAAAAGTTCTTTGTCCATCACCGCTGGCCCGCATATGAAGGAATTTGGAAATTTGAATGATCTCGAGTTTGTATTTTGACATTAGGCGTTGATCGGATTAACAGAACCGCGTCAATGATCACTCGAAACTCAAAAGTCTAGCAGGGCATCATTCTCCGTAGCTTTTTCTTTTATTTTTTAAAACTATACTTCAGCTATACTTCTTTTTCTCTAAAACAACATTCAATGACTTCTATCTTCCAATTACTTTGCCTTTTCCCACTGAAAAAGTCAATTTTTCTTACATTATCTTTATACGGGCGTGAATTTTAAACATATTTTCCTAATGTATTCTCTTCAAATACGCCCCATTCAAGCACACCTTAAATGCCAATTTGTTTTGATTTATGAAAACAGTAGAAATGAATTAAATACAAGAGGGAAATCGCAGTGATTTTTGCTCCTTGAAATGTTATGAGCATATCATAAATTAAAAGTAAAAAATGGTATCATGATAACCCTAACGATATAACCAAATGTAAAAGTAAAAATTTTCTGAGTGACCACATGGATGTGAGATATATTTCAACATAAGAAAAAATCTATTTTTAGTATATGACCAAATGTAAAACACAAATTTTTTGAGTGACCATATGGATACAAGATATAATTCTTTATAAGAAAAATATAAGTTGAATAGAAATGGTATAGCTTTTTTTTTTCTTATAGTGGTATGGAATAGAATGAGCATGTCATGAAATAAAAGTAAAAACTGGTATCCCGATAATTTTTACCATATAACCAAATGTAAAAGAACAAAATTTTTGAGCCATCATATGCCTAAGAAAAATGCATTTTTACTACATAACCAAATGTAAAATAACAGAATTTTCGAACGACCATATGGATACAAGATAAAATTCCTTATAAGAAAATTATAAGTTGAATAGAAATAAGCTTTTTTTTTTTTCTAACCAGACGAAGGCTAGCGCCTCAGTTCTAGATTCAAATCTTAGCACACGCATACACACTAATGTGAACGACTTGATCATTCAACTGTCAACGTATAGCTTATTTTGCAAGTACGTCGTAGAGTATTCAAGAAACGAGCCAAACAAACCAGACAGTAAAAACGCAATTACGCGTACTTGCAGGGTGTATTTTGCAAAATCCCGTTCCAATCGTACCTCATCCTCTAACTCGCCGGCTGCAGCCTCCATGTTGCTGCTGGTGGCATCCAACCCACGTGCGCGTTTCCATTTCGGGTGGAACATGGAAAAGCTTCTTGCCCACGTAATTCTTCATAGAAACTCCATCATCAGGGCATTGCAGTATATTCTCACAAATCGGAGGGCATTCCGCTACCAATTTTATAATGTTGAAATACATCTCAGGCCGAATTTTTTAAAAAATATAAAAAAGTAATTTCTTCCATTTTATTTTCCGCTCTCTCGGCGAGGCTCCCACGGCCGACGACAGCCTTCCGCTGCAGATTTTGTCTTTTCCTCAACGCTTTTCTTCCCAAGAAATAGAGGCCACACCACCCAACTGAACTGAACAGATTGCCCACTGTCTTCCCCATCCATAGTCGTGGGGCCTATCAAACTGGGCCACTCCACTGTTTGAACGGTTCGGATTGCATGCTAGTCAACTCACGTGCCATCGGTCTCCACGCGTGTGAAGGAATTCCAGCCTCGGAAACGACGGCAGCTGACGCATCCTTGGAGGCGGAAAGTAGTACTCTTGCAAGATTCTCTCGTGCTCCGTCCTGCTCTGGGTGTACAATTACTTTCGTTTCAAACCATTCAAATTCCCAGATTTTTTTTATTTTTTATTTTTACCAATGGATGGGGAAGTTGGGATTATTCGGTCAATGAAACTGTAAATTGGCAAAATTGGAGCCTAAAACTTCTTCAATATGTAAAGTTGGCCAGTGCCTGAGTATCGAACCTCTGCTTCTGCCGGAGTATCAGCCAAATTCCTTGCAGCAGTAGCGGACGGTACATTTCAATTTCTACCGCACAAAACGTGGCCAGCAGTTGGCCACGTGAAAGATCCACGCCGTCCATCAATGAATAATTGCAAAGATAAATGTAACTGTAACATTCTGGATCTGATAATAGAGATTCATGGTCACGTAACGCATTTCGCCCTCAAATATCTCAAGAGCATATGCTGAACGTAGCATTCCAACAAATTTCCTTTTATCTAGCTAATATTTCAGTCACATGTATTATATACTCAGCTATGTTAGATAAACTTTGGCTACAAATGGTTATTTATCTGCAAATGGTTGGCTGCTTTTGAGTGGTGAATTGGTAATATTTATTAAATCTAGTAAAAAATAATATTTAATATATCTATTAAATTTTGGCTACAAATAGTGATAAAATTTTAGTTGCAACTAATGGAGTAATTACATGCATTTGATGCCAAATGCAGCCAAAATAAAATTTGGCTGCAAAAGGTAGCCGTGCATAATAAATCGTGTTGTTCTATACATCTGGATTGCCCATTTTTATTTTTCTCTTCAGTGAAGTTAGATATGACGACCGACGCCACCTATATTAGTTTCCACAAGAAAGGGGAAATCTCTTTTCATCGGTGCATGTCCTTTTTCAACAAACTCGAGCTTTGAAGTAAATTATATTTTTATTATAGAATCTTTCTATTTTGTGTTTATTTGAATTATTTCTAAATATTTTTTATATAATTCTATTGCATTATATTCCCATTTTCTTTTATATTTTTAAATTTTGCTCCATTTTTTTCATCGCATGAGATGGATGATGCCCAAGGCACGAGAGAATGTATGAATGTTTGTGTGGGGTTCTAAGGATGAAGTGCCTCGGATGGTGGATCGTCTTATAAATAAAGCGGATTAGACCCTTTTAATACTCACTCCGAGTGTAACGGATGATATACAGGCACTTACAGGAGGCATGATCATCTCCAACTCCTCGGAAATGGGTTTTGCAAACTTTTTAAAAAAGTTTTTTGGTTTTTGTCTTTTAAAACTGTAAATCTAAGTTTATTTATAAATCAAGTTTTAAGACTTTTAGATAGGTATGCATATTTTTTAAAAAAAATTAAGCGGAAGAATATTATGGTCATCTATGTTTAAAATTAAAAAATGTATTTTCATATATCTAAAAATTATATAAACTTATATTTGCAATTTCAAAAGATAAAAACTAAAAAAATTCTAAAAAAGGTATTTGGACAGTCATAGATAATCAAAACACTATTTATTACACCACCAAGGCATCACCCTAGTGGTAGCGCCAACACCCCACTTTCGTGCAGTGGTGCTTGATCTTAGTCTCTCCAATTTAGTGGGAGTTTATTGAAAATGGGAGCTTTATTTTCCTAACGAATTGATGGGAGTATGTTGTCTCCCCACATAATAGATGAGAGTTTATTATCTACCTTAGACTTGATTGTAATGTTTAAAATGAGTTGTAATATATACATCTAATAAAAAAGCACTATTTAGTACAACCAAAACACTATTTAGAAATAACTACTTTGAAGTTATTTTTCCAAATTTGTACATGTGAACCAACAAGCATGAGTGATATTAAAATGTGAAATAATACATCTAGTAATATTTGATGCTCCGTTTATTAAGGTTTCATGTGGTTAATCAGACTGAATTTTTTAATGTATTTTTTATTTCTAAAATTGCATAATAGAATTTTCTGGAACCAAATGATGTTTAAAATGAAAATATGGTTAAATTCGAAAAGGACACTTTTTCTTCTCTAATCCGTCTGGGAACATGTGGGAAAAAATTTTACTCCTTACCCCATATCTTCTGATATCATTTTGAAATCTTAATTATCTATCCTATCTTTCTATTATTACTTTGCATTCTTATTATTTTTTACATTTTTTGATCATACAACTACTCTATCCTCCCCTTTCGATTTTATTCTCTTTCTTGTTAATTGTTAATTATTGTCCTACATTATTTCTCATCACTCTCCCACACTTTTTGCAATTTTTCAATCCTAACTTCAATTTTTTTACTTTTACATCTCCCCAATCTGAACCCAAGTAGTGAAATGAACACTGAGTCTAATAATTTCATGAAATCTGGTTTCGGTTGTAATCTAGCCTGCACAAAAATCTTTAGGAATCAGCAAACATAAACGCAACATCCGAAGCCTGCATGCGAAGCTTTACTGACATCATCTAAAAAGATGAGGGGGAAGCTAAGAAAAGGATTTGGGTGACATTACTATAGACATTTAATTTGCAGGCCTTACCAATTTATAAGAATTAGAAATGTTGAGACGATTGTGGGTCGTATTCAGATTTAGCTAGCTGTATGCATGCAAACTATATATATGTGTGTGTGCAGCTGACTGGCCAACTCAATCTTCTCTAGCTATTTTGACTTGTAGTGGACCGAACTTAGACATTATAAGGTCATGTAAGGGTCTCCTCAAATCGTGTCCTGTCTAATTTTGGAAAACTTTAATGATGTTCATTACAACATATTTTGTTTTAGCAATCAATTCATTCCAATGTTGTTGTCAATGTGCTGACGACATATATACACCTTTGAGCAATAGCACGCAGTAAAGTGGTTGCCTATATATTAGTATGTGTGACAGACAAGTGAAAACTACGTTGCAATAAATCGTATTGTCAAACCAAAAAAAAAAGAAGAAGAAGCTGTTCTACATGTTCAAATTTAAAACTCTAGTAGCTGTTAGGTGCAGGAGTGTTTTCAAGGCCCTTTGCTTTGAAACGATCTCTACAGAGGGCTTTTAACTCAGCTCCATGAAACTCTTTTTTTTTTAAAATGCTTAAAGAGGCAGAGAAAGATGGATCTCCCCCATATCTTATATATTCAGATGATAGTTACCGGTAATTCCCCATCTAAGAGCCTATTCGTCGTAAGCCCTTCTAGAGGCCCTAAACTAGATAAAATAAATTATATTTTTAAATATTTCTTAAAATTTCGAGAAGATTTTTTTTTTTTTTTTTTTTCAAAAATTCAGGAGGGGCTCAGCCCCACATGGCTCTGCCTATGAATACAACTAAAAAATAATGTCACCCTAAAAACACTGAAGTTATTTTTTTCCAAATGGAAATATAGATAGATAATGAAGCAAAAAATTTATTAGGATATCAAAAAGATGTCACATAAGATAGGAAGGGAGATTTTTGTACTTTTGGCCTTACCACAGGCTAGCTCTTTTCATCGATCAGCTACAAAAGCCGGCACATGCATGGTCACGGGCACAACTTGGAATATCTTTTGCGTTGCAACATTTGCGGCTTGAAGTGCAAAAGCTGTACATAAACCAATGATTCGTGAATAAGGGAAATCAATCCTCTTTTTTATATAATTTCTTCTCTTTTTTTTTTCTTTCCTTTTTTTCTTTTTTCTTTTTCTTTTTTTTTTTGTGGACAGCAGGGTGAGACATATATATTGGTGGGGCCTAATCACCGTCCAATGTTTGGCATTTATAGAAACTGAGAAAGAACGGAACTTTAAAAGCGAGATTTTCCAAAAGGTGCATGCTTTTCCCTCGTTTTTATGATCCTTTGGATACAGGTATGCATATGTGTGGATAATGACCCTTGTCCACAGAGTTATTATTTAGCTAAAGAACAACTTTATATATAAGCCAACAAGGAATCATTTTATATACCAAAATTTATTATCTTTGGATTCGTAGTTATATTTTTTATAAAAATTTGAAAACGAAAAAATTTCACCCATTTCACTCTCTTGCACATGAAAAATAATAAAAATTTTATCTTCAAAATTTTATAAAAATATATAAATCCGAAAGTAGTAAATTTTAGGATGCAAATTAAATAGGCATAGGTTCACAAAAAATGAAAAAAAATTATATAATACACAAGGTTATTCCTTAAATATATCACAATCCTATATACATTTACTGCATGCAGGAAAGATTTTGACAGAAGAAAAATACCTCCTTAATTAATTCCCAAGCAGCCATGATATTGTGATTTGTGAAGCATTTGAGCTTTAATATAATTTTGTGACAGAAATTAATCTTCAATTATTTAGAGCATATTTTGAGAGCGCCTTGAAATTAATGTGTGTTTGTATGTATGTATCTCTATATCTGCTTGCTAAGCTGACTATGGACATGGGTTTCTAAGTCCATAAAATATAAAATCACTAAAAGTTTAAACTAGATTACTGTAATGTTTTCATATTAATACTTCCGTTTGGTATTATCTCCGTTGGTTGTGGGGTCAACTGGGATGAAATGTGGCGGGGGTTTGAACTCCCATTCGCCCTTTGCGGCATTTCATCCCTTGTGGGTACGTGGGAACTGTGGTATTCAGTAAGATGAGCTTTAAGCACTTACATTTATAAAAGAAAATTTTGTAAGGGTATTTAAGGGGGTTTGTAAGAGGAAATAACGAAAAAGATGTAAATAGTTTAAACCTAACTGGAATCTCTATTGAGATGAGATGCATATAAAAAGAGTAAAAAAGTAAAATTATTTTCTTCATTTTTCACATAATTTGACATATTAACTATCTAAAAAATTTACTGTTTTTAATTATCGTATTTTTTAATCATTATTTTGCTTCTTTATACCATTCCTCTAGCTATTTTATCCTCGTTCTCTTTACTTTCAATAATTACCTAATTTATTGAATCATATCACTTTTTTTCGTAAAATTTTTTCATTTTTTCATTTACTACCAAAAACACGTTAATTTCAGTGGGCAAATTCTTGAATTTGACGCAGTGGATTCTTTTATGTTCGAGACTGCATGGCTCTCTTCTTCTCTTGGCATTATTAACAAGCATACCCTTAAATAAATCCCTATACTAATTCAGTTATGCGTTCCGCTCAATTCAAGAAAGTGGAGAAATTTAAATTTAAAAAAAAAAAAGAGTCGAGAAATCGGAAACCGATCAGTACTCAAACCGATTCATAATCATACCGACAACCGATTCAAACCCTACACGTAGCAACGTATAAGACATGAAACCTTTATCTGAGACCGAATCCTAAGGTGCACGTCACTGTATAATGCATACATACAAGTAATTAATTCGAATTCATGGGGGAATCGAATTAAGCTGGTCTGCTATTATATAAAGTTGCTTCAAATTCAAACATAGTTAGGCTAGATTAAAAAAATTTAGTAAGTTGATATTAAGTATTCATGAATTCATTGCCGATCGTTATAAATATTTATTTTTAACAAAAAATTACGCTTATAAGCAATAAAATTAATTTCAAGATGTAGACTACATATAGAGCTGTTCATGAATAAATGGTGCCAATCATATATAATCCATATTTCACAGTAATAAAGAAATAAAATTATAATAAAACCGTCAAACACATTAGTTCTACGTAAATTTCATGCTTGACGTGCACGTAATAGGAGCTTGGTAACCATCACCAAATATTATTGAAGTATACAAGGATACATTTTTCATATATCTCCTTAGTTCCACCGTACTTGGATCATATATAATAGCTAGCTAGCATTTGCTAGCTTTTGAATATTAGTCCATGCCTCCATGATGATAGTGACTACTTTGAAGTTACAAATTAAGAAATATATGCCTCAAGAATCATGCATTATAATGTGCGTTTGTTATAATAAAGTCATGTGCTAGTTGTATGGTGGAGACTCTCGTGGCTGTCTTTGTTGACTAATGGATACACCCCAGAGAATTGCAGCCCAGAAATCCAAGCATACGTACAGCTAGGCAGCCAGCATTGTACCCTGAAAAGAATTACAGGCCCCACCATAGGTTACTTAAAGCAAAATCGAGTATTCGCAATGAACACGGCAAAAGAAAAAAAAAATTTAGAAACAAGGGGTGCATTTGAAGATGGCTAAAACTTTTCACTCTCTAAAACTATCATATTTTCCAATTATTTTTTCATATTTTCTAGACAATCATTATACTTTTTCATCATTTTTTCATAAGTTCTTATACGATTATCATAGAGGAATGATCCAGTTAGTAGGTGTGCAACTTAAGCCAAGTTGAGTCTGAACCCGACCCACTGAATCCGATTTCAAATGGTGTTTGAACTCGCTTTTCTACAACCTAAACTCGGTGAACTCGATTTGTAAATATAATAGAGCTAGGATTCAAGTGAACCCAAGCTTGATTTTTATTTTATATATAATATCTAAACAATATTTTTTTTATATTTTGTATATTTTATGTTATTTATATTTATATTTAAATACATGTTTGACATATTGTAATTATATTATGAATAAAGTACATTATTTTCATTTATATTTACTTTTATCTCTATAATCTTCTTCGTTTTATCTTGTTTTTTATATTAATTTTTTTAGAGATATTCTTTATAGAGGAATAATTTTGTTAGCCTGGGCAAAGTAAATGTCCCACTTAGCTCACTTCAAAAAAGTCATTTATAATAACTTTTTTTTATTTTTTTTTACACTTGTTTATCTAAGTGTATTTAACGTATAAATCAATTTTTACCATTTTTGAATATGTATATATATATTTTTTAGATTTTTAAAGATAAGGATATTTTAAATACATATATACACATAGGTGTTTAAAAATCTCAAAAAAATATATAAATATCCAAAAATGGTAAAACTTAGTTTGTATGTTAAATAAACTTAGATAAATAAGTATATGAAGAGAAAAATAAAAAAAAGTTGTTGTAAATGAGTTTTTTGAGGTGCATTAAGCGGAACATTTGCTTAAGTCGGGCAAACAGGATCACTTCTTTTATTTATATTGTTATATTTTTAAAAATATATGGTTTGACTATGTATTATTATGTTTATTTTGATGATTTGTTATTATTATACATTCATAAAAAAATTTAAACTTATCATTCTTAAATAAAATGTGAATTTATCAACTTAAGTTCCAACTCGAAACCCAGCTTGAACCCGATTTCAAAAATAGGGCTAAGGTTATGGTTGAAGTAAACCCGAGTTTCATAAGCCTGAGTTGCATTCCTACTTGTTAGCCTGGGCTAAGCAAATGTCGCACTTAACTCACCTCAAAAAACTCATTTACAACAAATTTTTTTGTTTTTTCTTCATACTATAAATCAAGTTTTACCATTTTTAGATATGTGTATATATTTTTTGATATTTTTAAACATCTATGTGTATATATTTATTTAAAATACCTATATCTTTGAAAGTCTCAAAAAGTATATACATATATTCAAAAATGATAAAATTTGATTTATATTTAAATAAACAAGTGTACGAAGAAAAATAAAAAATAAAAAATTAATGCAAATAGATTTTTTGAGGTGGGCTAAGTAGGTCATTTTCTTAGTAGATCACTCCTTATTATCAGATTTATTTTAACTTTATTATTGTTGTTCTTTATCATTATTCTATCATATTATATTATTTTCTCTCCTTTTAAAAATTTTTTGTTAAAAAGTTTTATGAATATCAAACACACCCGAAGTAAATAAAAACTTAAGTTATGAATGAGAATCTATATAACCTCATAGATCATTAAAAAGCAAACGAAGAATAATGTTTAAAATAGAAGTGAACTTTTACATGTCAGAGTCCAAACTTAGCAACCTATATATGGATGACCATGTTCGGCCGGCTGACCACTTAGGCAGGCCACAAATCATAATTTTTTTTATTTTTTTAGTCTTTTGTAAATATGTTAATCTAAGTATATTTAATTTATAAATCAAGTTTTATCATCTTTGAACATATTTATAATTTTTATCTTTAAGCATAAGGGTATATAAAAAATGAGCAATATTTATATGTTTAAAATTAAAAATATATAAACATATCAAAATTGTAAAACTTGGAATATAAATAAAATCCATCAGGATTAACATGTTTATAAAAGAACTAAAAAAGAAAAAATATGTTAAACAGCCCAAACATAATTGGGGCGAAATTGTGGCCGGCTGTAGTGGATCACCCTCCTGTACATATTGCAATTAGCTGATTAAATGCTATGTGCAAAAGTTTGTTTAATGAACAATTTCATAGAAAATACAGAATGGGCCGCCGCAACCTTAAGTTCCAGCAACAAATACTATTACCGAAAATTAATTTATTTTAGCGAGATATTAACATAAAATTGTGTTTAGAGCCAGAAAAGCAAAATCAGTTTCCATATATAAATATAGTTTTTCCGACAATTTAATTTAGCGAAAAAAAAGCATCTGAAAATAAGAGAAGATTTTATTAAGCGTGTGAATAAGCCAATTTTAAACTGAAAACTGAAAAGCCAATGAAAAACTAACATTTTTTTCCCCTGGAGATAGGCATTAAGCAGTCCATTGTTGCGTTGAAAACCTAGTTTAGCTACATAGGCGTTTTGCTCAAAGTTCAAAGTATATGTTTTACAAGCCAAACGCTGTTGGATTGTTCGCCACAACAAAAACAATACCTGGTTGATCTCACAAATAATAAACTACAAGTGTCCACGTACACTTAGATGCAACTGACCGCCCACATAAATGCTTAGAAATCATATGCTAGGTGAAACGTTCTTTTGGTCCGAACAGTTAGAATTGTGGATTTCTTGAATTGAAACCTACACACTCTCTCTGGATTTTTGTATAGAATGATTTCTGCTGTTGCACCTACACAAGTTTGTAATGTGTAAATAGTAAAAAATTACTCATCTTTTAATATGATTTGATATCTTAACTACTTAATAATAATGATCCAATATTTTACTTTTGAAATATTTTTAAAAAATATAAACAATATATCATGTTTATCCAGTATATATTTATTTATGCTTTCAAAAACTTGTATTGCAAACTGTTATATAGTTTATATACTATATATGATACAGTTTTGCTATACAAGTTATATAGTTTATATACTATATATTATACGGTTTTCAAAATTTTTAATGATTATAAATTCACTCACAAAAGAAACATTTTTTTTTTCCAAGTGTAAGTTTCCAATAAATTTTATTTTTGATAGCATGATCAAACAATATGTATTGAACATGATAAATGATTTAGATTTAAAAAATATATTTAAAATTTTAAAATTAAGGATAAATATGAAGCTTACATGCTTACGTCATGCTTACGTGAGTATTGATAATTATCCATTACATAATTATGCTATCTTTATTATTTTTTTATATTTCAATCATTTTTTAGATCTTCTTATATAGCGACTGTATTTATTTTAGATTTATTTTATTTTCTTCTAATTATTATCACTATTATATCACATTATTCTCCTATTTTTAAAATTTTTTCCATTTACAATTTTTTGCTTTTACTTTTTTATCTTTCGAAATACCACCTAAATTCTAATAGTCACTTATTTATATAGCTGCGGGCACAGGGCAATGTACGATCTGCTTTCCAATTTGCGGCCTGCTAGGCGGTTATAGAACATTTATATACAAAGTTTCAATTTTGGGCCTAATTGATTGGATTTGAGGGGAAAATAAATTGACACTCAAGAAAGAAAATTTCAAATTTTTTTATGGGAAAGAAAATTTTCAATTAATACCCTTCGTAGAATTTTTGTTTTTATTTTATCCGAAATTATATCCGTTTATCCATTTTCAATTGATGATAAATAATGTCATTTGACCATGCACGACACATGTTCAGTCCTCAAACGCTGGTAAATGCATGCATCAGCAATTAATTCAATTCAGGTTAGCATTTATTACGAGGCTGATCGGACCCAGCTAACACTAATAACGGAAGCCAGTAATTTCCCATTTTTTCTTATCTTAATCAAAACATATATATCTTGCTCTCCTTAATTAAAGAATATTTTCCATGTGGCTCCAACGGCATCCCATTTCGTCAGCTTCAATAATGTTTTCCATGCAGGTAGGAGCATCATGTCAACATCCAGCCACCACCGCCCTGTTAGACTCATACAAATATCCCATTTTTGGGGGGGAAAAAATTCTTTACAATGCACTTGTGACATATTCTATGAATTCCTTTCTTAATTCTCAGCAGAGGGTTTGTAAACTACATCCCTTCCATTTCAATTTTATTTTTCCGTATGAAGCTGAATTTGTAGATCATGTCATTACAAATTTTTTATATGAAATCACGTTTTTGCATCAAACTATAAATTTATCTTCATAATAAACACAATCGATTTAGAACATCTGGAGTTAACCCTCAATAACATTTGTAGCTAAATACAAATCGATGTCAATCGTACAAACCAGTTTGTTGGTGCATATACTTTGTTTGCAGCTAAATGAAATAAAATGTATTTAAAAAATTTAGTTTTTATGTATTTTGATTATTTTCACCGTTGAGATGATCAAGTGGTTAATGTGAGTGCATAAGAGTGTATAATGTTAGAAGTTATGATTCAAAGTTGGATAAAGACGTTATATGATATAAAAAAAAAAATTGTATTCTGATGATCCAAACGGTCAAAACTACAAGCCTTGCATCCATCACTAATATGGTATTTGTTGGGTTCCGTGATCCTTTCAATATTGATTACCCCAACAAAAAAAATCAAATTTGGGATCGAATTAGTGGCTGATCCAAGGGTCGAAATATTCTAATCAGAACTAGTATTTTAATTCTGTTAAAATTTCTCACCCCATTGAAGGTCGGACAAATACAATGAAGGCGATGATGGCAATTCCTTCAAATTCCATTCTAAAAAAAATTAACAACCTGTCGGGTAATAATTAAGAATAAGTATCAATTTTCTTCTTGTTTTATCGTCGTTTAATGGATGGAATGTTGTTCATTTTTAAGTCTTATTTTCTCATTTACCTATATTAGTCCATGTTACAGCAAAGTTAGGATTTCATGAAAACAACAAAGAGAGGGCTACACCAACCAGCAGCCGCCATGGAGTAGATGTTTAGATGAAATGAGAAAAGTGCCTATATGTCTCACATGAGCAAGTAGGCTAATCCATACATGCTAATGACCATTAATTTGTGGATTATGTTCGTGGGGCCCGTTAGAACATAGACGGTCCAAATCATTGATAAATTCTAATACTGTCTAATTGGAGGAAAAGATTACTGAAGACAAAGGAACTCCAACCACTATAGACAGATCATGAAATCTGCAGCAGCTTAGAAGGAAGCCAAAATAAGCTTCTCTCTTTCTTTCTGTCTCTCTCTCTTTTTTTTCTTTTTTTGAATTAAGCTTCTCTCTCTCCAGTTTTAGAGATATGGTTCCAAGATCAGTAGGTCACATTATTGTCGTCCTCGATCTAGACAATCCAACGGCTCGAAAAGAGAGATTTTCCTAAGTATGTCTTCATCCCCCATGCCATTTTCTGGATAGCTTTTCGTCAATGCCAGGATATTAATTGCTTAATCCAAGCTTCATGCATTCATGCATGCCTCTTTCTCCGTCATATATACGTCTTACCTAAAATTTTCAAGCCACGAGCCAAAGCTCCTTAATTTGTCTTCAAAAGCTCCCAACATATATAGGAATGTAGAAAGGTTTATTGGGCATTTTACCCTAAATTAAAATGTGTAAGTACATTTTACAGTACCATTATTTTAGTGTATTTGCAATTACATTTCCAACAAAATATTTCATCATAAATAGTCAATATAGTGCGTAAAATGTTTTGTTGCCAAGAAATCAAAGTTAATTTGAAGCGATGCATTTACAAAGAGTAAAATAACACCATTTTCTAAAATATAAATTTGTCATCCTTGTGGCTTATTACAAGAAAATTTCGTATATACAATAATACGAGATATGAGATATGATGTTGTTAGTACAGGCTAAATAATACATTTCTTAGACAGGATTATATACACTTTTTTTTTGTTTTTCATGAACTTATTAATTTAGGTATATTTAATATATAATCTGAGTTTTACTATTTTTGAAAATGTGTATATATTTTTTATTTTTAAGCATACTGATATCTTAGCCATTTTGAAACAAAAAGCATTGCATATAATTTGAATTTTTTTTTGGGTGTGTTTGGTATTTCACTAAAAAATGTCTTTTTATCTTTAACTTTTTTCTTTCATAACTCTCTTATTTTAAAATTATATATAACTGCTTTGCTTTTTCATAACTTTTCATAAATTATCTTATCTAATTTAACATTATTTTCTTTACTCTTCTATATTACATCTATCATATTCTATCATTTTCCTTGTTTTCAAAAATATTTTCATACACCTGAAAAATAACTACATTTGTTTATACGCAAGACATGTTAAAATCCCATAATGTTCAAGGCACTTGGCGGTGGGGGTGTCATGGTCGGGGGTTCAAACCCCATGATGGGATTTCGTCCCTGTGCAGAAGATTTCCAATATGTGGGAGTTATGGTCTCCCATTAAGAAGAGTGTTTAGTCTTCTCTCTTGTTTGGAGTAAGAAAAAATATAAAAAGAATACTTAGGGTTGATTTATAAGATGAAATGAGATAAACTGATGTAAAGATTCCTGAGCTCGATTGTAGTATAAGTCGAGGTGAGATGTAATATAGGAAGACTAATAAAAAAAAAAGATGTATTCAAAAATGCAAGCTACATACTTATTTGCATCCAAATGATATCAAATTGCTTCATTTAAGAATATTTGTTGCAGTGAATTTTTTTATCTCCAAATCTCAATTTAAAAACCTATTTTAATGCTAGCTAATTTTGTCGGGCAACAACATCAGTTACTTTTATTTGCTTATAAAATATTAGTAAATATTTAAATATATTCTGTTGGCATGTATCTTTCTTTTCCTAGATTTAATTCCCTGTCATTCTGATAAGATACCCGCGTCCTGGGAAGACGACGACGAGACTGGCCACTTGGTTTTCATCGGCGGTCGTCGATGGATTTGAAGAAGCAAACACCAACACAACCACGTCCAGACGACGATATATACGCCATAAATTAGTTTATTGTTTTTTTTTTTTTCCCAAGAAAACGACGGCCGAAGGGGAATTTAGGCCCCACCTCAGCATGCAATTTTTTATTTCTTCATTTATCTGTTAAAAAAATGCATTCCTACTACACAAGACAATCGCTTGGGACGCCAAAGCCCATGGGTCGGCCACTCCACATATTCCATTTCTAAGGTCTTTTATTTTATGTTTATGCATGGGCATTTGATTAAAGAAATTATTATGTATTATTATTTTAAAAGCCATGCATGACATGGACGTGTTTGGAATTAACAAAAAAGATGGATGACTAGGCTATTAGCAGCCGAGCCGTAGATTATTACATTATACATACCCCAAAGTAGAATATTCTATCCATAAATCAATTGGGACGGTAATGCTGGATCCTTCACAGTCATTTGGAAAGTGTATCTAAATTATGTCGCATCTCAAGTATGCATGAGTTTTGCCTTTAATTTCAAATATATCCATAATATTTCAATAATTGTGAATCCAAATATACCCGGGCAATTGCCTAAACTCCCGCTATTCCAAATATACTGGTATAGTTTGCCTAAAATCTCATTAGTACCCACTCTTATGTGAAATAACAAATATGCTCAAGTCCTAATTATGATTCTATATTTAAAAACTCACATTCAAATAATATACAATTATATAGTTATAAAAATATTAAAACTTTATTTGGATATGAATTTTTAACCTCGAATTATACCTGTGACTTAATTATATTCATCATTTCACAAAGGGGTATGAGTATAAATGAGATTGTGGGCAATTTATGTAGATATATTTGGAATTATTGAAACACTATAGATATATTTAGAATTAGAGGCAAAAGTTCTGAGTCTGTTTGAAATTTTACCTTACAATTATTTTGTTAGTTTAGCGGTCCGCATTTATTCATAGGTTATTACCTGTCAATGAGTACAGTATTATAAGGAAAAATGCAAATTTCTAATTTTTTAAAAAAATTTATAATTTCTTTTTATGATATCTACAATTCAGGCTCAATTCACCTTACAATTTTTATCTTACACTTTTCTTAATTGATAATGATTAAATACATCAGCAAGAAGAGAAGACTAACACTCCTAATCACCTAAACAGAACATCAATGTAATATATATATATATATATGAATACACATTAAAAAAAAACACAAGATCAAGACTTTACCCACCAAGCTATGTGCGTATTGTTGTTTTAAAAAAAAAAAAAAAAAATTCTTTAAGACCCACTTAAAATTTTGAAAAATATCTTAAAATACAACTCCCAAATGACATCCGGTTTGCATAAAGAGTGGCTGCACCAAAATTTTTGTCAAACAGCAGATGTGTCTGATTATTCCCCCATTATTTTAAAATTGAGGCTTTTAAAATTTATTTCCTTCCAGCGGTCGTTGCCGCGTGAAGTTTGGCACGTTGACGTCGAACCAAGGAAAGGTACGTCATTTTATATGGTTTATATTTCTATCTGAGAACATGATTTGGGGATTAAAAATTCCATTGCCGGATAATTAATATTTATTAAAGAGATAAATATGGATATGCAACGCATATCGGGCCGTCCATCCGTGTATCCACCCAATGGATGTGACATAATCCAATTAAGCATTAGCAAGTTTCACGTGTGGGGTCCACCCGGTCTTGCTAAAATAAGGATTAAGAAAACATGGGCTCGGCTCTCGGAATTCGCAGAAAATGAAAATGAGAAGAGAAGGGAGTGCGTTTGGTAGATTCATGTTTTTTTACAAGCAGCTGTTGGTGAATTATAAGGGCATGTATGGCTTAGCATTTCTAAACCGCACATTTGCAAGAAGTATGAAGGAGTGGTTTACCCTATTTGAGGGATGAGGAGAATGTAAAAATAAAAAAGATATACAGCGTAGTTGTTCAGGAAAATATGAGAAAGTAGTTAGGAAGATAGAGAAAATGATTATAATATAAGAATAAAAAAGGTAATTTCCGTTCTCATTCTTCTCTATCCAAACATAAACTAAATGTAGAAATTTTCTTACTATTTATCTATTTTTTGGGAGACACTACACTTCAATACTTCTGCAAAATACTTCTAAAACCTTGAAAAGTATTGGTCGCTTGAATTAATACACAGCCAAACTGGCCCCAACACGTTTATCTTATTCGGAAAACCAAAAAAAAGTGTGCGTAGCTATGTCAAAGAAGTGTTTCCATATAATTTTCTTCATTTTTCATATATTGATAATTGATATAAAATTCAATTTATTCAATGTATTTAACATCATTTGTTTAACTAGAAGATCAAGTTCCACTTAATTCAAATATTCGTTAAAAAATGAATATATTTATGTGTAAATTAGGAAAAATATTTAGATCCATTCACATATGTATTAAAATATAATAATACTTTATATAATCATTTGCCATATAGTAACGACATTTTAAATGATTTAGATTTTAAAAATGAGCCCTGATCTTTTCGGGCCGGATGCACCGCTGCCTGCGTGCGTACGGCCCAAAAACTTATTTTTTTTATTTTTTCATGGGCAAGTAAATCTAGGTGTACTAAATCTATAAACCAAGTTTTACCATTTTTGTATGTTTTAAGTATTTATTTTAGATTTTTAAACACAGTAGCATTTTCATAATTTTTGGGTCTCAAAAAATTACAGAAATGCCACTGTGTTTAAAAATTCAAAACAAATACTTAAAAACATCCAAAATGGTAAAAATTAGTTTATAGATTTAATACACTTAGATTTACTTGCCCATGAAAAAAATAAAAAATAAATAAGTTTTTGGGCCAAACGCACAAAGACAGTCGTGCGTCCTGCCCAATGTTGTCAGAACCGAACCGGTGATTGAACCGGTAAAGAAACTGGTCTAGTTCGAACCGGTTTGACCGGTTAATCAAATCGGTTCGAACCGGTAACGTCAACATGACATATTTATGACATCATAATATTGAATTTTTTAAAATTTTAACTAAATATATTGATAAACTTATGTTTTTATAAATCCTAAATATATATGTTGGATTTTAAGGACCACAATATAAGAACAAAACATGCATGAAAAAATTAATAGCGAGTTTTAAAAAATTAAGTACATTAACTGAATTTATTTATAAAAGCTAAACCATAATTCTAATTCTATTTGTAAAATCTAAATTCTAAACCTTTTAGTAAAAATCAGTCTTAAATTGAATTCTGAGTTGAAATTCAAATTAACACTTTACATTTATCCTCTCAACAAATATTTGCAATTTATTTTTGATCATTTTATAATTATTAACTTCAAATTCATTACAAAAAAATATAAAATGAGTTACAGACTACTAAACATGTTAAAATTTATTAAATGAAGATTAAAGCATTGAAAATTTGAAATAATGAAATGTGAATATGCTGCGTTGCAGTTTCAGCTGCTGACCGGAGAGACGGCGACAGGGAGACAGCGACCGGAGCAAGCAAAGGCAGAGACGGCGACCGGAGCAAGCAGAGGCAGAGACGGCGGGCGGCAGTGCGTGCCTGACGAGTCGACGACGACGGAGACAATGGCACGGGCGAGGGCCGCGAGGCAGAAACAGCGCAGCAGCACTGCGGATGCAAACGCCGACGAAGACGATGGCTGCGGACCCGAACGGCGACGAAGACGACACAGATGAGTGCAGCGGACGGGGACGAGGAAGATAAAGGCCTGGATGGCCAATGGCTGCGAGTGCAGCAGACGGCGACGAGGAAGAAAGAGGGGCTAGGGTTTCCAGCAAGGGGATTCGCCGATTCGGGCGTCGGCTGATCGATCGATTCGATCCTTCCGTCGATTTTTTTTTAAAATATATATATTTATTATTTGTTTATGCTACGACCGGTCGAACCCGGTTGAACCGGTAACTACGGTTCGACAGCCGGTTCACCGATTCGGGCGGTTTTCTGCTTTTGAACCGAACCGTAGGGTTTTGAACCGGACTTGGGACCGGTTCCCGGTCGAACCAGCCGGTCCGGTCCGGTTTTAATAACATTGGTCCTGCCTGAAAAGATCAAATGACTTTAAAAATATACTTTAAAATTGATATTTAACTTTTGAAGAATTGATTTTTTTCTACAAGACTTCAAAGAACTGATATTTAGTGTTAAATCAATTTATTATATTGATTTTGCACATTTGTGGATGAAGTTCATGTTCACTAATATTAATAACCGAAAGAGTTTTGATGATAATATAAACAATACCAAATATAATAAATGAAATGAATTTTCCTGAGATTACATAAAAAACAATTTCAGCTGGTCATAGTCGGAAACAGACGTAGGGTTTTTTGCAAAACAAATTATGGAAGTATAATTGTGTTTTAGCTCGTGCATTTTGATGTTTTGCAGAATAGACATTATAGATTTCAATCCCTACTGTTGACATTTGTGAAATTTTATATCTTGTTTGTGTAGCATTTACATACGACAAACTCTCGTTGAACGCACGTTTGCAGGAAGCATGCATGAACGTAGTTTATCGTAAATGTGAAAATTTTCTTATTATTTGCTTATGCTGGGGATGGGTGTCTGCTTCCATAAAAATCTTCATTGTCCAATCTTCATTAATATGTTGATAGTTGATGGAAAATTTAATATATTACTAAAAGTTATTTTTTAAGTGGTATATTCAACATCTAAATTATCTAAAATATCATTGCTACGTAGATAAATTATTTTATAAAGTATTTTTATATTCCAATACATATATAAATGTATCTAATCAATTTTCCTAATTTACACATGAAATATCTAATTTTGAGCAAATCTAGCCCATGCATATATTTGATTTAGATGAAACTTATTTTTTAGTTAAATAAATTATGTCAAATATAATAAATGGATTAAATTTTCTATGATTATTTTAAAAATAAAGAAGATTACACAAAATCACTTCTATATAATTCGGTTGCATAGAAGCGGAGCCTGTAAAGAAATTCTACTTTGGGTATGTTTGGCAATACTTTTGTTCATGTGTCATTACTTTTGGAAATTTTAGGAGTGTTTGGCCGGAAACGAAAAATGCAGCCTTTGATAATAATAATAATAATAATAATAATAATAATAATAATAATAATAATAATAATAATAATAATAATAATTTTTATGTTTGTAGAAAGCATCCGATTGATACTTTGCACCAAAGTACAACCAGTGTAGTTTTTATGTGTATGGCAATTAGGCCAAAAAGGCCCTTTAATGCTCTGGTAAAGTACCCTTACATAGCTATCTTATTTGGAAGATGGAAAGAAAGGTGCAGTTATATTTGTTATTTTAAAAGGGAGCATGATTATATACATTGTGATATATTTTAAGCTAAAATACAATATCCATTTATGTTATCTTATTTTATTTTTATTTAGTTTTTTCTTCATAAATATATTTTCCTAGTTATATTCAATCCATATATTAAGTTTTGTCATTTTACAATACTTTTATATATTTATTTTTTAAAAATCACCAATTTCAAGGGCATTTAAGTCATTTTCTACCCATTAAAAATTTAATTTTAAAAAGTCAAAAATAAATATATAAAAGCATTATAAAATGGCAAAACTTTGTATATAGATTGAATACACTTAGAAGAACATATTTATGAAAAAAATTAAAAAAATATAACTAATTATAAAAATAAATTAATGTTGTATTTTAACCTTAAATATATCATGATATATATATAGTCAAGCTCCTTTTAAAAGATATTTAGTCATAGTTAGAAATAACCCCACATAAAATCCTAAGTAGGGTTTTTGTAAAATAAACCATGCGAATATGTATAATTGTGTTTTAGCTCATGTATTTTGATATTTTGCAAACTAGATGTTATAGGTTTTAATACTACTGTTGGAATTTGTGAAATTATATATCAGGAGATGCTATAAATTTTCCCAAAACGCTAAATATATCCCCAATATTTGTGAAATTGCATATCTAGAGAAGTTGTTATAAATTTTTTCCTTAAACGTTGAAAACTACAAGCACATTCATTTTGCAGAGATTTGGAGCTTACAGTATATGTCGTAAAATGTCAAAGCACAGTGCCAAAATACAAGTGTGCATACTGACAGGTCTGTTATGCAAAACGCCAATAATAATTACCCCTTTAAATTTTAGTAAGACAGGTATGAAAACCTATTTGGCTGAGATTACTGCACTTTATAGAAGAGCATCTCATCTTAACTTTTCCTGATGGGATTGGTCCCATCTAATCAACCGTTGTCAAATGTACATAATTTAAAATATATATAGAGAGAGGAATATTCAGGTGTGGCATCGCTGAAATGAGCCACATATGATCATCAAATCATAATCTACTCCACCCATTGTATTTAGAATAATATATTCTATTATCATACTAATTTTCATCCCAATCAGATATGTATATGGGCCCCATATGAAAATGATACAAATTCAACGTACTAAAATAGTTTTATATAAATAACAACTTTAAAGTGGTTTTTTCAACATGTAAACCATTTGCTATAAAATTTATATATAGATAAATGATTGTATAAAGTTTCATTGCATTCTAATATGTGTGGGGCTCATTTTTTATCAAATGTACTGCTGTTTCAATGCAGTTGTGCTACATATATATATATATAGAGATATATTCTGGTGCAGCATCGCTGATGGGCCCCACATGATCATGAAATCATGATCTACTTCACCCATTGTATTTAGAATAATGTATTCTATTACCATACCAATTTTCATCCCAATCAGATATGTATATGGGCCCCATCTGAAAATGATACAAATCCAACGTAATAAAATAGTTTGATGTAAATAACAACTTTAAAGTATCTGATTAAGATGAAAATTGGTATGGAGATAGAATACATTATTCTAAATACAATTGATGGAGTAGATCGTGTGGGGCCCATTTCAGCGTTGCTGCACCGGAATGCTGCACCGGAATGGGGCTCGTATATATATAAAGAGAGAGCTGTTCCGGTGCAGTTGCCCAAAAATGGGCCCCATATGATCATAAAATCATGATCTACTTCACCCATTGTATTTAGAATAATGTATTCTATTACCATACCAATTTTCATCTCAATCAGATACTTTAAAGTTGTTATTTACATCAAACTATTTTATTACGTTGGATTTGTACCATTTTCAGATGAGGGCCATATACATATCTGATTGGGATGAAAATTGGTATGGTAATAGAATACATTATTATAAATACAATGGGTGGAGTAGATCATGATTTCATGATCATGTGGGGCCCATCAGCGATGCTGCACCAGAATATTTCTCATATATATGTATACGCGCGCGTGCGCACGAAGTAGGTTCAGCTCAAAAAAGCCCAACCCACCCCCAGTTCAAATTCCATACCTGGCCTGTTTGTAGTCTAATCAACCCACTAATTATATACTAAAGATCCAGTACAGCCAGTCGACGATTTTGAATTCTGCCACGGCTGACTCTCTAAAATGATTGGATGTTTCAGAATTTGGGGCCCACCAGGTAGTCAGATCTGATGCATCAAGGGCCCACAATGCCCTGATTTTTAATATCCGTTTGCTGAAAGCTTCTGGGAGGCTGGAAAAGTAGATTACTGTCGTATGCATTAATATTTCCAGTAACAAGCGTTAGGCTCCCGCTGGAATTACATATGAGAGACGATTTGTATGCAAACACTGGCTCATCATGATGATTTGAGTAGATCAAAACTAACCATATCTATGTAAAAATCATCTTTATCGAAAATCTACCATGAAAAGTTTTTTGAGACTTTTTTTTTTTTTTTGGGATTTATACAACATGACAACTGCTATTACAATCAAGTACAACATGGAGAGAATTTTTCTACGAACCCCTGTTCTAAGAGAAATTTTTGCATGAAACCCCCCGCAAGGGAAATTATGAAATCCTCGCAAACACGGTGGAGCGTGTAAAATCACCTGCTTATCACTTAGCAATTTTCGAACCCGCGACCCCTGTATACAGTGAGGCTGCTGAGTTTTTAGAGACTTTAGAGCCACATGATTTAATACTTTTTTTTTTTTAATATCGCCACCTAAATATCCGATCAAGATGATTTTTAGGAACATGATTTAAATGTTCCAGCGCAATCATTGTAGCTGAGAAAGCACCACCCAGTGATAATAATATACATTAAGTCCTAAAAAGAAATTTGGCTTTGAAATTTTGAAATTTTGAAATTATTATTACTTTCTTTGCAACAGCAGTGCGAAAAGAAAGAAAACAGAGGGACTTCTATTATTTCATCTGCAGCTGTTCCCTAGACAGAGACATGAGGAACAACGCAAAAAACAAACAAGCCTAAAATAATTTTCCATTGTCATAGAACTTCTTATTTCCCATTCACACTGGCAATTGGTAGCATCTATTCCCAGGTTCGAAATTCTTCATGTTGGAAAAGAACACATTTCCATGTCAATTTCTTGGGATTTTTGCTAACAGCAGACATGTCACCATACGAGAGCTGCACGGGGTCTTGTTGAAAAAGACAACCTCCACTGCAGCATTATTCGTTTATGAATGAATACTTTAAAATGTCTAAGCGACAAAACCAAGGCCAGAAATTGGCTTTTTTTTTCTGGAGGGGGCAGCTGATAAAATCGAGCAATTTTTTGGACTTAGTGTGGTTGGAGAATGGGCAGCATACTAGAAGCGCTCCAGTTGCAAAAAGTAAGCCATGTACTAGCAAAGATGCTGAAATCGGGCCAGCATAAAAGTAGAATGGCGAGATAGAAATTAGAGGGAGAAATCCCAATTGCATGAAAAAGCCTGCAATTCCCGGACTGGGAAAACAGCAGTGCCAAACAAGAAACAAATGAATCAGCTAACATGATGAAAGTTGCCCCTCTTGTAGTACAGCAGAGTGGGTAAACCACCACGTCGCCTTCCAGCACTTTTTCTGGTGAAAACAAAAGATTATGATGCAGTTCTGAGCAGGGGTGTACATCTGAAGCCTTGGAATGTCAGCTGTTTGCGTTTTTGGTGAAACTGCTTCACAGTTTTCCTCATTTCTTACATTTGCATGAAGTTACAGTGAAATTTTTTGTGCAATTTTCATCCATCAACAGTGGATCATGCAATTTCAGTGGGTTCATTCTAACATCGATGAAACAGAAAAGGATTAGGCATCCTAAGTGGCACAAGGAGAAAATAAATGGAATGGAAAGTTGAGATATAACAAACTAGAAACCACTAAGGCACTAACAATGCATGGAGCATAATGAAATGGAGCTAATCCACAAAAAGTAGGGCAAAAATGAGAAGAACAATACCCAAAGAATAGAAATAAAATTCAGATTGAAATGCAAGGGTGAAAGGGGACAGAAAATTGCTCTATTTTGCATATCGCATGCTATGGATGTTTTGCAAAGTCTATGATTGCGCTGTTATGGGCTTTTGGGAATGTCACTCAAGAAGGGGCAGACAAGCAGACCACAATCTTGCAGAACTAAAGCGGATGACTGGACTGTGGGCTTTGGGAATGCGACTGACAAAGGGGTACATCACAATTTTGTGATGTAGATTTTAGTTTGATCTCATGTGTGCCCTCATTTAACACAAAAACGAGGAATCCTTATCAAGCCTAAAAATTTTACTGAAGTATGAAATAATGCACCATACTGGATGTTGCACTTGCTTGCCAATGGCATCATTTACAGACCCATATGTAATTTCAGTTAGCTACCTGAAATTGATGGTTCACAAGCATAGTCACCTTAGCCTTAGAAGAAGATTTCATTCGCCAAATGACGCTCCCCTCAACCTTCTAGCAAATAAAGAACAATATGGCATTTTTACCATTTTCACACTCTTCAAAAAGATTTAAAGTCATATCAAGTCACCTTCAAAAGAACTTTCCTATTGTAGTAAGGAGTTCTGCAAATGAAGTTGCTTCCTTCCACTATTCCCTCTTGTTGATATTTATCTGATTATGGGAATATTCCAAGTGTCAACAAACTTGGAAGAATATACCAGAACAAACACGGGAAATGTGAACAATACTGATAATACACCAGTAACTGGGTCACAAGCTGTTTGCTCCCTGGATGAGACAATTGTCAACATTAGCACAAAACTGAAAATAGACATTTCAAGAGAGATACAGAATCAGTATACACACCACTCATGAAAATCTAAGTTAACTCTGCAGAGACTGAAGAAGCTACAGTAAGCTCTGCCAGATGTGAAATCCCTGATAGAACATGAAATGAAATATAGTTCACCATAGTAAGGATGCCAAAGTTAAAAGAGTAGGGGATCCTATGGTACATGAGGAAAACGCTCAAGAAATCTAAGTAAACTGTAAACTCTTAAACAAGCAAACCTGAAAGAGAGACCTCCACTAAGCTCTACCAGACAAAAAATTGCTGATAGAACGTGAAATGATAGCTCGCTGTAATCAGAATGCTACACTTAGTAAGTATGAGATCCTACAGTGTTCAGGTCACATTGTACACAAGGAAACCACTCAAAAAATTTTAGTTAACTCTGAAGAGAGTATAGTTAAAAAACAGGTTCCAGTAAGCTCTCCTAGACAAGGAATCCCTCACAGAACATGGAATGACGATTTACAGTCATTAGAATGTCAAGTTTCAAGAGAAGGAAAACCCCCTGGTTTTGGCAGCATACTGCAGACGAGGAGACAGCTTGATAAAAACAGCCGCATCAACCAGTGTGATGATACACACCACCAATTTCACTTTTCTACCAACCCATCCCCAAATAAATGGAAAAGTTCAAATGCTATCCAGTAAAAACCTGCAGCCTTTTCAATAAATCAAATTATTTTCAATAAAACAAATGACAACTTACCATAATGAGGCAAGCAACCTCCAATAAAAACAACTTGCAAACACTAAAAGAAGACTTGGCAGGATACTCAAAAATCACACAGGCCGAAAACAAAAACAAAGCAAAAACAAAACCAGAAAAAACACACGCACAAACAGGCAATTTATATCTTTTTCAGAATGTTCCTTTTTTATTTTTTAATGGGACAAGCACCTGTTTGCAGATTTCGAGGCAGATTCTTGCAGTTTTTCGGAAAATCATCATTGATAAAACAACTGATAAGGTAAAGACAAATTTTTAATGAGATAAAGGACAAAAATGTTAGAAGCAGATAAGTAGAAATTCTAAATAATAATTATTTCGAATTAAATTTTCTTGAAATGATTTTTCTCATGATTTCTTATTTAATCTTTGGTAATACCTTATTGATTAACGCTTAAGCATCCACAGTAGAGGTATAGGAGAGCTCAAAGCTTGAACAGAAATTTTGATTTCCGTAAACTGGGTTAGACTCAAAAATCACTTGAGAGTTCAGTTAAATTTTGGTCTGTCAAATTGAAATGCGTATGGTGCCAAAACTATGAAAGATTTTGACAAGAATATATAGTTAGTGTGAAAGCCTCATCTTCAATTATGTGGGCCCATTTATTCAGAGAGCTTAAGTGCTGTACAGGCTTCACAAATAAATTTGAAGAGGTAAAAGGTTTCATGCTGTCATTACTCATAAAATGATTAATATGATGCATACCATTTAAACTAAAAAACTTGGCTAGCATATGCAGATGGAGAACCAAATAATGACATCCCACCAGATCAAAGATAGAAGAAATATCTGATCAGTCCATCAGGATCCAATGGAATTCATTGTCAATAATGCCAAACAACAGAGAGACAGCTTGCCAGAAATGACATTGAGATTGGTTAACTGCTTAGAGTTTTTTTTTTTGAAAATTCTTTTCACTTGATTTGATTTTAGCCCAGATCACTTCCTCAGATCATTCTCAAATGATGAAAACTGCAATCCTGAGGTACCTTGAGATGATCCAACTCCTAACTAGTCCGCCACCCACAGAGAATATTGCCAGAAAGGACATCACCTGACCTTGCTCAAATGTCATGAAAGCAAATTAGAATTCTCCGTGGTGGAAAAGAAACTGTTAGGAATAAATGAATTTCTGCAATTCCAATCCTCATGTCAACCAGGTGTATTTCTGTCAACACCCAACATCTTTTCCTGTAGAAATTTCAGGGTGATAGGCAGTTTCAGGAATCCTAACAAGATTTTGAGTTCCTTCCCTTTCTGACCAAATTTGAGATTCAACAGCCATATTTGTGTCACTAGTACATTCCTCATCAATACCCTCCACTTTAGAATCATCAGTACCAACATGTACAGAACTTGTTTCAACATCAAATGCACGCCGCCTAGAAGATCTCCGCATCAAACTCCCCTGTGGCAATGCCTTTGTTCCCCTTCCCCGGCGTCTGGTGCTAAAGAATCCACATTCAAAGGCTTCCAACACTTTCGTTGTCAATGGCCGATTTCTGGTGCTCTGCCTTCTAGAATTGGCAGAAGGCAAGTCCCCGACAGCGATGCCATTTTCCAATGCATGGGATAAGTCAGGTTGCTGACAGCTTTCTGAACCAAACAACAATCCATTTGCAATTGAACCATTCTGGCTATCTGCCACCTTTGATATGAAGGGCTCAACAGTTTCAAAATCAGGTGCCACATGGGGTAAGTTCAGGTCGATCAAAGTCCGGGGAAGCTGTTTTTCATGAGACAATGCTGCAGCACATATAGTGTCGGCTGCAAAACAGTTCATTGTGGGACCACACTCATTCCTCTTATCCGGGATGCTTTTTCCTTGACCAACCTCTGTGATCATGATATTCCTTGGTTCTAGCGATAACTGCCCACCACAAGGTTTTTCTTCTTTCAGTGGCAGGCATGAAGAGGAAACCTTAGATAATTGGCTTACTTCTGCCTGATTACAAACATTCAGCCTTGGCAACTTAAGGCGACCCCTAAAACAGTTCCGCCGATCAGATCTCATTCTAGCCCCACATCTACGCTTTACCCTCGTCTTGCAATGATCACCATTCCATGGACTGGGGAACAGATCCTTGTGGCTGGTCATCACATCAACTGAATCTGCATGATTGATTGACATCCCTTTTGGTAGAGTAGTTAGTTTACTCGATGATACATCTGCATGAATTCTATTTCCCTGCATGCAGTTCAAGCCATCCAGCAACTCATTTCCATCAGCCATAGTTGGGTAGGACTGTTTATCATTCAACAGCATATCAGCTGATTCCTGCTCATTTACCTGCCCTTCAGAGCAACTTTCATTGTCTGATTCACCAGATGAGCTTCCAGGGGCAAGAGCGTGGGTGCCACGTTCAGATAATCCTCTGGTGATATCAACCGGTAAGCTTCTCAATTCTCTTACCTGACATCCTCCTCCTCCATGAAGCAAACTAGTGTCAACAATTGTAAATCTTGCAACCTCTGAGTTGCGGTTTGGAAGCCTTGGGCGAAGATAGCAATGTCGTTGATGATCAGGCTTGTCCAACGTGCTATTTTTTTGCCATCCGTATTCTACCTCGGTTCCATTTCCATTATCAGCTGCATCAACTTCCAACTCAAGAAGATTTGGGTCAGATGCTACTTTATTTAAGACATCACTAATAGAATCAAAATAATGGTCGCCTTTAACAAGCTTCCTTCTTGAGAACTTCTTAATGCCTGGGATGAGGAATACCAAGGGATGTTTGGAACCAACAAACCCCTGATTCATGGGCTGCTCAGAATGCCAACCCCTTGCCAACAACCGTGGCCAGACAGCTTCCCAAAACAAATCATTTGAACGTGCCTTGCTCAGTCTAAAATCTCCGGTCAGAAATTTGATGATGTCTCCAGATGTGAGGCTGGAGCAAGCTTTGCCTATTGGTATTTCAGAGCGAAGTGAAATCACCTGGTTTGCTTTCATCGGCTCCATTACAATGCCAGTCAGGTCACTTTTTCTCCCTTTGCCAATTCCTATGGCTTCCACAAGAACTTCCAAGCCAACCATACCTTTCAAAGATGAAACATAATCTTCTAAAGATATCTTCCCCTCACCAAACATCTTGGACACCTGCATATGAATTACAACATGCAATAATTCAAAAATAATAAGAAGAAAAGGGGAAAAAAAAAAGAAGAAGTAAAGCTCTATTTCATATATGGAATAGCCTGAGAAACAGAACTTAAGATCTCTCCAACTAGATTAGACTAGGTTAATGCAATTCTTATGGTTTTGAGCCTCAACAAATGAATGGGGAAGAAACAGTAATACCTAGTTGCACTGTTCTTGCACAGCACCTAACACAGTGGCTGAACCATGTATAGCCAAGGATGGACAATGTTCCCCTCCCCCACAAGAAAAAGTAATAATATTAAGTAACGTATTTGTTATTGTAGTATTTTTTTTCATAATTAAAACAAATGAAACCTATTTTTATGTTTATTACAATGTTATTTGTGATCTCTGCATTATTTAATGGGAGATGATCATAAAGAGGTTGCATATCAGTTATTTTTATTTTAGCTATTCTTATTAAATCCAATGCATTTCTAATATTCATCCATGTATACTGATTCTTGATTCAAAAATCACTTTGCTTGGAAACTTGTATATTCTAAGAATTCAAAATTGTGAAATTATTTGTTATCACACGTAAAATTCTTTGAGCAAAGTGAATTTTTGAATCAGGAATAAGTATATCTGAATGAATATTTATAAATGGATTGGAGTTAATAAATACAATATTTAGAGTGCAAAAATCAACCTGTTGCATGGTATAATACCAAGAAATCAATTGCACATGATCAGATCATTACTCCTATTTAATAGATGAAACCTTAAATTATTTTTTCTCATTTTTATTTATTGTTCCTTTTAAAGAATCATAAATTTGGATTTTGTTATCATTTCTTCATTTTTTAAGCTAAAAAAAAAATCCAGATTGTGTGTTTGACATTTAGCTTCTTCTGTTTGGCTTGAAGCAACAATAGTGTAAAATCACTCGTTACCTTTTTCTTTAACCATAATTATTTGTGAACGTGCTCAAGTATGAGATTAAGCAAATGCCTATGTCAAAAATGCTAACCACTGAATGCAACCACAGCAAGTCTAGTTTTCCAGGCCATCTGTAAAGATGGACTTAGAAAACAGAGCGACTCCATTGCCATTTGGGTAGTAGCAAAGGGAATATTGTCCACAAAAATGACCACCCAGACTGACAATGGAAAACATGAATTCTACTTATGTTACATATCTGCATACCATATTAAAAGAAAAGGCCTGTAACTTGAATTGGAAGCATGATATTGCTAAGGCCATGACAAACCTCAGAGGTTATGTCATCTAGAGAGAACAATGTTGGTTCATGCAAGGATAGGATTTAAAGTAGATAGTATAGCAAAGGTCCAAAGCTAGAAAAGATTACCTGCAACAAAGCATTACCAAAATCAGCTGAAACACAGGGCAGCAAACGTGACAATAGTTCCTGCTGCCTCCATCCAGTAAAAATCCGCTGCCCATGTATAGACCTTCGGCTTCTCATCTTCTGGCATTCAGACCATCTGCGATGCCCATCCGACCGGTAAAATTGTCCATAGTAGAATGACTGTATGTCCCCCATCCCCTTACTCTCTACAAATCTTTTCACCTGAACAAGATTCTTGCCAAAAATGTAGAGACCGAGGATAAAACTCTCTTTCTCAGTATTACTCCATGAGCTACCCAATGAGCCAGGCACAGGATAGTAATCCTTGCCTTCATGCCGGTTCTCAAAATTGGATTTCTTATGTTGCGGCAGAGCAAAATCCACATCCATTTGATCACCCACCAGTGTGTGGTGATAGCACTCTGCTCCGCCAAACTCCTTCCCTTTATCCAAATCAACCTTCTCTGGGAGTTCAGATTTAGGCATTGAACCATCAGGGACCTTCAAATGGCTGTTTGAACTCTCAGGTGAAAAGTGACTTGCCAAATTGATTTCAGAATTCATCTGGCTTTCCTTTTCGGATTTGCATTCTACGTTGTCAGTATTACCGGCATCTACTTCCACCCTCTGAAACTGCATCACTATGTATTTGACATGGTCAACTACATCCCTCACCCACATTACTGGGACTGGCAACATGAGTTGATTATAGTCGGCACTATATAAGCTTTTGATGTCATCTGCAATTTGACCATTTTGACTATCTAACTGTGCTGCCAGAGACGGAATTTCCACTTGGTACTGGTCTCCAACTCGGGGAAGCACCTCTGGTTCTCCATACATACCACTCATACAAGGATATGACAAAGAAAGTACATTTTCTGTAGATGTGTCTTCCATGGATTCTTCATTGTATTCTAATTCTACTGAATCCATCTGGCAAATAATTAAAGAATATTGCGAGAGTTAATTGTAAAAGCTAAAAACATGCAAGGGAATTGAGTATGAGAGGAAACCTATAGAAGTAAAGCAAAGGAATTGAACTATTACACAACAATAATCTAATTAGAAAGCAGCTTTGAGAAAAACATAATTGAAAAATCAAACTTAGATGTATTTTATATGGCACAAGAGAAAAAGACAACCATAAGTGACTTTGTTAAGGCTAACTCCATAAAGCCAAGTTGCAGCTACCAGGAGACAATTCACACAAAAAGCATGAACCAAGCTATCATGGTCAGAAGAAATCTCAATCAGAAAAATCCTAATTTCTTCCCCCAAGAAAAAAAAATTTCGCAATGAAAACAGTCCCATTGCAAACAGCAACATTTGATTCATAATTATTCCATAAAAGTATCACTTTTTGCTAAACATAGAGAGGCAAGGCCTAGCTTTTGTTTACCAAATCAATGGACTCCAAATGGCTCCATCAGGATATGGACTGTCCATCAATATATCACATTCAGCAGCCACGCAATATCCCTTGAGAATGAATAATTATGATAATGGTGTGTATTACAAGGGTCAGAATCAAATGGTTAGTGTGATCCAGCCATGGGAACTTTCTGGGCGCCCCATGAGGCAAGGCCTAGCTTTTGTTTAGCAAATCAATGGAGTCCAAATGGTTCCATCAGGATATGGACTGTCCATCAGTATATCAAATTCGGCAGCCAGTGATATCCCTTGAGAATGAATAATAATGCTAATGGTGTGTATCTACGTCCCAATCACATGGTAAGAGTGATCCAAGCCATGGGAACTTTCTGCACATCCCATTCAGCAATGGCCTACCACACAGCATTTTAAGATCACCTGTAACCGGACTGGAATGCCAATGAAGAGAAACATTACCACCAAAGTTAAAGAAGCCAATGACTAATAATAATTCCAAGTAACTACATGAAAGTCATTCCACAAAAACTCATCATGTTCGGGTATAATCACAGAGAACTGTGAAATGAACACGGAAATTGTGACCTCCATTATTGATTTTAATATCAATATCAACAATCTTTGTTAATCAATTACAACCAAGTTCGATTATAATGGTATTGATTAACAACAATAATGATGATTAGCAAAAATAGTAATTATAATCCTAATAATAGTAGTAGTAATACTAACAAACAATCATGAAGGAGCTATGTGCCCCAAAAGACCTCTATTTTATACACCCACACCAATGAAGTCAAAAATAGAAGTATAAAACTGAAAATATCCAGTATGTATACCGACATCTAGCGCGGAATGTATATCGAAATCTAGAGTGGAATTCCTATTCAATCTCAATCAGACAAGTGACGAATCGGCACACCCCATTTCAACTGCGGCAATTCCCCATGTGTTCATCATACACAAGAGCAACAGCAACAGCGACAGCGACAGCAACTTCGACACAGCATCATAAGCTAAACAAAGTACATTAAATCGCCCACCAACCACATGAATAAAAACAACGAAAGCAGCAAGGCATCATGCACAGAAGCATAGGTGAAGAGAAATGGCGAGAAACCTCCATGGATGGAAGAGCTTCAGACGTCGAAACCCACGTGGAAAGACGTGCCTGCTGTGGAAATAGCATGTGAGAAACGGGTTTTGACGGTCGTGTAAGAAATGGCCTTAATTAGATGGAAATAGCATCAAGAGACGGAGAGATTTACCGCAATATCTCTGCTGCTAAAATTGGAATTCGTCGGACCTCTGGCAGCAAAAAATGAGAGGGAAGGCAGCAAAGAAAAAACCGAAAAAACAAAAAGAGAAAAGAAAATCGAAGAAAAGACGACTGCTCGATCGATGGAGAGAGAGTGCGGGGGAGATATAATTCGGTGCTTCGGACGTGCACATTCCACCCATTCCACCTGGCCGGTCGAAAGTTGCAATCAAATAGCTCACAACCGCACGATCAAATCTATCTGACTTGCCACAGCGATGAGCAGCTGGGATTTTGGGTTTGTAATTTGGGAAAACACTAAGGAAAATTTGTCGAAAAGTAAGAGAACGAAGGAATGTAACAAAAGTAATTAATTTTTTATGGAAAAGTGAATAAAATTAAAATGTATAAAATAATCGGTTCTGTTTTTTACAACTCCTTTTTCTACGAAATTCTCTTTATTTTTAATACCATCATTTCATTTATTATATTTAACATTATTTATAATATTTTTAAAAAAAATTATTCATTGCATAATAAAATAATTTAATATTAAATGTTAATTTTGAAGTTATATTTTTAATATCTAAACTGTCTAAAATATAATTTTTACATGGATAAATGATTTTATAAAACATTATTACAGTCTAATACATGTGTAAATAGATCCAAGCATTTTTCATAATTTACACATAAATATATAAATTTTTCAGCCAATGTGACCCATAAATTATGATAAAACTTAGTCCCCTAGATAAACAATAATGTTAGATATAATAAATGGATTAAATTTTTCATCAAAAATTAAAATCTTAAATTTTGAATGTGTTATGTGGCTAGATAGCCCTGAAATAATTGTATAAATAAATGGGACGTAAATTAGTACCATGCTTATATTGTTGTTGCAAGTCAACAGTGCGCACACTGTTGTTGCCTCAGGGACTTGGTACAAAATACAAGGAAAGTGGTGTGGTTGAAGAGTACAAGTAAGGTGAGGTGGGCACTGTTCCAAATATGACAATGCCCACCTTATTTTGGCCCATTCAAACAAGTGTGAACGACGAAGAATGATGGTAAAATAAGACGATTGTGTGATCAAGAGAAAAGTTTATTTCGTTGCCACTATTTTCGGGGTTTGATTATTTGATTTGGGTAGACCGATTTGTTATGCATTAAATGGGCGGCTGGTTGGATTTTTATACTGTAGATGGTTGGATTAGATCGGCAGCTTCGACTGTTCGTGCGTCACGGTTTTACAGAGGCCGCGGAGCACAGAACCGTTTCCCGTACTAAAATGCCGAAAGCCAGGTGCACCGGCTGGCCTCGCGACTGCATGGCCTTAAGCCCTTAGCCGTTCATCGCGTAGTACACAATCCGCGGTTCCCCACCCTGGATTTCGAATCTGGAGCGTCCAACTCTGATCTCTCCATCGGCTGTCGAGCAGAAATCCACGGTTAAGATTGACTGTCTGTATTCTCAGACGGATTTGTATTTTGAATCTAGACGGTGGTTGACCATGTTGACTTTTAGTCAATGCCTGATGAACGTGCCAGATCTTCCGCGCACACACTCGTTGCCACGTGCAAGATAGCGCAAGCTCCGCCCGTCTTTCCGCCAAAACGCTGCCGAAATGTTTCAGTGGGCGACTGGGCGCAGCTCTCTGCTCCAACTATAGCTTCGACCTTTTATCCGTCAATAAAATCCGAGCCGTTAAATGCGGTTGAATAATTGTTATAATGACGCTCGAAGAATCATTAAACTTTGGATATTTTTATTTCCAAATATAAAATTCTCGTCATGAGTATTATTTTCCAAAGAACACCTTGTATTTTCTATAGCTATTTATATTTCTTACTAGAATTTATTACAATATGATCGACATTATCTTTTCATGTAAAAAAATATTTGGTTCCATTTATTTTTATTTCGGTGAGCTATTTATATTTCTTACAAGAATTTATTACAATATGATCGACATTACTTTTTCATGTACAAAAATATTTGGTTCCATTTATTTTTATTTCGGTGAGGTTTGGAATTTGGATCCCTTTCTTGTTTCACTGAATGGATGGTACGTACGGTCCAACCAGTTGGACCTTATGCGCATCTGCTGAGTTACGTAATCTTCCCGTAGCAGAAAACAGAGCATGCGCGCGCTTTAGTTATTTATGCAGGACAGATACTTTGATTCTCGACGGTGCTGATCTAAGCTCCTTTGACGGGAAATAAGATACTAGCCGTCCAGCCTCTAGGTTTCAAAATGTAATCTTCCTGCTAAATCAACACAATTGATTTTCTTATTAAAAATAGCTCGTTTGCAGATAATATTAACGGTTTTGATCATGAAACCATTGCTTTACATTTATATTGCGTGAGTTTAAGGCTAATATCAATCATTAATGAAAGGAAATCAAGACGGGTGGGTGAGAAAGATGTAAGTTTTCCATTTCCATTTTTTATTTCAAAAAAAAAAAAATCTCACTTTCAATACATATCATGTCCACTTTTTAATCTATGATACTACTCTCATTTTTTTTATGCGATACTAATTTTATGTTAAAAGGGCTTTTGTTTATATCGAAAACATTTAAAACTAAATTTTTTTAATATAACACTTTTTCACTCTTCACATCTAGTCTATTTTTAATTATTTTTCACTTCTTCATGTATAAATATCTTAATCTTCAATCACTTCTACATAACTACTTATACATCTAACCTATGTATTTTAATTTTATTATCTTTATTCTTTACCATTACTCATTTTATATCACATAATTTTTACAAAAAAAGTTTTATACAAAATTTTTTTATCAAAAGTTTAATTATTTCTTGAACACACCTTAAATATTTTGAGTGTGTTTGTTATTCACTAAAATGATTTTTTTTTTATTTAAAATTGTTTCCACAACTACCCATTTTTTAATCTTTTATTCACATTTTTATACAACTACCCTAATTTTTAATAACTTCCTCAATTCTTTTTTTGTTCAACTACTTTGTATATCTTAATTTTATTATCATTATTCCTCATCATTACCCATATCATATTATATCACTTTCTCTAATTTTAATAACTTTTATACCCAAAACATTTCTTTTAGAAGTTTTCTCAAATACTAAACACACCTTTTTTATTTAGAAATAAAATATTAAGAAGCAAAAAATGTGAAAAGTGCATATAAAAACACCATGATAGGGCCACGTATGAAATTTAAAAAAAAAACCAAAACAAGTAAAAAGAAATGGGGCAATGCACTAGATCTGGGCCCAATAAATATTAGAAAATTATATGAGTTGATGTTTATTAGGCCCCCAAAATCATTTCATGAGGATTTTTGATACATTACTATATGAATGTTAATAAATATAATAGGTTACTTGAATTTGAAAAAGTCATGATTAAAAAAATTAATTTAATCGTAGGAACATTAATCATATACGATGAAATGAGAAAAAAATGACTAAGGTGGTTTTTTTATTAGGTCACCTACCTTGGATAATTAAGTATCCATAGAAGTATATTTTTAAGGAAGAGTAACTAAACCACTATCTCCACCCAATATTGAATTCTACACTCTTTTATCGTAACACCTAGTATAAACTTATGTCAGTTACTCAGTCATCTAAATAGTGACGTAGATTAAGACAACAAGGGTTAAGAAAGTTGAGTTTATTTAAAATATGAAGTAAAAGGTGATAAAAATAAATAAATAGAGTATTCAAAAGGCATGGATGAAAACAAGTAAATAAATATTAAAATTTTAAAAAATACTAAAAAATTAATTATTAATTGTTAAAAATTAGGCGTGCAATTCGGTCTCAATGTCCGTAGGTCAACCCATTAAGTATAGGTTTGGTTCTAAGAAATTTACCCATAAGGTTGGTTTGGTTTCTCCATATAAAATACCTTTCCAAATCCGAACAGGATCAATTTCAGGGATCGGGTATATATTATATAATCGACTTGAATTGCATATATATAGTATATATAATATTATTATCATATTGTATATATAATATCGATTGAGCCTTGATGACAAGACTATCTCTAAGCCTTGACTCTTCTAGATCTCTCCGATGTCTTTACCATCTATGCCTACATGCCCCTCCAATAGTGGCCTTGTATCACCTCATAGATCTTAACTTCAATCCTAACTAGTACTATGTATAACTTTCTCCTCTTGTGTGATGTTTTCTATGCCATAAAAACCCTACCATCCACCACGTCACCTTAATTGAACTGTTGTCTGTCACAACGCTCTCCATGGACATTCTTACTTTCATCTCCTTTCTTCTTTTCATTCCTTTCCTTTTTTTCCACTGCTTTCTCATTTCCCTTTGCCTCCTTCTCCATACAATCTTCCTTCTTTTTTGTCTCTTGCTCCACGATCATTATGTGCTTTATCGTCTTACTTAAAGATTATTTCAACAAATTCCAAAAGTCTATGTATAATAATAAGAAATGAAGGAAAATTAAGAGTTGCTTGTAGGACAACAAGATTTATGACCATTTAGAGGTTAAAAAAAATTTGTAGCGGGAAGCCTTCTTTCAATTGACTTTGTTCCCCATTCAGGTACGTGCTCTTGAGTACTCTCTCCTCTTTCAAAAAATTCATTTGTTTGGTGTTTTTATTTTTACGAATATGGGTTTTATGAATTCTTGAATTTGATTTTTTAGAATAATTTGTGAATTTGAGGGGGATTTAGTTGATTTAATGAATTAATATTTTTAAACTTCACTTCAAATGTACAAACGAATGAAATCTTGTGTCAATTCCTCATCTATTTGATAGCATGTTTATTCTTCATTCTTGCTCATGACTTTTTAACTGTTTGCCAAGGTTTGATGATTTTTTTTGTTAAAAGTTCCATAAAATTTTAACTATTTTATGAATTTCTTATAATTGTTTAGAATTAATTTGGTAGATTGTTTATCCCTACTCACAAATTTTCAATTGCCCAAATATCTAGCCTTGTAAACAACTAGCTTTGATTTTGGCAGCATATTTTGATATTTTTTGAGTGGAGCTCATTTGAGATCAAAATCGAACCTAATTTGACATGTAGTGATAAAGTACGCTTTGAATCGACCCAACCTAAACTAAAATATGATAGAGACTTTTAAAATAAGATAAGGGTATAGTCAACATCTACTCGAATCTACTTAATCCAAGCTACACCTTTATCAAAAATAAGTTGCACCCTAGTCAAAAATAAGATAAAAGATGTTATAAAAAAAAGATATAAAAATCCATGCTGTAAAATGCTACTTAAGTGAGAAATAGATAAATATCTTATGATGATAATGACATTACTCATAATAAGATCGAGATAAATGCATATGCAACTTATTATCTTGATATTATCTAAACCTTCTAAATTATGATGACATTTACTATGGGTGCAACTCGAGCTTATGAAACTCGGGTTAACTTCAACATTTATACTAACCTAATTTATTTATAAAAGTATTCTTGTTAGCGGGTGCTAAGCAAATATTTCGTTCAATCTACCTCGAAAAAACTCATTTACAATATTTTTTCATTTTTCTCTATGTATTTGTTTATCTTAGTGTATTTAATATATAAATTAAGTTTTAATATTTTTTATATATTTACATATTTTTTGAGATTTTTAAAGATAAGGATTTTTTCAATACATATATACACATAGATGTTTAAAAATCTCAAAAAAAATTATACATTAAAGTGATCATACTAGCCTAGGCTAAGCAAATGTCTTACTTAGCCTACTTCAAAAAATTCATTTACAATAATTTTTTCTTTATGTACTTATTTATCTAAGTATATGTCAGTATATATATTTTTAAAATTTTTAAAAATATGGATATTATATATATATATTTAAAAATTTTAAATATATATATACATATCCAAAAAAGTAATAATTAATTTTATATGTTAAATACACTTAAATAAACAATTGTATGAAAAAATAATAAATATTATAAATGAGTTTTTTGAAATAGGTTAAGCGAGACATTTCCTTAGTTCGAGCTAATAGGATCATTTCTTATATATATACATATATTCAAAAAAGCTAAAACTTGATAAATGTTTAATACACCTGAACAAAAAAAGTGAGATAAAAGAAATGAAAAAAATGTTGTAAATAGATTTTTTGTGGTGAATTAAGCGAACTATTTACTTAACTTAAGCTAACAAGATCATTTATTATTTATAAAACATTAATTCCAATCTTAGCCTTATTTGTAAAACCTAAACTTTAATCCTATTTTAAAAATTAAGTTCGAGTTGAGTTTCAAGTTAGAATTTAGATTAATGCATTTACATTTTAATAGTGATAAGTTTATAATTTCATTATTTATAATAACAACAGATTATATAAGTAAAATAATAATATATAGTTAACTTACAAAATTTTAAAATATATTGCAATATAAAGAATATTTCTAAAATAAAATTTAATATAAAAACAAGATAAAAGAAGAAAATTAATGAAGATAAAATTAAATGAGAGAAATAAAAGATAAATATAAATGAAAATAATATAATTATAATATGTCAAATACGTACTCAAATATAAATATAAATAATACAAAATATACAAAATATAAAGAAATATTGTAAAATATTGAAAAATAATAATGATAATTTAAGTTGATCGGTCAAAATCCGCGTAAGGCATCCTACTTGGCAAGGGTAGTCTTTTTGACCAATTAAATAATAATGGACCTTCCCAATTATTATTTAAATATAATGCAGGTTATATTTATATTTTCATTTTTGAATGTTATTTCAGCAACCCATGTAGCTCGGTTGGCATACAGATGGTTAAAGTGGTCTTAGATGTCTAGTGTTCGAGTAGAGGATTCCGTAGAAAAAATTAATTTTTGCACTTTTGCGTCCCCGGGCATGTAAGCCCCACATGATATGATAGAATGAGATAAGATTGAAATTTAAGTTTAAAAGAGTTTTATCTTTTATTTCCTATCTTAGCTACAATAACTTTTATAAAAGAGTTTGGGGAGTTGGCAAATGGAGGCATTCGGAAGAGAGGTTTGGGGAAACTAGAATTGCGAAATGAGGAAAAGCTACGTAAAGCAAGTAGTATCTTACTTGAAGTTATAAAATAGTTTCCAAATTAATTATTATTGTTGTAATTATGTTTGAGCAATTAATTAGATTATTTTAATTAATTGTTCATGATATTTATAATACATATTTTGATTTTAGGCTATAGATTTTATATATTTGGTATAATTTACTTTTATATTCTTATAAATTTTCAAGGATGTAAAATTATGTAGATAAATTGTACTTTAGATTATGCATAAAATACATATTTTATATTGTTATGTTTTATTATGCATTTTTTTATAAATGCATTTATGTAAATTAATATGCAATAAATATATGTGGGCACTCGAATTATATTTTAATGACCTGAGTTAATTACAGTATATATAATGATAATATAATCTGCACAAATTGAATTATATATAAGTGAAGGAACTTCGTCCAAGAAAAGAATTCCACGAGGATTTTTGGAATGGAAGAAATTCTGTCAGAGAGAGGAATCTCATCCAAAGCATGTGAATCTTCCTTTTGCAACGATTTTTTTTTTGATATTTTTAATACATTTAATAATTTTGATGCTTCTGATGTTGTGGTACTTTTAGAAATTGATGTGTAGCTCATTGCAACAATAAAGGCTAAATAAGAGGGGTCCTTATAAGGCCCACCTGCAGTAAAGGCTATGATGATGCGGCTTAATGTGGGTCGTTCATTCCATTTTGTTATGATTTATGCATTTGAACTCTGATTTGAATGATCAAATAGTCTATTTCTATGTTTTTTATGCTTCTGGACTCAATGAAAGGGTTTGATTTTGCATTTGAGGTCTAATTTTTAAGATATTAAATTAGATGATTATTTTATCATTTAATTAAATTTTATTTGGGCCATTATCCATTTTCAAATAATTTTCTACTTGTTAGTCATGTTGAGACTAATCCATTATTTTTACAGGCATACAAAATCAAGTGAGACGCTAGCGTTTTGGATTTACGTAAAGATTTTCAAGAATATTTATTTCTATTTATTTATTTTAAAGACATATACTAAGAATGATATACTTGTAAAAAAATTTCTTTGTGCTTTTATGTAATAATGAGAACATGACTAGGGGAAGTTGAATTTTGAAATTTTTATGAAATTATAATAATTAATTTTGCCATAAATGTTTGATTGATCTTGGAGATTTGCATTAAATATACAGCAGGATCACTTTTCTGGAATGATATGTTACAAATATCATTTAACTATTATGTATATAATATAGGAATGTGATTTTTTGCGCCTGGGTGAAGTCCCAATCTGTGTGTTTGCTCCTCGCCCCACGCCTGCACGCCGTTGGATTGGGCGGGTTTGCGCTCCGCCGCACGATCGAAATTCCCCGCCCAAATCCCACTTTTGCCCAATACCTCTCGCCCTCTCGCTCGAATTGTAAAACTCTTGAAATCCCGCCCAAATCGCATCTTCAGCCCCATGTGCTCAACGGGATCCTCAGGTACCGTTGTCTCTCCTCTCACAGCATGCCTCTGCCTCTGCCTCTCTCCTCTGCCTCTCCTCTCCGGTCTCTCTTCGACGGCTCTTCGGTCCTCTCTGGCTACAGTGCGACGAAGGTTGAGGACAGTAACAGCAATAATGCCTAGGGCAATAAGAGCAGCAACACCTATGGCAATGAGTGAAGATATGCTGAGGATTATCTTTTTGTGCCTGAAGTTGGTTGAGAAGGGACCAGCCCCAGAGTTGTCAGAGGAGTTTGGATTTAGGACAGTGGGCTTGGGAAGAACAGCACTGCAGGAGCGATTGATAACAGCCCCATAGAGGGAAGGGTTGTCTGAGAAAAATGAGGGGAAAATAGTGTTGAAGAAGCCGCCCACAGGAAGCTCACCTTGGAGATGGTTGTAGGAGATGTCGAAGGAGGCAAGGTGGAGGAGATTCGAGAGCTGCTTGGGAAGAGAGCCGGACAGGTTGTTATGGTTGAAATCTACAATTTGAATGCTTGAGAGGTCGGCTATGGTTGGAGGGATTGGGCCCTGTAGGTTGTTATGACAGAGAATCCTAAAGCAACAAAACCGAAAGAGAATATGTTTCTGTCAATGGCCAACAACACCTACAATCTTTAGATTCCCAATGCTCCCTGGAATTGCACCCACGAAAGAATTACTGGACATATTCAGGAGTTGCAAGTTGCATAAAACTCCAATGTCTGATGGGATCTTTCCAGGCAATAAATTGTCTGACAAATCCAAGACCTGAAGATTCTGGAGCAAGGCTACTGACGATCCATTGGAAGGATTCTCAATGATCCCAGATAAATTATTGTGTGAAAGAGAAATTCTTTTCAACCCCAATTGGAAAAGCCATGTTGGAAGATTACCACCCAATGCATTCCGGCTAAAATCCACCACAGATAGACTTTTGCAATTGACCATTGACTCTGGCAAGTTCCCTATCAACCTATTTCCTAAAAAATTTAGGTTCTTCAACAAATCAGGTGTCCAATGAATCGGGAATGCTGCCTGTAAGGCCATTTCCTGACAAATCCAACGACATGAGATTTAGCATATCTCCAATCCACAAAGGAACTTCTCTAGAGAATGAATTTGAATGCAAGCTCAAAGAACTGCACATTGCCAATTTCTGCATAGAATCTGGAAAGGTCCCAAATAGAGAATTCTCACTGAAATCTATAGATTTTAAGAGCACTCAGCCCCCTAAATCATCTGTTAATGGCCCAGAAAACTTGTTCTTACTCAAGTTGATGGTTCTCCGATTGTACAAGTTTTCAATGTCGCTTGGAATCTATGTATTTCACTAGGGAAACTATTTCAATGTAGCACTCAATGCACCCTACTGCATTGAGTCAGCTCTCTTGCACTTGCACCCGTACTTTTCAAGTATTTGTTGTGCCGATTTGATGCACCCAACCCTTCCCTCCACCTCAAGCACAACATATATATTGCTTGGCTAATACAATCCCATTGCTTCAAAACTTTCCCTTCTGTCCCAATGATCGTACCTTAACTTAATCTGTTCTCTTCCATTCCATAGTTAAAGGCAGTAGCAGCAGTCAATGGGTAGCAATAAGTCAATCTTCATGCAACTGTAAGTGCCAACTTGGTAGACTTTCCCTTTCTACTGCAGGTTGGAATCCGATGGTAGAGATTGTAGGATGGAGTCGTCGATGCCTAGCTGGCTGGGGTAGGGAGAGTAGGGTGGAGAGAGGAGATTGGGAAGCAAGGAAGGACAGCAACAACCACCACTTCTCCTACTCTTCTCCACTCGTTTATTGCCTTCGCCCCTGACATGATGCTCTTCCCCAGCGCAGCTGTACAATTTTCAGCAACTACGTTTCAGGTCCAAGACTTTCACAGCAACTCCTGCTTTCACCCGAGGCAAAGCAGCGCCCACCAATGCTAGCCATTCTCTCAAAGATCCGAGCTTTCGGCGCCTACCCTGCTCTCGAAGATCCATTTTTTTTTTTTGTACTGTGAATAATTCCCAATGTAACTCTGTGAATAATTCCTAATGTAACTCATTGTAATCTAATGATTTTGTATTGTGAATGTGAATTCGAGAGAATCTTTTTGAATTTGAGAGAATCTTAATGACATGAAATTCGTGTTTGAATAATTCTCTACCATTCATTCCTTTTGGCCATTCTCAAAAAATTCAACATCCATAAAGACTTCTTTCATTAGAAAAAAAACTCCATAAATATAAGTAACCTATAACATTCAACATTTCAATCCATTAAATATAAAAACTCTATAACTAGCCATTCATTCATTCCATTTGGCCATTCTCAAATGTATTCAACATCCATAAAGGCTTCTTTCATTAAAAAAAACTACATAAATATAAGCAACCTTACATCCATAAAAACTCTATAACATTCAGCACTCCATTCTTATAGGATTCAAGCAACCTTGAACATTGTATCACTTAGAAACAAAATAAGTCCAAATCCAAGCTATTCCATGCATACATACTCTATACAAACATAAGATCTCCCATTTTATAATTGTTTCATAACGCTAAGTAAATGACAATGACAAGAACTAGACCACATAGAGTAACGAGTAAGACTTCATTTCTCTTTAGATTGTTAGCCAGCTCCATCTCCCTCTTGTCTCTCTTTTCATTTGCTTCTCTCATAACGAGGTCTCTCATCTTTATTAATTGCTTCAATTGACGTATGTTTGTCATATGCCGCTCCCTCAAATCATCAACACAGTTGATTAATTCTCCCATATCCACCACTATTTGGTCTTGATTGATGGTTGATACTTGGGTTTCGGATCAGCTAGCTGTTTCAAGATCATGGTTCGATACAATCTCGCTTTTTGATGAATGACACTCATCCACCCATCTAAAAAACTTACACGCCGGTGATGTATCCTGCAAAATGCAAAAAAAGAAAATATTAAACAAATTACGTTGTGGTATGCAATGCAATTCTATAAATGAGATTTATGCAAATAACACAAGACTTACACGATATTGTGGACATCAAAGAAACCGCCGACCCGGATTTCGTGTTGTATGAGAGGTTAGCACTATGGCTGGTAGACCACATGAGCATACAAAAGTCTTACTTCCATGCAACTTAGTTCTTGCACTTGAAGATGTCATTTTACTTGTGCCTACCTGTTTATCAAGAAAAGGAAACAATGATAAGCTAGAAAGTCAAGAAAATCGATAATTGCAGTCAAAGTGAGAAGTAAGAAAAATCTACAATGTAAGATGAAGTTATTGAAGATACCACGGCCTCGGCCCATAGACGTGCAATAATCATCACCTATCGAAGTGGATACATCAGTCGAGCTTGAGACCTTGAAAGTAGTACGATTTCATTTGTCATGACCCACAACAAATTTTGACAACCACGACAAAATCTTGCTCCACTTCGTGGTTGTTCTAAAGGTCCTTTCATGCATTTAAAAGACCTTCCTTTTGTTACTGAAACATGTGCAGGAAAAATGGCAGTTTGAGAACTTTATGATGTTATTGTTTTACAAGAGCTCACTGCATCATTACCCAAACCCGCATCCGGTCCTATGCTTAAGATTGAAGTTATCGCTTGAAACCCCAGTAGGATTTTCTCTTGGAGCAGTTTTATCAGTCTCGATTGTCGTATGAGTGGGAGTGTAAATTACTAATTACAATTAGACCCGACCCGATGGGTTCAGTAATAAGGGAAGCCCGCGCGCTAGGGTTTATTTTCATCCCGCACCCAGCTATCTTTTCTTCTTCTTCTCTTCCCGTTCTCTGCTTCTTATCTTCTTTCCCTAGCATTCAGTTCGGTCTAGCCATAGATTCCTTCAAGAAAGCTTTACCGACTGCTTCAAGATTGTCGACTCCAATCGTGGAAGCTCCGAATCTCTACGATCCAAGTTAGGATCACTATTTTTGGGGTAAATTACGATCTAGGTAAGTAGATGTTGCCCCTTCTTAATTTAGTGATAAAATTTCATGCTAAACGTGATGTGGGACTGGTGGGAGTGTGTAGCATCGAATAATTTCATGGTATGGGGCGTAGGGGTCGTAACAGTTAGGGGTTCGTGGGGAATTTGCTATGAATGTGGGATTTCTATGAAGTAAAGGATTCATTAACAATTTCTATATTTTAAATGTGACGTTAATCAATTCGGCTTAAACAAGAGTACAAATTGAGGGTTCCCTTATTTTGCGTCTGTCATGTGTTTGGTAAAATGCTTGTATGACAGTTTTGTGTGTTGAATTTAAAGTAAACCTTGCCGATGTTGTATGTGTGGTTTGTGGCATTTATCCTTGTCTGTTATGTATAATGTGTTGTTTAAAATGATCAGTTGTAAAGAGTTGTTCATGGTCCTGATTGACATGAGGAGAGGGTTGTTCATGACCCTTGATAGACACGAGTAGAGGATTGTTCGTGTTCTCTTATTTATATGTGGTTTTATGCATACGATTTTGGGAGTGGGTGTTTGGACCCATATGTCTTATCATGAACACAACATGTGCATCCAGAATTTACTTATTTCCACTTTGTGCTAACCACTATCTACTTGCTGAGTGTATTTAGACTCATATCGTTTGTTATTTTGCCTTTAGATCACAGGCCAGGTGGAGAACTTCAAGATGGGACAAGTTGAAGATCATATTTGGGAGACCATAGCACAATAACTTTAATTTCAGTTTTTTTAAAATTTGTGCTCTTTTGATATTCGTATATGTAGACAATTATTGAGACGGATTTAATTTGATAAACAATTGTATTTGGTATTTCGGATTGGATTATAATCTTTGTGGGTGCACATATGCATAATCATTAGGTTTGCTTGATGTGTATGGGTAACATTCAATGATTTTCTTTCTATATGAATGTCTTTATTATATGAAGGTGCAAGTATATAAATATAGGATTGCATGTTACAAATTGAAATATTTATGAATATCAGGTCATGTATTCCATATTACCCCTTGTATATTATGGGGAGATGCTGCCGAATTTTTCTTGGGTTGTGTAGTACCCATTGACTAGTTATTGAGTATTTTTAGGAATGGGGCGTTACAGTATGACCTCACTTCTAATGTAAGTCCACCATTTTGATAATGTATGACGACGAATAGCAATGGATTGGGTAGCTTCCTTGTCACCAATTGTGGATGAACATTTGAACTGAGATTTAGCATCTCGTGTCCATCGTGGAAGAATATGAGATGGAGTGATGATTTTCATTTTTAGAAAACATAACAATGTGATAATATGCTTGTAAAGAATACTAGATGACTCAAATTTCAGGCATGGGCATTTTTGCTACCATTTCCTCCGTGTTCTATGTTATGATTTTTCGCTTGTTCTCATCTTCTCCGTCTAATAAGAATACTTTCCACTGTTGCATTGCTCCCCCATCAGCAATTTTCTCTGCAATATAGTGCATACACTCGACCACTTCTGTTTGAGACTCTAAGAAGATATTCCTAGTATACACCTTTGTCATATGATCTTCAATACTACATTTAGTCTTCAGCTCAGGAACGGCATAGAAGGTCTTGAAATCAGCATCAGCTTCAGCCTCATGTCTCCGTGCAAGTGCTTTGTCATAGCCATTTGAAAAATCAATTAAATTTTATTTTCGTGAAACAAACTCATCAAAAAAAGCATTTATACTCTCACTACGCTGGGTAGTTCTCATCCCGGCCGAGAATATCTTCTTCGTATAAGCAGGAATCCACATATGACGAATATCATACATGTGTTGCAACCATGTATTATCTTGCAGTTTAAACTCTTCTATCATTGCACTCCAACTACTTTCAAATTCCTCATCGCTATTGGTGCCAAACAAACAATAGTTCCATTTTGTCTTGAATATAGACTACTGGTGAATGGTATGAGATAATTTCTCTAGTAATTTTTTACGTATATGCCACAAGCATAAGAGATGATTAGAGTTTGGAAAGACTGCTGCAATTGTTGCACCAATAGCTGCATCTTGATCCGTGATGATGGTTGTGGGATGGGCTCCATCCATTGCATCTACCCAGCTTTGGAATAACTATTTAAAGTCTTCTGTTGTCTCTCCAAAAAGTAAACCTGCACCGAATAAGCATGTCTGCTTATGCTGATTAACACCAACAAAAGGACCGAATGACATGTCATACTCATTTGTCTTATATGCAGTGTCGAAACACACTACATCACCAAATACCTGTTCCGGCCTCGTGAAAAATTATTTTAATTATTTTCCCCCGGTTTTGAAAATAAATGCTTAATTAATTTCCCAGCAAAATTTTAAAGCATTTAATATTTTAACCGAGTCCAAAAAGTATATCACAGAAATATTTTGCATTGTGTTCCATATTCTGATTTTACATCTCCAACGAGAAAATACTTGATTAAAAGAGCTGAATACAATAGTCCATAAAAAATACTTATTTTTATTGAAATAATGATGAAATGCGTAGAAGATCTTTCTACGTCTTTACAAGGGCACGAAAAATCGTGTCTAACAAAAATATAAAGTTAAGTGAGTACATTTCGCCCTGTGCCATGACTCAAAAGTGAATAGTACATGACGCCATGCGCCATGACTCAAATGTTGGTAGTATATGATGCCATGTGCGCGACTCAAATGTGAGTTTATGCTTAGCCCGTCGACCAGCGATGACTTTGGGAACTAGTGAGGGGCCTGTCGGCTACATTAGTGACCCTTACACAGTAAACTAAGTGCGCTTTTAGCTTATAGATTTACACAACAGACCAGCGTGTCCCACTTTTAGCTTCTGTACTTGTACAAGAAACCAGTGTCTCCCGCATTTAGTCTTTGGATTGAAATTTAGGTAGTTTTACCCAGAATTGGATTTAACCGAATTTTGAAAATATGTTTAAGTCGACTTGCACCAACTAAAGAGGTTTGGGCCCAACTGGGCTTGTTGAAGAGTTTTGGGCCCAAGTGGGCTTGTTGGGAGTTTCGGGCCGTCTTGGGCTTGTTAAAGAATTTTGGGCCATAGTGGGCTCGTTGAAGAGTTTTGGGCCCAAAAGGGCTTGCTCGGACATTAAGGCTCGGGTTGAGCAAAGAGGTTGTTTTTTCTTTTTTTTTTCATATATATATATATATAATAAAAAGGTACTTAGCCCCGTGTATCAACTTAACCCACTACCTGGGGGATATTTACTCGGGGAGAAACATATAATTTTTTTTAATAATATACATATTTTTTTTTGAAGGTCTGTAAGATATATATGTGAATTTTTAAAAAAAAATTCGGGCGGGCCCGCGGGACAAAATATTTTTTTTTGAAGGCCCGCTGGACACATATACATATTTTGAAAAAATAAAATATTCATTTTTGGAGGCCCGCAGGATATATATATTTTTTAGAAAACAAAATATTTTTTTGGACGCCCACGGGACATATATATATGGCGCGCCCAGTGGAATCCCGGGACGCCGGGCCTTCATATATATATATATTATATCTTTTTTTATATCATAAAAAGTACTTAGCTTTATATATATATATATATGTATATATATGGCGCGCCCGGTGGGATCCCGGGACCCCGGACCTTCATATATATATATATATATATTATTATCTATTATTTTTTTATATATATCATAAAAAATACTTAGCTTTATATGTATATATATAGCGCGCCCAGTGGGATCTCGGGACCCCGAGCCTTCATATATATATTATTATCTTTTTTATATCATAAAAAGTACTTAGCTTTATATGTATATATATATATAGCGCGCCCGGTGGGATCCCGGGACCTCGGGCCTTCATACATACATACATATATATATTATTATCTATTATTTTTTTATATATATATCATAAAAAAATACTTAGCTTTATATGTATATATATGACACACCCTGCGCAGGAAAAATAGTTTTTGGAAATAATATATATGTATATATATATACTTTTAATAATACATATATATATATTAAAAATATATATACTTAACTCGTGTGTCAATTCAACCCGCCAGTCGGGGAGTATCCACGTTGGGAAAAGTATTTTTCATAAAATAATTCATATATGTGTATTATTTTTTAATAAGAAAGAAACTTTTTTTCACCTAAAGAGAAAAAAATAAAAAGATAAAAAAATCTTGAGAACTTACGTTCTCTTTTCTTTCAGGGTGAGAGAGCTTCTCTAGGTTCTCCCTTCTCGTTGTTGCGTTGGAGTTTTTTTTTTTTTTTAGCACCAAAGGAGTATGGCTGTCTCGATGCACAAATTGCTGTTCACCTCTTTTTTTTCGTCGTGTCTTCACCTCCCGTGGTTGCCGTGGATGAGAAGCTTCAGGTCCTATTTATAAGTCACGGCTGATCTGGAGCGTTCAGTTCCGCGGGTTTGGGCGGGTTCCGCAATTATTTGAAGGTGAACACTTCGTTCCGCACAAAGACGTTACTTGGTCTCCAAGGAGCTGTTCCCGCGGAATAGAGGTTCGAGTATTGAGTCATCTTGGGAAAGACGCATGTTACCTTTGGTTTTGCATTTGCAATGCAGCAAACGCTTTCTCCTATCACTTCTAAGTTTGCACTCCACAACCCACTTGTCACTATTAGCACCAGCGCAGCTATTCTACCCTCCCAGGACTCGTCAGCAAATTGCAACACGACAAAGCGTTTCTTAAGCATCTGCATATCATTATTCTGGGTGTTCAGATTCAATCCGTGAGCTGCTTGCTTCGGGTGCTGATCGGCTTCAAAGAGATTCCTCTAGGAGAATACCATATACCGTTGCATTGAGGCACAAGCATGGCACATGCGTAGCTTTTCTCAATCCTTACTTCTGCAGAGCCTTTGGTTTGGCCTTCAACCTTGAAGTTCATTGGTGAGCTTATCCCAGATGCGAAGGCCTTTCTCGAGAGGGCTCTCATGAATGTCAACAAGAAGCGGGATTTGAAGGAGCAACTGGCCTGAGATCTGGGTCGAGTTTTGCTTGGCTGGATTAGGGGTGGGAATCGGGGCGGGTCGACCCGTGACCCGCCCCGCCCGACCCTGTTTTAATACCGGGGCGGGTCAGGGGTGTGTACCCGGCGGGGCGGGTCGGGATTTTCGGGTTTTCAAAGAAATACGGGTCGGGGCAAAATGCGAATTTTCACAGGGTGGCGGGGCGGGTCAAGGCGGGTAGGGGCGGGTCAACCTGCTGACCCGTTTTCTGATATTTTACATTAAAAAGAAAAACCACGTTTAATGCTAATATTCATGTTTTATTTAATTATTTATATTTACTTTGATTGATTAATAATAGATTCAAGCATATAGTAATTAAATTTAATATAAATTTGTCTTTATACTTGATAGTTTTATAAATTTTTAAAAATTTCTTACTTGACCCGCAATTTTTTACCCGACCCGTTGACCCGATACCGACCCGAATTTTGTCCCGAGACCTTGTAGAAAAAAGTAAGGGTCAAACCGACCTTGTCCCGACCCGGTATAAAATAAGGGTCAAACAAGATTTTTGAAAAAGAGGGTCAGGGTTGGGCACACCCTGACCCGCCCCGACCCGCCCCGATTCCCACCCCTAGGCTGGATGTCCTTCTTGTGCTGATTCCTGTACATGGCAGTCCGGGTAAGCTTGGTTGGCTTCAGTCAGTCGTGGAAGTACCTCTTGCATTTTGAATTGGCAAACAAGAAGGCCTGAGAATCTGCCGGACAAATCTAATGCCTTCGCTGGGATATATCTTGGCACCATTGAGACGACGGAGTTCGGTCTTGAGAACCATTGCTGCTATTGTTGCTCTTAGGGATTTCTCGTGTAAAGCCATTGCACGAGAGATTCAAAATTCCATCCAGGCATCCGTCGCCTCAGCAAGGGCTCAAGAAACGGCCTAAAACAATTACATCTTTGATCCTCTGTATCACTTGTACTTGGCTCTGAATTCTGTGGCTCACTACCAAAACCGCCTTCCTCAATCTCAAGTTTTGAGTCATCGAGGAGAGCAATATGCCAGAGTTCTTTCCAGTGAACACGTCCAATATCTTCCAAGACATCTTTGCTTCCATTTTAGAAGATGGATTCTTTTTCTTCTTCCCAATATCAATGCCATAGTGCTGAAGATACCATTGCTTAAAGGGAGTAGCATCGACCTAAACAATGGCACTCTTCACCAAGGTTTGTGTCTTGACAAGTTCATTACTTGGGGCATTATAGATCACATCAAGGACACATCTTGCATGTGACAACCTCACTTCCCCACGAATAGTTCCCAGTATCTAACCGAAGTGCTCTCCATTTCACATGCCTCCTCTAACACGAACCCTCCTAGCTGTTTTGTTGCTCGGGAGCTTTGTATTAGCTGGTTGCAGCCCAAGCTCGTACTTTCTTTCGTATGCTTCTTTTTTTTAAACCTTTTTTCCTTCTTTTGTGATATCTTTCTCTCTTTTTTTGCTTTTTTTCTTTTTTTTGTTCCTTTGGGACTTTTTTTTTACAGATGAAAAATCATATCAATCGTATAATCGTAGTAGACCCATGGTTAAAAATATACCTCATCATACCAAATAATCTTCCTTTGATTTTCCATCTACCCAAAAACATGAGTCAATCTCATGTCCTCATCAACCTGGATTTCGTAGGAAAAATGACTATCATCACGACTCTTTAGTTGAAACATGTGTAATAAGGTATTTGCACCATTCTCATACATAATTTACCTCTTTCTTCGTATGGCATTCCTAGCGTCCCTTGCTGAATATTGCAGATGAGAAGAACCACCTACTTCATTCATCATAAAGTCAATGGACCTGGCCACACCAACTCCAGATTCTTTTAAAGATGTGATTAAACTTAGATCATCCTCTGTCAACTTCTTGTGTGATCACAATTTACGAGTCTTCATTGGAGTGCAAAGTGCATGATTATGAGATTCTAAAAATTGTGATACATAATATATATTCTTCTCCACATTCAAATTCATATATAACTTAGCATGACATGAGCAACGACTTATGAAAGCGGTTTTTCTGTTTTCTTGAATCTTCATTTTTATATTTTTTTCACTACCATACCACCTTTAGAGCACCTCAAAACACGCCTTGAAACAACACCAGACTTCAATTTATGGGTACTATCCTTTCTAACACTAAGTCCACAATGACAAGCATAAGTATTGTAAAAATTGAAAGCTTCTTCTAGAGATACAAATTCCATCACAATTTTTGGCTTCAATTCAATTGCGACATTAGCTATAAACAACCCATCTGTATTATGCGACCCACTTGGGATGACGTCTTCTTTACTAGATGCTCCCTTCCCGTCTGACATCATCTCTAAAAGCTACATCACCTTCATGTGCATAACCAACTAATGTGACACCAAAAGAAGCTTTTACTTCCACAGTCATTGGATCAGGTAGCATTGTGCCAAAGACATTCATTAGATCAAGTAACATTATGCCAAAGTCATTGATTTCATGTTCTCCGTTGTGCTATTCCATACTAAAGAAAAAGATTTGACCAACTCCAACTACCAATTTCAAAGATAAGGCAAGTATGTAATGATGGATAAGCCAGAAACAACAACAAAAATTAAAACAAAGTCTCTGTTATTTAAAACACAAAGTCTCTCTCATTTAGAAAACATTTTCGTTTCTTGATCTTTTTCAATCACCAACAACCAACAAAATCTCAATATCTCAAAAATTAAAGAACATTCCCCACTTATACAGCATGACATAGCATGATAGAAATATCAAAATATCACACAATGCTTTGCTTGCGAAAAAAATGTGATGCTCTGCTTGAGCGTTTAATAGCTTTGGGAAATTTCAAGTGGTTTTGGAAGTTTCAAAAATTCACATATGCATCAAGATGAAGCTACACCATGGGAGAGTTTTACTCGATGTCCGGTCAAGTTATATTTGGAGATCGGAACGAAAGCCAATCAGAATGATAGCCACCAATTGGATTGAAAGCGACCAATCGGAATGAAAGCTACAGTTTTGTCAATCGGAGAGGAGAGATGCAAGGGCTGCAGCCAGAAGGGGGAGAGAGGGAGGTGTTGCTGGCGGCATGATCGGAATGGGGTATAAGGGGGCGGAAAATGGGAGCCATGTGAGGGCAGTTTCAAGGTGGGGTCGGAAAACGAGTGCGCTATGAGAGACCGGAGAGGAGAGAGACTGGAGCGGAGAGGAGGGAGACCGTAGAGGAGAGAGACCGGAGAGCCGTCGCATCGTCGCCGGAGAGGGGAGAGGAGAGGAGAGAGGCAGAGGCACGCTGTGTGTGAGAGAGAGAGAGGACCGGCACTGTGAGAGGAGAGACGACGACGGTGCCTGGGGATCCCGTTGAGCGCGCGGGGCCGAATATGCGATTTGGGCGGGATTTCAAGAGTTTTACAATTCGGGCGAGAGGGTGAGAGGCGCTGGGCAAAAGTGGGATTTGGGCGGGGACCGAAATGTAAAATTTTGATTGTGCGGCGAAGCACAAACCCACTCGATCCAACGGCGCACAGGCGCAGGGCGAGGAGCGGACGCATAGATCGGGACTTTGCCTAGGCGCAAAAAATCACATTCCTATAATATATCCGAGAAATGATTCTGTCAGCTTTGTCTGAGCAGATGGCTTCGCTAAGCCCACTTTTTTAAAAATCTCAAAAAGATATATACAGATGTGCAGTGCCCCTTTCATAAGCAGTAAGCACTACAACAGATTGGTCTATTTTAGCCAACCTAAAATAAAAAATAAAATGCTAAATATATGCTGCTGAGATTTATATATTGTTGTTGCAATAATATAAACAATAAAGCATTAAAATAAAGATAATAACAACAATAAAAAAGGAGAGTTGCTACTGATCTTTTTGGAAAAATTAGACTCCAAATATTGTATTAATGGATAAATTGCTGACTTACATGGATAGACACATACATTGCTTATAAGTAAATCATATATGTACAGCTTAACAAAAATAAACAAGGCATTTTTGAAGGATCCTCATCTTATGCTCCCGGGCGCATACACCTATTTTTTTAATTTTTTTTGAAATTTTTTTCATAAACTTGTTAGCCCAAGTGTATTTAATCTGTGTATAAATTTTTACCATTTTTGGAGTATTTTAGATATTTATTTTTTATTTTTAAAAATCAGTGACATTTTAGGTAATTTTAAATTATTTAAATGTCACTGATTTTCAAAAATTAAAAATAAATATCTAAAAATCTACAAAAAATGGTAAAAATTGATACATAAATTAAATACACTTGGGCTAATAAGTTTATAAATTTTTTTTTAAAAAATAAGTATATGCGAGTGAGAGCATACAGCAAGGGCGCATGCAACTGAAGTCCTTTTTAAAGGCTCGGCTGGAACGCTGTCTGGAACGGGGCTTTTGCTTTGGATATTTTTTACGGTTGACAAGAGGTAATGGCAGGCAGAGATTATTTTAAACAGCTGGAACAGACAGAAAATGATAACATAACTTGGATTTATTGGGGGGAGCCGTGGAGGCTGGAGACGGGGATAAAATAAATGGGAGCACGGAGGTTGGCTTCGGAGATAAATGGCGTGCCCGCACAGCAGCGCCTCTCCCTCCTTTCTGGAGAGCTTATTCCTTGCCTGGCATTGTGGGAAGGGACTGCTGACGTGGCGTCCTTTCATTGGCTGGTAGTGTGGGGCTGTGGCATGTGTCGGGCACTTGGGCGTCTTCCTTGGTTGCTCTGGTGGTTCGTCGGTCTGTTGGGTGGCGCCCGGGTAAAAGCCATATTCATATTCAGCACATGGAGCTCGTTGCTTGATGGCCAAGTAATACGCCAGCTGGATTTTGTTGGCACGGTATGAATTTTTAGCTGATGTAGATGGATCAAATGGCCACGGTGACGAACGGTGGGCTACAGGATGGTGTCCATTGTTGCCCGCTGTTGACGAGGTGTGCGATGCCGGATCTAGAGGAGAGATGCAGGGGTGTGGAACCGGTAGCCATGGAAGGAGGTGGAGATGCAGCGAAGGGCGATTTTCTCCTCTTCCGTGTTGTAGTGTCGTGGCGAAGTAGAGGCAGGTGGATTGAAGGTTCCTCGAATTCCTGAAGATAGGGCGGGATCGGTGGCAGATGGAAACCATCTTCGTGACTATAATGAATCTTCTTTTAATAACGGAAGCAAAGGATTTTACTGGGATTTATGCCAAATCTGATTGATTTATGGCTGGCGATTTCTGGAAATTGTAGGTTCGTCGTCGCCTGTGGATTCGTCAGTTTCCGAGTGCTTCATTTGGGGAAGATGCAGGGTGATAATGGTCAAGGTCACCAATTAACCTGCTTGTTCAACCAGTTAATAAATGAGTTTGGGTTGGGATTATGATCCGTCAATCCGTTCAACCATTTAATTAAATAAATGGATTAGGGTTGAGACTTCACAACCCGTCCAATCCGTTTATTTAACTCGTTCAACCCGTTTAACTCATTTAATATAATATATTATAATATATATATAATATATATATATATAATATTTATAACATGAATTGACATTAAGGAGATTACTTGAGATTGGCGCTGATGTTTTCAAGCTAAAATAAATTAAATTCAGGTACGTTAGCTTCGAATTATTTAATTTATTTAAATTTACAAATTCTATTGAAGATTTTTAGCATGAAAATTAGTAATAAACACAACTAGGGGTGCAACTCGGGCTCATGAAACTCGGGTTCACCTCAACCCTAACCCTAGCCCTATTTGTAAAACTTCAACCCTAACCCTAATCCTAACCCTATTTGTAAACCTCAACCCTAACCCTATTTTTGAAATTCGGGTTCGGGTTGAGTTTCGGGTTGACATCTTCTATTAATATGTCTTTGTTACTCATCTTATATATAATTTTTTATCACAAATCTATTATATAAAAAAGTTTTAAAAACAATTTATTGTATGAAATTAAGAAAAATTCAAATACCGCTTAAGAGTAGAAAGAAAGAAACTTGTTTCGAGCATTCTCTTTGTATCAAGTAGAATATGGATTATGTGTAAACGTTGTCAATAAAATTGTATTATTAATCATTAATTGTATTTTTTTACTCCTCTATTGTTTTAAGCTTATTTTACAACTATAATTTTAAAGTTCTCATAAATTTTCCTGTTGAAAAAAAAGATCTCAAAAAAATTTAATATTTAGTATCACAGGATTTCGTTGGTCAAAAGGCTTCAGTAGAAAAGGCGTGAAGAGTAATTTTTTTAAAAAAAACTGTTGGACCTATATCGTAATGTAAATTGGGAATAGGTATTTTGTTGAAATCACTTAAGATGTTAGATTGTCTCGGCGATGAGCTGTCCATGCCTGTCATGCCGTACTCCTGTTGTCCATCATTCATCCATGAGTAATATGTTATTATTATAATATATTATTATTATAATATATTATTATTATAATATATTATTATTATTATATATTATTATAATATAAATTATATATTTTATATAAATGCAAATTCGGGTTCGGGTTTACAGGGTTCGGGCTTGCCTGAACCCGAAACCGAGCCCTATTTGAATTCGGGTTCGGGTTCGGGTGAAAAGCTTAGAGTTCCAACATTGCATATTTTCGGGTTCGGCGGGCCGGGTTCGGGCTGAACCCGGCCCAAGTTGCACCCCTAAACACAACCCGTTAACCCATTTATTAAATGGGTTGTAAATGGGTTAGGGTTGAAGTTTTTAAAATGGGTTAATAAACAGATTAGGGTTGAGATATATTAAATGGATTAGGATTAGGCTCCAACCCGTTCAACCGGATCCGTTAACACTCCTAGGAAGATGGCTTCATGTTATGGCGCTCCAGCGGTATATCTAGATCCGTATGCGTGCAGTCCATGTAAAAACAATCCCAGCCGCTGATTTTCATATGTGGATGGTCCGATAATTTTCCAATAATCCCGTAGGCGTAAATCATGACGCGTCATTAATTACGAAATGATTTAAACCACCCATATGATCCCAAATATCATCCTTTCATCTAGTGAGCCATATTTAATTAATATAGCCTAAATTGACTAAAAAATAGGGTGGCAACAAATGTAAAAAAAATGTTAAAATTTGATTTATATATTAAATATATTTAGATAAATAAGTATATAAAAAAAGAAAAACTTATTTTAAATGAGTTTTACGAAATGAGTTTTACGAAATAAGTTAAACGAGTTATTTGCTTAGTTTGAATTAATAAAATCATTTCTTAATATATTTTATAATAAATATAAAATAAGAAATCAGACTCGAGTTTACTCAAATTATAATCTTATTATATTTATAAATTAAGAGTGTGTTTGATAATTAATAAAAAATGTCAGGTTAAAATTTTTCAATCTTAAATTTTTCATTCTCTGCTACTATCATAGTTTTTAATCATTTTTTTTACACTTTCCTATACAACTATCCTACTTTTCAATCATTCATACATAACTAACCTATTTATTTTAACTTTATTATTTTTACTATTATCATTATTCTTATTATATCACATAATCTGACAACTCTTATTTTTTAAAATTTTTCATCAAAAATTTTATTTATTACTAAACACACTTTAAGTTTATTACGTTCAGGAGTCAGGACTCAGGATGAAAACAAACAAATAAAAAAAAAACCAAGTCCCAGCACCTTTGGAAATCCGATCGGGCTCGACTGGCAAGTTGCACCCCAAGCATTTATACGTGGCTTGATGGGCCTCGTCCGTCAGATTCAGGGCGACGTGGTCCAGATATATTCGCGTGATAGGGGAGTCACCACCGTTTTAAAGCAACACTTAACTAACACGGACAACTATTGTCCCACCTTCGCCAATCCAGACATCCAACCAACGGAACGAAAAATCTCATATATCACCGGGCATGGTAAGGCTCACATCTCTTCTTCATATGCTGGGTTAGAGCTCCCGGCACTGTTCTGCAAATTTGAAAGGTTGGCCATTTCTGGCAAAAGTAAATGATTCTGGAAATTTGGGCCTAGCTTTTTTAGTTCAAGCATAGTTTTGGGTGATGCATGACGGCTTCATACCTCTGTAGTTCATGAAAATTTCTATCATTTAGATGTACAATCACAGTACTTCATGACTTTTTGTACTATCAAGTAAACGAAATACCTTCTTTTTGTTCCTTATATAAAGTGTTGCATGGCTGAGATTGACTGAACATAGAATTCCAGTTTTTTCATGTGGGTGATCACTTAAGTTTAATTATTCACTGTTTTTAGGTTCTTTCATGGAAATTTGCACCAGGTAAAAGCACAAGGAAGAAGATATTAACAATTTCTTGTACAAAGAGACACCGCCAGTTTCTCTCTCTCTCTCTCTCTCAATCTTAGATGAAATGGTTATAATTTCGTATGTTCTAAACTTCTAATTTGTGGAATTAGATCATAATGTGTATTCAAGTATTCATAATTGTTATGTACTTGTCACGGCAAGTAATTGTTTGTTTTGGTTGATCTTACTATCTTGGGAGGTGGTGTCACTGCTGAGCTTTGAATGCTGTGGTGTGCTCATGCGTGTCTACTAATTGAACTAACAAGTGAATGCAAGCAAACAAGGAGAAACCAAGACAGCATTCAGTTGCTGATCAGGTGTGATGAGATCAAATTGTTTTGAGACCAGGCATAGTAGTGGTTAAACACACCAGGTTTGCATGTTCTTTCTGATGGAATAGCAATACATTAAAGCTTACAACACAATGTTCGTCTATCCATACTGCTGGCTATTAATTTCTCTGGGCTTTGCATGGTTATCTGGCAGGACTCTTCGTAAACTAGATGTTCCATTGTTTCTGAACAACTATTGCGTGATGTGCATTGCTAGCCATGGTATCAGTTCATGAAATTGATTTCTATCTTGAGATGAAAATTATATTTAATATTGCAGGTTATTTCCTCATTTTATCTGAAAGGAAGTGGTTAAATCTATGGGAAAGAGGTGATTGGGAGAATACTTCATCCAGCTAATAATGTCTTTAGGAACTATTATGGTCCGTGGGGTTCCCAAGTACTCAGATCCTGTGATGCCAACTGGATGGGTAAGTCCTTCAGTGCACAATCAGGTTGTTTCAAATGTTCTTTTTTTGACTTTTAAAAGCAAGTTTTGGATTCCCCGTTTATTGCATTTAAGCAATGCGAGGTCCTGTAGTTGTGGGTACATCTAGTGGTGGAGCCGTGGAGGGGGTGTAAATTGAAATGAGAGGGTCATAGTTTTATTTGAAGGGGTTCATTTCTGGAAATTTTAGATATATTTGAAATATTTTTGCAAACTTTCAAGGGGGTCTTTTAATTTTCAAAATTTCAGCGCCCTCCTCACAGAGAGAGAGAGAGAGAGAGAGAGAGAGAGAGAGAGAGAGGGTATATCAATGTAAACTATCAATGTAAACATTCTTGAAGTTCAGTTCTATGGTCATCTATCTCTGTCATTTCTCAGAAGAGAGGTTATAGAGACTTTCATTGTCTTCGAGAGGGAGCCTTTGATAAAAACATAGAATGACAACCAGATATCTATCTTTGAAATTGAACTCACATTATGGTCAAATTGGATTACAAGAGGCATCATTATTTCTCTCATGTCTTCAAACTTAGTGGGCCTTTCTATGATATCTAATTTAGCTCTTGTTATCTCCAAAAATTTTCAGCCATAGCCTTTCTTCCCACCCTCAAGTGACAGCTCCATACTACTACAACTGGTGCTAGGCTACTTCATATGCCCTGAAATACCCAATCCTTTGTGCAAGAGCCAAGCAAATTGAATGACAGGACCATTACACTAGAAATATTTTGCAAGACAATACCAATTGAAACTAAATACTAATGATTAGGGAGTGCCTACAAATTGCAGTGTCCTGAAGGGGCATCCATGTACCTTTAACTAACGAAGTTGAAGAGGTTGTTTATTGTGATCCAAACCTGCAACCTGTAGCTGCAAAGACAACTACTCTTACAATCACCAAAGCCGCCTTCAAACTAAATACTAATGGCTGGTGATTAAAAGGCAAAATGATAAAAAATGCTTAACTCTAGATAGGCTTGGTATGGTTTGAACTTTGAAGATCAATAATTTGAGGGGAAGAACTATAGATCAAAATGACAATGGGTAATTAGCTTCGTGGTCATGGTCAACCAATGGTCCAATACACATTATAAATGTAATTTGGTGGATCTCTTCTTTCTTTTGGTAACTTATATTGAAGTGAGAAAAATGACAAGTGGTTGATGGTGTATGAATGGAATGTTTTGCGTCAATTAGTCATGTAGTGTGTTATTAGTTGCAATAGTACTGTGCATTAGTGTGTCTTGGCTTTCTATGAGAGTTTCATGGTCATTCTTCTACTTTTCAGATCATAGGATAGGAAGGTTTCTTGTCAATTGAAGAATACCTGTAGGTCAGTGCAGGGGGGTTTGTAATATAATTTGGTGCTACAACCTCCGTTGAAGGGTAATCATGTCAATTGTATTCACTGAACCATGAGCCTATTGAAACTGCAATGAATGCATCTTGTGGATTTTAGGATCAGCCATTATCCATAATCAAGCAATCTCACCAGCAATCTGGAAATCTGGATTTAGCATTCATACGTCACGATCAATGAGTTGATTCTTCTTGATCTTTTGGTCCCCTTTTCAATTTCAAAGTGTGTAAGATATGTTGTTTAGGTTTTCCGATGGTATTAATATGCAGTGAGGTTTAATGAGTTCTCAATTTCATAGAGTAATCAGCAGTGAAACATTTGATTAGACTTAGAAGTTTGAGGGACCGTCCTAGATGTTTTCTTGCTTCATTTGTTAATCAAAGATAAAAATCCCTTTAAATTATGGTTATAAATTTTACTCTTAACTTGAGACTGAATATTGCAGTTGAAGGAAGTTTGTTCTTAATTGTCTTTCCGTTTCTTTCATTTCCATTTTTTCTTTTTTTCTCTTTCTTATTTAGGTGGCATTTTGTACATAGTCATCTGTATTTTCTTTATTTCATTTTCCTTTTACATATCACATTATACTGGGGATTGTAGGACTTTATTTATTTATTTTGTTGGGTGCGGGGGGAGTTTCTGATTGCTGCTGTCATACAATAAATGTGGAGGGGTGATTCTTTTAGGCCAGGTGCATGGGGACCCCCTATGCATCTGGCCATGGGAACCCTAACCCTCCCCCCCCCCCAAAACCAACACACATACACAAAAAAAAAAATTTTGATTTTTTTAATAAACATGTAGAGCTAGGGGTATTTAACCTATTTCACCATTTTTGGATCATTTTAAGTATTTTTTATTTTTAAACACAGCGGCATTTTCATAATTTTCTGACTCATAAATGTATGCATAAATCTGCTTGTTACCAAAGTCTCACTTTATTGTCATGCAGGTTTGTCTCCAAAACGTCTCAACAACTTTCGGTAACATCCATTGCTCAACTCTTGGGAAAGTGTCTGGTCAGAGTGGTCATGTTAGAGCTCCCTTGAGGCTCTTAGCTAGTTGTAGGAGGCCTTTCAGCAAGGTAAGGCAAAGTAGGCGTTTGTCTGCAGCTGACAGTAACCAGATTGTGACAAGTGCATCTGATGCAAAGAATCAACTTCCAGAGCAATCATTCCCTGACAATCCATCATCAACTGCCAAGCCTTCAGTACCTTTGACCTCAGCTGCTGGGAAAATCCAACACAAAACAAGTGATTCTGAAACAAATTCAACTAGAATCAAGGAGACTGCTAATGAATCAAAGCCAGTTTCTGAACCAAAACCACAAACTGTATCTTCAAGCATGGGACCAATGGCCAAGAGATCACCACTGACAGCTAGAGAAAAGCTGAGGGCAGCACGTGTACTCAGCAAGTACAACACTGTATCTAAACCTTCTAAGCCTGACCTGGGGAACAAGGTTTTGGATGCATTGAGAGCAAGTGATGGAGGGAAAGCAAGATCTGGCCTCCCAGAAGCACCATCAAATCTTTTTGATGACAGCAAACGTGGACTCCCAAAACAAGGCTGGACATTTAATTTTCCTGGAGGCAATGATCTTTTAATCATAATCTTCTCCTTTGTTTTCATCAGCACAGTCATGTTTACAACTACTTACATTGTATGGAAATCTGGCGCCATTCATTTCAATGAATACTAGTCTGGACAAAAGCATGAAGCAGACATGATGCGAACAGTGTTTGAGTCACTTACATAGAACTACGGTGCATCTTTGAGTTTGAAGAATGTCACATTGGTTGAGAGGTATACTTTTCTGTGATGTCACTTGTTTCAGGTGTTGCATGACAAGGCAACAATTAGTGACAAAATTTTCGGAGCAAGATGTTCATGTGCACAATTGCCAACATGGTGATATTTAAGACTAAGCAGATATCTGGTAAGATTTTCATGGATAATGCATGTTATACACATGTAAATAATAATTGCCAACTTCGTGATGCAAATGCTAAATAGACGTTTCACTCTATTCCAATTTCACTGTTCTAAGCAAGTTTGTAATGGTTCCTAAGATGGGCTATGGAATGATCTTGGCATTATCACATGTGAATTTGCTTTTGAGACATGCACATTGTCTCCTGTTGTTACTGCTTGTTAAAAACCTTTTTCTGGTTCTGGATTAATGCTTGCAGTGCCACTTGTGCACGGACTTGTTAACTCATGTTTGCAAATGGTACACTGAGAGCCATACACTTCAAAATTTTCGGAGCTTTATTTGCTGCCTAACCATGAAAATATTGGCTGCCAAAGCACAATCTGGAATTCTATAGGTTTTTTTTTTTTAAAAAAAAAAAAGATTTTCTAAGCAAGCTGTGTGTACTGTAGACTCCAAACCCGGACAAGCCTGCCAGACCCACATGGGGTATTTAATGCAAAAAATGCTCTTGATTGATTTCTCCGTCATATGCTAGGAATTTGAAATGGATCAGAAGGATTCAGAAGACATAAGGCAACGATAGAGAAAGTATTGTTTGCATTTTTCGTCGATATTATTTGTTCCCTAGTCCAAGAAAATAGATTACCTTCTTTTTGTGGGGACAGCCATTGCTTTGTTATTGCAAATTCCTCTCAGCTTGTCATTTTACTCTCGCAGTGTCAGGTTCATCAGTTCATGGGACACGTGATTGCCATCATAAGCGGCCCACCCCTCCGCTCGCCTTTTGCGGATTGTTTTTCACCAGACCTGTTTTCAAGTTGCTGCGTGCATTCTACCTCGGTAGCATCAGCTGGCCCCACATCTATGGTTCTTATTTTCAAATAGATTCATCATTTTTCATCCAGGAATTAAAAAATAAGAATCCAACGCCCAATTTACACCAGCCTAAATTTATAATGTGTAGAGAATGGCAAATGTTCTTTTCTATTAGAATGTTACGTATCTTGTTTCTGTATACTTATATAATTATAACCTAATATACTTCCAATAATGAGTCTACCGGGCAACTTCGTTGAATATTTTCGAAGAAATCAAACGGTACCCAAGTTGCGTTATTAATGGAAGCAAATAAATAGTTCAAATTTTTATTCAAAATTTTATTAGATTCCGATCCTATGCCCACTTTGGGAGCCCTTTTTATCTTATTTTTTTAAAAAAGTTTTTGGGACAAATATGTGAGACCGAGCTTAAAATTTTCAAATGTATAAATTTTATTGTAAAAAATGAATATATGAAATTTTAAGCTTTGGCTAGAATATTAATTCCAAAAAGTCAAAAAGATGATAAAAGGGGTTCCGGGAGTATTGGATGGGGATCCATTTATTGATAATACAGAATCAAAGAGTCGGTTTTTCTGTATTTTTTTCCTGCTTAATTGGAATAATGTTCGTACATGGCATCTTGAAACAGGGTTGTTGACATGTCCAATCCAATAAATTATTGGCCGGGAATCATATTTGTGATCCTAGGATGGATGCATGGTGCAACAATTTTGCTACATGGCCACCAATTAAGAAACGGTCAAAATTCATTATTTTTTTAATTACAAATCAAAATTCATGGTTCGAGAATGCCACGAATCAAAGAAAAACTTCCAAATATACGCACAAGACTAATTACGTAAATCGTGGAAAAAAGAGCCGCAGCATAAATTAGACTACGAGGATAGCCATCCTTTTTCATTTTTTTTTTAAAATTATTTTCATTTTTCAATACGTAGTAATATTAATTTTTATTTTGATAGTAATAATTTTTCTATTCTAAAATAATTTTTTTTTCTCAATGCATCACAACTCTTTTTAATCTAAGTTGCTCATTTAAATTCCATCTCGTTTTAATTTTCACTTCTAAATCTCATCTCCCCCTTTAATCAAAAAAAAAAAAAATCTCATCTCCCCCCGTTCAATTTAATGATGTTTAGCCTAAAGACGACTACAAAGCGCAAAGAAAACAATAATACGGAGAAAATAATAAATTTCACGAAAATAAAATAAATAATTCTTTATGAAATTATAACAAATAATATCCTTTGGAATAAAATTATGATTTATCATGTAATTAAAATATCAAATCACGGTAAAATGTATGAAAAAGGAAACAAAAGGTGTTTTAAAAAGGTCTGCAGGTGTGGGGGGAAAGATGAAAACAGTGAAAATGTTTTCTGCCTTATTTTTTTTTTTTTTTGATAAAGGAAGGCACTCTCATCCTACTCCCTATCAATTGTGACGGGAGTAGAGGAAGAGTGATCCAAAAGATTCATTGCCAAAAAATTGTCAGTACACAAGTTTCTGCAAATAGCTGCGGGTGGAGTATCCCACCACGCCTGATAATCCACACAAGAAACCAAAATAAATTCAGCTAAGGAATGAGCCACAGCATTTCCTTGCCGAATAACATGATGAGCCGAAAATGAGGTGTAGTTGGCGAAGATAGACCTGATCTCATCAATGATAAATCCAGCGTCAGACATGATGGGGTGCGAATTTGATATGAAATTGCATAAAAGGAGGGAGTCGGTTTCGAACTGCACAAGTCTGAGATCCCTCTGGATCGCCCATTTTAGCCCCAAAAGAAAAGCCGTGGCTTTCATGAAAAGTGAATCCTTAGCTCCAGCCCGTTTCCAGCCACGCGCCGCCACAAAAGCTCCCGAGGCATCCCTAATAACTGCCGCACAGCCAAAGATGTCCATATTCCTTAGCTCCAGCCCGTTTTCTGCCTTATTTTTATACCATCTTGAAGTGGGTAAATTAAAAAGAAAAGGATTAAGATAACCGAAAGGAAATTCTTAAATCTTAAAGCAGCTTGATTGACCCAAGCTTTCTCTGGCAGCCATGCCAAGAAAAGAGGCCTAATGATGAGAAAATTTTTGGGGTAAACACAATGCCTGAGCTTTTACCAAGTGATTGGATTGCATTGATTTTGGGGTTGTGGCTATTGGCTAACCATGACTACATGAAGTGCGATGAATCATGATGGAAATAACCAGGAAAAAGCAAAAGAAAGCTATCGATCTTTGCCCAGTGCTCACTCTTCACTCTTCAGCTGTCGTCCGCCGGCTGACTTCCAATGGAACTACTATAAAATGTACGACGAGAGATTATTATATATTGGAAAATATAGAACTACATTAGAAGTGATAAAATTAGTACTATTAATGAAAGATACGAGAATAAAGATAAAAAATTTTAAAACGAAAAGTCTCGTCATATTCAAATCCTATGTACTAAAACTATCTAAATGCTTTTATCTTTTTCACCACCACATCAAAATTTGATAGATTGAATCAAACTGAATGGAGATGGACAAAGAAAATTAAGTTGTGTTTAGGTAGTAATAAAACTTTTAATAAAAAAAATTTAGTGTAAAAAATTTTAAAGTGAGAGAAAACAATGTGATACGATATGAATAATAATGAAAAGTAAATAAAATAAGGTTAAAATAAACATGTTATATGTATAAGTAATTATGTAGAAATGATTAAAAAATATAATAGCTATATAAGAAGAAATGAAGAAATAATTAAAAAACAAACTAGTTGCAGAGAGTGATAAGTTTTAGTTTAAAAAAATTAGTATTAACAAATATTCTCTTAGATGGAGACATTATGGGCTTTGGGGCAATCTTGAGAGATGAGAATGACAACTTTATAGCTCCTAGATATTGGGCTTTCAATAGATGATTTGATCCACTCGTGGTAGAAACTAATGCAATGTTAATGTGTATCTAATGATTGATGAGTATAGATGGGCATGATGTGAAGGTGGAGAGTGATTATTTGTTCCTTATTAATTTTCTATATGATGGAAAGCCACTTTGTTTAGCTATTGGTGTACCCATAAAAAATAAAAGCTTCGTGCTCAAGAAAGGACAAGGTTCCTATATGTCCTGTGCATTTGGAATCAAAATAGCTCATATTTTAGTAAATTTTTCTTCGAAAAATATGTAATACCTGATTACGTATTTAATCTTCTTTGTAAGAACAACTTTATCTATTAACATTACAAATGGTGGTGTGTTCCACACTTGTGATTCTCACCGAGGAATCTAGGTGTGGGACTTGGGACTTAATGACACACGCCATTTTCATAAAAAAGGATAATTTACAAATATATTCACTTAGTTTAATTAAAATTGTAAATATACACACATAGTTTCATAAATTATAAATCGTCACTACATAGTTTAACCATAATTGCAAATAACTTCATGCCGCTGTAACACCGTCATGGCGTGAATTTATTTGCAAAAATATGTAAACTACGTGAGTATATTTGCAATTTTAGAAATTATGTGATATATTTAATTTTTGCAAATAATCGTCATAGTTTGATTATAATTGTAAAGAATCCCATGCTATGACGATATAATAATGACGTTATAATAGCATGAGGGTTATTTACAATTATGGTAAAATTATGTGGTGGTTATTAGTAACTTTTAAAACCACTGAGATATATTTGCAATTTTAATCCAACTAAGTGGGTATATTTACAAATTATATTAAAAATGATATTACTGTTGAGAAACTCCGATATTAGACACTGTACTCGTTGTTTTTTTTGTTAAAATTCATGGAGTTTTATTGTAAAGTAATAAATTAAATGGCATTAACATCCGTACTAATTTAAAACTAAATTACTTTTATTTATATTAATAATTTAAATGCTTTTCTCGTTAATACTTTTTCAAAGGAATTTCATTCTTCCCAAAAATTTTCAAGTTGAATGAGTAGTGAATTGACAAAGTGAACACAAAGACACAAAAAATATTAGTCTTAGCAATTTGGGAGCATGTTCATCCTTGCATAATTCATTTACCCTGTAGATTTAACGTTAGCAGTAAGTTTTTTTTTTTGTTGATGGAACCTAACAGTAAGTCTTAGCTTGAATAAAATTAGGAAAATATAAGCATGGATGATAGGCTTTAAAATTATTGACATGAATGAAGATAAATTATTTTTTTTATCGACACTAATGTTAATGGCCCTACCATCATTTCTGATTGATTGTCCTTAACTAGTATTTTTTTTATAAAATTTTTAGTCTAAGTATATATTATTTACAAAACAAGTTTTATTTTTCTTTGTATGAGTATGATAAAACTTGTTTTTAAATTTGATTTATAGATAATATACATATAGATTAATACTTTTATAAAAAAATCAAAAAATCAAAAATCAAAAATCAATCAAATCCAAAATCCTCAACAAAAGGCAAATTTATTAACTAAATTTTTAAATATTTCAAATAAAAAAACCCCCAAGGAGGGATGGTCATCTCTTAATGAATCAACCTCCTTATTTAGTATAATAAAACATCAAGAGAAATATTTAAAAGTTGTACCAAAACCCTCAATTATTCCTGAATTATGTCAAGAAATAAAGAAAATGAAGCAAGAAATCATAAAATTAAAAAACAGAATACAAATATTAGAACTTCATAATATAATAGAAAATCCTACCCACAAATGGTAGGAACAAGAAGAAGAATTTGAACAAGAATTAAATGAAATTCTTAAAGAAAAGGGCTCCAATCAACCAGAATCATCCTTACATACATTATACCAAACTCAAAAAATTCTATCACAAAGATAGTATTCAAAAATAACTCTAAGAATAATAGACTATGCTGAAGATTTTTCTATAGAACTTATAGCCTTAATAGATTCAGGAGCAGATCTAAACTGTATAAAAGAAAGAATAATTTCACCTAAATACTCTGAAAGAACAAATTCTTCAATAGCTACTGCAAATGGTACAAATATGTCAGTAAAATATAAATTATCAAGAGCTCGTATATGTAATAAAAATATATGTTTCCAAACATCATTTATACTAATAAAAAATATGCAACAAAAAATTATATTCGGAACTCCATTCCTACAAATGATAAAACTCTTTATAGTAACAAATGAAGGTATTCATACTACTATACAAAATAAAGAACTTATATTTGCATTTATGAAATCTCCAGAAATGTCTTTATTAGTTGAATTAAAGGAAACATTATTATATAAGAAAATTTTTTATGTTATCTAAAAGAGCAAAATACTATAAAAAATATTAAATAGCAAATTAAAAGACCATTAAAAAAACATATTGAAGATTTTCACAAAAAATTAATTCTAGAAGTATGTTCAGAACTCCCTAATGCATTCTGGAATAAAAAGAAACATATAATAAATCTACCTTATATAGAAGAATTTAATGAGAACAAAATACTCACTAAAGCCAGACCTATACAGATGAATATAGAATTATTAAAATATTGCAAAGAAAAGCATACAAAAGCAGTCCAAAATATTAAAAGAAAAGTTAAGTATTTACCATGTTTACATTTAGCAAATTCAGATTTATTTAAAATAGTTGAAACAGATGCGTCTGATATTGGTTACGGTGATATTCTCAAGCAAAATGATCAAGATAAGGAATATTTAGTTCGCCATACATCAGGATTATGGAATGAAACTAGAATAAAATATCCTACTATTTAAAAAGCAATGTTGGCAATAGTTATTTGTATAGATAAATTTCAAGAAGACCTTATAAATAAAGAATTTTTATTAAGAGTTGATTGCCGAGCAGCAAAACAAATAATTCAAAAGGATGTGAAGAATTTTGTATCTCATCATATGTTTGCTCACTGGCAGGCAATGTTGTCACCATATAACTTCCAAATAGAATATATCAAAGGTGAAAATAATTCTCTTCCTGACTATCTATCAAGAGAATTCTTGTAGGGAACGTCTTAGGTTAACTCCGCAACAACCTCCAGCTCAATCATCAATTCAGCCTCTAGCCAGATCAACACAATCACCGGTTCTTCCAAGGAATCCGGCTGATAAGGCCTCCTCAAGTACTCCACATAATTATAACTTTCTTTATAATGTAGACGAATTTATTCAAAATCTAGAAAAATCAGATATTGATCTTATAAGGAGTAAAAATCTTCCTAGAACTATAACCTCAGCAGAAAAGAATGAAAAAATTATCCAAGAGGTTACTACTATTATTCATAGGAGATATTTTTATAAAGATGAATAGTTTATTCCTGCAGCTCCTGGAAAAGACACAAACTATTATGAAAGAATTTTATTACAAATTCATTCTATCACTATAGAACATATTGCTAAACCTCCAAGAGATGATTGGATATTACACTCTAAGTTACATATTAGAAAAATTATCCCTTTGGATCAATGGTTTTCTCATAACCCTAATACTTTATTTTCTTTTCCAAAGCCAACATCTATAACCGAAAGAGCTAAATTCAGGCCTACGGTATTAAAATATAATTATTGAGATTATTAAGAGGTATGACAAAAGATTTTATTCAGAAAAAATTATTTCTTTTCTCATTCATAGTGGATTAAATTTATATTAGAAAATCCAAGTCAGCCCATTCATAACCAGTGTTGTCAGAACCGGACCGGACCGGCCGGTTCGACCTGAAACCGGTTCAAAGTCTGGTTTGTATACATGCGGTTCGGTTCAATTGTAATAAACCGTGTGAACCGTCGAACCGGACGTCGCGGTTGGACCATATGCGACCGGTTCGGCGATTCGGCGGATAATAAAAAAAAATTCAACGCAGGGTAGCCATTCTCCTTTTCATTTTGCCCCCAAATCGATTGCCGCATAGCAGCGTCGTAGCACAGCAAAGCCGCCCTCCTCCATTTTCTCTCAGTAGCTGAAATCACCAACTCATCTCCGCACTTTGCTCCCCCACCCATTTCGCCACTCTCATCTATTTTCTCTCAGCAGCAGCACTCTACTCGACTGCTCCCCGCCCATTTCGCCCTCTGCTCCTCGCCCATTTCGCCGTTGTCATCCATTTTCTCTCAGCAGCAGCACTATGCTCCTCGCTCATTTCGCCGTTGTCATCCATTTTCTCTCAGCAGCAACACTCTGCTCCTTCGCCCATTTTGCCGCTCTCATTGGCCGTAAATTCGTCACCAAATCATCATCCTCGGGGGTCCGGAGCTCGACGGTGTCAATCCTCCCTGTGGCCGTGCTAGATTCGTCCCCGCTCTCATCGTGCCTTTTCATGGTTTCTGATACCAACAATTGAGTAGCTTTTGGGTGGAGTCCGCCGTCTTTATGCTTCTTTACTTTATTATTTTGCTACTTTTGAGTTATGCAGGGAATGCTCGTCTCTCTCTCTCTCTCTCCCTTTTTTTGCTTGGAAATTTTGTGCGGGGGACATAATTTCATGCAGTTTTTACAAGCAATGTGTATGTTTCGACTGGAAATATCATGAAAATTCATATTTTTCTTAATGTCAACAACTGAGTGACTCTTGGGCATAGTCTAATGTTAGTTTTTTAGCTTCTAATTAGTGCGTTTGCGAATGCAAATGCGAATTCACTACTTTTTCTAGTCTTTATGCTTCTTTACTCTTTTATTTTGCAGTTTTTTCAGTTCTGTATGGAATGCCTTTTTTTACTGTTCAGCATTTTGTGTGTTTTTTAAATAAACCATTTAAATACCCATTTGGAGATTATTTCATTTACTTCCCTACTTGTCATTTTTTCCACAATCATGATCCATTAGTCATTTGATTAATTTCATCTATTCTCAGCTACCGTAGATCCTTCAGTTTGCACAACAAATGTTATGATCTTCTTGGTTTCCATTCCTGCATGTTTTGTACATATACTGTGGTTCTTAAAATCAAACATATATATATTTAGGATTTATTAAAATATAATTTTATCAATATATTTATTTAAAATTTAAAAATAAGATAATATTTATGACATCATAAATATGTCATACTGATGTCATCGGCTCGAACCAGTTCGAACTAGACCAGTACCTTTACCGGTTCAATCACCGGTTTGGTTCTGACAACATTGTTCCTAACTGGTTTATAGACAAATTTTGGGATCATTGAGGCATGAATTTAGAAATTATTCCGGAATATTTATTTAAATTATTACCAAAGACAGTTATGCCTGAATCTCTTACCTTAGAAAATGGTCCAACATTCTTCAGATTTATTATAGAAGAAAATATTTCATGGATTATTCGTTGGGATTTCACATTCTATACAAAACCCGATTCTATTCCCTATATGACTTATTCATCTCGTATCAAATGGTGACCTAAATTTGACTATGAAAATATCCTTAAAAAATATCGATGTTTGCGCCGTTACGAAGAAAAGGAGAAAAATCAAGTCCAATCTGCCTCTCAAATTCACCATCAATCTCTGGCTACCAAAGATGCATTGAAGAGAGCTCTAGAAGTTATTAAAAAAGACTTTCCCCGTCTATCTCCAGTAGAGCAAAAAATCAAAGCCTTCGAATTATTGTTCGACAGTCAAATTGACTCAGATTAGATGGATTTGTCGTCACAGTTACTTTCCAACTGATTTGATGTCACTATTATCAAAAGAAGTGCTACAACTATTCAGACACTATTCAAAGATTCTAAAAACATCAGTCGATGACCTTATCTCATCCACTTTATTCCATCTTATCTCGTTGGGACGCTCGACTCCACCACATCTATGACACGTAGCTCAATGATAAGACTCCGGATTTATCTTCGCCTTAAGTCCACTCCGGACTTCAACCCTTGTAAAATCCGTCGCTTCTTTTTATTTTATAAATAGGCGTGTTTTTAGTTGTAAGGGCATCGAAGAGTCTTTGAGCCTTCTGAGTGTTTAAGCTTTATAAGTCTTGTATAAAAGTGTGAGTGTGAGAAAGTCTGCTCAGCTTTTATTTAGACTCCTTTGTAAATTTATGTAAGTTTTCTTTATGAATTAATGTCTGATATTTCGTTTTCTTATAATGAATGGATAGCATATCACATTTTTAGATTGTTATTATGGCATAGGGATTATTATATTTCTCGAAATTGTATTGTATTTTATTTAGAAACTCAAACTACCGAATTACTAGAAAAGGGTTATTCATATCATAAATAATGACGGAAATATTCTTGTAGAATTTGAATGAGAATATTATACATCATCTGACGAAGAATTTTAATTATGCCTCTACCCTATCAAATAAGATATTTAAGAAGAAGATTAGGCAAATTAAGACAAGAAGAAACTTTAATTCAACATATTATTGCTCAATATAATATTACTCCTCAATTTCCAGATTATATTGCTTACCGAGAAGCTTATGCAGCTTTGGGAGTAATTAGATTCTATATGAAACAAATCGAAGAGCAAATTTATTATTTGTTAGGATGAATCAAAGATTAAAAGATTTAAAAGCTCGTTTAACTGATTTAAGAACATTTTAGGAATATATGACTAAAGATATTGAAATATTAAAGCAAGACGAAAGACCTTTAGCTAAACATTTGGCCAATCGAATTGAATATTATGCACAATTAAATTATGAGGAGAGAATTAAAACTCAGAAAATGATCGAAAGTCTCCTGGGTTAGTTCGTGATATCAGAGCCAGGTTGAAGATAATTTTGTTAAAATATCTCTTTGAAGAAACTCAATCATCACAAATTGTGCAACCAGCTGAAATCTCGTGTTGCTAAGATAGCATTAAGGGAACACAACATAGAAGACGTTGACCGTGAAGATGAGTACTCTGAAGAAAATGTTTTCAACATCATCATCTTCTTCTTTAACTGATACTGAGATCCACTCAGTCAGGATAGATGAAATTCAAAACATGTCTGAAGGGGCATATGAAAATATTGAGAAATCAATACAAAATTGGAAAATTTCTAAAGTTCCTATAAAAGAAATTTATAAAATCGGAGCATTTGATTTTAGAACTGAATACAAAATTAAAACATTAGAAACTGTATTAAAATTCGGAGAAAGGTCTCACCAGATACAATTATTACGAAAGAAAGCTTTAAAAGATTTATGTGACAAAGAATATAAATTTTTACATTTTGGATTAATATAAGTAGCTATCCAACTACTAGTAAGAGCAGTCTTACAAGCCTCTGTATTAGCTTGTTTAAAAGATAATATACATAGACAATTTTCAGATTCTATTTTAGGAATATTACAAACTTCATTACATGCTGGACCTGTATATTTTAATAGTTTTCCAAATTTTTCTGTTAGTTTATCAGATCCATATGTTTTAGATGTATTATCATTATTAATTTAAACTCAATGATTTAACATGAGATTAGGATCAAAACCTTTATGTATACAATATAGAATTTGTTATAAAACCATGAAAACTTTAGTACTCAGATCTCTAGTTACTCAAGAGAAATGTGTTACCCCATATTTCATAACTAATTGTATACATAAAAGAATTGAACCTAAAAGAATTTTATGGTCAAACATAAACCTTCCAACAGAATGAAAAATTGATAATGATTTATCACTCGAAATTCCAGAACAATCTGCTGAAAATATAGAAGCTATAACAGAAACTCCAGATAATATAATATTAAACTTTGAACCAACAGATAAAAGACACTCTTTTAGTATTTCTAGACCTATAACCCCAAAAATCACTCCGAAATCTTTATCACCAACTTTAGAAAAAAGATCTATGTCATCTATCCCTTCTACAAGTTGATTTTCCTTAAACTATGATCATAATATAGACAAACCAAAAATAGAACCGTCAGAATCAGATTTTCAATTAAATCAAATCATTGAAAAATCTACATTTACATTTGATAAAGAAACATTATTAAAGGACTATAAATCTCAGAAAAATAAAGAAAAAAGAAATTGGATATCAAAAACTTATAAATAAGAAGAATTAAAACAAATTATAAGAAAATAGTTTTACTATTGTAAAAGCATTGAACAAAATATTCTTTTCTTTAAATTGTATGATGAACAAGTCTTATTGTCTGTAAATATGTTACAACAAATTGATACTTCTGAATCTTTCAATCAAACTTCATCTTCAACTCCTCCTCCTATAACCGATATTAATATACAACCTGAAAGAAGAATGAATAGGACCAATAAAGAATTAGAAGGACTCATAGTTCAAGAACCTTATAAAAAAATCTTGTTATAAAGAAATGTTAGTACACTTAAAAGATTTATCTAAATTAATAGAACAAAATAATTTTTCAAATAATAAACTTATACATATAGAAAAATAATTAGAAAAGGGCAAAGAAAAATTAAAAGAACTAGAAGTTACAGCACCAAAACTAATTAAACCAAATCTATCATTTTTCAAAAAACCTTTAGATATTCCTTTAGAATTTCCTAAAGAAACAGAACAAACTCAATTTATGCCGCCCTTCTCTATGTCTCCAAGTATAAATGACTTAAAAAAAACTTTAACAAATAGATAATAAATATAAAGACAAGAAATATTTACAAACTATATATGAAACTAATTCCTCTATTAGTAGAGAAGATCCCTCAAATCTATTACAAAAAATTTATATGAAAAATATAAAAAATTATTATTCAAAACCATCTCCTATAGATCAACAGTTTGAAGAAGAAAGAAAATCAGCGATAAACGAATTCAATCCAAATTCAATATATGAATGGAATATTGATGGTGCTAGTGAATATCAAATGTGGAATATATATAATAGTATGATTATGTATGCCCAATTATTAATAAATATTAGAAGATTACCAGCCCAAATAGCCGCTGTCTCATTAGCATGGGGATTCACAGGATAACTAAAAGCTCGATGGGAAATACAATTGACAGCAGAAGAACAAACAACTATACTAAGTAATGAACAACCTGTAAATACTCTTATAAGTATAATATTATATAAATTTTTAGGACGTGTAGAGGATTATCAAGCTATTATCAGAGAAAGATTATGAAAATTAAGATGTAAGCAAATATCTAATTTTAAATGATATAAAGATATATTTTTAACAGATGTTCAATTATTAGATGACGGAACTAAACCTATCTATAAAGAAATTTTTTTACAAGGATTACCATCTGTTATAGAAAACAAAGTTAAAGCCTTAATTAAACAATAAAATGGTGAAAAATTAGTTTATGAAAACTATACATGAGGAACATTATTTTCAAAAGTAAGAACAATAGGAACAGAATTATGTCACCAAAAGAAAATGGAAGAAACTCATTTTTTAAAATCTTAAGATTTATCATAATTTTGCTCACGTTATGGAATAAAAAAATTACCATTTCAAAAGAATATTATAAGAAAATTAAGATATCCAAAATCAAAACCTTACAAAAGAATTCTTCATCAAAACTATGATAGAATTACCTACCAAAAAAAACCATCTAAAAAGAATGATAGAAAATATCCTAAAACTAAATCAAAATATTCTAAATCTAAAAAAGATGTTAAATGTTATAAATGTGGAAAAACAGAACATTATGCCTCGAAATGTTATAAGAAACAGGTAAAAGAATTATTGGTAGAAGAAAATCTAAGCCTTGAAGGTATAACTAAAAAACTTAAAGAATTAGCTATGACTTCAAGTGATCATTCAGAAACATCTGAAGATGAACAAATAAATTATTTACAAAATCTAGAATTATCAGATTCAGAATCTGAACATGTATTCCATTGTTCTTATTCTCCTAATAAATATCAAACTTCTTCCGACTCTGAATATCAAAATTCTTCCGATTCTGAATATCATTATTTAAATATTATTTAGAAAACAAGTTTTATTTTTCTTTGTATGTGTATGATAAAACTTGTTTTTAAATTTGATTTATAGATAATATACATATAGATTAATAATTTTATAAAAAATAAAAAATAAAAAATAATTTATATGGTTGGTTCGATTGGTCATAGATGATCACAACCGATCTTAATGCCCTTAAAATTAAATGATACATTATAATATATTTCAAAATAGGGGGATTGTATTACATGTGTTGTAATCTCCAATCAAATCAAATGGGAATTATCTTTAGTTTTTAATAAATAGTTTTATCCATTTAGTTATTCATTACTCATTTCTATTACTATTTTTATTGTTTTCGATAATTTTTTTTAATAAAGTTGTTCTCAATATTTTAATATGCTTGAAAAGAGAAAAACTTTTGATACAATATTTTATCAGTGCTTGAAAAGAGAAAAACTTTTGATAAAATTTTTAGTATAAAAATTTATAAAATATTAGAAAATAATGTAATATGATAGGAATAATGATGAGTAATAAAGGTAGTAAAGTTAAAAATTTTCACTATATAAAATCATCTTATTTTTTAATTATTTATTTACATATTTATACATAAATTATCATATTTTTATATAGCTATTCATGCGAGAGTGTGTTGGGAAGTTATACTCTATTTTTATACAACTATCCCTGTCGAGATGTGCTTAGGAAGTTATAGAAAGTTATAAAAAAATTTTAAAATATGAGAAAAATAATGTGATATGAAAGATATAATGATAATGATTAAAGAAAATAAAGTTAAAATAGATAGTTTAGATACATATGTAGTTGTATAGAAATGATCGAAAAATAAGATAATTATATAAGAAGAAGTGAAGTAATAATTTAAAAATAAGATAATATAAATACTGAAAAGTTTTACCAGTAAACAAATACGTTTTAAAAATTTTGGTTAAAAAGTTTTATCTAAAAACAAACACATTCTAAAATAAATAAGTTAATTATATGACTAATTGTGTAAAAATAACTGAAAAATATGATAGTTATATAAAAATATGAAGAAATAATTTAAAATAAAATAATTGTGAAGATTAAAAAATTTTAATTTTAATTTTTTCTGTTAAAGAACACACTGTTTTTTTTTTTCCCGAGTTCCGAGCATTTACGTCACCGCACTTCCTATGCGGTGACGAGAACGATCTTGACCAATGCTGACTTCAAACCCGATGCGCGTTGAATTTCAGCACCAATAAATTTAATCTTTAATAATTTGATATTGCAAAATAAATAATTTTAACTCATAGGCTCGTTTAAAATGCACATATGAAAATTTCTGAGGATCTAATTGCCAAATTAATCCTACAAATGAAACACCAAATGAATTTTATATTTTGAACATTGATCGTTGTTCATCCAACATCTGTATTAGTCCATAGGCTAATGTACAATAATTGCTGATCTAGTTCATAAAAAAAATAATTGGTAACCTAGGAGTCTTTTTTGGAGATAACTAGAATGAGAGAGACAATTTAAAAATGTAAAATTTATGGGACTATTAGCAAAATTTGCAAATACTCAATTTCTAAGACGCTTTTCAAGTTTTTTAGATGGCTCTGATCTCACACACGTGTCGCAGATCCTGTGCGTCACGAAATGCGCGAAATGCGCTTGGTAAAAGCTCACGCGCGCGCATGCCGATCGACATCCTCGCGTCGGAAAGAAAACAAGAGAGCTCTCGCTCATGAATGTCCTTGTCGGGTCTCCCCAATTTCCTGTTTCTCTTCCTTTTCCCTCGCTCAAATCTCCCTATTTAGCCCTTCTAGGGTTTCGATCCTCTGACGAGGGTTTTGCATCGGGTAATATTCATCCCTGATTCTCTCTACGCCTTTTCATCGCTGCAATTCAAGATTCGTCTAAGCTATTGCTCGTTCTTTAGCTTCCGAAATCCCATTTTTCGTTTCCGGCGCCAGTTTAAGATCAGGCTTTTGTGTTGTCTTCGTTCTGAATGCTATTTGGAAGAGAATTTGGAATTTAGGGTTTTCGTTTTCGTGGATGTGTTTTGTAAGGTGATTGCTGTTCTGTGCTTGTTTTGATTATGTCGTAGGATTTTGATTGGGCGGGGGAGAGATGACGACGATGAACGAGAGAAAGACGATTGATTTGGAGCAGGGATGGGAATTCATGCAGAAGGGTATTAGGAAGCTGAAGAACATCCTGGAAGGCTTGCCGGAGCCCCAGTTCAGCTCCGAGGATTATATGATGCTTTATACGTATCCTTTTCGTTTCAAATTTGATATGATTATCTGTTTGGAATTGTTATTTAGCTTTTCTGGAACTCAGTGTCTGTGAATTTTGCATATATCGACGTGTCTTAACTGAAGGTCAAGTTGCATTTTCTGGTAAGTGGCTTTTATTTTTGAATGCTTCGTTTCACTTTTCATCTGAATTCGAAGGACGGATGATCAAAGTGTATTTATCATTTTAATTTTTTTTTTTCGGTTTGACTTAAGAAATAAAAAAAAGAACTCTTGTTGTTGGGTTTTCCCTTGCATATATATATATATACATACGTGTTTGTCACATTCTTATAGTGGGGGGAAAATATACTTCTATGTAGGGCGTGCATGGCATTCTAGGATTTTTTTTTTCGAAAATAGAAAATGATTTGGATTAAGATTAAGATTCACAGGTTGAATCTAGATGGTAATACATGTGACATTTTATGAATTTTGATTCCTTTACTTCACAAATAGAACTATTTATAACATGTGTACCCAGAAACCCCCACATGACTATTCGCAACAGCTCTACGACAAATATCGGGAGTCCTTTGAAGAGTATATTATCTCTACAGTAAGTGATTGTGTGACTGTCTATGCAGGCTGATCACCTAAAATAGTAAGATTGTTCCGGCTACCTCTTTTCATGCTGTTTGGAATTCTGTTTACACTTGGACTATAGCATTTATTTTAGATGTAGATGTCTTTACTTACAGCCAGTTGACTGCTCCCAATTCTTATTTTTTTGGTTCATGCTCTGCAGTGTATATAGGTGTGTTGGTTTTAGAACTGTTGCTGGTTCACATTGATGACAGCAAACCCACTTGCCAAAATTAGAATGAGAAAAATAAAAGGAGCAAGGAAAATGAATATGTTGAAGTTGACAGGGATGTTGAATGGTTACTGGCATCATAATTAGTGTCTCATGCTACTTTATCATTTCGTCTTGCATTTTGGATGCAGTCCACGCTTCACTGTAAGTTAGGATGCAACTGGCATTCTGTGCAGAACCACAAAGATAAGCAGGTTTTTTGCTGACATAAATGGGGAAACAGGGATGAAAGGTGTATCAAAGATGAGCAGCTGTTATGAATTCCATTAGCTGATAACAATAAATATCTGTGACCCCTACTGCCACAATGAATGCACACATGTAGAAAAGAAAAGGAAAAAGGTCTTAATATGTTTCATGGGTAGGCAACCCCCATAACTTGAGTAAGGTCAAACTTCTTTAGAAGTTATTGGATCCTTGGTTGGAATCTGAAATTTATTTGGGCTAGCACAAAAAATTAAAGACTAGAATTGATCACGTAAAACTTGACTAATTTTGTTTGCTGAATCCTATTATACCATTCAACTCTAGCATAGACCCAATTTTCACGGCCAAATGAACCGTATGAGTAGTGTGTGCTGTTACAAGGCATTATGCCATAATTCCTTACTTATTTCGTTGACTCTTTTTTTTCATAAGACTTTAGCGGGTACATTTTAGCACTTATCTGTTGTTAGAAATTCATTATTAATTTTCATTTTATCATGCAATTGATTTAGATATTATTTTTTTTTTTGAGAAAAACTGTTATTTATAATTGTCTTTCTTATTCAGGTATTGCCATCATTAAGAGAGAAGCATGATGAGTTTATGTTAAGGGAGCTTGTTAAAAGGTGGGCAAATCACAAAGTTATGGTCAGATGGCTTTCTCGCTTCTTTCATTATCTTGATCGCTACTTCATTGCCCGGAGGTCATTGCCAGCACTCAATGAAGTTGGTCTCACTTGCTTCCGGAATCTGGTATTTATAAATTTATTCTCTTGGATGCAATATTTCCTTTTTATATTCCTCTCTTATTCCTGACTGCTGCTAAAAAATGGAAAAAAGGAAAAATGACAGAAGGAGAAGTGATGCCTTTTTTGATTGATTATTTTGTAGTTTTTCCTTTTGAGGTTAATATTTTCTGATTGACTGTTATGCTATCAATCTTGCATATCTTTTCCCTTGCCTTCAGCTGTCAAGATTTTCAATCTTTCTTGATTCTTCAAAGGACAATGATATTGATTTCCAAACTTCAGGTCTACCGAGAAATTAATGGAAAAGTTAGGGATGCTGTGATATCTCTGGTACGTCAATGCAATGTTTTGTTCAGAAAACGAACTAGTTCTTGTTTGGCATAAATTATAAAATGTTGCTTGCCAGATTGATCAAGAGCGCGAGGGGGAGCAGATTGATCGGGCCTTGTTAAAGAATGTACTGGATATTTTTGTTGAAATTGGGATGGGTAACATGGATTGTTATGAAAATGACTTTGAAGCAGCAATGCTTAAAGATACAGCTGCTTATTATTCTCGCAAGGCTTCAAATTGGATTTTGGAGGACTCTTGTCCAGATTACATGTTAAAGGTAAGATTTTCTAGGGCCATGACTCAATGCTTGCCAATAGACACTGAAATTTCAGTGCCACCTTGGGCCTATCATTATGGTCCTATCATTTGGTCATGACAATCTTCGTACTGACAATCTTTGTATTTGGAACTAGTTATTTAGTCAAGAAGATATAGGATACTCATATAAATTTAAAACTATGCGGATACCATGCCAAAAAAAAAAGTTGTATCATGTGTAGAGAAATAGAACTAAAAGAATATTTGAAGTTCCTAGTGTGAATAGTTACATGACCTGAAATTTAATGTAATCATGCTTCTATTAAGAGTAACACTATATGGAATAGATGTCCACCTATTCTCTTGTGGATTGCAGAATTGGTTAGCAACATTTTTAATGGATCTATATGTACTTTTTAACAATATATGTTAGGAAAATTATCTAGTGTATGCGATTGCACCATGCAGTCTATGCACCATGGGGCATACTCGATCATAAATTGGAAATCTACCTCATCCATTGTATTTGGAATATTCACGTTATTAGCACAACAATTTTCATCTAAATCAAATATGTGTATAGGCCCAATCTTAAATGAATGTGATCCTGTGCAGTCGGGTGCACTTAGCTTTGGTGTACCTAGGTGCAAATACCAATTTTTTAATTTTTTTTGATTTTTTTATGCAACTGTTAATCTAAGGGTATGTTTGGAAAATGATAAAACTTTCGAATGAAAAATTTTTAGTGTAAAAGTTGTTAAATTGGTAGAAAATGATGTCATGTAATAGGGGTAATGACGAGGTGTAAAGAGAATAAAGTCAAAATAAATAGGTTAGTTATATGGGTAGTTGTATAGAAATAATTAGAAAATAGGGTAGTTGTCTAGGAAGACGTGAAGAAATAATTTTAAAATAGGATAATTTTGGAGAGGGAAAAGTTTTATATTGAAAAGTTTTAGTTTGACATTTTTTTCAAATTGCCAAACACACCTTGAATGTATATAACATGTGTATCTTTTTTTTTTTTTACCATTTTTAGAGATTCTAAATTTACTAAAAATGCAACTAATTTTAAAAAATCCAAATAATATCTACAAATCTCTAAAAATGATACAAAACGATACACATGTTAGATACATTTTTTTTGATTGATATATAATTACATATATCTCAACACATATTATACTGAAGATCTGACACATTCTTACAAATCTGGGACACACATATTTCCCCTAAAGAAATCTGGAGACACAGCTCCACGAAAGAATTAGGAAGACAGCTTCCAACCAACCGGGAGACCACCTGCTCCCGCTCATATTATTATTATTATTATTATTATTATTATTATTATTATTATTTTTTGGCCGAAATCCCGAATGGGATTCGAACCCGCATCGACCGCCCAAATGCCCTTTTTGCGCCGCTGTCGATGACCAACCGAGCTAGCCTTGGTTGGTCATGTTAGATACATTTAGGTTAACAGTCACGTTAAAAAATTTCAAAAGAAATATTAAAAAATGAGTTATATGCACCCGGGTGCACTTAGCCTAAGTGCATCCGGTGCACAGGATCGGATCACCATCTTAAAATGGTATAAAATCAACATAATAAAATATTTTAACATAAATATCAGGTTTAAAGTGGTATGTTTTTTACGTGAATAATTATATTATGTATTATTACATTTTAAGCACCTAATCATATCTCTATGTTATTATGCACCTTCAAAGTTTCTAATCAAGATGATTTTTGTTATCATAATTAACAGCTTAGCATTTGAGGACGAGTATTTGGTTGGCTTACTTTTTTTTTTTTTTTTTTAAAATCATTAGCCCAAAACAAGGCAACACCAAGATTTTAATGCCTACCAGCAATATTGACTTTCCAATTTAAAATTTGTTAAATTGCTTGTGTTACTGGTCAAGATGCTATCCAATTGGTTTTGTGGCAAATCTCAGGCCGAGGAATGCTTAAAACGAGAGAAGGATCGAGTTTCTCATTACTTTCATTCCAGCAGTGAGCAGAAATTATTGGAGGTTTGTTGCTCTGGATTTCAGTTCATTTGTATGTTATTTTATATCTCTACTAGGCTTGGGAAATATTAATCATTTGTAATGAAAGACAGTGAACACTACAAGTTAGCAGAAATTATTGGAGGTCTGTTGCTCTGGATTTCAGTTTATTTTTATGGTTTTTTATATCTCTACTAGGCTTGGGAAATATTCATCATTTGCAATGAAAGACAGTGAACACTACAAGTTTAAGCACCAATAAATTGGAGTTCGCGGATTTTATGAACAGATCCGGTGTAAGCATTAACGAATCAAATTACGTTGATTTTATGTGGAAGATCTGACGGATTGCAATTTTGTTTTTCCCTCTCTCTAGAAAGTGCAACATGAACTGTTGACTGTATATGCCAGCCAACTGCTGGAAAAAGAACATTCTGGATGTCATGCCTTGCTTAGAGATGACAAGGTATGACTTTATATTCCTTGAAAATCTGTGTTTGTTCATTTGATTACATTTCTTTTGGACTTGAAGCTTTCAGTCATCTGCTTAGAAATGATACTATGTTGTTTTTTTGATAGGTGGATGACCTCTCAAGGATGTATAGGCTCTTTTGTAGAATACAGAAGGGCCTAGAACCAGTTTCTCAAATATTCAAGCAGGTGAGTGCTTTTTGCTTACATCAGTTAAAGGTCCATGCACCTTGCTTCATTCCTAGTTGTTTTACGACTATAGCTTGCACATATTCTGGACATACAATTGATGTAGGATGGGTAGAGAAGAAAATAGAAGAAAGATGAAGGAACTTCTAAAGAGATGAGAATAGAAGAAGGAAGGTAGGAGGAGTAGAAGAACAAGGAGAAAGATAAAGAAAAGAGGAGTAGAAGGGAAAAACCAAAGAAACACTTCTTTATAATTCTCAAAACTGATGCCCCTTTAGAACTTACAAGGGTTGTATTTATAGGTGAACATACCACCTAATCTTAGAAAATTATTAAAGATAGAAAAGGAAATTGTATATTTTAAGTAAACTTCTTAATAAAGTAAACCTAAAATAGATACATGCTTATTTTAAACAGATTTTAAAATATCCTAGGAATCTTCTAATATCTTTCAAAAATAGCAAAAAATATTGCAATAAAATCTTTCTAAAATATTCTAGGATTATTTCCCTTTTACAAGATTTTTGCGCCTAGAATAGACAGATTTGAAAAATTGTTTTCTATTTTCATCAATTCTCTCCGGCTTCGAAAAACTCGCCATTGGAGAGTTCTGACTTTGATGTTGCTCAAGAATATGTGGATCCAAGTGGCGTAGGTCATCTTTAGTAACCCTCGTAGCATCAGAATCAAGCTTGTTTTTTCGCTTAACAAGAAATATTTGCATAATGCCCGATCCAGTAGTGATAAGTTCATCTTGTAGGATATTCTCTATCTGATCTGAAAAAATAGATGGTACTCGTGGAAGTATAGGCACATGTGGTGATGTTGAACAATTATCTGTTGAAATTCCTGCAGACAAACTTGGAGGCTCGAAAGTACCTCAGTATGGAAACAAATCCTCTATATTGAAAGTAGAACTAATTCTTATATTTGAAGACAAATCAAGTTCATATGCATTGGATCCCAATTTTCTTAAAACACGAAAGGGGCCACTGGCTCGTGCATGCAACTTTTTAAAAGAATTTTTAGGATATCTTTCTGGACGTGCATGAACCATGACATAATCCCCAATATCAAACTCTTGTTTTCTTCTATGAACATCTGCAGCAAGCTTATAATTTTCATTGCTTAGAGTAATTTTTCTTCTAATATCAGCATGAAAATCTTGAACGTGTTGAGCAAAAGATCCAGCAGTAGCAGATGAACGGGTATCAATGGGTAAAAGAATTAAATCGATGGGAGCTCGAGGAATATAATCATTGACAATTTCAAAAGGAGATTTTCCAGTAGAACGACTGACTGAATTGTTGTATGCAAATTCGGCAATAGCCAATACTGAATCCCAAGTTCCAATATATTCTCCCACTAAAGTCCTAAGTAGATTTCCCAAATTCCGATTGACTACCTCAGTTTGGCCATCAGTTTGTGGATGAAAAGCAGATGAAAATTTCAATTTGGTACCCGAGAGTTTCCACAATGTTTTCCAAAAATAGCTTACAAATTTAACATCCTAATTAGAAACGATGGAAGTTGGTAAACCGTGGAGCTTAACAATTTCTCTAAAGAATAATTTTGCAATATATGAAGCATCAACAGATTTAGTACATGGGATAAAATGAGTCATTTTCGAAAATCTATCAATTACCACAGGAATTGAATTAAATCATCGAGAGATTTTAGGCAATCCGAGAATAAAGTCAATACTAATGTCTTGCCAAGGAATATATGGTACAGGCAGAGGAGTGTATAATCCAGTGCTTCTCTTTTGAGCTTTAGCAAGTTGACATGTGCGACACTGTGAAACAATTCTTGACACGTCTCTTTTCAATGTAGGCTTATAAAATCTATCATCAACTAATGAAATGGTTTTATTCCTACCAAAATGACCAGCAATACCCCCAGCATGTAATTCCCAAATTAAAAAGTCTCAAAGTGATGTATTGAGAATACATAGCTTAATTCCTTTAAATAAATATCCATCGAATTACATAATCATTACGATTTCTATTTTGTGTTTCATGAAAAATAATTCCAAAATCAATGCATGGTGGATATTCACTTTTCAACCTATCAAATCCAACAACTTTAACATCCATAGTATGAAGAATGAGTGAGACACGACTGAGAGCATTTATAGGTTTGTTCTCAATTCCAGCCTGATGTTTGAGAACAAATGTGTACTCTTGCAAAAACTCAATCCACTTTGCATGTCTAGCACTTAATCGTTTTTGTGATTTCAAATACCTCAAAGCCATATGATCTGAATACAATACAAATTCATGAGGCAGCAAATAATGCCTCCTAAATTTAAGTGCTTGCACGAGAGCATAAAATTCTCGATCATATGTTGAATATTTTGTTTAGCTTCATTGAGTTTTTGAGAAAAGTACGCAATTGGATGACCTTCCTGGCTCAAAACACCCCCAATCTCGACCCCTGATGCATAACAAGCAATTTAAAAAACTTTGGTGAAATCAGGAAGTTGTAATACAGGTGTCTCAGTCATTTTCTTTTTAATCTCCTTAAATGCTCTAGATGCAGAAGTTGACCATTGAAATTCTTTATTTTTCAAGCAATCTGTGATAGGTGTCATGATTGTGCTAAACCCTTTAATGATGCGCCTATAAAATGCAGCTAAACCATGAAAACTTCGCACCTTAGAAATTGATGTGGGTTATGGCTATTCCCTAATGGCTTTTACCTTTGAAGGATCCAGAGAAATTCGATTAGCTGATACCACCAATCCTAAGAAAATCACTTGATTTATTAAAAAATAACATTTCTTGAGGTTTACGAAGAACTTTTCAGATCGAAGTGTCTCAAGAACAATTTTTAAATGTTGCAAGTGTTCTTCCTTAGAACAGCTATAAATGAAAATATCATCAAAATAGACTACCACAAACTTTCTAATGAAAGTTTGAAATACTCGGTTCATGATTCTCATAAACGTACTTGGGGCATTTGATAGTCCAAAAGGCATAACCAACTATTCAAACAATCCATCTTGAGTTTTAAAGGTAGTTTTCCATTCATCCCCCGTTCTAATTCGAATTTGATGGTATCCGCTTCTAAGATCTATCTTAGAGAACCGCCAGTCAAAAGATCTAACATTTCATAAAGTCTTGGTATAGGAAATCTGTACTTTATAATTTTATTGATTGCACGACTATCAACACATTCTCCAAGATCCATCCTTTTTAGGGGTTAATAGAGCTGGTACAACACATGGGCTAAGACTTTCACGAATAAACCCCTTATCAAGCAGTTCAGTTATCTGCCTTTTTAATTCAGCACGCTCATTAGGATTCATACGAAAATGAGACAAATTTGGTAATTGAGATCCTGGTATATGATCAATAGCGTGTTGAGTATCCCTCATAGGTGGAAGCTCATTTGGTAATTCATCAGGAATCACATATTTGTATTCTTTCATTAATGCTTGGATTTCAGGTAATGCTACATTAGTCTTATGAAGAACAGTATTTGTGTCCTCTTTGGCTACTATAGCTAGAATGAGTCTTGACTCTTGTTCTTCTTTTTCAAATTGTTTTCTTGTAAGAATATGCAAATGTCGTTTTTCAGATGAATCAACTGGAGACTCTTTGTGGGATCTGTCACTTTCTTTAGGTTTAGCAGACTTCAGAAGGATTGATTTTCCATTATGCTTGATAATATAGGTGTTTGGTTGCCCATAATGGATTACTTTTAAGTCACATGGCCATGGACGATCAAGAAGAATATGAGCCACATTCATGGGTAGGACATCACGCCAAATATGATCAGAATAATCACCCATCGATATAGGAACCAAGCATCTTTCATTAACAGGAAGTGTAGTTTTGTCTACCCATGCTACACGATATGGATGAGGATGTGGTTCAGTTTTTAAATTCAATCTGGCTATAGCTGATTTGACAATCACATTCATGGAACTACCTCCATCTATAACAATCTTGCACATTGTATTCCCACATTTAAAAAATTGATCAAATATATTTGTACGTCTCCAATCACTATTTGAAAAAGTAGTCGTCAAAATGCAACGCACAACATTTAATTGCGAGTCCTCATTATAGCTATAGTCTCCATCAAGTTCACAATCCGATGGTTCCTTAAAAGTTTCAGCAACTTGATCAATGGTCACATCTTCATGATCTTCAACATGATTAATTGTGAGTGTGTGCTGAGGACATTGTGATGCAATATGACCTTTACCCCCACAACGAAAACATGGACCATTAACCCGCTTACCAATAACATCAAATGGAGAAATTGAATTACTCTTTTCTCTACTTGTGTATTGTTCAGGCAATGGTTTATTTGTTCCTTGAAAAGACGTTAGATTAGAATTTAATTTGGATACACTCGTCTCTTCAGTTTGTGGAATCAAACGTTTGTTAGTGAAAGATTTTTGAAAATTTCCAATTCTAGAGCTTTATAATATGCGTCTTCCACAGAAACAACTGAATGCAATTTCAACGAAGTTTTGATTTTTGGTTTCAGGCTATTGATAAACTTTGTTCGTGTAACCCAAGGATCTTCCTGTATTCCACATTTCATTTTTACATCTTCAAACATATTAAGATAGTTACACTTAATGATCCTTGTCTCAAGTTAATCAGTTGTTCCAATGGTTGAGTCTGATGATATTCAGGAAGATACTTCTCTTTTAATTTAGCTTTCATTTCAGCCCATGCAGTGATAGGTACTCCTACGCGTTGATTTTCATCTAGAATCCCTTGCCAATAGCGTTTGACAGACCCAACAAGTTTCATTTTTGTAAATCTCAATTGTTGGGCATCATCCATATCATACCAACAAAAAAAAATCTTTCATGTTTGCCAACCAATTTAAGAAAGCATTAGGGTCTAGATGACCGTCATAACTAGGAGCATCTACCTTGACTTGTTTTGCCACCCAAGAATTGTCAGTTACACGTCGTTGTTGTTGTGGAAAAGGTACATTATAATTTCTCTGGTGGTTCCCATGTCTAAGATTGTTTGCAAAACCAATTTCATACAAATTATTGTCATCTTCATGATTTTCCGAATTTGTATAAATTTCTGGAATATGTGAATGCTCTGGGTTATTATGACCTCTAGCATGCATGTTTGGATTTGGGAGAAGGCCAGTTATGATAGGAGAGTTACTAGAAGCATGAGTATTGTGTAATTGACTATTTCGAAATGAATGTCCTGTCTCAGTCATAGGACGTTTTCCAACAATTTTAGTCAACCCGTTTATTGAGGAAATAAGAGATTGAATAGAAGAGGTGGTTTCTTTTTTGAAATCTTCTTGCTTTTGGGCCAAGGTATCACAAAGGTTTGTTAAAGATTCAAATCGATTATCAATAAAATTGGATAAAGCTTTGAGTTCGACATTCAATTTAGCATTAGTAGGCATGGTGACTCAAAATTCAACTTATGCTGATATAGAAAAGACTTACTACTAAGAATGAATTTTTTTTTCTTTTTTTTTTAAAAGTTCAAAAGCAAAGAACTTGATTGAAACAGATATGAATTACGTACTTTCAACTAGAGAAAATATACCTGTTGAGGTCCAATCTTACCAAGTTTAGCAAGAGACAACATGAAAGTGATGTCAGCAACTTCTTAGCAGTATCTTTGCGATGACAACTAGGTTGTTGTAATGGCAGCAGTAGGCAGCATCAAACAGCTATAGAATTCACAACAGTGATTTGTAGACTGCAGCAGTTCATAGACAGCAAAATGGCAATAGAATGGACAGCAATGATTTGTGGACAGCAGCAGTTTGTGGATAGCAAAACAACAATAGAAATTGGGTGGAAGTAGTATCAGGTTTGGCTTTGATATCAATTGATGTAGGATGAGTAGAGAAGAAAATAAAAGAAAGAGGAAGGAACCTCTAAAGAGATGAGAATAGAAGAAGGAAGGTAGAAGGAGTAGAAGAACAAGGAGAAAGATAAAGAAAAGAGGAGTAGAAGGGAAAAATCAAAGAAACACTTCTTTATAACAAAACTGATGCCCCTTTAGAGCTTATAAGGGCTGTATTTATAGGTGAACATATCACCTAATCTTAGCAAATTATTAAAGATGAAATCTTTCTAGAAAAGAAAATTGTATATTTTAAGTAAACTTTTTAAGGAAGTAAACCTAAAATAGATGCATGCGTATTTTAAACAGATTCTAAAATATTCTAGGAATCTTTTAATATCTTTCAAAAATAGCAAAAAATATTGCAATAAAATCTTTCTAAAATATTTTAGGATTATTTCTCTTTTACAAGATTTTTGTGCCTAGAATAGACAGATTTGAAAAATTGCTTTCTATTTTTATCAACAATAGCTTGTTTTCATGTGTGTTTAAGCACACCTGGAAATCCTGAAATTTTTCCAAATTTGCTGGTCATCTAAGTTTTGCCGATGCTGATTTTTTATTTAGAGTATTTTTGGCAAGAGGTGAAAAAATGAAGGAAAAATTTGTTGGAAATTTTTTAAAAAAGTGTGTGTGATGTTATGATCAGGGTGACGATTAGGAGTAAAGAAAAATAAAGATAAAATAGATAAGGTAGTTGTATAAATTTTTTTTTTAAAATTAATTGGAATGTTGAGGTAATAATAAAAAAAAGTAAGGTAGGGTAGGTAGGTAAGATGCCAAATCATATCAAAATGTGAAGGAGGGAGTGAAAATTTCCTCCTCCCCCCGTTTTACCAAATGCCTAACAAATGCTTAATATAGATGGGATATATACTCTGGTATATATTAAGTCTGCCTAAATTTATTTATTCACTTATCTATAAAGGTCAAACGTATCAATAAAATTCCTAAAACTCTCAGGCATGTGCCTAGATCTTCACTCTAAAGCATCTTCAGGATTTTGGGAAACATGCCTAGCACTCTTGTAACTGTTTTGTTTTTGCTAGACTGCATGTCATGGCTTTGTGGGTTCAAATAACTGCTATATTATTACTCCCTGTTTTCTGTGGCTGCTGAGCTTTTCTTTGTGTTTTTCTCTGATGCAGCATGTTACTGCCGAAGGTACAGCACTGGTCAAACAAGCTGAGGATGCCGCCAGCAACAAGAAGGTGAGTTGGTGTAACTGTTCTGGACCACTTCTGTATCACATATTGCCTGTGGACTTCTATATATTAGTGAAACTTTTTCCCTGTGCTAAATATTTTGATGTATGATTTTCTTACGTGCTAAATATTAAACTAACGATGTAATGAGTTGAAGACCAAAATGGTGTTAGATAAGATGGGATGAATTTATCAAATCGAAAATTTGTAAGAGAACTAGGGGAAATCTGAAAAAAGCTTGCAGATTATTGGGAGAGATATTTAAATGCTTGGACTTAATTAAAAAATGACTTGAGACCAACATGAATGGTGCAACAGGATCTGTGTTGCTGAACTGACTTTGCTGGGAAATGGCTGTCAGTGATATTGATGATGATGGGGTTGAAATCCATTATCCATGTATAGCAGTTGAAAATGTCATTCTATTGCTCTTTTCCTGTTTTCAAATGGAGTCTTATCTATAATTAGTGCTATATTTTTTTGCAGGCAGAGAAAAAGGATATTGTTGGCTTACAAGAACAGGTAACTTTTGGGATTGCTGTTGAAGGATTTACACAGAATTAGTTTGTTGTACTAAAACTTGAAAATGTCTGCTTCTTCAGATGTTTGTTAGGAAAGTTATTGAGCTTCATGACAAGTATTTGGTGTATGTTAACGACTGCTTCATGAACCATTCACTTTTCCACAAGGTATTTATTGCAATTTTTGAATCATTATTGATCACATTCTTATGTTACTCCTTTTCATAGTTTGTTTATCAAAAAAATTCATGACAAACGTTGCTTGCTTACAGGCACTCAAAGAGGCTTTTGAGGTCTTCTGCAACAAGGGTGTTGCAGGCAGCTCCAGTGCAGAATTGCTGGCTACCTTTTGCGATAACATCCTCAAGAAGGGTGGGAGTGAGAAATTAAGCGATGAGGCCATTGAAGAGACACTTGAAAAAGTGAGCAAATTCACTTCTGGTTACTTTTTATTTATTTATTTTGACGTTTTCCTTATGATTCCTTTATCTTTCAAATGACTGTTGGTCAGGTTGTGAAGTTACTTGCATATATTAGTGACAAAGATCTATTTGCAGAATTCTACAGGCAAGCTTTCAATTTGCCGAGGTTCTTTTTGCTAGCAGCCTATGCTGGCAGCTCTTCCTAGAATGATTTCCTTTTTTTCCCCTGTTGGTGCCTCACCATATTATGCTGCTGTGATTACAGAAAGAAGCTTGCACGTCGTCTTTTATTTGACAAAAGTGCTAATGATGATCATGAGAGGAGTATTCTAACAAAGCTGAAACAACAATGTGGTGGACAGTTCACCTCAAAGATGGAGGGGATGGTTTGTTTTCTAAATTATCATTATCAAATTGAATCAAAGTGAATAAAACTGAAAAAATAAGGAAAATGCCCTTTCGTTATAAGTTTACTATAATATAATTCATCTCATGTGCTCAGGTGACAGATTTGACATTGGCAAGGGAAAACCAAGCTAGTTTCGAGGTATACCTTAATAGTAATTTGCATTTTGCAAATCCTGGAATTGACCTGACAGTCACAGTCCTGACTACTGGATTCTGGCCAAGTTACAAATCATTTGATCTCAACCTTCCTGCAGAGATGGTAAGAATCGTCCTTGTTTCTGTTCCCTTTTATTGAATGAAGATGTCTTTCCGTTTCAAAACATGCCAAATCAATTGCTGTTTCAGGTCAAATGTGTGGAAGTTTTTAAAGAGTTCTATCAGACCAAAACAAAACATAGGAAACTTACATGGATATACTCTTTGGGTACCTGTAACATTAACGGCAAATTTGAGCCTAAGACTATGGAGCTTATAGTAACAACGTATCAGGTAGATACTTACCCATGTTCATGTTAAATGGATGAATTATTTATTCATATTTTAGGTTGTTTGTGCTCAAAACTTTTTATATTCCTGTTTACAGGCTTCTGCGTTGCTGCTGTTCAATGCATCAGATAGATTGAGTTATCAAGAGATCATGACCCAATTGAACTTGACCGATGATGATGTAGTTAGATTGCTGCATTCTTTGTCATGTGCAAAATACAAAATCCTTAATAAGGAACCAAATACGAAAACAATTGCTCCAACTGACTACTTTGAATTCAATTCCAAGTTCACTGATAAAATGAGAAGGATCAAGGTATGGATATCATCGTTGTTAATATTCTATTTATCTATTTGATTTTATTTTCATGGATTTTCTTTCTATTTGATTCTAAAAATTAAATGAACGTTTTGAAAATGATGCAGATCCCTTTACCTCCAGTGGATGAGAAAAAGAAAGTTATTGAGGATGTTGATAAGGATCGGCGATATGCTATTGATGCTTCAATTGTGCGAATAATGAAGAGTAGGAAGGTTTTGGGTCATCAACAGTTGGTAATGGAATGTGTTGAACAGCTTGGACGCATGTTCAAGGTATTTGGAATCAACATTGTAGCAATTGTTCATATCCAGAATAAATTGCACAGTAGAACTCTTTAGGGCACGTTTTGGTAATGTGGGGGAGGAGGGAGTTAGGGAAGTAGGAAAGAGAATATTTTGAATGGTGTAAGAATGATGTGATATGACAAGGATAAAGTGAGAATACATTGGTACTGTGAGAAAATGATTGTAATATAGAGGTAAAAATGGAATAGTAGGGTAGTTTGGTAGTTCAGATGTCGAATTGTTTTTTAGATGGTGTGTGAGAAAGTGGTCGGGAAGTGGTTTCCCACCTGTGCTAGTTACCAAACACACCCTTAGTATATGGAAAATTCAACAGCTTCTGGAAAAGAATTTTATGGTTATCAAATTTCTTCTGATCGAGACATACATTATATTTTAAAAGCCAAGATGTAATGACATTTGGTGCATTCATATTGTCAGCAAATTTGTAGGTTAAATGTGTGGAGAATTTTAGTTGGTTCATGAGATGATACCATGAAGCCCAAGGCTGACCGTTTATGTTCTGCTTGGGCTGATATGTTCAAGATGCCAATTTTGAAAGTGTATATGGCCGCTGTTTTCTTGTTGAGGATTGTGCTATTGCTCAAGGGATCTTATTGTGTATGAAATCTAATGTTAATTGAAGAGAATGCTATTGCTGATAGCCTGATATGAAGAGCATTGCTTCCAAGTCCAACCCTCTCCACAACGGGGTTGGTGACCATGTTAAACAGAACTAGACATAATGATTCTTTCTGTTCCAGTTTCTTTTTATAATTCAATGAGTCTCTGGCTAATATTGAAAAATTAAATATGCAGCCTGATTTCAGAGCCATCAAGAAGCGAATAGAAGATCTCATTACTAGGGATTATTTGGAGAGGGACAAGGACAACCCCAACTTGTTCAGGTACTTGGCCTAATCCAATCCAACAATAGCCAGACGATGACGTGCTGTACAGGGCATGGCTGTGCTTGGGCATGGGGTGGCTGGCTGTCGTGCTGAAGAAGCTTAACAAATTCTTGAATGAAGCTACAAGTTCGCCTGCTTCTGATGCCATTTCTGGTGGAGGATTTGATAATATTTGTGAACCTGGTATATTCTTCCTTGTACATTAGTCTCTGTGCCAGGTTTGGTAACTACACTAGACACACCCCACACACTCAACCCCACCCCCCCCCACCCCCCCCAAAAAAAACCAACAAACATCTTCTCTGGATAGCACAGCGTGGTATGTTGGATTGCAGTTTTCTGTCTGCTGCCTTTTGCTGTTCTGTCTTCCCCCTTCCAACCATGTTTCTTGTTTCCTTACACCTTTTTCTATTGTAATCAATTTAAAGCACTCTGATTGTATTCCATTGCTCCCTTCATATTTTGAGCTGCTATAACCTCAACACTGTTCAGCCTGGAATGATAACTGGACAAATGCGTCTTTTTCATTTTGGCATTGTTATGTTTAATTTGATAAAATTACTGCTGCTTACTGTTTTGCTGTTTTCTTGAATGGCATCAATCACTTCCTATTATTCGAAGTTCAGACAAAAAAACAGAATCCAATCTTTAATCTACAGGTGAGCTTGACAGTGCTTTGCATTTATGGGATATCCTTTTCTGCCGTCTTTGATGTTTTAACTAGCTTGTGAGCCAGTTGTTTTTGGAACTCTGTGACTGTATGCATATGTAATACCTGATCTCCTCTCCTCTCCATATCGACTGACTGTGTATTGCTTCAACCCTGTTCTGCACCTATCTTGGTTTCTAATGTGGTAATTTCTAAACCAAGATATCTACCAAAGTGCAGTTTCCATTCCTATGCAAGTATGCGCCAATAGGAGAGTTATTTATTTTGATTAGTCTTTGAGTAGCGTCAGATTTCATCTTCTTCTTTATGCGTGTCTTTCGTGATGGCTTTTCTCTGTCATCATTCCGTGACAATTACATTTGTTTTAGCCGCTACAATGTGGGAGACTCCTATTCTCAAGGAAGGTTGTCGTTTGCGTTGTTAATTAGTTATCTTCTCCCCTCTAGGATCCATCCCGTCGTGTTTGTTCTTGGTGTGGCTAGCTAAAAGCGGCTACTGTTTCCTATATCTGGGAGTATTGAGGTTTAACAAGGATGCGGCCACTGTTTCCAATATCCGTGGGTACCGATTTGATACGCATGCCGCAAACAGACCAGTCCGGGGTTCCAATTCTTAATATCTTTATTTTGGTCTTGTATAATTCAAGCTATGGCCTACTTTAATGATATTTTGCGATGGAAAAACTCATGGCATTAGATGGTGATTCTCAGCTATACTGTTTTTGATGTTTTATGCTTCCAAATTTATTTTTTGACCACAAAAATAACGAGTCTTCGCGGCATTAGACAGGCTTGTGTGCTACAAACGAACGCGGCAAATTTGAAGCCATGGGAAGGTGTGCTGAGCGCTGCCTCGGGGCCTGGTCGATTGCCATCCGTCCTCATGCGCTCGTTCAGTCCTGCTGCTTTGAAAGCGGCTGCATAAGTACGCATTGTGTCGGCCACTTGTTCTGAGAGATTCTATAATTATTCATTCAGAAAACTGACAACATCATGGCTTTTTCACATAAAGTGAAGAAGTCGTGTGAGAGAATTTTATGGTCTGAATGGGGCTGGCTCTAGTAAAATATCTAGGAAATGGCCTGGCCTCTACCCTCTTATGGATTTCCAGAACAAATTTGGACTCGGGAGGCAAGCGTTGACGCATTGTGCTGCTAAACATAAAATAAATCCCAGAGAGAGAGAGAGAGAGAGAGAGAGAGCGAGAGAGAGAGAGATAAAAGGCAGTCAGTATGAAGAAAGTTGTTAATTTCGACTTTCGGCCTCTTCAGAACCGTACGTCCCGTAAAAATGGAGAAAAGAAAACGAGTCTTGTGTCTATACCACGAGGCCACCATGCTGAAAAAGCACACTTTCTTTTTTGTCTAAAGTGCTTCCCTCTTTTTTCCGAATCTTTCTTGCATGCTAAAGGATCTTGTTCAGCAAGCATGAGTGGCTGTAGGATTTCATAGTTTGATATTAATTATAAATATACTCGCATAGTTTTATGATTTGCATATTATCCTCATATAGTTTTACCGAAATTGCATGCGTACCCATGACCTTGCTTTCTCGTCAGCTACCGTTAATGCTTGGCTTACTAGGTTAGAAAATGATACAGACCTGGGGAAGTAGATTAAGCATCTCCGTAGCTGTTGTCCAAATGACGCTTTGCAAGCTTCAACTCTTCTCTAATCAAGTCGAGTAATTCAGGACGATCAAAGCTTGCACCTTCCGGTTTTACGAATCTATTGCTCGCCACAACTTTCTAGTGGACAACATTCTAAAAGAAATCTGTTAGGACTTAGGACAGATTCATAGGAGGGCATCTTGGCATACTCGGGGAAGTAGTTGATGTTAATGACTAGGAATTTATTGTCGGCCTTGGCATCCTGAATGATATCAAAATTGAAAAGATTCAACCCATGGCCTTTCGGAGCTCCTTTGCAACCGTGACAAAGCCTAGAGGCGACATCTTTGCCTCTTCTACGTGCGTAATTTAATAGTGGCCATCATCAAATTTGACCTCATGATTCAAATTCGACACTTGCGGGAACGATGACAACCCCTTAACACACTCCAATTTCTCATCCAAAACGTTCGATAGTCAATGACCTTACCTAAAGCAGATGCGAGCATTCACGACCAACTTCCATTTTTCCAACATTACTATGAAGAAATTTGACTTTATGAAACTCATAATATAGATTGCTCTAGATAGGGTTGCCAAAATCCATGGCCATACCAAGCTGCTTAGTTCTGAGTGCCGCAATAAGGAGAAGGTTGCTTTGGCCGATTGCCTTGAGCTCTACGAGACCACCATACTTAATCACGTAGTCGACTCTTATTCTAAAACGTAGTAACTTTGACAGCAAAACGTGGCTAAGCTTTGCGCTCATGAACTTAGAAATGTGCTAGATGAGCTTCGTGGAGATGAACGTTTTTGAGTACATGTTGCTGCTAATGTCCAACAATGTGTCTAAGTTGATTTGCTACTCTCAAGCCCATGGGTGTTCTAAACTGTATGTACGAAGGCAGATGTTCAAGCTGGGTGAAGGGGGGTGACTGGAAGATCTTCTAGGTGATGACATCTCTAACATCAGAGGCATTTGGCTACAGCCCGTCGTGGCTGATGAACTCGTACAACACCAATGACGGCCTCGATGTGAGTAGGCTGCTTTTGTTAAACACCCACGCCATCTTGTGGGAATTAGCACTCTCTTCAGTGCAGCAGTGTTGTGGATGACAACTTATGAGGGAACATGAAGGTGGCACCTTAGAAGGATTCATTGTATCCATTGCTGCCACACTGCATTCGAAGCTTGATGATGACTTGAAGCAGGGAGATGTGATTGTGGAGTCGCTCCATAGTGTTTTCAAAACAAGGCCATTTCTATCATTTTCTAAAATATTTAGCCAAATATTAACCAGAGTTGACAATAAAGTGAGTTAATGGGTACACATGCAATTTTTGTGAAATTACGTAGCGGTAATATGCAAATCGTGAAACTATGTAAGTATACCTGCAATTAACGTCAAACTATGTGAATATATTTAAAAATTATTCTATTGTCAGATTCCGCATTATGTGGCTCATGCGAGAATCTAGCATCCTCTGTCGGGAATCTTCATCAGTTCTCTCTCTCTCGCACACCTCTGCAACTCCCTTTGTATCTTTCTTGGATAACACTGTTTTACTTCTAATATCAAACTAACAAATTTCTTATAGAGTTATGACTCTACCATTAAAAATTATTTATGTTTTTAATCATTAGTATTTACTTTTACTGCGAATTCCTTGTATACTCCTGAATTTTAATCATAATTTCACTTATACCCTATGAACTTTAAAAATGACTCTTATACTTATAAATTTTCATCATAATCCGTTAAAAAGGCTGTTAACCTCTTGTGAAATGACGAATATGTCCATTCATAATTATGATTTTATAGTTAAAAATTTATATATAATGATTCTTTAGTAATTCTATAATTATAAAACAATATATTATTTGAATATAGATCTCTAGTATTGAGCAAAGCAACTTCAAATTATATTAAGATTTGGTCATATTTGTCTTTTTACAAGGGTTAAACGGCTCATTTAGCGGATTCTTAACGGTACGAGCATGTATGGAATTATAATGAAAATTCATAGGTATAAGAAGCATTTTTGAATGTTTGCGAGTCAAGTGGAATTAGTGATAAAATTCGTGGGTATATATGGAATTTGTCCTTACTTTTATTTCTTTCGTGCTCATCTTTTTTGTTTGTTTGTTTGTTTGCTTTTTTTTTTTTTTTTAAACCACCATCCCAAACATACCCGTAGAGAAATTCTTGCAAGATACAAGATTTCAAAGGTCCAACAAAGCTTTAAGAAAATTATTTCGTTTTCATTTCCGTCAACATCACACGAAGTCCACCTTCTTAAGGGGGGAAAAAAAATAAAAAATTCACACAAAGTCAAATAGCTAAGCAGCAACCGCTGGTGGCAGTTCAACTTCAACTTCATTTCTTTGCCAAAACAAAACACTGGTGCATGTTAATGGGATTCCTGGAATATTTTTTTCACATGTTCCATGGAGACCGCGTGGATCATTTGACCACCTTACGAATCTTTCTTATAGAAACCTACCAAACACATTCCAAACTTGACCGGTGAATTTCGAATGACAAAAAAGGCTTGTCTCACTCCAAAGTTCTGCCACGTTCAAATCCAAGGTGACACATTCAAGCAACTACAAACTGGTGCATGATGGATTTAGATTTCAAACAAATAATGTCACCCAAGAGATCAGAAGATTCATTCATTGGACTAGTGATGCACTGATGCTGAATATCTCTGCCTTCATGATGGCCAAGTGACAAATTCTTCATAAACCATCCAGCTGATGTCTCGTTGGGTGGGCTCAGCCAATTCTCTTTTCATTGGTCTCATGCTTCTCTCTGGTTCCCTATTATTTTAATGCATTGTTTATCATTTCTGCATCTTTGCTCTCCACCCTCGGCCACAACTTGGTCCTCCTGTAGTATCCCCATTGGTTTGGCATGTGTACTGTGTCTCATTCGTGGTGACTCCCAATTGGAAATGGCATTAGGATGACAACTTAAATTGTTAAGTTATAAACTACAACATTTGTCAGCTGTCCAACTCATGATGTTTTCCATTATTTAGTATTACATGGGACTCAACCCATGATGAAATACTTAAATGATATTGTATTCTCAGAATTCCAGCTGGCAACCACTACTCACTCTTCTTTTTCTTTTTTTTTTTTAATAAAAAAATTTTCACAAGTGGTGAGTGCTGTCATTTCCATTCCTGTTGGCAACCCACTCTGCTTTTTGATTATCATTGATAGTTAGTTAACCTGTTAAGATTTACTCCGTTCTTGTTTGTTAGCATGAAAAGAGATGGGGGATTTTCTCTTGAGCTAAATGAAAATGCAATGACGAGACAGGCTGCACACATGCAATTTGTCGTTGGTGAATGGAAATCCGTCCACAGCGTGTGTTCCATTATTAGAAAAACCTGAAAAATCAGGCCTGCCTGCACTTCTGGTGGGCCACGATGTGGAGTTTCTGAGCCTTCGTACAGTGGTTTGTTGTTTCTGTGAAAGGGTTGTGGGCAGCTTTTTTGGCTGCTTGGATGTCTTTCACACATACTACCAATTGCTATTTGTGCACTGGTTGGACAGTGGGCTTAAATTTTCAACCTGTAACTGGAAGACCTCAATAATGGCAATGCTAATCAAAAGAAGATGACAACAATTTTGCATGGTTAGGGCTGCAACCACTTGGTCAAAGCAGAGCCATATAAGATGATAACTTTTTCAAGTACTTGCAGCCTTCATCTGTCATGGGTGGAACTGTAGAAGTAAACCAAATGATTTTTCCTTTTTGACTGGGTGGAAGACTTGGCAGGAGATCTAGCCTTGAACCAGGGACGGAAAACCGTGGAAATTTGCTCCTGGTTGGGTGTTTCTTGGAATTAAGATTTTTCTTCTTTAGTGTTTTTTATAGCAAGCCATTGTCTCAAAAAACCATTCATTTTGTTTGTTAAAGAGGACAATAGCGGGCCCCTTTGAAACTTGGTTTCGTTACATCAATTAAACAAATGAAATTGGTATTTTATTCCTTGCTACTTTTTGCTTATATAACAGAGGTGCCCCACTTGGTGTAATTTTTTTTTTAATACAGATTGTGCCAGTTTTTAATTCTGTGCTATCATAGCTCTTTGAAACCTTAATTGTGATTTGTATTTTAAAAAATAAAACAAATGGGTAAGTTGCGAACTATCTATATTCCATACTCCAGGGTTTGGTTGCCTGGTTCACATGTTGAGGCACCTTTCGAGTTCCAGAGTGCTTGTTGGATTTTGGTAGGCTTAGAGGGACAAAACCGTGCAGGCCAAGCATCACAGGTTCAACCATGTAACAAAGTGGTAAAAGAGCAATCTTCCTCCAAAGACATCAAGTGGGAGGTGAAATTGGGTTAACCAAACAACTTCTTCCTCTTTAAGTCCTCAAGAGGGGAGTGGTCTTCGCAATCAATAATAAAAACTCTGATTTACAATCTTTGTCACATGAATCTTAAATCACTGACTTCCCAGGCTAGCAATTTTGTGCCTGCGATGCTTTTCTTGTTGCAGTTTCTCTTCAGATATTTTAGTATGATGCTTACATTGTTCATGAATGGCATCATCACGAAACGAATTTTTTTTATTTTTTATTTTTTTAAATTTCCTTTTCCTCCGTCTGGATTGTCTTTATGTAGCATCATCAAAGTCTGAACAATTCACAATCCTAGTGCTTCTTCCATCCACCAAAAATGAATGTGCATGTAGGATTGGGGGGACCTGTAGCCCACTAGCAAAAGCTTGACATAAACAAATAAGCAAGGCAGTCCCCAACCTATGATTGTGTTCCATCCGCTGCTGTTCTCTGGTATCTTCATGTGTTGGAGAAGCAAATGGTTTCGCCCCGTATTTGCATGCATCTAGCCATTATATCTAACAATAAGAAAACGGTGAAAATGGCGGTGGTTTTTTTCTTTTTGGGTTCGATTTGATTCTTTTGTATGTCTCTGTAGTTATAGTTCCCCTTCTACTTCTCTTTGAGATCAAAAGTATCTGATGAGATCAAAAGTATACTTTCATCAGATTACACTTCTGAATTCTGTGTTATAACCTTAACTTCAACCTGAGTGCCACCCTTGAGGCCTAGATAAGGAAGAATGCATTAGATTGGCAGATGCTAGTGAACATCTTCTGCTATCTTGATCATTAATCCTTATTATTGCAGTATTTTGGGGAAGTCGAAATGTCTAGTAGCATCATAATTAGACGATGACTAAGATGATATTGGACCTTCAAAGTTAGAAAAATATCTTCACTAAGAAGCAAGAGAAGAGACATACATTGATAAGGCATTTTACAACGGCTTACAAACAACAACATCCATCCTCCAAACTCCAGTACATGGTAAGGCCTAGAAACACGCAGTAATGAATAATCACCACACAATGAAGAAGACCTGATTTACATTAGCTTCAATGGGAATCGCTATTAGAAGCATTTAGAAACTGGCACACCTAATTCAGTTTGAGAACAAAAGGCATTTGTAGGGTCTAATAGGATAGATTGGTGTTATTCTTTGCGAAGTCCAGTGATTTCTTCCCCTGTAGCCTGTTGCTTACATAGTGGCGGCTGTACTCCCCATGATTGTACCTTCCATACATGCATGGGTGGCTTTCATCCACAAACTCCGGCAGTGGGCCAAGTTCAACTTCATAACTTGGAGCATAAAACGTGACAACTGAAAGCCGGTCTTTTTCCTTGTTAGTCACAGCTCTATGTTCAACACTCTGGTATCTTCCATTTGTAAGCACCTGTATACATGGAATTCAACAGTTAATATGATCATACTGCCAACTTGCAAGCAGCCGACGACCTACTTTCTTTGGGTATTGAAGCAGAACACACTAATTAAAAGCTGTGAAAAGCAATTATTAAACGGAGATAGCCTTGGTGATGATGATAATAATATATACTTCTAGCGTATCTCCAATATTGATGACGAGGGCGTTGGTTATAGGGTGGACCGACACCCATTCACCATCCTTGAGGATTTGTAAGCCAACTGAGCCTGTGTCCTGCTGCAACACAGTAAGAGCGCTTCCATCTGAGTGCGGGCTGAGGCCTAAGACAAGGTCAGGCCTTGAGCATGGTGGGTAGTAGTTCATCCTCACTGCCTGCACTGCTTCCCCAAACATCATGTTGAATGTGTTTTGGTCTAGGTTGAGGGATTTGGCAATGAGCCTCAACAGCTCCTGGCACAGGTTCCTTATGCTTGTTGAATACCTCTCCAAAGTCTCACTGAAACCACACACAAGAAGAACTAAACAGTGCAATTCATGGTAGAAAAATACTAACAATGCTGATGCCAACACACCTGAACTTGTCTGGTTTTGTTGGCCAGAGCTTGGGGTATCTTATGAAGGATGGCTCAACTCCCAGAGCTAGCATGTTGCACCAGTCAAGCTTCTGGTCCTCGGAAAAGATGAAAGCATGCCCATATCCTTGGACTGTTCCTGGGGCCATTGGGTATTTCTCTTTTTCTTCCAATGGCATCATGAAGAACTCCATCGCCACCTTCTCCATGCTCTCCAGCATCTGGGTCTCAATCCCATGGTTGATGACCTACAGCAGCAGAAACCAATCAACTAGTCCTTGAGAGGAACAAAAACCAAGAATATTGTACAAGGTGCTGAAAACACCGTGCCATTATGGAGTGCCAATATTCTAGCATTTTACCTGAAAGAATCCCCATTCTTTGCAGGCAAGCACCAGGTTGGACATTTCCTGTTTGGACTGCTCTTCAGTACCATGTGCTACTTTCCACATATCAATTACTGGTATGTTCATAGAGGTTGGGTTTGTTGCCAGTGATGGCCGCTCACCCTCATCGCGAACAAACCTCTCTGGAATGGTTGTTGGTTGATATTTTCTCAGCTCTTGGATATCATGAACATGGCCTATTTTGATGGCGGGAGCGGCCAGGCTTGGAACAGGAGCCATGAAAACGTTTCTTCCAATTGCAAAGGAACCTCTTGCTGTTTTTGAGTTGGCGTTTGTGCTAGCTATGGAACGGCAGGGCCCCCTTTATATAGGAAAATATGCATGTGGTGTTGGGAACTTTCAAAAGTTTTGGATAATTAAGATTACATCGTATATATAATTATTCTGATACAAAATATAAAACTATTTGACGGTGGTGAAAGCTTAGACAAGAGGTTCTGGAAACGTCAAAAAATATTGAAGGTCATGTAATGTTGAAATTTTCATTAATAAAATAACGTATAAACCATTTTCAAACGTTTCAGCCGTTTCAACACTCACCGTTTCAACACTCTTTTGATGCTGATACGTTTTTCGGCGTTTGCATTTTTGAAATAATTTTTTTTTGTTTTGAAACGTAAAATCAAAGCCTATATATATGTGTCTCATTTTGCTTGAAAAATACACACCGAATTTGGCTCACCAACTTCTCTAGCTCACTTGCGTTCTCAAAATCCTAGTGAATATTTTTTACTTGCTTTCTAATTCCACTCAAAGCCTGTTATTTCCAAGTGTTTGGAATCTAGAAGGGAGACTGTTTCCATTCTAGACTAGGTACTCTCTTTGTATCCTGGGGGCAAATTGTTATAACTCTAAACAGCTGTGAGGGTGAAAATATTGCCTTCAGAAAAGTGACGATTGTAACACGCCTGGAAGGGTAACCTATTTTGATTTGTATAATTTCCACTTTCCTTAAATTTTTCCTTCTCAAATTCAAAGTCCGTGCCCCAACATTCTTAAGGCAATATTTTTATTTTTTTATTTTCCTAAATGGCCCCCCAATCTACCATTTCCATTGCTAAGTCTGATATCCCAAGGTTGGATGCTTGTGTCGGCACTAACTTTAAAAGGTGGCAATAACAACTTCACCTCTACCTAACCTACCTTGGAGTTGTCTACGTTCTTACCAACCCGAAGCTTGAAGAAACCACGGATGAGACGCTGCAGCAGCAACGCAAAAGAATAAAGTGGGAGATGGACAACTACATCTGCAAAGGCCACATCGTCAAATCTCTATCAGACTCTCTCTTCAACGCATACCAGAAGGTGGACACGACCAAAGAAATTTGGGACTCACTTCAGCACAAGTACAATACGGATGATGCGAGTATCAAGAAATTTCTTGTAAGTGATTTCCTTGAATACACTATGACTGACGATAAGCCGATCCTTGATCAAGTTCATGAGATCCAGCATATCGTCAATCAACTTGAGTCTGAGGGCAGTAAGATAGATGAGTCCATTCTTGTAAGTACTATTATTGCAAAATTGCCACCTAGTTGGAATAACCACCGCAAGAATTTGAAACAAATGAAAGGACTTATGAGTTTAGATGAACTTTCTCTTAACCTGCGTACTGAGGAAAAATCTAGACAAAGTGAAAAGAAAGACGAGCAAATTCATCTAAAACTCATATGGTTGAATCTCAAAATCGAGTGACAATTAGCAATAATCAACCATTTAGAAAATTTAACTTAAATACTAATAAAACTATTGCTAAGAAGAAAAAGGGACCTTGTTATTATTGTAAAAAGATGAGACATTTGAAAAGGGAGTGTAGGCTTTTCAAAAAGAAGAATAACACTCAAAAGGGTCTTGAGGCACATTTGACTGAAGAAAATTTTATTGCTATGATTTCTGAAATTTGTGCTGTAAGTGATGATCAGACCTGGTGGCTTGATTCTGGAGCTACTAGGCATGTATGCAAAGATAGAAATCAGTTTAAAACCTATGAATCTGGTAATAATGGAAATAATTTATTCATGGGTAACTCATCTACCGCCAAAGTGGTAGGGTCAGGGACTATTATCCTAAAACTGACTTCTGGAAAATCACTCACCCTTACAAATGTGTTTCATGTACCAAAAATTTGCAAAAACCTGGTCTCGGTTAGCCTTCTTAGCAAATATGGTTTTAAATTGGTATTTGAATCAGATCAAATTATTATTACAAAAGGAGGTATTTTTGTTGGGAAGGATTATGTTGTAGACGGCATGTTTTGCCTAAACATGAATAAGGGATCATCTTCTTCTACTTATATTGTTGATTCATTTTCTTTATGGCATGATAGACTAGGTCATGTTAATTTTAGAAGTATGAGATTTCCTTGGCTTGAACGAAATTGATTTTATTTTGAAAATGGAAGGGGAATGTTGAAATTTTCATTAATAAAATAACGTATAAACCGTTTTCAAACATTTCAGCCGTTTCAACACTCTTTTGACGCTGATACATTTTTCAGCGTTTGCATTTTTGAAATAATTTTTTTTGTTTTGAAACGTAAAATCAAAGCCTATATATGTGTGTCTCATTTTACTTGAAAAACACACAACGAATTTGGCTCACCAGCTTCTCTAGCTCAATTGTGTTCTCAAAATCCTAGTGAAAATTTTTTACTTGCTTTCCAATTCCACTCAAAGCCTGTTATTTTCAAGTGTTTGGAATCTAGAAGGGAGGCTGTTTCCATTCTAGACTAGGTACTCTCTTTGTATCCCGGGGGCAAATTGCTAGAACTCTAAACAGCTGTGAGGGTGCAAATATTGCCTTAAGGAAAGTGACGATTGTAACACGCCTGGAAGAGTAACCTATTTTGATTTGTATAATTTCCACTTTCCTTAAATTTTTCCTTCTCAAATTCAAAGTCCGTGCCCCAACATGTAATAGGAGTTTCAAATGGAAGGAATTCATTAGATTATGCATTCCATTCCCCTTCTACAATGTTTCTTCACTTTATTGTAGCGTCCTGCCGTATATACACCGACATGCTAAATAGGGGCTCTCATCAGAATAACTAGTCAATAATAACAATGGTCATCAAATGCACAACAGAAAGAACATAATGCTAACAGGAAGACAATAAGCAGAAACTAAAATAATAATTGTAAATATCTGCGCACATCATCCTTTCAAATACAATGTAACTCTGTTGCAGTCCTCCAAGCAATCTATTATAGAAATGCATTTCCCTGCAGGCTTTCTCATGGAGTATGGCTCTAAGGCCATATCTTCCAAAAGACATATTTTGCAACTTAGTTCTCAAGGGGTTTGGCTAATTCAATAACTATATTCCCAAAAGTGCTCATAGCCTGTAACTTAGTTCTCAAGAGATCTGCTTCTGTGACCATTTTCTCAAGAGCTCTTGCCACTTACATATAAATAAGGTCTCATGCCTGTCTGAAGTAATCTGACTCTATGGCCATACTTCAAAGACCACTTGTATCATGAATTTCATATAATCATGCCATGTCGATAGTCTAATGCTTGTATGCATCATTTCATGTCCGAAAAACAACATACTGATAATCTCTAAAGAACTGGCAAAATCTTCAAATCACGCATCTCAACCAAAACTCGTATACAACATATGATTCTCATAAAAAATCTCGTGCGTGGAATAAAACAAAGGAATCCCTTCAAAATCTCCTAAATACATCTCAAATAGGCCCTGGGTCAAAAACCATCAAATGATGAAAATCCACAAATTATTAAATCAAGCTATCTAATTACTTTTGACACATCCAGTAAGAACATGCATAAAAGTATAAGAAAACATCCTACCTTAATCCCAAGCTCAACCCTTACAAATTACCAAATACTTATCTACCACAAGCTCCTCTTGCTAAAAAGTTCAGAATCTTCGAAAAATCCGAAGAAATCTTTTCTCCTAATCTTATAATTAAGCAAAACTGCCTCTTTCTCCTCTCACCAGGTACATGAAAAAGGCATCGTCCACGTTATCTAATATTCAGATCTATTCTATCAAATTTGATTTCTTCTTCTTCTGCTTTCAATGTGTGATATTTCTTTAACATGTGAAGTTGCTTGTAGATATGTTCGTGATACGTGCGTAAGGCATGATTCCGTGAACTCTTATGAAGCTGGCTCAAAAACATACCATTTTTTCTGTTCTATTATAAAATTATTATTGTAGGTATATTTGATTGATATATCAAGTTTCACTATTTTTGGAGATACATATGTAATTTCTTTTTTTTTTTGGGAATTTCAGACATCAGGGGTATTTTAGCCTGGAAGGTTTTTTAATTTAACGTTAACGATGGTTTAGACATAGTTCATATGCATAATTATTTTCCCTTTGTTTGTTAATCTTATGCAAGTGAACTCTTATTTCCCAAACATTATGCGGATGTTGGGGTTGAACGTTGGTCACATAGCGGGTCCGCTATGAAGAGCCATGGCAGGCGCCACACAAAAGCACATTCCAGTACCCATTTTTGGGAGCTTCGTATAGAAGGCATTTATTCAAAGTGAGTTAAAATCTTTTTTTAAAAAAAAAAAAATTTCAACATCAAATGGTATTAAAGCTTGATCACTGATTCATAAGTCCTTGAGTATGAAACTGTTATCAGGGCAACCGTAACTCTAGATAATAATTACTGTTAGGTAATTAAAATTGTTATTCTAAAATGATACAGTTGAGCTAATATCGTTGGAGTAAAGATGTCAGTTCTCACGAGATATATGGGAATTGGCTTGTAATTTCAATTTTCAAATTAAAGATTATTGCCCTGTCCAATTATTTTGTTTATTTGATTCTATTTGCATAGAAGTAGTGGTGAAATTTGCGGTGGACGGGTGTATTCAATTCTGACCCCACATTTCAAAAGTCTTATTTAACTCTATTTTTTATATTGGGTTGGAACGAGGTCAGTTCGACTCTCATCCTTGTTTAATAGGTATCGGAATAAACTTTGAGTTAGTTTCGGAACAATGGGTCGGTTGAAAAAGCAGGTCGAAGTTTAAAAATTTATGTATATATCAATATAAACTCATATCTATAACAAATTTAAAGGTTAAATAATTCAATATTTTACTATTTAGTGAGTAAAACACAATTATAATAATAAAGCATTAATAAAAAATTTTAAATAATTTTGTTTACAACTTAACATTGACAAATATATCAACCTTAAAAAGGACATTGATGTAAATTTTGAATTTACAACTAAAACTGCTAAATTGAAAAATAATCATATTCATTATTGTAAGATATAAACAACATAGATAATATATTTTCTTTGGTTGATAAATATGTGAATAAGATAACTTGAACGACATATATGCAATTAAGAAATAAAAATTTATCAATACAAACAAGTTATAAAGTTAAGCATATATTAACATATCGGAATACTTCTAGGAAACTGGGTTTTATAGAAGTGATTTTGTGAAACCCTTTTCATTTATGAAATGTTGATCCTTGATGAAAAATTCAATTCATTCATTGTATTTAACATAATTTGTTTAGCTCGGAGAGCAAATTTCATCCCAATCTAATATGTGGATAGGCCACTTTTGCTCAAAAATAGATGCATTCATGTGTAAATTATAATAAATGCTTAGATCCATTCACACATGTATTAGAATATAACAATACTTTATAGAATCATTTATCTACATATTATTGATATTTTAGATGGTTTAGATGTAGGGGTGCAACTCGGGTCAGTTCAGTACGGGTAGTGGTCTACTCTACCCATACCCTATTTGTAAAAAACCTATCCTACTCTACCCATTTGTCGGTTCGGTTCCTAGTATACCCTACCCTACTCATTACCCGTAGGGTCGGTTCCGGTTCCGGTTCCAAATCGGTTCCTTTAATACTCAAATAAAATATTTTTAAAAAAATTTCTATGTTATTATAAATAATGTAAAATAATACTCATTTACATTTTAAAATCATAAGTACATATATTATTGTTTATATTATTATATAGAAATATGAAGTATAGACCATCATGACCCAATCATTAAAACTAATAATATACTATAATCATCAGTCACAAGCGTATTTATAAGAGTCTTTCAGAAGTCAATGGTGTATATATAAATTTATTTAAATTTATACTTCACAAGGTACAAAATTCATTTAAATTTGAATTTTGTTAAAATATGTGTGCACATAAGATGTCAAAGACAAAACATAATACATAGTATGTAATATATATTATACATATATAATTATGCACCTAATTAATTACCCATATGAGTACTTATGCGGGTCGGTTCTAGGTACCCAACATATTTACCCTACCCGTACCCTATTTGAGGAGGCAGGTAATAATTTGTACCCTACCCATGGCTATGGGTAATATTTTCTACCCTACCCTATCCAAATTAGGGTCGGGTCGGTGGGTACCCTACCCAAGTTGCACCCCTATTTAGATGTTGAAAAAAACTATTTTAAAGTTAATATTTTAATATTGAATGATTTTCTCATGTCGATTTTACACATTTATAGATGAGACCCATATACAATGAAATTAAAAAAATAAAAAGGTTTCCAGGATACTATAAATGATGTTTAATACAATGAACGGAGTGAATTTTTTATCAACCATCAAGATTTTAAAAATATAGGGGGTTTCATAGAAGCGTCTCCGATTAACATAAATCATATTCGTATTAATAAATCATAAAGTTAAACGTATTTATCTAACAAAACAACATTCATATAAGTTATAAAATTTATAAATTGCGAGTCGAGGCGGGTCAAGAGGGGTTGGGACATGGGCAACCGGCCATGCTCTTAGAATTGAAATATAAGTCTAAAATCCTCAATCGCTCCACCTCACCGGGTCAAAATCCTCGCCTCGACCTTCTGTAAAATGGATCAACCTGACTCTACTTTCACCCTTGCGCAGAAGAAATCTATAAGACAATCAAAGCCTATTTACAAAAATATGTGATGCATTTTGAATTTTTAAAAAAATAAAAGTATTAAAATTAGAGTAATGTAAATAGCACCACAAATTGCTTATTTAGAAAATTTGAAAATTAGCCCCTTGATCTAATTTACT